>CM028130.1:1193202500-1193802500 GCA_016271365.2 Neoceratodus forsteri | reverse complement strand
AGGGAAGGGATCATATTTTTGCTCCTGGGAGCCACACGATCCCTTCCACTTCCCGGTACAGTGCTTGCTACAGTAAAGTTGTGTGGTAGCGCGGTATACATGACATCAGGAAGCTCCCTCCAGAAGGGGAACGAAAGAACGCCTTAAGAGGTAAAGCTACCTCCAACACCACAGTTTCTCTCTTGTGGGGTGTTAGCCAGTCAATGCTGCATGTCGACTGCACTGCCCACCCCAGCCCAACCCTCAATTTACTGTCCCCAGTCTGACGTCACTTCCTGCTACCACTTTTTTTAGGTCCCCATTTCTCCATGTGCAGGTTATACTCACTGGCCACTAGAGGGTTTTCCTGCTTTGCCTCCCTATCCACTTTGAACTGTCACTCCCCTGCTTGACCTCCAGCCTTTCTATCTACTCCGCTACCTTCAATCCCCATCCCTGCTTAGTCCATATTCACTGCTCTGTACCCCCTCTATTCATTAACCTGGTCCACTACGCTGCAACTACCCTCCCTCCTATACATCTTACCACCTCCCAGCCCAACTTTCCTTTCCCCCCTGTGACCACTAGGAGTCGCTATTTCACCCCTCCGGGTGTCCGACCCAGCCTACTGCAGCCCACCAAAGTCTGACCCCCCAGGGGTCTTGAACCTGGTGCACCAAAGTCCGCAGCCCTACCACTACTCTAAAGTGGCAGTCACCCTCTCAGAAGCACAGCCTTGACCCTTATACTATCCATCTCACCTACAATTATAGGCATCATGCCTGCCAGTCCTCTACTGCTGCACCTTACTATTTTAGCCATCCTAGTGCTCACCTTTCCCCAGCCAGACCACACTCTTAGCCCCCAGAGGGCAGCACCCCCTAGACCACTCTGTGTTATCTCTGCCTCCACCCACTCTTGCCTCACATCCTGGGCCCCGGCACCCACCTCCTGGCAGCTCTCCCAACCCCTCTGCCTACCCAGGCCCTCTTTGGACCCACCTCCTTACCGCCATTCCAACCCTTCATGCCCTACCCATTCCCTGTACCCCTGCGGTTTAACCCACATCTCGGCGTCCAACAGCTACCACCCCCTGGTTAGAATTATCACTCTGGTACTACTACTACTCTCAGGAAATGTCCACTCCAACCCGGGCCCTACACCCACCAGCCCACCCAAGACACTGCCTCAGGACTCCGCATTGCCTCCCTGAAAATCTGCAGCCTGCTGAAAAAATCTGCTGTGCTGGGTCATTCTACACCAGTCCAACATCATTGCCCTGGTGGAGACCTGGCTTTCCAAATCCACCCCTGACTCCTTTGTCTCACTCCCTGGGTACACCCTCTATCAGAAGGATTGGGTAGACAAACATGGGGGTGGCTGTGTGGTGTTCTTATGACACACTATTGTTGGTCATGCACTCCCTGTCTCTGAGCTCGAAAATGGAGCCCAGGTCCTCATGCTCAAAATCATCCCTGATCCCACCAGGGGCCCACTCTGCTTTACAGTTTCCTATGTTCCCCCAAGGAACCAGACTCCAGCAATTCTGTCACTCACAGACTATCTCTCAACTCTCCCACACAAAGCAGAACACATCCTAATAGGGGACCTTAATGTCAGTTGGCTCGGTACCTCTGCCTCCCAAGCAAGTGTAACCCCCGGGTGGCACTATCCAAAGGGCT
Organism: Neoceratodus forsteri; assembly: GCA_016271365.2. NCBI lineage: Eukaryota > Metazoa > Chordata > Ceratodontiformes > Ceratodontidae > Neoceratodus > Neoceratodus forsteri. Next base: position 1,193,800,839 of record CM028130.1, on the reverse strand, counting down.
ACTACCCCTGCCTGCTTGACTACTGACAGGTTGAGGGGCCTAGGTTCTTTGGCGGGTGCCTCCACCCAGAGTTCAGGGTTTGTAGTGGTTAGACTAGCTTGGTCACAGCCCTCTGGGACACTGAGACCCCCTCTGATTCCTACTAGTGGCCCACACAATACACCATGAGTATCTTCACTATTTACACTTACCCCCAGGACTGGCTCGGTCAGCTTGACTCTGGGAACCCCCTGTAAAACAAGATGATGCAGTACAATAGCCACAGTGCAATACCTTAACATAAACGAACACCAAAGTCAGTATAACTTTGCTGAAACAAACAGATCTGATTTATTTAAGGAGCTGTAACAAGGAAAGAGGGAATCAGGTTAATTAGGTTAGACACATTAATAATCGTAGTACTGTGCACTTGCTCAGAGTCCCAAATGTCACTCTCACTGGGTACCCAGGATGGTGGGGGGCTAGCCAGGATCGGTGCAGCTGGTTGGGGCCCTGTGATGGAAAAACACTTGCACAATACCCAATTGCAATCCGGAGCTGGATGTCTCAGTTCATGAAGAAAAGAAGGAAAAGAAATCAGATGAAACACTTGCAATTTGATGAACAGATGGCAAGGAGCTACCCTGCTTTGTACTCCCAGACTTGATGCTAAGATCTGGCACAGATGGGGGTTCTGTATTGCCAGACTCCCACACACAGCAGGGAGATGAAATTCGACAACCCAGGCACACAGCTTGGATCAGCAGACGGATTCAGTCCGCATACATTCACTTGGCTTTCAGTCCACACCGCACGGGGACAAGAGAACCCGTTTAGCTGTCCCTCACAAGCATTTATACGTAAAGGAAATTACTATACCAGGCAGCTGCTTTCAGGTCCCGAACACACTTACTGTTAAACCCGAGAGTTCACACTGCAGCTTCACTTCCTGACAGACCGAGAGCGATTAAGCAGTTTCTCCAGTTTTCTACAGGGTGAGCCTGATTCCCACTCGTTCAGCCTCTCTGTAGGTGTGGATTTAGTCCGAATCAAAACAGCAATGCACCGCCCGAGTTTTAGGCCTCCCACGCGCTTCCTGCATGAAAACTATGCAGTGCAGAAGCTCGGAGCTCCTTCTCTCTTCACAGTCACAATGGATCTGATCTGTTCAGACACAAGGCAGGGCATTCCCTTCGGGCGCCACCTGGTCCAATTGGTGGACTCAGTTATCAATCACTCAGAACTCTCCCTGTTGGTGCAAATAGGCGCCAAGGTCCAGTACTTCACTTCCTAGAATTACTAGCTATATCTCCTATGGTAAGCCGGCTCCCAAGAGAGTCCTAATTCTGGTTGGTCCGAACAAACTCCATTTTAGAGGCCCCCCCTATACTGATTGGATCTATTCAACAGTTCAGATCCAAAATGGAAGGGCAACACACACAGAGTCCCAGCTGTAAGAAAGGCAGGTTAGACAACCTACATCCTACTTAACACCCTTACTGATTTCAGGCAAACAGTTGCATCTTTTGAAAGGGCTCCATCTGTGCATATAGCGACTGCAGAAATGGAGCGATGGCATCAGTGGCCCAGATGGGACTTGAGCATTTAATACACAGTACCTTCCATACAACTACAAAGTCTGCAAGCAGACAGCTCTTAAAGAGACAGTACCAGAGGCTCTAAAAGCACTTACAGATAAACTGCTTAAACACCAAACACCATTCAGGCTGGGAGCATTTAGCCAGCTTTTGGAAGACCTTTGGGAACCCGCATTTGCAGGGGGGTTACACAAGGGACTCTTTTTCCACCCTCGACTTGACTCAATCTCCCAGCCCACTAGACTCAACCCTTCCAGTGGAACCAGCACCCTCCTGGATGTCATAGTCTTCAACTGCCCCCATAAGGTCCAGGACATCAGAATTCTCCCCGATTCTTTAAGTGACCACTCCCCTATCCTATTCCTTTGGTCCTCCTCCACCCCCAAGCCAGAGGCTTAAACCACTCTTCGCAGGCGCCTCTGCCCTGGTGGCCTGAAAAAACGTAGGCAATACCTCGCCCAGACTGACTGGTCCCCCAACAACCTAGCTCCTAACATTGACACTGCGCTTTACCTCTTTACACAGGCTTTTAACAAAGCCTGTGATCTCTATGCGCCATGTATCAGACTCCACACCAAAAAAACAAAATACACCATGGGTCACCCCCTCCCTGCTCCAAAAACTCAGGGAGAGAGACAGCCTCTGGCACATAGCCACAGAGTCCGGCAGGGCAGCGGATAGACAAGCCTACAATGCCGCATGCAATAAGTACACTTGGGCCATCCGCAAGTCTAAGGCAGATCACTACCAGGCCACCCTTACATCCTCCTGGGGGTCAGCCTGGTCCTTCTGGGATAATATTAAAGAGCTAAATGGGAAATTATGCCCCCCCATCCCAGCTCTCTATTGATGGCTCTATTACCACGGACCCCCTCAACATAGCTAACTGCCTTAATACCACCTTCATGGATCTTAGTTCTGTCCTCCCCAGTAGTTTCTTTGACCCCATATTCGAATCTCAGCCCCCCATCTTGCAACGCCCTTGGTTCCACCTACGCAAAATATCCACTCTAGAAGCCAGACCATACCTGCTAAAAGCACTAAGCAGCAATAGCCCAAGCAACGATCCTCTGGACACCAGGATCCTACGACTAGTCCTGGATGAAGTCTTAGCTCCCTAACAGACTTACTAAAATGATCCCTTTGCCTGGGTCAATTCCCCAGTGTCTGGAAAATGGCTGTCATCACACCCCTTCACAAAAGTGGTGACAGGTCCACCCCCAGCAACTGTTGGCCAATTTCCATTCTTCCCCCGCTCTCCAAAGTGATAGAAAAAGTGGTGGCCACACAGCTCACTGAGTATTTAACTAAATATGCCATCCTATGCCCTGAGCAGCATGGTTTCCGTGCAGGCCACAGCATTGCCATGGCCCTCCTAGAATTCTACAACTTCTTGCACTCCTCCCTAGACTCTGGCAACCTTGCTGGAGCAGTGTTCATTGACCTCTCAAAGGTCTTTGTCACTGTCTGCCGTCCCCTATTACTTGATTCCCTTTACCAAATCAATTTCTCCACTGGTCCCCTCGCCTGGTGCTCTAGCTACCTCTCGGCTCGGTCCCAGTGCATAAAAATCTATGGAACTTTGTCCGACACCCGATCTGTCCACTCCAGGATTCCCCAGGGCTCCACTCTGGGTCCCCTACTTTTCAGTCCCTACCTAAACAACCCTGCCCAGTGCCTGCTCTGGCAAAATTGTGCTATATGCAGATGATGCCGTTCTCTATGCCACACATCATAAATCTGCCTCCCTCCAGGACTCTCTCCAACACTCCTTCATCCAAGCAGAAAAGTGGTTTAAGGATCATAGACTTGTCATTAACCTTAAAGACGACTAAGTCGATGCTCTTCTCCCACTACCAAATCGAAGCAAGACATGCCCCCCTCCTTATCCTCCCTAGCACTCAACACCCCCTTGAGCAAGTATCCACCTACAAATGCCTAGGGATTACCTTCGACACTGCCCTCACTTTTCACGCTCACATTAATGCCCTCTCAACTGCCACAAACACCTGGATTGGCCTTCTTTACTGTCACAAGGATTGCCTCCCACCTGATGCTCTCCAGCTGGCCATCACATCCTCTGTCCTGTCACTAGTAGACTATGGCCTACCTATTTACGTAGCTGCAGATAATACTGCACTCAGTAAGATGCAACTCTCTCTCAACAATGCCTGTAGGCTCCTGACCGGTGCCCCCAGGCTCACCCATACCTGCCTTCTTTACTCCACTGCCAATCTCCTCAACTTTGAAGAAAGACTCGGCTACCAGACCTGCCTACTAGCCAAGAAACTTCTGCTCTGGCTCTTCCTCCCCCCGTGTGTCAACCTTCCTTCAGCATGCTTCCTCCACAGTCTCCACCCGAGCTCAGACAAGATTACCCTACTAGTGCCTAGAACCAGGACATCCCTAGCTCAGAGATTCTTCTGCTACAGGGCCTTCTCCTGGTTTAACTCCCTTCCAGTCAACATCATCAATACTCCCAAAATCGCCCCATTCAAAACTGCTCTTTGGAGCCACATTTTCAACATCCACTGCTGTAATTGTCACTAACTGGTGCCCTCCTGCCTTCCAGGGCATGCAGATCTCGACAATGTCCTCTGGACTGCTCCCCCACACACACCTCTCCCCTCCCACTGGCTCCTCTATCCCTCTCCCCTACTAGACAAAAGTATATCTGGAGTAGCCTATCCTGATTAATATGCAACTATGTATATAGGTTGTATAAAATAAGTAACTATGTCTGATGCATATGTAACAATGTATATAGACTGCACAAATTATATGCAACTATGGCTGTCTGCATTCTGAAACACTGTATCACTGTTTTCTGTCCGCTCTGTGACGAGGTACCTGTGTAATCAAGTCTATGACTCGAAGGTTGCAAATCCTGATTTGTTTAAATAAATAAATACTAAGTGGTGCGCAGTTGCGGCACCAATTGAATAACATGTCTACTGCTACGCGCTATATGGCTTATGATGAAATACTCAGAGAAAGTTTTACTGTAGCATGTATTGTACATGCTGAAAGTCTGATTCACTCCCCGCGCTATCATGTTTTCTGATGTCTCTATATGGACAGCGTGGGGGTGCACCACATAGAAATTAATGGGGACAGTTTTCAGAGTCTTTTGGTATTTTAGGGCCATCATGGACCAATCAATGGCAACGCTCAACTAACAAGGACCTTGTTAGTTGAGCGGTACCCTTGATTTGTCTGCAGTGCATTTCAGTGATTTTAAAGCAGTCATACTTTTTAATAATTTCTGAGTTTAATGTGTTTTTAAACAGACTAAGTTGTATTATCCAGAGAGCATTTTTCTCTGTTGGATCATTAACCAATTATACCCATTAGCGCCATATGGCGTCAGAACCATCCATTGCTTAACCTGACCCAAAATGGCAGCATCAGATAGAATGAGTTAAGGGGGAACGAAATGTTCTGGGCAAAAGCACAAACATCTGAGGTGCCTCCGAGGCTCGTATTAATTTAGTGTGACTGAAGTATAGGTAAATTTGTTCTAACACAATTCAGTTACCCAGTACGTTCTGCCTTACATGACGCAACAGCTAAGTTTCTTGAAACTTGTTAAAATTCTGTAGTGACCCTTACTTTATTTTTGAACGTGATATGCAAAAAAGAGCTAAGAACTAGCAACGCTTACTTTGCTATTATTTTACTGCTTGACTCACCAATTGAAATAGCAAGACCCAGTTACTCAATCCACTCCTGCTGCAGCTGTTGGTGTTCTTTCCACACCATAAGCTTTACACTGCGCCCTACAACGTAGCTTTTGCAGTACAGCCAGCTCCACAGCGCCACCCCCACACAGTGCAGCATCTTCAGATCGGGGCTGCTCATCAATCATGCCAGGCCAGGGCCACTAGATCGAACGATCTCCGAGATCGGACATTGAAACTGTTACATAAACATGCCTGCCGCAGCAACCAAATGCAATAAAATGAATGATTTGTAATCCTTAGAGCTGCTGTCCTTTGCGGTGATATCTTGTGCCCACTGACTCTTCCTCCTTTCTCCTAAACCTTGGTCTGTGCCCAGTAGCCCGACTGGTCAGTCTACCCCTGGGAGCAGGACAGCCGGCAGCACAAAGTTTGCAGGTACTGTATTCCATGGCACTTCTGTCACTGCACCGCAGTGGAGTCTGTCAGCGAAAATAGTTGAACGCAGATAATCCACAAACATTGGATACAGCAAAAATAAACAGAACTGATAATATATAGTTTTACAGTATTTGAAGAGTGTGACCTTTCTTAGGGTCCACAAGGCTGAATGTGTATTGGCATCATCCAGACAAAATATAAGTAATTTGTGTGGGCTGTGACTGAAAACAAATTCTATGTTGCTTGCCCTTGATTTCATCTCTGTGTTATTCTTTGGTGTTTCTAAGGTGAGTGGCATGTTGTACCAAATATTACACCCCCTTGAGTTCTCAAATCTTTGAAACCTGGACCCACACCTTGATGGCATGTGTATTATAAGACAGCCCCTCCGGAGAACTGGCTTACATAGGCAACTCAATAAAACTTGCAGCACTGCTTCTATGAATCTGCAGGACAGAATGCCTACTTTAGAGTTACTAAAGGTATTAAAACTGTTACAACATTATCTGATTCTAACAATAGTTGTGTTTTAGGCCTTGTTCGCACTGTGCTATTTAAAATGTTTTATCAATGGTAAAACGTTTTAAATAGCCACAAGCACGGTTCGCGTTCGCACTTAGCATGACTTGGGAACCGTTTTAGTGATCCGTACTCAAACCCTGCTTTGAGGTGGGCTTGAGCACGGTTTTGAAAACTGTTCCGATTGTACAGTAATTCAGACTTACTGGCAGTGCAATCAGGAGAACACGGTTTCTGCAGCACGATTCTTTAAGTTTGTGTGTTACGGCAAAGCATGATGGTAAGCAGCTTTCGGCTGCTGCGGGTGCTTGAAAACCTTCACAGGGACATCAGTGCCGCAACAGTGAGAACACGCTGACACGGATTGCTGCAGGTACCAACATGTTTTAAAACTCGCTTTTGACAGTGCGGACACTTTGAAACGGTAAGCTTTAATCCGTTTCTAAGAACGGTTTAAAGAACCGTTTTCCAGCATCCCCACAGTGTAAACAGGGCCTTAGAGTTATAAACTACAAAAACTGTGTCATTTTAAGAGGCATGCATGGGTCTGACATGCTACAGGATGTGGATAAGAAGGTTCATGCCAGTTAATCAGTTCTTAGCTCCCTTGAGGCACCCCTTGTCATGTGACAGGCTCACAGTTACTGTAGTTGCTCAGATTTAAAAAGACAAAGGGATTACAACAGACTGCTTTACTGTGGGTTCTCCCGTGGGATCCATCACAAAGTGCTCTATGCACAAACTAGCATGCAGCCTATGCATTACTTAATCGGTTTCTTGTAGGCTTTCCTAAGTCGGGTAACCATGCATCGTGAGTCCCATGTCCTTGTGTGTCATTCATTAAAGGGGTGCATGCTTCTTCTGCACCCAGTCCCTCATCCGTTCACACAGCTACACACACAGACGGTCAGGGGGTGTTTGGCCAGGGGGGTGTACTCATGCTCCATGCCATTCACTAAGGTGTGGAGTGCTGGGGGGGCACAACTACGCTAGCAGGGACCCTGCCGTAGTCACTGCACGCCCCCCATGGAAGGCACCCACTGGCCGCTGTGGGATTAACCCCTCCCCTCCATGCTGTCCTAGACCTCCTGTTAGGCAGACAGCTGGGGCAGCCATTGGAGTAAACGTCCATGTTGCTTACATGCTGGATACGCGTGGTTTCCCACAGTCCACTGCTCTGCATGGATCAGGGGATCCACTTTGTGACCAGAATGGGCTTCCGATTGGATGCCTGCCTGTGTTCACCGATCCACTGCCCTGTGCACCAGTGTGCAGTATCCAGTGGTGGTGAATGCTGTGCTCCGCACGCCTGTTCACAGGCGTGGACGTGTACGGGATGAGTATGTACCTACTGCATGTACCCGACCTACATTGGTGCATAAGTACCAATATGCTTACTTACCATGTAACATATTAGGTTTCTTTCTAAAAGCATTTTTCTTTTACTGTTTTACTGTATTTTTTATTCTTTAAGTGACATGCCATTCAGGAAAATAGCAAAATATGGCCAGAGAGTAGGCTTATCTAATCATGTTTAGCCTAATTTTTTTCTTGTGGGCCAGATGCCCTGTTCCCCATTTGTTCCACTTTGTCCTTTACCCTGCTCATTCTCATCACTGATCAGGCAGACAGGCAAGAAAGTGGCTGCCCTGCCAGCCCACACCATTGCTGCGCTGTGATTGGCATGCAGGACCAGGGGGCATTAATGGGTGGCCTTCAGAATGCAGAGGGGGGGTGATTGGTGGCCTGCATCTCCATCTAAGAGCCAAGCTTGTCACTTCCACCATGTGCCTGGACCCCCTTCTGGTCCCACAAAGGACATCTGCAGTTTGTTTTTTGCAAACCTGGGGCACACAAGTGGCAGTAAAGAGCACGGAATCTGCACCACTAGCCCAGCCAGTATAGTCTCTCTTTTTCTGTTTTTTCTTAACTGCACTCAACTTTCACAATATGATGGTATTATCAGTTTTCATCACTCTAAAGGGGTCAAGGGAAGCTTTAAAAGTCACTGACTGAAATAAATTGATTTCAAGTTAAATGGCAGCAAGACAGTATTTCTCTGTTTTGGGAATGATTCAGAACTAGGAGACAGTTCAAGATGAATTATTCGAAGGCCGCAAGATCAGAGTGATGCACACGATAATGGTTTGCCAGCTTGAATCTGAATACTTTTTTTTCATATTGGTTCCCATTGTAGAAGGCTGACTCATCAAGCATGTTTCTGTGGTACAGCCTTCCAAACGTGGATGCTACAGGGACAACTGATAATACTGCAGTGTAGAAGCAGAAGGGAAAGGCATGCAATCATGAGAGGATGTCCATTAAGTTTAATTCAGAAGGCAGCATCATGAAAAGCACATGTTTTTTAAGTGAGTTCAAAAGCTAATGATGAACCACTCAGCCAGCTGCAACTGGTAGCTTTTATATACCAGCTCAATAACATATGCAGCCTGCTTTCAAACTGATAAAGAGAGCAGGTGAGCTCTGAAATGAAAATTTCCTGACCACCTGCCCAATTAGCAGTGGGCTGGCATTGTGGCTGTCAAAAACACAGTCCCAGGGGAAAAAACACTGGCCTGAAATTGGCTTGTGTGGAAAAGTTAAATAAGCCAATATCTGTTTTTATTTTCTATAAAGTTTAGTTTTTCACAGGGGTTAATATTTTGTTTTTTAGAATAAAAATCCAGTACACCCATAGAATATGTATATACTATCAACAAGTAGGTGGATAGGGAGGGCTAGAACCCTGTATGGACATAGCTCTGGGATTTGATAGGGAGGGCTAGAACCCTGTATGGACATAGCTCTGGGATTTGATAGGGAGGGCTAGAACCCTGTATGGACATAGCTCTGGGATTTGATAGGGAGGGCTAGAACCCTGTATGGACATAGGCTCTGGGATTTGATAGGGAGGGCTAGAACCCTGTATGGACGTAGCTCTGGGATTTGTTAGGGAGGGCGAAACCCGAAAGGACGAGCTCTGGGATTTGATAGGAGGGTTAGAACCCTGTGGACGTAGCTCTGGGATTTGATAGGGAGGGCTAGAACCCTGTATGGACGTAGCTCTGGGATTTGATAGGGAGGGCTAGAACCCTGTATGGACATAGCCCTGGGATTTGATAGGGAGGGCTAGAACCCTGTATGGACATAGCTCTGGGATTTGATAGGGAGGGCTAGAACCCTGTATGGACATCGCTCTGGGATTTGATAGGGAGGGCTAGAACCCTGTATGGACATGGCTCTGGGATTTGATAGGGAGGGCTAGAACCCTGTATGGACATAGGCTCTGGGATTTGATAGGGAGGGCTAGAACCCTGTATGGACATAGGCTCTGGGATTTGATAGGGAGGGCTAGAACCCTGTATGGACATAGGCTCTGGGATTTGATAGGGAGGGCTAGAACCCTGTATGGACATAGGCTCTGGGATTTGATAGGGAGGGCTAGAACCCTGTATGGACATAGCTCTGGGATTTGATAGGGAGGGCTAGAACCCTGTATGGACATAGCTCTGGGATTTGATAAGGAACCACGGGCAGACTGGATGGGCATTTGGTCTTTTTCTGCCATCACTGTCTGTTTCTATAAATCTGTAATGTACAGCTGGGCATGGCAAGTTAATTCCATGTATAGACGAGGGTAGTAGCATGGGTTTTGGTGGCTAAGTCCAGCAGCAGAGCCATGTATCAACTATGTTAATTCATATTGGGGGGGGGGGTGAATTGCTATATTAAAATGATAAAAGGGCCAGAGAGAGAGTGAGAGTTGGGGCTGGTGACATTCCTTGTTGGAGTAAGTTGCAATAAGACATCTTTACTGGTGTCTTACCTGATTGTTGTACAAAACCTGTTCCTGCAGTCCATTATTAATGCATCTAGAGAAGTTCATTGCCTATGGCAGTTTTCATTGCCATTTTTCCCCCTGGGCTTTGGTAGTTACAGTACTGAGGACTGCAGTTAATGGCCTAACGCTGGACCATGGATGTCATAGTTGTAAAAATAGGTTGTTAAATAATTTCAGTTTGGGCTGTTCAAGTCTGGTAAATGGTATTTACCATTTGCCATGTCCATCATCCTTTGCACAAAATAGTTATGGGCTGAGTGATCTGATGTTTACAGTTAGTGAAAATAATCTGTTTTCTAATGAGATACGGAGAAACCACTTCATCTCTGCGATGTTATGCTTCTCTAAGTTGAGTTTGACATACATCAAACATAGACTGGTTGTCCTTTATCTTCTCCTGCATCCAAAAGTGTAAGCTACCTATTACATTTGATAACATGTGACCCCCATAACCCCCTTATCACTTAGCACTCCCAATGCAGATATACAAAAGCACTAAGCTCCATATTACAGTTCCTGCAGAGGTTGGTGTTCCACAGCACACATCTGTATGTTATCCCCTTTCAGGCAAGTGGGGGGGGGTATTTATTTTCCTCTCTGATTAACATCTTGCTTGTTCACAGAGGTTCCATGTCATGAGGTTAAACACAGCAGTAACCTACATTAAGAGTAGTAGTTCCATCAGATACAAACATTGAGTTATATTTAGGGTTGTATACAGAAATTGATTAAGGCGGAACATAGCATGGACAAGGTGTGGAGAGAGCGAGCATAGAAGGATAGGAGACTTGCAGATAGTAAAGGCACTGGGCAACACGAGTGCTACCCATGGGGAGTGGGACTAGGGGGGAAAATAGGGGCTAAACAGGATCTGGGGGAAGATAAGTGATTTAAGGAACAGCCTTCAGGGCCTTGTCATCGACAAGTGGGAATAAATGTGGGTACCCAGGTGGGTAGGGTAGAGGAAAGGGGACGGCATATGGGAGGGGGGAGAAACAGAAATCAGGGAGGGAGGTGGGAAGTGGGGGTAAAGAGGGAGGAGAGAAAAAATGGGCAGAGGTGGGGGTAGATTGTAAGTGCTGAGGTTGTGTAATGAGTGCATGAGGAGAAATGGGAGATCTTACTTCGAGAGAGTTCCTGCAGCAGGTCTTCACATATAGGACTGCACCCTCTGGCATCAGGACTGCACGGCAAGCTTTTCTAGCAGTGTCTGGTGGGGGACCACCCACCAGACATCACGTGACAGATGTCAGCGTGACCGTATTTAGTGGGCGGTCCCCACGCCAGCCTGCCAGTTCTTTCCTGCCATTGACCAGCACTAGCACCTCACCGTAACTCCAGCACCTTGTTGATCGCCATTTTCCTAGCAAATTTCAGTCCGCAATTTGAGGTATATGTCTTCTCAGTCACTGCCTCTTAAGGCTGAGAAGAAGTACACAAAGTGTGGGGTACAAATACCACACAAAGACAGCCACCGTCTCTGCCTCCTTTGTCTAGGCCTGGGTGACAACATCGTGGCTTGCCCCAACTGCCAGCCTTTCAACCAGGCCACACGCAAGTGACGCCAGCAGGTTTCAGAGGCCCATCTTCTTAAATCTAGGATGGCTTCCCTGGAGAAGGAGATGCAAAAGATCTGGAACTCTGCTTCTTCCCCTTCGGATAAACAAAAGAAGAAGAAAGACAAGGAGAGGCACAAGGAGAAAGGAGCATTATGAGGACCGGGACCAATCCTCATCTAGCAAGCCATCGACTAGCAAGGCCCTTTCCCTGCCACCAACCCTCGTGGTGACTCGGACAGCTTCTGGAATGACCTCCAGTGCTACAATTTTTCAACCGATTACCACCGGTAAGTTGCCCACTGGTTTCTCCGGCTAATGCCCCATACTTGCTGGTAAGTCAATCCCCAGCTCCTCTGGGGGCTGCCCAGCTGCCAATAGGTTGGACCCTGCCCAGAGGCAGCCTAAGGTCCGCCCAGCTCCAACCGATAAGCTGGTCGAGGGTTCTACCTTCCACCGCCTGGTCGCTCTTTCACCTGGTAAGTCATCCATCTCCGACGACCGCCCAGGCACTGCTCTCGTGTCAGGGGCTCATGCCGCATCACCCAGCAGAGTGACCTGACTTCTTCCAATCAGCCCTCCCCCGGGCTCTGCCTGGCCGGGAGACTTTCTCTCCACCTCCCTCGGTGGTTTGCCGATCAGCAGCCTACACCTGGGACAGAGGAGGAAGAAGGGTGCCTAGAAGTTGTTCTTTCATCACCCACTACTAAGGCGATCCCTCGGGTCCTCCCGAAGGATCCTAACCCGTCATCAATTATTCAGACATGGGGCCACCTCACATCTGCTGCATCTATTCTCACGACAGCAGCACCATCAGGCATCTTTCATCAGCCCCCTTTGTCAGGGCCTACCAATGGGCCTCTCACACAGGGTCTGACATCCTTGGGGCTCACGTCTGGTATCCTCACAGCTGGAATCACGATGTGAGTACCCCTTTCATCAGCTACCTCTGACGGCTATCCCGACGTCTACTATTGTGATGTCTGATATCTATCCTGATCCTTCCAGGCTCTTGGGTCAGGACCTACTGTCCGGAGTTTTTTCCTGGGTCACCAGGCCTTTTACCCTCTGCCATTGAGTAAATTGACACCCCATTACTCCCAGGGCTATTTCTCTGGATACCAGCAGGGTTACCCATATTACCAAGGGTACCCCATCCTCATTTTACGGGTTCGGGAGCTCATTTTTATTCGCCCCTAACTAACCTACCGCTTCCTCCTCCACCTCGACCTGACTTCCAGATGGTGTTCCAGTCATGGCAGAAGGATGCGAGGTCCCAGCTCTTTTCAGACCTGGAAAGTAGGCTCTCCACTCTGGTGGCAGTGCCCCCGACCCTCGACAGATGGTGCATATCTCGGGTACTACCCCTCAGGACATTCCTTTGCCAGATTTTCAGTGCCTGGAGGGTGAGGATCCACCTGACTCAGACAAGGATACGTCCAAATCTTCATCGAACAAGCTATCCACCCCCCCCAGGGGCAAGGAGTCTCCTAAGTCTCCCCCAGAAGACCCTTCCTTTACAGAACTCCTCCATATTATTCAGCAGGCCAGTGGCTGGCATACAGAGAATCTATATCCTATGTGCCAGCATCTGGCAGAGCATCTTGATCTAGATACAGCCACCCCTATCCCAGTTCCTCCCTGGATAGCTTCTCATGAGGACCTTACATCCACTATTTGGAAACTGCCACACTCCATCCCTGCTGTCCCAAAAAAGGCAGACAGGATCTATCACTCCCCTGAAGGTGTTCCCTTCCTGAACTCACACCCAAAGGCAGATTCAATAGTAATTACTGCCGCTCATGATTGCTCAGCTAACCCCAAACACATGAGTACGTCTCCCCTCGACAAGGAGTCCAGACAGATGGAGCAATATAGCAAAAAGGTCTCTTCCTCGGCCACCTGTGCCCTACGCTCTCTAAACTATGTGGCACAGATGGTGTCTTTTCAAAAAGCAACTTTGGCCAAGGTTGGAGGACAAGATTTTGAGGATTCTGACCCGAAGACTGAAATCGCCAAGGATCTCCATCTTTCCAAAATTTCCTGTAGGCATGTTCTTCGGGCAACCTAAGATTCTGTAGGCTCTGTAGTCCACTCTTTGACTACAGCCATTAGCTTCAGGAGCTATGCTTGGCTGCGGATTTCTGGTCTTGCATCAGATATCCAGGCAGCCATATTGGACGCCCCTTTTAGGGGATTGGCCCTCTTTGGAGGGGATACCAAGGACTTGATCATGGGCCTTCAAGAAAGTGGTCAGACTCATAAATCAGTCTGCTCTAGGTACAGAGCTGGTACTCCCAAGAAGCAGCCCTTTCGGTGTCTGTTCAAACATCAAGGGAAGCAAACAGCCCCCAACGGCTCTTCCCATTCCTCTCCACCGGCTGCCAAAATCCAGAGACAGGCAGGAGGGCCTTTGCCCCCCGCCACCTGTCTCTGAACTTGCCCAGTCTTCCCTTCCCTCCACTACAAAGTGTGGAGCCAGTGGGGGGAAGATTCACACATCACGTCCAGGCATGGGAGAACATCACCTCGGACACGTGGGTACTTCAGCTTGTCTCGCAAGGACACATGCTCGAGTTCCTGGAGCTCCCTCCAGACTCTCCTCCTGGTCACTCGAACTACTCCTCATGCCAAGCCCCACTGGTGGGGGGGAGGATAAGGTCTCTGGTGCAAAAGGCTGCAATCGAACCCATGCCTGTTGCCCAGAGGGGAAAGGGGGTTCTACTTGCACTTCTTCCTGGTCCCCAAAGAAGACGAGCGACCTCAGACCAATCCTGGACCTCAGTAGTCTAAACCTCTTCATCACATACATGAGGGTTCCGCATGTTGACTGTTCAGAGCCTTATGCCCATGCTACAGCAGAACCACTGGCTCTGTACCCTGGATATGCAGGATGCCTACCTGCATATCCCAATCTTCCAGGGCCACCGCTCTTTCCTAAAATTTAATTTCCAGGGGGAGCACTTCCAGTTCACAGCCCTCCCCTTTGGCTTGTCCTCAGCACCCAGGGTTTTTACCAAGTGCCTTGTGGTGGTGGCAGCAGCCTTGCGCTACCAGGGTATAGCAGTGTTCCTGTACCTGGGCGTTTGGCTAATTTCAGCTCCATCCAGGGACACCCTTCTGGACTCGATCTCTGTTATCCTGGACCTTTTTTCCCAACTGTGGATCACAGCAATTTTCCCAAGTCATCTTTAACCTCCTCTCAGAACCTTCAGTTTATAGGGGTGGTTTTGGATACGGTCCAGTGCAGAGCTTTTCTCCCCTCAGACACAGTGGAGACTCTCTGGGAGCAGGTCAATCTGGTGATTTCGTCCAGATCTCTTCCGGCGAGAGCACTGCTCTGCTTGCTGGGCCTGATGGCAGCCTCTGGCTCCACAGTTCCTTTAAACAGGTTGTGTAACCTCTGTGTAACCCCCCTGCAAATGGGGGTTCCCAAAAGACTTCCAGGAGCTTGCTTGAATGCTCCAAGCCTGAATGGTGTTTGGCATTTAAGCCATTTATCAGTGAGTGTTTTTAGAGCCTCTGGTACTGTCTCTTTAAGAGCTGTCTGCTTGCAGACATAATTAGTTTATATGGGGGGACTGTGTGTTTTTCTGTTTGAGTACCACTCAAGCTGCTGCCAATTCACCCATTTTGCAGTCACTAGGAGTGCAAAGGAACCTATCTGAAAGATGTAACTGTTTGCCAGAAATTATTTAGAGTAATAATGAAATTACAGTTTGTCTAACCTGCTTTCTTTGCAGTCAGAACTGTGTCTGCTAGTTCCCCATTCTAGTTTTGAACTGCTGAACTGGACCAATCAGTGTGGGGTAAGCTAGCTCTAAAATGGTGCCTTGGACGAATCAGAACTTGACTCATAATCTGAGCCAGCCACAAGAGGATTGTATGGGCAGTGACTCTGGGAGATGTAGTTTAGACTTCAGTGCCTTTTGGACCAACAGCAGCAGTCTATTGTGAGTGACAGCCAATCCAGTCAAGAACTGGGAGGAACTCAAAGGAAGTGCCCGGTTTTGTCGGGTTGGAGTTTCAGTTGAGCTTTGGCAGTGAAGAAGGAAGGAGCCCTGTGCTTTTCAGTGTGCGGTTTTAGTCAAAAACGTGTAAGGCCCAGAGTTCCAGTCTGCAGCTTGTGTAACAGCTTGTTAGGACTGAATCTGTCCTGTGAAAAGAATCAAAGGATCTCTGAAGAGTAGAAACCAGGCTCACCCTGTAGAAGACTGGAGGAATTGCTGAAAATTACACTCGGTCTGTCAGGAACTGAATCTGCTGTGTGTTCTCCCGGGATTGTGCAGTAATTGCGATCGGGATACAGATGCAGCCTGCCTGGTATAGTGCTTTCTTTTATATGGATGTGTGAAGAGGTTTGTGTACCTCAAGTGAGCCCTGCTGACATTGAAGGACCCTATCTTATTTGGAGGTCGTGAGTACTAATTCAGGGTCGCTCCTGTTGAATTGCCACATTAAATCCAAATGGAATTACTGTACTGCTGACTGTTTAATTCTCCTTTTCTCTGTGTGAAAGGGCCCCTACCAGCTGCCACGGTTTGGACTAGCCACTAGGGCTTGGGTACCCAGGGACAGTAACTGATAGGGATAGGCCTGTGCACAGAGCCATAGGTAGATTATTAGAGTGATAAGCTAATTAACCTGATTTCCCGTCCTTGTTATATCCCCCAACAACTCAGAGCTGCTTGTTTCAGCAAAGTTATACTGCCTGGAGGTATTTGTCTATGTTAAAGTACTGTACTGTGATTGTTGCACTGTATCTCATTTCACGGAGGTCCCAGTGCCGGAACCAGACCTGGGGGTAAGTGTATACTGTGAAGGTAATTCTGATATATTGTGTGGGCCACTAGTGGGAAGAAAGGGGGGTTGCAGTGTCCCAGAGGGCTGTGACCAAGTTAGTTTAACTATTGCAAACCCTGACCTCTGGGTGGAGGCACCCGCCATTGGATCCAGGCCCCTCAACCTGTTAGTGGCAAATCAGGCAGGGGTAGTAGCCCCTGGGATAGCGCCATCTAGGGGTTACACCTAGGTGGTGCTATTCCAAGGGCTACTACCCCTGCCTGTTTGGCTAGTGGCAGATTAAGGGTCCTGAGTTCTGAACCAGGTGTCTCCACCCGGAGGTCAGGGTTGGTAGTGGTCAAGCTGACCTGGGCACAGCCCTCTGGGGCACTGTAACCCCCCTTTCCTTACTAGTAGCTGGAACAATACACAATAATCACTTTCACAATACCCCACACAAGTACCCACACTGTTTGCACTAACCACCAGGGCTTTCCTCTGGTCTGGCCCTTGGGACCGCCTGTAAAACAAGGTTATACACAGCAAATAACAGCAGTACAGTAGTCTTGCACAAACTGGAACCACAGTCAGGGTAAATGCAAAAAAGAGTTAAATCTGATTTATTTAAAGGACTTGAACAGGGGAGGGGCATAATCTGTTTAATTTGCTTAAAGGCTGTATCAGTCTAACAGTTATGCATGCACTTCAGGGTCCATAAACAGTTGCACACCCTGGGTACCCAAATGGAGAATGGTGGGCAAGCCAGGAACGTTGCAGTTGGTTGGGGCCCTGTGATGGAAGAAAAAAAACATGCACAACACCCACTATTTGTAATCCGGAGACGGAGGGCTCAGTTCGTGAAAAGAAAACAACAAGACAATCGGATGACACACTTTTGGATTAGGCTGTTGTGGCAGGGAGCTACCTTGATGATTACTCACGATACCCAAGACTGGCAGCTTAGGGATTTCCCTCAGATCCAAAATGTTCTGTTGGCTGATTCGTCTGTCAGTCACAACAGGAGCTCCCCCTTCAGGTGCAAAAAGGCGCCAAAAGCCCAAAACTACAATTCCTACAGATTTTGACTCCAGACAGCTCCTGTAGTCCAGCTTCATTTTAGGTCCCACCAGACTGATTGGTCCAATTTGGCAGTTCCAGGCCAAATGGTGGGGATAAACAAGACCGTCCTTGCTACACAGGAGGCAGATTAGACAAACTACATTATCATTATCACTGGAAATGATTTTAAGCAAATAGTTACATCTTTCAACAGAGCTCCCTCTCAGATTACTTATGACTATAATCCAGGCAGCTCTTGAAACAGTGCACAGAGGCTACACAGGCACTCTCTGGCAATCACATCTAAACTGCTAAAATGCAGGACACCAGCCTGGCAGTGACCATTTAGGCAAACTCGAGGAAGACTTTTCGGGAACCCCCATTTGTAGGGGGGTTACAGTTGCATATGTGGATTTCCCAGTGGGCTCTTTGGGTC
This sequence comes from Neoceratodus forsteri, assembly GCA_016271365.2. Lineage (NCBI taxonomy): Eukaryota > Metazoa > Chordata > Ceratodontiformes > Ceratodontidae > Neoceratodus > Neoceratodus forsteri. Next base: position 1,193,782,948 of record CM028130.1, on the reverse strand, counting down.
CAATGGGATCAGCGTTTGGACGATCTGGATTACCCTATTCTGGTCTTCAGAGCTGTTCAGAGGGATCTACAATGGTGGCTAGACCCTCTCAATTTGTCCAAGGGACTTCCATTCCAAAGTCCCCCCCCCCCCACTATGGATCCTTACCACGGATGCTTCATGCCTGGGTTGGGGAGCATTCCTGGGGGACCATCGGACCCAAGGTTCATGGTACCAAACAGAGATGTTATTACACATCAACATTCTGGAGATGAGGGCAGTACTGTATGCTCTACAGGTCTTTCAGACCATCCTCTCATAGGGAGCACTGCTAATCCAGACAGACAATATGTCTGTAGTCTGGTATATCAACAAACAGGGAGGCACCCGATTGTACCCGCTATGCAGGGAGGCGATGCGGGTGTGGAATTGGGCAGTACAGCATGACCTGTTTCTCACAGCCTTGCACATTCCAGGTGTTCACAACATCCTGGTGGACAGCCTCACTCAGACGTCATCCCTAGTCCAGGAATGGGAATTAAGTTGGGAGGTAGTAGACACTCTATTCCAAAGGAGAGGTTGCCCAGAAATCGATCTGTTCACCTTCCCATCCAACGCAAAGCTTCATAGCTTTTGCTCGCTCGCTCCAGAGCCTGGAGCTTTCTGGCACGATGTGTTGTCTCTATGTTGGACAGGGAAGTTCTTGTATGCCTTCCCTCCTTTTTCCATTCTTCAGCGGGTACTTATCAAGCTGCAGGCAGAGAGCACTCAAATGAGCCTAGTAGCCCCTCTCTGGCCGAGCCAAATTTGGTTTCCACTACTACAGCAGCTTTCAGTGGAACTCCTGATTCCTTTACACCTCAAACATGACTTATTGACTCAGGATCAAGGCAGGCTGATGCATCCAGGGCTCGACATTGCATCTGCATGTGTGGCTACTTCAGATTGGGGTCTCTCTTAAGTTCATTCAGCTCTTGGTGGAAGCCAGAAAACCATCTACTAGATCCACGTATGTCATGAAATGGAAGTATTTTTCCATTTTTGTGACTTCTAAAGAGTTAGATCCTTTTACCTGCTCTGCTCCTCAGATCATGGAGTACCTCCTTCACCTGTCTGATTCGGGTCTGTCATACTCGTCCTTTAAAATCCACTTGTCGGCCATTTTGGCCTACCACGTGCCGGTGGAGGGGAAAACCGTAACTCAGTTGGAGGTCTGCAAGACCTTCTTGAAGGGGATCATCCACCAAAAACCTCCCATTCGTAACCCTTCCTTGGGATTTGAATTTTGTGTTGGAGAAGCTCACGCTTCCTCCTCTTGAACCAGCGATGAGCTGTGACATGCGCTACCTTTCTTGGAAAATGCTATTTTTAGTTGCTATTACTTCTGCTCATAGAATTTTGGAGCTTCAGGCCCTGATGCATAAGGAGCCTTATTTGATTTTTCACAAGGACCTGGTGGTCCTGCGGACAAATCCTAAGTTTCTTCCTAAGGTGGTTTCTGAGTTCACGTTGAATCAAACTGTTGAACTCCAGGTTTATTACCCTAATCATTCGAATAGGGGAGAGGGTCTCCTTCATGCTCTTGTTGTTTACAGAGTCCTCAGATGCTACGTTCACCATACTAAGGAGTGCAGAAAATCTGATCAGCTTTTTGTCTCCATCGCCCCCAAATCCTTGGGATCAGCAGATTCTAAATAGTGCCTTTCTAAATGGCTAGGTAACTGCATTCACTTCTTTTACCAGAAGTACAACAGACCTCTTCCGGGGGAGGTCAGAGATCACTCTACTAGAGGCATGGCTACTTCTGTGGTGTTCCTGCGGAATGTTTCTGCAGCAGAAATCTGTGCAGCAGCAACCTGGAGTTCCGTCCATACCTTCACGAAGCATTAGTCTGGACATTGCCTCTAGGCGTAGGGCTGGATTCCGCCTTGCCGTCTAGCAGGGCCTACTGTCTTAGGCTGGTCCTGTGCTGTCTTTCTGCTGCTTCTCCTTCCGTGAGACTCTCTGTCTCTCTATAAGTGACTGCTTGGAATTCAGTCATATATGTGATGACCTACTGCAAGAACCCTCTCGAAGTAAAATAGCACAGTTATGTAAGAACTTGCGTAACAGTAGATCTTCGAGAGAGGTTCCTGCAGTAGGTCACAATTTCCCTCCCTCCTTTCCCCAGTTATTTTGCATTTTCCTTTCAGTCATTTAGAACTGGACTGCAGGATTCCATCCTTTCTCCTGTCTTATCCTCCTTGGATCCCCGGCAGGAGAACTGGAAGGCGGCATGGGGACCACTCACTACATAGGGTCACGCTGACTCAGTAATATGACATCTGGTGGGCGGTCCGCTGTCAGACACTGCTGGAAGAGTTTGACATGCAGTCCTGATGCCAGAGGGCACAGTCCTATATATGGTGACCTACTGCAGGAACCTCTCTCGAAGATCTGCTGTTATGGTGTTCTTGCAAAACTGTACATTGTTTAGGAGCTACAGTCCTATTTACTGGTCGCAGCAAGGTGCAAGTGCAGTTTTGTTTTGAAAGGACCAAGTTTGGGTTCTACCATTATGTCATCTTGGAGCGAGTTTAGCCAATTGGGTGCCCGATACTCACATGACTATTGTCCTTGAGAGGAGCGCCATAAGGGGACTTTAAGTGGCTTCCTATTTGCCCCACCTGTTTGCCTGGGGTAGGTGGAAGGGCGAAGGCGGCCTTGGGTTAAAATGTTTTTACATGAACAAGTTAGTTCTGCAGTAAGTAAGGAGTTACTGTTTGTACCCTGAGCTGTTACAGCCTCAACAAGTGTCACAACAAGGTTGTTTTCAGGACATCCTGAGACTTTGACAAACAGTAAATGAGAGCCCTCATCAGGATTGGGTTGCTATGGGCTGAGAAGTATAAATAGGAGGGCCCAGTGGAAAAAGGGAGTGGAGAAGTCTGAAAGATTTGTGGGAAAGAAGAGAATTTCTCCCAGAGTCCTGGATTCAACTCAATACATGGAGGAATTGCATGCTACCCCAGCCTGGGGGAACTTGCTAGTCTTAGGGAATGCAAAATGTGGGTGTGGCAAGACTACCCAGTCGGTGCTAGCTTCCAGGCAACTGTCTTGCATTAGACCATGAGAAGCTCAAAGAAATGGTGCGGGGGCCTGCAGGTGGTTCCCTCTCAAGGCATTCATACAAGTGGTGTCCATCATGTGTCCCACACTGTCTTGAAGGACAGCAACTAAAAGTACTGGAAGGTCATGAAGGCATATGTGCTGTCCACTAGCCCAGTTCTGGATATAAATGAGCCTGCCAATGAAGGAGTTGTGTATGTCTCACTAGACTGCCTGTCTGGAAAGCTGCCCTGGCAGTATCCAGTTCAGGAGTTGTTCTGCTTGGTGGTAGAGAGTGGTAACTTGGGGCAGAAATCTAGAGTATCAGGTACCATTGTTACAATGTGAGGATCCTCTGACTGTAGGTAAAAGGGTTCTCATTCTAAGCTCCCTTCCGAGCTTAGAGAAAACTGAGCGGGTAAAGTGTAAGTGGCAATAACAAAAAGTGTAAGTAGTGTGGAATGTTGCTTGCAAATGCTTAGTAACTGAATCAGAAGCGTATATTTGCGGACGCTGTCTGGGGGTCTTGTGTTAAAAAACCACCATGGGCCTCTGGTTTACCACCGCTTCTGCAGTCAAAGTCCTTAGCAAGGAGTAATGATTTGTAGTACTAGACTGAAACAAACATTAGTGGACATGACGAATTGTCTGTTGACTATGTTTGTTGCTGAGAGAGAGTGTGCCCTTGACATGTGAGCAGTACTGTATCATCTGCAGCTATAATATCAAGGCCTGTGCACAGACTGTAAAGAAAACCTGCTCTTGTCTGATTCCTAAACTGAAGTGCAAGTGCCCTGTTTCTTATGCCTAATGCTGGGGTCAGAGATTTGCTAATGCTAAGCCTGCTCAAAATGATTTGTTGGTAGCTGGGGAAGTGAAGGTTAAATGATGCTTAAAGCCAGTCACCCTGCTTTGAAGAGAGTGCCCATCCATCTGCAAGATAGCATCCAGTATGTTTGCCACAGATACCCTGAGGACCTACCAAGCCAAGACCTTCTGCACCTCTAGCATATTTTCCTAAGGGGTAGCACCTCTGAGCCACTCCATGACAAGAGCCACCTTGGGTGGAGGCTCCATGTGTTATTTGAACCAGTATCCTGTGTATTATTATTATGGTAAGAACCCAATCCAGCTCTGGTGTAAAGGGAAGTGTCTCCTGGGGGTCACAGCACTGCACCATGGCCAGCTTGTCTATTCTGGGCACCAGAAACATATAATTGCTTAGGGGTCAATGAAATTGAGCAATAAGGCACGACAGGGTGTGTGTTATTGTGTAATAATGTCATACCTCAGGTGGTTGAAGCGTGAGGCCACAGGCGAGGTGCGTTCTCTGCATCAGAAGTGACATTATTACACAATAATACACACCCTGGAGTGTCTTATTGCTGTTACACAATGGCTAGTTTGTAGTAATAAAAAAAAAAATACTTTTAACAATATCTTTAATTTTTAAGCAGGTAGGTATATTGAAAGAAAAATTTGTGTTGCTGCAATGTCTGTCAGAGCAGTGTTTGTCGACCTCTCAAAAGCCTTTGATTTGGTTGATTACAGCATCTTGGTGGACAGACTTACACTTGTTGGTATGTCTGATCCAGTAAAAACATGAGTGCTTTCCTGTCTGACAGAGCGCACTCAGCAGGTCTGTGTGAGTGACATATTGTCTGAGAGAGGGGGATCTTCCGGGGTGTTCCCCAGGGTTCGATCCTGGGCCCCCTTTTGTTTCTAATTTATGTAAATCCATTGCCACAGTTGATTGAAAGGTGCAAACTTTATCTGTATGCAGATGATATGGCTCTGATAGCTAGAGCCAAGCAGACCACTAAAGCAGTAGGTAAGGCTAGGGGGATGTTGGGGTGTATTAGTAGGGGGTATCACAAGTTGTAAGAGGGAGGTAATAATCCCTCTTTACGAGACGCTGGTTAGGCCCCATCTGGAGTACTGCGTGCAATACTGGAGGCCGCACCTTTACAAGGACATTAACAAAATGGAGGCAGTCCAGAGAAGGGCAACCAAAATGGTGCAGGGACTGCATCAGAAAACATATGAGGACAGATTAACGGAGCTCAGTATGTATACCCAAGAGCAAAGGAGGGAGAGAGGTGATATGATCGAAATATTCAAACATTTTAAGGGCATTAACAAGGTGAAAGTATAACATGTTTCAATATAAGAACAAGCATTGTCAATGCTGAATGTTTGCTTGCTGGCATTGGCATTGGTGGGGTGTGCCTTTGGGTCATCAGGCATAACGGCCACGCCATTTCACCACACCCTATCCTGCAGACACCGACAAGTGTCACGGTGTGCCTCGGGTGTTTGACCCTTATGCTCACCCCATTCCATCAAGAAATACGGTGAGATGGGTGCAGTATAGGAGAATGGGGTGAACTTCGGGGCTGAAGAGTCCGAGGTACACCTTGATGCCTCTCACTGGCTGCAGGGAGTGGGTGGGGGTGGAATGGTATGCGCATTACAGGCGACAATCCCAAGTCACACCCCTGATGCCTGTCAGTCTCTACAGGGTGGGGCATTATGGTCGGAAACCGTAACGCCTCAGGCGTTCGTTGGTATTTTCACTCCAAATTTTCAACATGTGTTTTTTGTGACCCCCACCTTATGAACAGTGGCAATATCAGTTTGTTAACCGAAAGCTGATTTTGCAAAGGGACTGACATTTGGCACCACAGGTGCGAAAACACATTTCGAACAGGATGTGAAAAATGACAGCTGTACTGTTCATGGGAGGTGTAAAAAATGGCAATATTGAAAATCTGCAGTGAAAATATTAAAAACTGGTGGTCACGAAAAGGAGAAAACTGCGAATGCACACCCTTAGTGTAATTAGTTTGGGATTTTTACAGCAGATAGTCAACACAGGCATTTTGGGCCTCCGCCATGAACAATGTCATTGTGATTTTCTTAATCTGTCCCAACAGTGATTTCCCACAGCGACCACGCATTTCTGTGCAGAAAGTGTGAAAACACATTTGCCATGTTGTGAAAATTACAGCTGTACTGTTCATAAGGAAGTGTGGAAAAATGCCAGTGGTGAAAATCTGGACTGAAAATATTACAGATTCATGAACTTATGAGGGTGCGTGGAAACAGGGCAATGCTCGCCTGTAACACAGTCATTTCATGAACTTTTGTCACCAAATTTTCAACATAGCCATTTTAAGACCTCTGCTCATGAACAGTGTCACTGTGGTTTTCTTAATCTGTCTCAAACATTGATTTCGCACACTGACTGCGCCAGTGTGCGCTACATGCACGGAAACGCATTTTGGGGGAGATGTGAAAAATGACAGCTGTACTGCTCATAAGGAGGTGTGATAAAATGACAATGTTGAAAATCTGGAGTGCAGATATTAAAAATTCACAAACTTACGATCGTGCGTAGGAACTGCGCAACACACGCTTGTAAAAGTAATTTTTTGGGAATTTTTTCCCCAAATTTTCAACATAGGGTTTTTGGGGTCCTACCTCATGAACTGTGACACTGTTGTTTCATATATCGGTCCGGAAGGTGGTTTTGCATGTGACTGCAAAATCACCTTCGGGGCCAATTAACAAAATGACAGTGACAGAATTCATGAGGTGGGGTCCCAAAACCCCATGGTGAAAATTTGGTGCAAAAATTCCAAAAATGCCTGAGATATGCATCAAAGTTGAAAACCCTATTTATTTCATTATATAGCTATCGGCATTTCCTCAGTTCACGGTCGGCTTTGATTCCAGTGCAGACGTGTTCCCATATCCACTGAATATAGCTTCGCTACTTGGACCCAGAGGTAAGTATGGTGTGAGAGGGGTGGAGGAGGCAGGGTGCGAGAGGGTGGGCGTGGTGAGAGGGGGTCAAGACAGTTGGCGTAAATCGCTTCCTTTCTAGGTTTCTTTTTCTTGCAGGGAAGACGGTTAGGACATTTGCCACGCTGGGGTGGGCCCCAGCGTGGCAGTTGGAAGTTTTTTGAGAGGGCAGTGGAGCCAACAGGGGATTGGGCACCCCTGTCAGCCATAGAGAGCTTTGCCACCCTGGGGTGGGCTCCCAATGTGGCACCTTGAAGGCTGTTTTGGGGCACTGTAGCTGATGGGGATTTTGCACCCTGTCGGCCATACTGTGTGTGTGGGCAGGGGGGACACGTGAGCACACTGGTGTGGGCTCCCAGCGTGCTACTTGTTGGGGGGGCTATCTGTGACAGCTCTTGCACTGCAGTGTCAGCGTGGAGGCACTTTTGCATACTGCTGATGGGTATGACTACACACGCTGCATTGCCTGCGCTCTTGACATTCTTTCAACTACTCGCGCTGCATTTGCAAATGCTGTCATAGACAGCTCTATATCATTGGCTGCAGGAGGCCACGCCACAGAAGGCAGAAGAGCATTGAAGTAGGGAGGCACACCCACGAATTCTCAGATGGTGGCACTATGTTTCTTGCACATGCGCGTAAGCAAACATAAACATAGCAGGACAAGAGGACACAGCATGAGATTTGAGGGAGGCTGATTAAGGGGTAATGTGAGGTAGTTCTTTTTCACAGAAAGGGTGGTGGATGCATGGAACGGCCTACCTCAAGAAGTGGTGGATATGAATAACAGTGCAAGGCTTCAAACAGGCATGGGATAAGCATGAGGGAGCAATACAGATGAGTATGAATAGATAGGCCATTGACAGAGTAAAGGCCTATGGCACATTCATAAGGTAGAAAAAATGGGCAGACTGGATGGGCCTTACGGTCCTTATCTGTTGTCAACTTCTATGTTTCTATAGAACAGAACTACAGAATATCCTGGGGTCTGATTTCGATAACCTAAAGTACTGGTTACAGGCCTCCAAAATGGTCCTAAGTAGGAAAAAGGCTCAAGTTATGTTATTTAAAACGAGAGGTACAACAATGATACATAACCAAGGACTGAATATTGTTACCCTAGATAAAGATAAGTTGGAAGAAGTGGAAGTATACAAATACTTGGGAGTACAATTAGATAAACTTACTTTTGGGGGGCATATAGCTAGCACTGTGAGTAAAGTGAATGTCAGACTGGGGGCTCTTCATAGGAAAGTCTCATTTCTGCCTAAAGAGGACAGAAATAAGCACAGCAACTACTTTTACCAGTACTAAAATATGGCAGTATCATCTATCAGCATGCAACAAAAACTTCATTGGACAAGTTAAAGTATTTTATAAGATGGAAAGATTTGTCTTAAAATGCCACTTCAACACACATCTTTGCAGTCTTCTGCAACAGTTAAATTGGGATTCCCTCAAAATTTGAAGGAAAAAATGACTGGGTCAAAAAGCGTACATGGAATTTGGAGAGGGGAATGTAAATGGAACAAAATAAGCACAGAAACCAAATAATTCTACAATGGGCTAAATCCAAATGCCCAATCCCTGCATTCTGATTGGTTGGCTGGCACCTTCCCAGTGTGATAACTCCTCCAGTGTACCCACTGGAAAAGGTGCCAGTCATCCATGCCACCGCATTATCCTACCAGTATCACTGCCTCCCACGAAAATCAAAAGAACCGCCGCCATTTTTTGTCACCGCTTAGCAATATAACCGCGGTAAATTTAAAAAAAAAAAAAAGCAAACAAAAAAAAAGCATCCTTCCAAGTGTGTCATGGATGAACCTGAAATAATATTTAACTAGGAAAACAATGCTTCTGGCATCTAATGTGTGGCTCTAAATCTACAATTACCTCCTCTAGCAACACCGCTCGCTTCCTTCCACACATTCACCATAACGGCTTCAAAAACTCCTTGCGGGGCTTCCGGTTCCAGTTCTGAACATGGTAGCTGCATAGTCCTCGAGCTCCCGAACCCTCACAAAATATCTTAACCAATCCTCAGATAAAACTATTGGTTTCCTCACTATTTCTCCTCTCAAAAACAAGTAGTGATGGCTACCAAAGCAGCAAAAGCCAGAGGTTCAAAATCAGCACCGCACCAACCGAAATTAAAACAACTCACTTTGGAGGAAGATTTGGAGAGCCAGGGAACCAGGCCACGAGGCTTCAGATCGTATTCTGAGTCATCACTAGGTTCAGAAACTGAGGATTCATTATTGTCCCTCAAAACTGGTAGGACCTTGAATAAAATATTACACCCGGTTCAATAGATAGAATCATCCCTAGCTGATTTACGGCAGGATGTTCGAATCATGGACAAGAAAGTAATAGAAAATACTACTAAAATAACCGAGGTATTGGAAATGCAGAATTCAAACGATTGCATGTTGCTATACTTACTTAACAGAGATCGAGAGATACAAGGCCGTATGGAGGATATAGAAAATCGAGCCCAAAGAAACAATTTTCGAATACATGGAATACCGGAAGATGCGGAGGAGGGATTCCCTACTCCCATAGACTTTATTCAGCAAGTGTTACGCTCTGTAATAGAAATTCCAACAGACCTGGACATTACGATGGACAGAGCACACCGCTCTCTTGTTCCCAAGCCCGCCAATCCGGCAGCCCAACCAAGATCTTGGGTGATCAGAATGGCCCTATGGCCCTGTATCAGAGCAAAGAGTGGATGCTTTGTGAGGCCTGGAGGCTGAAAAACATCAATTATAAAAATAATCCTATATATTTCAAACAGGATTTTTCAAATGCCCTGCAGGCGGAATGGCAGAAAACTAGGGCAGTTCTGAAGGAGATTCGGGAAAAAAAGAACTTACATGGGCAACTGCTTTACCCCGCTAGGATCAAGCTTCATTTTGATGAAGGCCCCAGAATCTTCAACGGGCTCCTGGATCTGTTACCAACATTGCAAGAATGGAAAATAACCCTGCCTGACATGGAAATGGCACGGCTAGAAAGAAATCTTTTAACCAGTACCTGGTCTGTAGTTTCAAGTGATCCATCTCAAGCACAACCTGGATTCATGCTGAAATCTCTTGCACAGGATGTCACTAGAATTGTACATCGAGCAGACAAGAGGAAGAAGGTGGATCGAGGTCCCTCTCACTCACCCTCACCAAAATGCTGAAAATATCAGGGACATTTACGGTTTGTAAACTGCATTGGTTGAATGTAGGAACCAACACTTACTGAATCGGGGGTTTTGGCTCCTGAACCCATTTTTGGTTCCTGATCGATCGAACATTAACGTTCACTGTTATAATCTTGTAATGATTAAGAAAATAGACAAGGATGGTGAAAACATGGGAATGGGGGGTGGGTGGTGGCAGGGGGACCGACCTATACTCCTGTACCAAGAGCTAACCTCTTACGCTCTTAATAAAAGGTAAACGTGGGTCAGTCGTCATATGCTGGGAGGTATGGGTCGAGCTTCAGTCCCACATAAATAAAAAAGAGCGAATGATCCTTTCCAGGTAGAAAAAGGTCCTACCGGCGAAGAGGAGAAGAACCCTCACTTATTTGGGGGGGGAGGGAACATAACTGGGCATAAAATCAATAGAGGAAGAGTGTGGAGACTGTTCATCTGACTGCGCATTTGCCGTTGTTACGTTGGGTAGAGTCTGAAGCTGGAGATGCGAGATTCCCCATTGAATCCGGTACAGATTTGCAGTCTGTACATCTGGCTGGGACTCGCTTTTCTTGGAGTCCAGGACAATCGAGCAATTTATGTGACTCTTCATTCTCCATTCCAGGCAGAGAGCAAACACCACCAGCTTGCCTGGACCATCAGGGCAACTATTAAATGGTGCCCCCTACCTTGGAGGTCATTCTGTATATAGTTTTTTCTCAGAGGGTGGCCTTCGTGTTAAATTGGCCTCCTTAAAGGGAACTTTTTTTACAAATGTTAAGGTATGTTGGTTATGTTGTTGGTGGTTTAGAAGTTTTACAGACTTGTGCCATACTAATAGAATTGAATTATGATGGAGATGTGGGGAATCCGGAGTGCTGAGAGTGCTGTTATTTTTCTGAGAGCAAGAGAAATATAATCAGTATGGGGGTTAAGTTAGACTTGGGGAATAAAGAGTCTCTGGATGGAATAAGGGATCTACGAATAGCATTTTTTTTAATTTAATACAAAATATGGGTGAGAGCCAGAAAATCACTAACTCATTCACATTATGTGAAACTATAAACAACCCAGTGAAGAGGTGAAAGGTACTCTCGGCCCTCAGGAAACACTGTCAATTTGCTGTATTTTTACAGGAGACGCATCTCAGTAAATCAGAGCATACTAAGCTGGGGAACTTTGTTTTTTCCCCAAGTGGTAGCTTCATCATTTGGGAAGGGGAAAAGATGGGGTACTGCTATATTAATCATTAGAGGATCCCACCTAAATGTTTCCTCCTCTTACACTGACCCGGAGGAACGTTTGGCTATTCTAGTGGGAACACTAGAGGGCGTACCATTAACGCTCACTTCAATTTACATCCCCCCTGGCTCCACAATCGTTACAATAAGGTCCCCACTGCACAAAATTACAGAACTGCACAAGGGGATGTTAATAGTAGGCAGGGATTTAAACCAGATAATGGAACAGTTAGATGCGTCAAATCCTGGGCACCTCAGAGCAACTCCAGCCAGTAAATTAATAAAAAACTACAGTACATACGAAGGACTCTGTGGAAAGATGTCTGGAGAAGTCAGCACCCTGGGCAAAGAGACTACATGCATTTCTCACCCTCACATGGCTCCTATGCCTGGTTGGATCATTTCCTGGTTTCAGGGGAACACCGCTATAAAATAACGGATTGTACACACACCCCTTCAACTCTGTCAGATCATTCCTACCTCACCCTGAAAATGGAATGGGGCTCCCTTTATAGACAAACACTTTGGAGGTTCAACAATTATTTGCTGAACATAAAAGACTTTACCGATATTATTAAAAAACGTATATCCCAAATTATTCAGGACAATGAGACTCAACAGATCTCCAGAGTCACAGTATGGGATACTATAAAAGTAGTCTTGAGGGCAGAAATGATTAAATATGCAGCCCAATATAAAAAAACAACAAAATAAGAATCTGAAAAAACTCCAGAAACAACTGCATAACTGTCAGATTGCTCATGCCGAAGGTGGTGGGACGGCATGGCCCTTGTTACAAATAACTAAACAACAAATTCAAAAAATTATTGATACTAAAACAGAACAGGCATTACAGTGTCTTCATCATAAATAGTATGAAATGGGGCTGAGGGCAACCTGGCTACTAGCCCATCGATTGCGGCAGCAGACCCTTCAATCCACGATAACAAAGATAAGGGATCCCAGAATGGGCCAACTGAGGAACCAACCCAATCAAATCTTTGATTCTTTTAGAGAATATTATAGTGCCCTATATTCCCTGGACCAAACTGCAGAAGACTCCAAAATACAGGCTTTCCTGTCGAATCTTAAACTTCCGAAGCTCGTCCCTGAACTTCGGATAAAAATGGATCAACCATTTACCTCACTGGGGCTAAATAGAGCAATGACTTCACTAAAATCTTGTAAAGCCCCGGGTCCAGATGGATACACTCTGGAATTTTTTTTAATTTTTTAAGAAAGAGCTGGCCCGGTGGTGCAGTGGGCTGAGGCGCTGGATGCCACACCTCGAACCATGCCGGCAACCCGGGTTCAGGAACAGACTCTGGCGCCGGGGGTCAGCAGGGGAAGGGGTAGGATTGAGCGTGCATAGGACTGCTGTCCTCCCCTGGGAAGGGTTAGGAATGCATGATCGCTCTGTAGCAGCCCACGGTGGAGATCGGGGCAAAACAGAGGGATCGCATGAAGGGGAAACACCAGAAAAATGGAATTACCGCTCGCTGGCTGCTGGATGATGGCACTCTGTCCCCAGTTGCCTCCAGTGCCTTCCCGGGGCCTCCTTCTCCATGGCAGCATCCCTGGGCCCCAAGAAGAGTATGCTGGGGTCATCCCTCTCCCCCAGTGCCTTCCCCTCAGAGAGGGGCCCACCAACAAAGGGATATCCAGGATCGGCCAAGATATGAGGAGTTGGAGGAGGCCAGGTTAGGACAGGAGGGGCTATCGGGAGACTTGCAGAGCCTGAAGGAGTGGGGGGCCTACGAGCATGAGGAGGGCGGAAAAAAGAACATACAAAAATAAAAAATTAAAAAAACCTGGAAAGACCTCTCCTAGCTGTCTTCAAAGCCTCCCAGGAGGGAGAAGACTTGCCCCAGCCCTGGAACTATGCTGTAATCACCAGATTACCAAAACCGGCTAAAGATATAACCCAGTGCAAATCATATAGAACTATATAGATTATAAGTTATATACAACTCTCCTGGCAAAACGTTTGGAGGAGGTACTTCCTAGGCTAATTGAATATGATCAGACTGGTTTTGTTCCCACCCGACAGACACATGACAATATCAAGGATCCAAGGATGAACCGGGAAACTACAGACCAGTGAGCCTCACATCCATTGTGGGTGAGCTAATGGAGACTATCCTGAAGGAGAGGCTGGTGGCCCACATAGAGGCCAAAGGACTACAGGACAGCAGACAGCATGGCTTCATATGGGACAGATCCTGCCAAACCAACCGGGTGGAGTTCTATGACTGGGTGACTAGGCAACTGGACAGGGGCCATGCAGTGGATGTCCTGTATCTGGACTTCAGTAAGGCATTCGACTCGGTGCCACATGGAGAGGCTGGGAAGGAAGTTAGTAGGCACAGGGGTGGGTGCAAAGCTAGTGAGATGGGTGAAACTGGCTTCACAGCAAACAGAGGGTGGTGGTGGTGGGGAGCTCTCACACCCAAGGGCAGTGACGAGTGGTGTTCCATAGGGTTCAGTGTTGGGACCAGTGTTGTTTGGGATATTCATTGCAGACATATCATGGGACATCAAGAGCAAGATCAGTCTGTTTGCTGATGATACCAAGGTAGGCGCGGTGGTGGATGACCTAGGGGGGTGGCAGGGGTTGCAGCATGATCTGGCAAAGCTTGAAACCTGGCAGACACCTGGCAACTGGGGGTTAATGCCAAAAAGTGCAAGGTGCTGCATTTTGGGATGAAGAACCCAGGAGGAATACCAGCTGGAGGGAGTGCAGCTAGCCCAGACAGAGGAGGAGAAGGATCTGGGGGTGCTCATTACAAGGTCAATGAACAACTCGGCACAATGTAGGAAGGCAACTGTAAAGGCCAACAAAATGCTGGGTTGTATTGTAAGGTATATCCTCGAGGAGAGAGGTGATTCTGCCACTGTATAGGTCATTAGTTAGACCGCACCTGGAGTACTGCGTGCAGTACTGGCGCCCGTATCTGAAGAGGGACATTAAGTTACTGGAGGGGGTGCAGCGCAGGGTGACAAAGATGATCAAGGGGCTGGGGGACTTATCATACGAGAGGAGGTTGAGGGAGTTGAACATATACTCACTGGAGGAGAGGAGGGACAGGAGTGACATCACTGAAACCTTTAAATACATGAAAGGAATAAACAAGACGGGTACAGAGAAGCTGTTCAAAGTAAGGGAGGGGAGAGCCACCAGGGGCCATGATATGAGACTGGAGGGAGGAAGGTTCAGGGGGGAGATGAGAAGATACTTTTTTACAGAAAGGGTGGTGGCTGGGTGGAATGCGTTACCTGCAGAAGTGGTATCCAGTAGAACAGTGGACTGCTTCAAAAGGGGGAGGGTTAATGAAGGGGAAGGGTCGAAGGGAGGGGCAGCTGCAGAATAAGGGGTGTCAGACGAATCTAATAGATTTCTTTGACTGGGTGACCAAAGTAGTAGACCAGGGAGAGACTGTGGACATGGCCTACCTAGATTTTAGCAAGGCATTTGATACAGTCCCACACAAAAGATTAATGCACAAGTTAGCCATCCTTGGAGTGGGTCCCAAGGTGGTAGCCTGGATAAAAAATTGGCTAGACAACAGGACGCAAAGGGTAGTAGTAAACTGAGTACACAGTGAAGAAAGGAGGATTACTAGCGGGGTACCGCAGGGTTCAGTACTGGGACCGGTCCTTTTTAATGTCTTTATAAGTGACATTGCAGAGGAACTGGAAGGAAAAGTATGTCTCTTTGCAGACGACACAAAGATCTGCAACAGGGTTGATGCACAAGATGGAGTGGAAAGGACGAGAAGGGACTTGGGAAGGTTGGAGGAATGGTCAAATATATGGCAGCTCAGATTCAACGCAAAGAAGTGCAAGGTAATGCACATGGGAAACAAAAACCCAGGGGAAGCGTACACAATGGGGGTGAGATACTGACAACAGTAAAAATGGAAAGAGACCTGGGAGTAATTATATCAGATGACCTAAAGGTGGGCAAGCAATGTGAGAAGGCAGTAAGGAAGGCTGGGGGGATACTGGGATGCATAGGAAGAGGCATCAATAGTAGAAAACAGGAAGTTGTTATCCCTCTGTACAGACAGTTGGTGAGACCCCATCTGGAGTACTGTGTGCAGTTCTGGAGACCCCATCTCTGTAAAGACATAGATAGAGTGGAGGCTGTCCAGAGGAGGGCAACTAAAATGGTGCAGGGTCTGCACCAGAAGACATATGAAGAAAGACTAAAGGAGCTTAATATGTATACCCTTGAGGAAAGAAGGGAGAGAGGGGACATGATAGAAACTTTCAAGTACCTCAAGGGAATCAACAAAGTCCAAGAGGGTAGCATCTTTCAGAAAGAGATGTGCAAGAACAAGGGGGCACAATTTGAAGATAGAGGGGGGACAGCTCAGAGGTAATGTGAGGAAGTATTTTTTCACAGAGAGGGTTGTGGATGCATGAAACAGCCTCCCTGAGGAGATTATGGAGTCAAGAACAGTGAAGGAATTCAAGAATGCATGGGACAGACATAAGGCAGTCCTAGTGGCGGGTAGGAGGAAGTAAGCTGTTGGTTAACTAGGATCTGCAGCTTATCTGTTAGGTAGGAAAATGGGCAGACTAGGTGGGCCAAGCGGTCCTTATCTGCTGTCAAATTCTATGTTTCTATGGGGTGCTAGCTGCACTTTCAAGCAGACTTGATAGACCTCTAGGCCTTTATCTGCTGGCAAATTTTGTATGTTCGTATCAAGTGAACTCTGACTCTTCTGCACCATGCCACCCGGTCGGTGTCCCCCTTCCTACTGTTAAGTCTGGATGCGGAGAAGGCCTTTGACCGAGTGGCTTGGAATTTTCTAGGTCTGACATGTGAAGCATTAGAATTTTCCAGTGCATTTATTAAAACTATTAACAAAATTTGCTCAAAACCAAAAGCATATATCAAAATAAATGGGAAAGTCTCAGTACCGATACCGCTACTCCGAGGTACCAGACAGGGATGTCTCCTCTCCCCACTCTTATTCGCACTATATTTGGAGCCTTTGGCACAAGATTTGAGGCAAAGAAAAGAAATAGAGGGTTTGCAGATAAGGGGAGAAAATCATAAATTAGCCTTGTATGCAGACTATCTTTTGATCTACCTTAAGAATCCAGAACAGGGGTTAATTCCACTATGGGACACACTAAAGGAATTTGGTCAATTGGCCGGATATAAGGCAAACACCAATAAAAGTGAAGTATTGGTGATTTCATACTTACCATCTGATAAAATAAAAGATGCCTTCCCCTTTAAATGGGATAGAGAATATTTTAAATACCTGGGAGTTTATCTATCCTTGGACAACACCCAGATTTTCCAACTTAATTATGCCCCATTTTAGAAAACTAAGAGGAGACTTGGAGAGATGGGAACTTACACCTCTCCCACTAATACAGAAAATAGAGGCGGTTAAAATGGTTTTACTCCCTAAGTTTCTGCACTTATCACAGATGTTGCCAATACAAAACATATACTTTAATGGGATAAACAGGGGAATTTCTCGTTTTATTTGGGGTTCTCAGAGACCTAGAATTATTCTCTCTGTGCTACAGATCCCAAAGGGAGAAGGAGGACTTTCTCTTCCTAATTTAAAATGGTATCACAGAGCAACACAACTTTGTACAGTGTTTTAGTGGTTATTCACTGAATACATGGCCAAGTGGAAAACTCTGGAAATAGAAGGTCTTCCGAGCCTGAACAGACTTCTCTTGGTTGAGGGGGAGACTCCCTCCTTACTAAGAAATGGGAATCCACATACGGCATACACACTGTCTAAATGGCAGGAGATCCTGGATGACAAATCTTTAAAGAAATGGAAACCTCTCTTAAAGCAATAGCATATGATCAGGCCTTTATTCCAGCCAAATGGCACTCAGGTTTCCGTCGTTGGGAGGAAAAGGGTATTTTTTTGGTCTGGCACTTTCTAGGGGAGTTGGGAGTACGACCATTCCAGGAGTTAGTGGATCAATATGGAATTGCCTAGCATAACAGGTTCAGGTATTTTCGGATCAGGGATTATATTCAATCTATTGGGCTCCCCCCTCCAGGGAAGAGGCCTCCCCCATAAATGTCATTCCTAATTAAAGCCACACTGGAAAATCGAGCACCACAGAAAAAGATAATTTCATACTTGTATAAGGCTCTTCTCCAATGGATGGGAGACGCTTCACAGACTGTTCGGAGAGCCTGGGCGCAGGATTTGGGTATACCGATACCAGAGATGGTTTGGATCAAGGCCTTAGGATACACTGGGGGGTGACAGCTTCAAGCTGGAGAAAGTTTTCTTGGAAGGTGTTCTCTAGATATTTTAGGACCCCAGCAATAACAGAAATATGGAAAGGGACACACCTCAGCCTGTTGGAGGAGATGAAAAAAATTACTCATCATAGTAACCTTGTTTCTTCAAAGGGATCACTCATTATGATTAAACTTAATGCAGTCAGCCTCCTGTGTTGAACTGCCCGGAGAAATGGAATTAATTTTATTTATTTATTGAATTTTGATGACCGGGTAGGCCCACTGGGCCCCGGAGATCCCTTTTTCAGGGGCGACCCGGGAGTAACAATTACATACAGGTAACAGATCAGTACACTCAAGTAATTATAATGTTATTTAACAATAAAAGACTTCATAGGATTACAAGCGGTAAGTAGTGGAGGACATACAGGCGGTAAGGACATAGGAGTTACACATAATGAAAACATTTTACTTATCAAGTTCATGTTAAGATTGAGTGTGCTCAAGGTAAAGGCAAGCAGTTGCTAAGGACATATGGTACCTTCCTTATGGGCATAGTGGAAGGGGGATATGTTGGAACATAAGTGCTCCCCATCCTTAGAGGGAGGTGCATTGACCTACCGGGATGGCTTTATTTGGTCAGGTCCTGTAACATAGGCATATGCTCCTATCAAGCAAGTGTGCCTTAAGCTTTGTCCGGAAGCTGGTGATGGACTCTGCCTCCCGTACTTCCGGGGGGAGGTTGTTCCAGATGGAAGGGGTGGTGTACGTGAAGGACCTGGACCCAGCTGTAGTCCTAGTCTTGGGAACCACTAGGAGGGTTTGGCCTGAGGTACGAAGATTCCGAGGGTTAATTTTAATGCTAACGAGACCATTCAGGCTAGGGGGAGGTGTGGGACCCAATAACTTAAATGTAAGGCAGAGGGTTGGGTAGATGAGGCGAGCTTCCAGAGACGGCCACCTGAGCTTTGTTTGGGCCTCGCAGTGGTGGATCCTCAGGTGTGACAGAGTGGCAAAGCGGACTATCTTGTTGTACAAGGTCTGCAGCCTGGCTAGCTCCGTCATGGCCATGCCCTGGAGAACCGGGGCCGCATAGGTGAGCTTTAGGAGAAATCGCTAACCATAATGGCCACCTAGCTTCAGGGATAATCTGGTCCTTTAGTCTGTAGAGGATTCCGAGTTTCCCATGGATGGCTTTGGTGATTTGGTCTACGTGTTTTTTTAGTGTGAAGCCTTGGTCCAGGGTAAGTCCAAGGTATTTGGTGGAGGTAACCACCTCAAGTTTTTCACCCCCCCCGGACTGAAGTTGTAGGAGCAGAGACCTCTCAGAACCCAGGGATCTAGGCCCAAACAGCATCACCTTCGTTTTGTTGGTGTTTAAGACCATTTTGTTAAGAGTGAGCCAGTCCTCCATCTGAAGGATGTCCTCTTGGAGGGCTGCCTCCAGCTCTGTTAAGTTAGGGGAGGCTCTGTAAATGACCGCATCATCCGCATACTGGATAACGCTGCTGCTACCGCAGTGTGTGTGCAGCTCATTTATGAACAGCGTGAAAAGAAGGGGGCCGAGTATTGACCCTTGAGGTACCCCTTCTTTGAGTGGTTCTAGCTTGGAGACATTGTTCTTCCACTTGACCCTCTGGGTACATCCCAAGAGATAACTCTCGAACCATCCCAGTGCATGGATGTCAAGGCCAAGTGAGCACATTTTTTGAAGTAGGAGTTTGTGGTTTACCAAGTCAACGCTTTAGATAGGTCAATAAAGACCGTGCCTGTGCTGACCCCTGAGTTGTTATTGCTCAGTACGTCTGCAGAGAATTTAGCTAGCGCAGTGTCTGTCCCATGCTTGGCTCTGAAGCCATGCTGTGACGGAGAGATTACCCGGTGGGTTTCCAGGTATTCTCGGAGTTGGGAGTAGACTAGCTTCTCCTGTACTTTCGCAATAGCACACAGCAGGGAGATGGGCCTGTAGTTCCCTATGGGCTCTGTTGACCCTCCCCTGTGTATGGGAATCACTAGAGCCTGCTTCCAGAGCTCAGGTACAGACCCCTCCATAATAGACCAGTTTATCAGCCAGGTTAGGGACTTAGCTAGTGCTGGGGTTCCATCCTTGAGGATTCTAGTCTGGATCCCGTCAGGGCCCCCCTGATCCTCTCAAGTGCAGGGATTTAAGGATGTTCAAAACCTCCTTTGCCCTAACCAGCCTCAAGTGAAACAAAGGGCGGTCTAGGTCTGGGGGTCACTGTGCACTAGGCTCACTCGTGTTGTCAGGGGGTCCAGTCTTGAATGCATCCAGGTTCGTGAAGCAGCTGTTAAGGACCTCTGCGATGAGTGATCCCTCATCAAATAACAGCCCGTTAGCCATGATTGGGCCGTGTGTAGTTTTTTTGTTCCCTTTGAGGAGTTCATTAATATGCGACCAGAAGAACCTGGGATTGCCTAGGTTGGTTTTTTGAAGGTTGCTGATATAGTCTTTTTTAGCTATCTTTATGGCATGCTTGCATTGGTTTCTAAGGGCCCTATAGCTGGCTAAGTCCACAGGTAGCATCGATTTCCTGAACTTATGCAAATTATGGAATTCTCAAGTGGTTCATGCCACTTTCAAACTGCTGCACTCTGAGTGCTTCTGATTCTTACAGAGCCTAACTGGGTAAAAGACCCACTAGCTAAAAATTAACAACATTAAAATAACATTTTTGCCCTTTCAGGTCAAAACATCCTTAACCAACAAACCTAAGAAACTTTAAGACCACTTGGACACCAACTGGTTAAACAAAGTGAGTCTCTGCCTTAACCAATATACTGTATAAGAAAACAAAATACCCCAATGCAGGGATGCAGAGCGACTCCTATAGGTTCTAGTAGGGGAGGTAGGGAGGGTCTTTAATCATAATGAGTGATCTCTTTGAAGAAACAAGATTACTATGCTGAGTAATTTTTTCTTCTAACCTCAGGAATCACTCATTATGATTAAACTTAATGTAGACTACCAAGCAGTACCTTTGGAGGTTGGGCAGAGTCCCTATTGTGGAAACAGGCTCTGCAGTACTGCTGTACCAAACCTAGCATCACCTCTGGATTGCAAGTCCAGGCTGTAATACTTTGTGAAAGTGTGTACTGTTTTCCATGTAGCTGCTTTACAGATTTCCTGTAGTGGAATTTCTCTTGAAGCTGCCACCCAGAGGTACCTGTTTACCCACCTTACTATAACAAAACTGTGTACATGCCACTATCCAGTGAGCAATTGTACATTTTGTTGCAGCTGTGCCCTTACCAACTCCACCATATGTGAGAAAGAGCTGTAATTGACTTGTCATGTAGGACTTGGTTCTGTCAATGTAGTGGCTAAGTGCCCTTTTGACATCAAGGGAATGGAGTTTCCTTTCTGGAGAACTGGAGTTGTCTGTAAAGAAGACAGGTAGAGTGATAGACTGATTCAAATGAAAATCAGATTCCACCTTGGGAAAGAATTTTCTATTAGTCTGAAGGATCACCTTGTCCCTGTGGAATGAGATGTAGTCCGCATCTGTGCACAGGGCTTGTAATTCACTGATCCTTCTGGTTGAAGTAATGGCAACCAGGAAAACAGTTTTCCAAGTAACATACTTCAAATCTGCGGTTGCCATAGGTTCAAATGGTGCATCCATGAGTTTAGCAATGCAAACATTTAGATTCCAGGACGGAACTGGCTCCCTTAGGGGAGGGTGTATAAGATTAAGGCCTTTAAAATATTTTCTAAATACTGGATGAGAGGCCACAGACCTCTCCTTACCAACTGACAGGTAAGCAGAGACTGAAGCTAGGTGGACCTTGAGGGTGGAAGGCTTCAGACCTAAGGAATGTAAATGTGTAAGGTGATCTAGAAGAATAGCCAAAACAGCCCTGAAAGGGCTCACACCCTTAGCTGTACACCATATAGTAAATCTTTTCCACTTAGAGGAATATGTTTTCTTAGTAGAAGGCTTCCTGGAGCCCCTAAGCACTGTCAGCACCTGCTCTGATAGGTTTAGGTTAGCAAATTCTAAGTCCTCAAGAGCCACGCCTTGAGCCTTGGTGATTTGAGGTTGGGGTACAGGATCCTGCCCTGAGAGGAGGTTAACAGGTTTTGCCTTCTGGGCAGGTGAATTGGGGAAACCACTGGCAGAGACAGTAGGAGAGAGTATCAGGGCTGTCTCGCCCAATCCAGAGCCACAAGTATCATTTTTGTTGGTTGGGACCTCAATTTCCGTAGGGTCTTGAAGATCAAAGGAAAGGGAGGGAATGCGTACAGGAACTTCCCTGTCCAATCCAGGGACATGGCATACAGGGGAATTGTATCCCTTAGAGGAGGCCTGCAACAGTACATTGGAATTTGGTGGTTTTCTGCGGAGGCAAAGAGATCCACCTCTGGAATGCCCCATTTCCTGAAAATTGTACTGAGTAGATGAGTATTCGGGCACTACTCGAGGTGGTCTATACTTATCCTGCTTAGAGAGTCTGCCAGCACATTGTCTTTCCCCGGAAGGTGTATGGCTGACAGGAATACTCCCATGGAATATACCAGGGACCTCAGTCTCATTGCTTCTGTGCACAGCAGATCTGGCCTGGTACCTCCTTGCTTGTTGATGTAATACATGGCTGTGGTGTTGT
Source organism: Neoceratodus forsteri (assembly GCA_016271365.2). Classification (NCBI taxonomy): domain Eukaryota; kingdom Metazoa; phylum Chordata; order Ceratodontiformes; family Ceratodontidae; genus Neoceratodus; species Neoceratodus forsteri. Next base: position 1,193,760,780 of record CM028130.1, on the reverse strand, counting down.
CTGTTCTGACTTGAACCACCTTGTTTTGTAGATAAGGGAAAATGTTTTTACAGCCAGGTAAACAGCCCTGAGCTCCAAGAGATTTATGTGCAACAGAGACTCTTAGGGGAACCATGTGACACTTGCTGTGTGTTCAAACATGTGCGCCCCCCCAACCTAGCAGAGAGGCATCTGCTGTCAGGATTACTGAGGGTCGTTCCTGTATAAAAGGTACACCCACCCTGAGGTTGTGCTCATCCAGCCACCCTTGTAAAGCCTGGACTAAGCTTTTTGTGAGTGGAACCAGTTTGGACATAGGATCCGTCCTTGGAGACCAATACTGTCTGATATGGAACTGAATATCTCTCATTTGAAACCTGGAGCTCATTACCACTGCAGTGGCAGATGCCATGTGGCACAGTAGCCTGAGAAATTATTTGGCTGATTTGGGACTCCCAGACACAAAGGATTTTGCAATCTGTGGAATGCTTGCCACACTGTCTTGTGGCAGGAGGGCTCTGCCCTGTCTGGTGTTCAGTTCTGCTCCGATAAACTCCAGCACCTGGAGTGGTACCTGCTGAGATTTCTGTTTGTTTATCAGAAATCCCAGGGACTCTAGTGTAGATTTTATTAGTGCCAGTGACTATACTGCATGCTACAGAGACTGTCCTACTATTAACCAGTTGTCCAGATAGGGGAAGTCTGTTACCTTTTGTTTCCTCAAAAACTCTACCACCACTGATAGGCACTTTGTAAAAAACCCTTGGTGCCGAAGTTAGTCCAAAAGGGAGAGCTGCAAACTGGTACTGGCCTGAAGCCAGTCTGAATCTCAAGAATTTTCTGTGAGATGGTTTGATGAGAATGTGAAAATAAGCATCCCTTAGATCTAGGGAGGCTAGCCAGTCTCCCTTTTGCAATGAGAGAATGATTATTGCAGGAGTGACCATTTTGAACCTTGGTTTCAAGATGTCCATGTTCAGAAGTCTTCGATCCAAAATAGGTCGCCAATCCCCGTTTTTCTTCCTTATGAGGAAGTACCTGGAATAAAAACCTTTGCCCCTGCTTGTTAGAGGCACTACCTCTACTGCTTTGATTGCTAGCAGATGCTTTACCTTTGCCTGTAGCAGAATTCTGTCTGCAGCTATTGTTGGAGCAAAGGTTCTTGTTCTCAGCTTTGGAAATGATTTGAAACTGAGTGCCAGGCCCTGGCTCACTTCCTCCAACACCCACTTGTCTGTGGTGATGGAATGCCAAGTGTGAAGTTAATGAGCCAGTCTGCCACCTACTGGTGATCCTGCAGTAGGGGATGCAACCTGCACTAGCCCATCAGGGGTTCTGTGTGGGCTGTGCCTGAACCTGTGGTGCAGGAGGCACTCTTCTCATGGCTCTCATGCCCCTTCCTCTAGAATAACCTCTGGCCTGCTGCTGAGGCTGAGAGGCCTGACCTCTACCTCCCCTACTCTGGGGTCTATAAGAGGTGGAGAGACTATCCTCTCTGATAGGTGGATTTATATCCCTCCACCTTCTTCATGTATGCCTCTGTTTTATCCCCAAACAATTAATTGTTCTCCGGGGGAAATCCATTGCTTTGGCCTGGGTGTCTAAAGTCAGGTTGGCGGCTCTAAGCCATGCAAACCTCCTGAGTGAAACAGACAAAGCCATTAACCTGGATGCAGTATAACTGGCATCCACTGCCATATAAATTGGTACTTGGTAGCATCAAGTGCAGCCCTTGCAGTATCCTGTAAGTCTACAGCCAGTTCACATGGGACCTTATCAGCCAAAGCTAGAACAGTGTTCCATAGAGCTTTTTGGTACTGCACTGAATATGCCATGTAACTGGCTTGCCTAACTAATAGAGAGGCAGCCATGTACCATTTATTTCCCACAGCATCCATTTTTCTTGAATCTTTGTCTGGTGGATGGGTAGCCAAGGGGATCCTCACCTTGTCACAGGCAGCAGCTTGTACTACTCCCTCAGGATCAGGATAAGTAAACAGAAAATCAGCTGTAGTTCTGTCCAGCTGATATTTCTTGTCAGCTTTCTTATCTACACTAGGGATAGAGGTTGGATTTTTTTTTTCCTTTTGGAAAAATCTGCACTGCAGCCTTTTTTAAAGATTTATTATGCATGGGCAAGAAGCAGATGTTTTGTTGGGGTTAACCCCATCATCTCCAGAAAATCTGTCTCCTCCATATCCTCTTCTGTGTCCTGAAGAGGAAGGTTCAGGGTTTCCACCATGCTCTTAACAGAAGCATAGTGGAAGGTGTATTCCTCAGGAGCCCTAGGAGGGGACCCAAATTCTTGCTCAGCGGAGACCTCTGGATCTATAGGTTCCCCTTGCAAGTCATCCTCCTCCTCCCAAACACTTGCAGCAGTTCTTGCCATGCTGGGACTATGGGAGGAACCGGTACAGTTGGTGTAGGAACCGGGATTGCACCCTGTAGGGCTTGTAGCACTTGAAGTGCCTTAGCAATGTCCTCAGCCGAGGGCATAATATGCTTGTCTGCTGGGAGCTCCTTAGCCTTCTCGGCCGAATGCGCAGTGACATGTTTTTCTTTACGCCTTTTTTTTTTTTTTTTAATGGAACAGGTTCAGAGTCTGTTTCCAAAGCCCTTTTTGTTTTACCTTGTTCAGATTTATCTGAATACTTGTCAGGATCCTTGGCTTTACCTCCATCCTTTTTATGGTAAGAGGAAGAAGCAGAATTATCCATACCAGCAGCAGAAGCAGAAGCCATATCTTCTAAAATTCTTGACCTTTTAGGGCAAAAGGTCTTACAAATATCACAATCTGCAAATATATGACTTGTACTCAAGCAAAAAATACACAGAGAGTGTCTGTCTGCTTTTGCTATAAGCTGCCCACAAGACTCACAACATTTAAAACCCGTGGGTTCTGTACGTTTTTTTAAGTTTATCTAAATGGGCCTCTGACATTGATGGACAAAAATATTACTTACAATAAACCATTATTTAAAGCACCTCGGAACCGGGGGATCTTTAAAATAATAACCACTAGCGGTTCCTGGAACCGATCGTTATTCGGTTCCTGAATGAAAGGGGAACCGATAAAAACAGTAATTTAACAAAAAAATAAAGCGGTTCAAGGAACCGATCACTAAATATATGAAATAAAGAAAACTGAGGTAAAAACTTCCCAAACAGACGCAGAACCCTTGGTTCCAAGGAACCCTGAGGGAACTGCGAATAGAGACAAAAAACTACTATAATAATACTAAACTAAACAATGTTTCTAAGGCAGCAGTTTTAAATTTAAGCTAAAATGAGTACTTATCCACAGATAAACTTTATTCTGAAGACAGTTCAAGGAGAGCTCTCCGGGACGTCCTTACTAGGCAGGCGGAGTAAAGAATCTGAAGCACTCAGAGTGCAGCAGTTGCTAGGGCAGCAGTTTGAAAGTGATATGAATCACTTGAGAATTCCATAATTTGCATAAAATTCCATTTCTCTGGGCAGTTCAACACAAGAGGCTGACTGCATTAAGTTTAATCATAATGAGTGATTCCTGGGGTTAGAAGTGGCTATTCTCCGGCGGCCCTTGTTCATGTTATTTGGGGATGTCCCTCTTTAACCCCCTTACTCTGAGAGCTTCAAACAGCTTTACATGCTGTCTTTGATCTGTACCTTGACTTAACCCCTACACTTTTTTTTTTTTTTTTGACCTCCCTCCAGAATACAGGGATACAGAGACAGCCAAGTTGTAAAAAAATCATGCTCCTAGCAGCCAAAAAAACAGTTAAAAAAAAAAAAAAAAAAAATTGGCTTACTAGCAGTATAATCTCCAAGGACCATTGGCATGATCTTATGATAGATCTGTACAGGATGGAGAGTCTTACGGCCCCCCTTAACAAAAGACAATCACAGTCTGAACTTCTCTGGAGAAGATGGGTTATGTACATTATGTCACTGAGACCTGAATTTATCCCTTAATGGAAGTTCTGCTAGGGAAGCTCTAATAGTCTAACATACTGACTATTAAAAAATGGCTTGGAAGCCCCAAATAGACATTAATAATGTATGGTAGAACGTTGTTATAGGTAGAAATCTACCTTTTTATAACAATGTTTTACCATCGATGTGACGTCACGATCTTGTTAACCCATCAATGGTACGTCACATCAATGGGTTAACAACCGTGAACAGTCTGGGCATGCGTGCAGCTGGATCAGATGGCCTTGAAATGGCACGGCGGTGAGGGCAGAGCGGCAGTGACTGAAATAAAACTGCAGTAAGAAACTGCTTTCTTTTCTTAAAAACCTAAATGGTACCATACACTGTAAAATATAATGTATGGTACATCGATGATTAACCATTTTTTTAACCGATCTCGAGGTTGCCATGGCGACTTATAGCTCTCTAGCTTCGCTCTCGAGGTTTACATGGTTGCCCTGGCAACCTCTCGATGGTTAACCATCGATGACCATACATTATCCTCTACATTATAATCTTGGGACTCTTACTGTCTGAAAACTGGAACAACTGTTATTTCATTGCTTTGAGTGATCAGTTTTTTTTAATTTTTTTTTATTAAGTTGTTTAACCAGGAGTAGCACACTAAGCTGAAAGCTTTTTTACAGGAGCGACCTGGGAGCACAGGGAGGTTAAGTGACTTGCTTAGGGTCACACAGTATGCAAGTGGAAGCTGTGGGATCAGTTTGATTACAAGTGTTTTGTATGAAGTTATTCCCAAAAGGTATTGATTGCATAATGATGGCTCTATGAACATATATATAAAGTTAACTAAATAATTGGCTCTAGATGAACTCTTGCAATCCTCTTAAGTTGTATTTAAGTTATTTATAAAGAATAGCACTGTCTGTATTAGTTAATGTTTGTTAAATGTCTATGTATATGTATTGTCGTGTTGTATAATTGAAAAATCTTAAAGTAAAAAAAATCAAAAAACTCCTCATTCCTTCTACTTATACTTAGCACTGCTGCTCGGCTAGCAAAGCACCGATAGATCACTCTGGGGGTTGGGGGGGGGGATTACGAAACACAGGAGATCAAGGGAAAAGAGTCATGGGGGGGTCCTACCGACCAGAGGGGACTGTCCAGGCGGCTCAAGGAATGACTCTCTAAGCAGCAAACACCAGTGAGATTCCCAGAGCCTGTGACCCCCTGATGTTTGCTGTGATGTTGGTTGCAACATCCTGCTAACATACCGGGAAAACCAGTAGTATTTTTTTTTCTATTTTTCTTTTACAAGCATGACAGACAGAGCCCCCATCCACCAGATGAACTATTTAGCCTAGCAAGGAAGGATATTTTAAGAAAAATCAATATAAAATGTATACATTTACGTTTCTCTTCATAGCTTATAAAACAAAATAATAAAACAAACCTAAACATTGCATAATAGCAACAATATACTCTGACAGGGAGTGGGTATATGGGTGGATTTACCACTTCTGGTGTGGTTGTCACTCAGCTGCGCCTCATGACTGAACCACACCAGGCGTGGTAAATCCACCCATATACCAACTCCCTGTCAGAGTATATTGCTTAAATATACTCTGAGGGACATAAAAAAACAGATGCTTAAGGATCCCCGTTGTCAATAACGTGTATAATAAGATGCAAAGATGGTACTACCTCCCCAAAAATATGGAATGAATTAAACCCAGAGGTTAGAAATGCAAGAAATTTTAGAACAGTTTAGAGAAGTCATAGACACCATGTGGAAAGCCACTTGTCACTGCTTGGGATAGCAAAGGGTTTATCAGGATATTGGTGGAAATGAATGGGTTTATAAAATAGGATGGCTTCTTGTAAATTTTGTAAAACAGTTTATGTACATAAATTTCATGTAATGTCTGTTTTAAACCATGTGGCTATCTTATTCGTCTGTATATCTTTTGACTGCCTAGTAAGGGAAACACTGTCCCATAGTGTTATATAAAGAAATTCCTGCCTCTTGTGTACAATACCAAACTAAAGACCCTCTGTCTCTGTATTGTTTAAAATTCTTTGTAAGTTTTATAGTCAAATGTGCTTTAAAAGTGTTATATGGATTCTGATTGTAAGCCTGTGGTTCTCTCTGAAACAATTGTTAAGAATTTGTATACATCTCTACCTTATGTAACCATTTGCTTATACCGGACAACTTTGTAAAACAGGGCCTCACAGTCCTAAAAGTTTCATCTCCTGTTTAAAAATAAAGAAACATAGAAACATAGACTTTGTCGGCAGATAAGGACCGCTAGGCCCATCTAGTCTGCCCATTTCCCTACCTACAGGATAGGCCGCAGATTCTAGTTAACCAACAGCCTATTTCTTCCTACCCCCCACAAGAATTGCCTTGTGTCTGTCCCATGCATTCTTGAATTCTCCCACAGTTTTAGACCCCACAACCTCCTCAGGAAGGCTGTTCCATCCATCCACTACCCTCTCTGTGAAATAATACTTCCTCACATTGCCCCTAGACACGCCTCCTTCTATCTTTAAATTGTGTCCCTTGTTCTTGCAAGTCTCTCTTTCTGAAAGATGCTACCCTCTTGGACTTTGTTGATTCCACTGAGGTACTTAAAAGTTTCTATCATGTCCCCCCTCTCCCTTCTTTCCTCAAGGGTATACATATTAAGCTCCTTTAGTCTCTCCTCATACGGCTTCTCTTGCAGACCCTGCACCATTTTAGTTGCCCTCCTCTGGACTACCTCTATCCTGTCTATGTCTTGCGGAGATGGGGTCTCCAGAACTGGACACAGTACTCAGACGGGTCTCACCAACTGTCTGTACAGAGGGATAACAACTTCCTGTTTTCTGCTGCTGATGCCTCTCCTATACATACCAGTATACCCCCAGCCCTCCTACTGCCTTCTCACATTGCCTGCTAACCTTAAGGTCATCTGATATGATTACCCCCAGGTCCCTTTCCTTTTTGTTGTTGTTACTACCTCCCCACCCATTGTGTATTCTTCCCTGGGTTCTTGTTCCCAGGTGCATTATTTGCACTTCTTTGCATTGAATCCTAGCTGCCATACTTCGACCATTCCTCCAACCTTGCCAAGTCCCTTTTCATCCTTTCCACGCCTCCTTGTGTATCAACCCTGTTGCAGATCTTTGTGTCATCTGCAAAATGCATACTTTCCTTCCAGTCCTCTGCAATGTCACTGATGAAGACATTAAAAGGACTGGACCCAATACTGAACCCTCACGGTACCCCACTAGTAACCCCTCTTTCTTCAGAGTGGACTCCATTTACAATTACCTTCTGTGTCCTGTTGTCCAGCCAATGTTTTACCCAGGCTACCACCCTGGGACCCACTCCCAGGCTGGTTAATTTGACTATTAATCTTTTGTGTGGGACTGTGTCAAATGCCTTGCTAAAGTCTAGGTAGGCCATGTCCACAGCCCCTCCTGGGTCTACTACTTTGGTCACCCAGTCAAAGAAATCTATTAGATTGTTTGACATGACCTTCCGCTGCCAGAACCCATGCTGCCTTGGGTCCTGTGCTCCACTGACCTCTAGGTACTCAACTATTCTTTCCTTCAGAAGTGACTCCATCACTTTCCCTACCACAGAGGTCAGACTGACAGGTCTGTAGTTTCCTGCCTCTGTCTTGGTCCCACTTTTGTGAAGGGAATCACATCCGCCTTCCTCCAGTCCTCGGGTACCACACCATCCTCCCATGATTTATTAAAAGAGTAGCCAGTGGTTTCACAAGTTCCTCCTTAATTCTTTTAGAATTCTGGGGTGAATTCCATCAGGACCCATTGCTTTGTCCACCTTCAGTTTTAGGAGTTCTTGCAGAACCCTTTCTTCTGTGAAATGACTGGGATCGACTCCCCTATCAAGAGTGCTTCTGTTAATTGGATTAGGCACTTCCCCTTCCTCTTTTGTGAATACTGATCAGAAATATTCGTTCAGTATCCCTGCTTTTTCACTGTCCCCCTCTGCCCACCCACCGTTCATTCTATTCAGCCTCACTATCCCTCCCTTTGTCTTTCTACGCTCGCTGATGTACCTATAAAAGGTTTTATCCCCCTTCTTAACTGAGTTGGCTATCTTTTCCTCAGTTTGGGCCTTTGCTATTCTGCACTTCCTCCTGCTTCCTTCTGCCTTAACTGCAGCTGTCTGTCCTGCTCCTTCTGTGTTTCCTTATACTCCGGAATGCTATCTTTTTCTTCTGACTACAGCCACCCCTTTGAGAACCATAGTGGCTTTTTTCTTCGTTTGATTTGTTTATTTGCTTCAGAAAAGCTTGTTGCCTCTGTGATGGCAGTTTTGATGATTCCCCATTGTTGCTCCACACCTCCTTCTAGCCTGTTTGCTAGTGCTTTTCTGAGGCACTCTCCCATCTTGCCAAAGTCAGCCCTCCTAAAGTCCAGTACCCTCACTTTTGTATGGCTTGACTCTGTAGCTGAGTTTAACATGAACCACACTGTTTGATGGTCACTTGGCCCCAGAATGCAACCCACTTCTAGATCTGAGATCCTCTCACTGCCCCCGTTTTGAGAGTATGAGGTCTAAGATTGCTCCCTCACGAGTGGGTTCCGAAACTTGCTGTCTAATGCCTGCCACCTGTAGGGCATCAAGAATGGCCCTGCTCTTGGATGTGGCTTCAGCAAATGTGCTCCAGTTAACATCTGGCATATTCAGGTCTCCCATCAACAGTATCTCCCCTTTCCCTGCCATTCTAAGAATGCCTTCTATCATATCCTTGTCCATTCCTTCCCCCTGACATGGGGGTCTGTACACAACCCCTGTGCGGATTGTGGTGCCCTTTCCAGTCTCCAAGGTGACCCACAGTGCCTCTTCTCCTCCCGGTTTACTCTTTTGTTCAGTTGCTTTTATCCCTTCCTTTACATAGAGAGCTACTCCTCCCCCTCTTCTCTCCTGTAGGTTATGTACCCTGGTATGTTAACATCCCAGTCATGGTTCTCTGTGTACCATGTTTCTGTGACTGCTACGATATCCAGGCATCCCTCTTCCATCATGGTCACCAGCTCAGGGAGCTTGTTGCCCAGACTACAGGCATTGGTACTCATTACCCTCCATTTCCTGATGGCCTTACTCCCTTTTGCCCCATCCCTGTCCTTCTTGCCTTTGTCACTTTCTCCATTTACCCCTGCCCTTCTCCTATCGAACACCTCTATGTTGGTGTTTGGCCGCACTTACTACACTGATTATTGGAGGGCTAGGATTTTCCTGCTCTTTCCAGTGCCTCCCCTTGGCTAGTTTAAAGCCACAATGAAGCATTTAAACCTATCACCTAGGATCCTGGTTCTCCTCCCGGACAGATGCAGCCCATCATGCCAGTATAGGCTTGCATCACCCAGGTGGACCCCAGTCCCCAATGAAGCCAAATCTCTGAGCTCCACACCAGTTTTCCAACCACTGATTGAATCCCATGATGCGGATCACCCTAGCCTCTCCTATAGCCATAGATGGGCAGCACCTCGAGAAGGTTACCGCTACGTGCACTTGACTAAGGCCCCTCCCCAGTTCCACAAACTCTTCCTGCACTTCTCTAATCCCTTTCTTAGCCAGGTCATTTGTCCCTAGGTGGACAATGACATCCAGCTCCCTCCCCTGTGCAGCTGCTCCGGCAATCCTGAGGATTCGCTCCCTGTCCCTCCAAGCCATGGCGCCAGGCAGGCACCTTACCTCCCTCTCCCCTTCCTCCCCCAGTTCTACCTTCCTAACAATGGAGTACCCCACCAGGAGTTGTTTCCTTCCCCTTCAGGGTCCCCTGCCACTCTCCTATGGGTCTCCTTTGTGGAGGTTCCCAGCATCCTCCTTGGTCTCCATTGCGGGTGCCTCCATAGAGGAACCACACTTTGCCAGAATGGCATAGGAATTGTGGAGAGGTACCACTGGAGGTATGCGCCTCTGTTCCACCACCCTCACCCTCCCCGAGCCCACTGTGGTCCAACCGCTCCTCTTTCTTGACAACCTCTGAGGCAACTGCAGTGGCACTGGTGGTCCCTGGATGGAAGAGGAGGTCCCACAAATCCTGGCCAACTCAGCCTGGAGATGAGCAACCTCCTCCCTCAGCCCAGAGAGGTGCCTGCAGATGGGACAACACCGCATCCTTCAGAACATCTCCCGGAAGACTGCTGCTCCACAGCCACTGCACTGCACCACTCCAATCATGTCTTATTTCTGGCCCCTTAACTGTTTGCAATCCTTACTCTTTTCTCTGTTTTTTTCTCTTTCTCTCTCCTTACTTTCTGCCTGTGTGCCCTTTAAGCTCCTGATTGTCCTGTTCTGAGACAAGAATATCCTATATTTCTCAGTAGACCTCTTACTTGCTCAGAGGCAGACCTCCAGCAGCTAGAGGGGGCCGGAGAGCTACTCTTGCCCTTCTAGGATGGTGCCATAAAAAGGTTTTTATCTATCTATCTATCTAATGTTTGTGTTCAGTAGGTGGTGCTGTTTTATTTTATTTATTTATTTGAAATATCGGATTTACAACCTTTGAGCTAGACGGCTCATTTACAAAGGTACCTCGTCGCATGGAGGACAGAATAAAAACAGGGTACAATTTACAAGAAAATAGCCATCATGTATGCGTTACACACATTGTTTCCAGACATATACAGTTTTGGATATAGATATTTACATAAGCATAGCAGAAAAACATTGTTAACATGAGTGAGCATCTGTTACAGTATAGTCCATCATATTTATGGGCCAGACATTGTTGTCAGAGGTTGCAGTCCATAATGGACTTTGTCAGAGGTTTGGGCCATTATGGGCATGGGAGCGCAGGCTAGTTGCAGTTACAGGAGTGGACATTGAGAAGGTGGTTCCGGAGAGCAACTTTGAAATGAGCAATCTTGGGTGTGCTAGTGATGGTGGCTGGGAGCGCATTAAACCAAACAGGGTCCCTGTAGTGGAAGGATCTCTGGGCAAAGGAGGTTTTTACCCTGGGTAATGCCAGTGTAGCTTTGTCCAAATTGCGGGTGGAGATAGAGTGGTGGCAAGTTGGAGAGAGGTGGTGACCCCAGGAGGGGAGTGACCGAGCAGGGTCTTCTTGGTCAGTAGGCAGGTCTAGTAGTGGCGTCTTTCATTGAGGTTGAGAAGATTGGCAGAGGAATAGAGGGAGCAAGTGTGGGTGAGCCTAGGGACACCAGTTAGGAACCTGCACGCCTTGTTGAGGGAGACCTGAATTTTCTGGAGTGCAGAATTATCTGCTACCCCATATACAGGGAGCCCATAGTCCATTAGGGACAGTATAGAGAAAATAATGGCAAGCCTAAGGGCAGCAGGAGGGAGGCAGTCCCTGTGCCGGTAAAGGAGTCCAATTTGAGTGTTAGTGGCGGCCGTTAGGGTGTTTATGTGTTCATGGAAGGTAAGGGCAGAGTCGAGGGTAAGTCCAAGATATTTATAGAAGGATACCTGTACAAGGGGGTGCTGGGGAGGATGAGGAGAGGTGCACTTTTCACTTTGTTTTGGTAGTGGGAGAGAATCATCGATTGTCTTTTTCAGGTTTATGACGAGTCTGCAGTCCTTGAACCAGGTTTTGGCCTGGAAGAAGGCATGTTGGAGGGAGTCCTGGAGGGGAGTGGGTTTATGATGTGAGGCATAGAGTACTGAATCATCTGCATACAGCAGTATTTTTCCGGAGCAGATCTTTGGCAAGGAGTTTTGGTAGAGGGTGAAAAGAGGTGGACAAAGAATGGAGCCATGGGGCACCCTGGAGCACACAGAGTGTTGGATAGTGTCCCATTTATTTTGAAGCATTGGGACTGGGTGGAGAGGTAACTGGCACACCATGCCAGTAGGCCTGTGGAGAAACCAAGTTGGCAGAGGCAGTCAAGAAGGAGAAGGTGGCAGACTGTGTTGAAGGCCTTAGATAGGTCTATGAACACAGCTCCAGCAATGTTACCGGAGTCTAGGGAGGAGTGTATGAAGTTGGTGAATTCTAGGAGAGCTGTGGTAGTGCTATGTCCTGAATGGAAGCCATGCTGCTGTGGGCTTAGTATATCAGACTTGGCTAGGTATTCAGTGAGCTGAGTGGCAACCATTTTTTCTAAAGCTTTGGGGGGGGAGAATGGAGATGGCTCGATAGTTACTGGGCGAGGATTTGTCACCACGTTTATGAATGGGGGTAATGACGTCTGTCTTCCAGGCACTGGGGAATTGCCCGAGGCAGAGGGATTTGTTGAGTAGGTCCATTAGAGGGACTAGGACCTCATCAAGGACTAGTCGAAGAAGCCTCGTGTATAGGGGGTCATTGCTAGGGTTATTGCTGTTTAGTGCTTTTTGCAGGTATGGACGGGCTTCATGGGTGGGTATTTTGCGAAGGAGGAAATGAGGGCACTGCAGGGTTGGGGGTTGGGATTCAGGCACAGGATCAAAGAAACAACTGGAGAGAACAGTGCTGAGATCCGTGAAGGTGGTGTTTAGACAGTTTGCTATGGCAAGTGGGTCAGTGGAAATGGTGCCGTCTATGGAGAGCTGGGAGGGAGGTGGGGAGCGTGATTTCCCATTAAGTTCTTTGATATTACTCCAGAAGGTCCATGCAGATCCACATGTGGTGGTGAGAGATCATTGATAGTGGTCTGCTTTGGCCTTGTGGATGGCTTGAGTGCATCTATTGCATGTGGCATTATAGGATTGTCTGTCAGCCAACCTGCCAGACTCCGTAGCTATGTGCCAGAGATTGTCCCTTTCTCTCAGCTTAGTGCTTTTGACTGAGTGCAATGTCCATGCTGGGGGCTATATTAATGGGGGACCAGTCCATTTGGGTGAGTAGTTGTTTTGTTAACCCCCCAGTGTGGATTGCTGTCTTTCCTGTCTTCCCCTAACATCCCCCCCCCACTCTGGATGGCAGTTTTCTGATTGTTGAGCTGCTGTTTTATTCATACAGTCCCACTACCTGCCCTGGGGCTGGATGAAGTTATTTATTGATAGATTGATTTCCTTATTGCTGGTTTGAAATAAAGAGTGGGGACCGGAGATCGCTTTAGGAGCAGGGATCCTACTTCCGGTACTTCGGAAGTGATTGTAGGTAGCAGTAAAACAAAAAAAAAAGTAATTTATGTAATGTGCCACTTTTTAATGTGTGTGGGTTTTTGATTTTATTTTGATTTGTTTGCTTAACCTGGTCAGTGCGGCCATTTTCAGGCTGGAGCCAAGTCATGTGTGAAGCAAGCAATTAAACCGCTCGTGCTACAGCTGAGGGGGAGGTAATGAGATGCAGTTTTAAATGACTGCTTTGTTTTACCAAAACATTTTTGTCTGGGGGAATCGAATAGGGGTAGGAGGATTATAGGCATTTTGTATGGTTTTGGCTGGTGGTGAAACTAAGCCAGCTTCAGGACAAAATTTAATGGGGACAAGTGTGAAGGCATCGGCATCGTAATTTGAGCAGGGAGGAAGGGATTTCATTTAGCATTCTGTGCTCATTTCAATGCCTGCCCTACATACAGTGATGTTATTGTCTGATAACATCACTGTGTCTCGGGCAGTCTGACCAATCGGAACACTGGAATTATTCATGCCATTAAACGTATACTGTGATGGCAGAAAAAGACCAAGGGTCAATCCAGTCTGCCTAAACTTGCCCGGGACCTAGTATCTACCCAGGAACCTACACCCCCCCCCCCCACACCCTGTCAGTTCAGCCTTCCTCAGCCCCATACTTTGAGTATAGCTCATTTTTAGTGCCCTTACTCTGTCCAGCCCATGCCTGAAGCCCTCCACGGTCTTGGCACCCACCACATCGGCAGGCAGACTGTTCCATGGCTTTATCACCCTTTCAGCAAATTAAAACTTCCTCAAGTCCTTCCTGAAACCCTTCACCTTTCAATTTCCATTTCCATTCATGCCCATGTTTTGCTGAGCTGGTACTCCTATTAAATTACTCTGTATAGTGCACTTCATTTAAGCCCTTCAGAAACTTGAAAGTCTCTATCATATCTCCCCCCACCTGGCCTCCAGCAAGTACATGCTCAGTGCTCTCAGATGCTTCTCACTGGAGTCCCCCTGCAAGCCAAGTATCATCTTAGTTGCCCCTTTTTTGCACTGCCTCCATCCTGTCCTTACCCTTTCTAAAGTGAGGGCTCCAGAACTGGAGGCAGTATTCATTGTATAATAGTTTTTTTTTTTATTATTGCACTAGTCTGGCCAGAACCACAATGGAGGCTTTCTCTTCAACACAAGGGATAAGTTGCCAGTCCTCCTTTTCTATGGTACAATCAGGATCCTTGCCCCATATATTTATTAGGGTTTCACTAGTCCCTACTTGATCTTCATGCAGATACCTGTATCTGCAAATAAGTGAAGCACACAGCCCTGTGTGGATAAGGAACATGAGGGATTAACAAAATGTGCAGGTGCCTCATAAGCATCCCCCCCCCCAGCATGCCATGCAGCATATACCTGACTTTCAGAAATCTCCTGAACTGTGTTTTAGGGGTTTGCTCTGAAGCATGGCAAAATATTTACATACTGCTCCTTTTATGTTTGCTTACACATGCATGTACAGCAAACACTTGTTAAAATAACCAGGTTTAGAGATGTGTTGCTGCTGGGTCCAATACAGCTCAGGCTGCAGTCGGCTCAAGAGTGACATCTAGTGATCAGCTAGGCTGATCATGACACTGTTCTCTGCTTGCTGGGCAGTTGAAACTGAGCCATTCCTATCACAGAACAACTCTCTTCTTTCATCTGCATGACACCACCCAGAAAGCAGCTAAGCAGTGTCGTTATCAGCCAGCGTAGCTCGGTAAATGCCCTCTGCAATCAACTCCCCTTTTTTTAACTTTATATCCTTTTAAACCAACGCTGCAAAGCCATATGCCATTTCTGTTCTGTTTCTGTTAATTACTGTATTCACGTCAGTATTTCAATAATTTTCAAACTACCACTGCTTAGTTACTTTGTTCCCCTCTAGTGGAGTCTGTGAACAAATTATTCTTTAAATTAGAAAGCTGTGCATAGTTTAAAATAACTTCTTCCCTTGTTTGCTGCAGCTACAAATTTCAGTTAAAAAAAATTGCAGACATTGGCAGGTGTACACAGTGTACACTAGTGTGTACAAACATATTCTGACCTGGGGCAACATTAGACATCATTATGTGACCAACACAAGACCATAGTTGTTTAGTTGTTAATGTTGCAATTTTCTGCTGATCCTGTGTTCCACTATGCTAGCTGAACGTGTTCCTTAATCTGTTTTATTCCGGCAGCTGTGATTTTTTTTGGGGGTTGACTTGGTCAGTGATGGCTAGAACATAATAACAAGCATTTGTCAATGCCGAATGTTTGCTTGCTGGTAGTGGTAGTGTAGAAGTTACAGAGCTGCGTAATAGGAATGGCAGTGAAGTATTGAACTGAAGCCAACCCCACCACCACCCTGCAGAGAGTGACAGGCACTGGGGTGTGCCTTTGGGTTGTCAGGCATAACGGCCACGCCATTTCACCATACCCCACCCTGCAGACACTGACAAGTGTCATGGTGTGCCTTGGGGTCTTTGGCCCTTATGCACAACCCATTCCATCAGGAAATACGGTGAGATGGGTGCTGTATAGGAGAATGGGGTGAACTTTGGGGCCAAACAGCCCAAGACATACCTCAATGCCTCTCACTGGCTGCAGGGTATGGAATGGTATGAGCATTGCAGGCAAGAATCCCAAGTCACATCCCTGATGCCTGTCATTCTCTACGGGGTTGGGCGTTATGGTTGGAAACCGTAAGACCTCAGGCATTCATTGGCATTTTCACTTCAAATTTTCAACATGTTTTTTTTGGGACCCCACCTCATGAACAGTGGCAATATCAGTCTGTTAGCCAAAAGCTGCTTATGCACAGCAACTACGGCATTTAGCACCACAGGTGCAAACACATTCCGAACAGGATGTAAAAAATGACAGCAGTACTGTTCATGGGGAGGTGTAAAAAAATGGCAATGTTGCAAATCTGTAGTAAAAATATTTAAAAAACTGGTGAAGTCACGAGCGTGCATAGAAACCGTGCAACGCACACCCGTAATGTAATTAGTTTGGGGATTTTTTTACAGCAGATTGTCAACAGAGGCATTTTGGGACCTCCGATCATGGACAGTGTCACTGTGATTTTCTTTATCTGTCCCGAACAATGATTTCCCACAGTGACCATGCATCTCTGCACTTAAAGTGTGAAAACACATTTTGGACATGTTGTGAAAAATGACAGCTGTACTGTTCATAAGGAAGTGTGGAAAATGCCACTGGTGAAAATCTGGACTGAAAATATTACAAAGTCATGAACTACGGGGTGCGTGAAACTGCGCAATGCCCACTGTGAACACAGTCATTTTATGGACTTTTGTCACCAAATTTTCAACATAGCCATTTTAAGACCTCTGCTCATGAACAGTGTAACTGTGATTTTCTTAATCTGTTTCAAACATTGCTTTCGCACACTGACTGCACCATTGTGCGCTACATGTGCGGAAACGCATTTTGGGCGACATGTGAAAAATGGCAGCTGTACTGTTCATAAGGAAGTGTTATAAAATGGCAATGTTGAAAATCTGGAGTGAAAATATTGAAAATTTGCAAACTTACGAGCATGCGTAGGAACCGCGCAACGCACGTTCGTAAAACAGTCATTTTTAGGAATTCTTTCACCAAATTTTCAACATAGCCATTTTAAGACCTCTGCTCATGAACAGTGTCACTGTGATTTTCTTAATGTACATTGATTTTGCACACTGACTGCGCCATTGTGCGCTACATGGGCGGAAACATGTTTTGGACAAGATGTGACAAATGACAGCTGTACTGCTCATAAGGAAGTGTAATAAAATGGCAATGTTGAAAATCTGGTTTGAAAATATTGAAAATTCGCACACTTACGAGTATGCATAGGAACTGCGCAACGCACGCTCGTAAACAGTCATTTTTAGGAATTTTTTCACCAAATTTTCAACATAGCCATTTTAAGACATCTGCTCATGAACAGTGTCACTGTGATTTTCTTAATGTGTCCCATATTGATTTCAAGACACCGACCGCGCCATTGTGCGCTATATAAGGAAACACGTTTTGGGTGAGATGTGAAAATGACAGCTGTACTACTCATAAGAAGGTGTGGTAAAAGGGCAATGTTGAAAATCTGAGTGAAAATATTAAAATTTGCGAACTTACGAGCCTGCGACAAGAGAACGCGCAACGACGCCAGAAACAGTCATGTTTTGGAATTTTCCAGCAAATTTTCAAATAGGCTTCTTGAGAGCCCACCTTATGAATGCTGGCAGTGTCATTTCATTAACTGGGCCCAAAAGGTGATTTTGTGAAGTGACTGTGAAATCACCCTTCGGGCCCGAATAACGCCATGACAGTGCAAGAATTCGTGAAGAGGGGTCCCAAAAACCCCATGTTGAAAATTTGGTGCAAAAATTCCCAAAAATGCCTGAGATATGCAACAAAGTTGAAAAAATCCTATCTATCCGATTATACAGCTTGCCGGCATTTCCTCGGTTCGCGGTCGGCTTTGAAGAGTGCAGACGTGTTCCTGGTCCACCGAAGATCGTCGCGCCAGACTCTAGAGGTAAGTATGGGGTGGCGGGTGTGGGGAGGCAGGGTGCGCAGTGGGTGGGTGCGGGTTGTGGGACGGGGGCAGGGAGAAGCGCCGAGGGACAGTTTTAAATTTGCAGGTTTTTTGGACCACAATGATGACGCGGGACGTTTGCCACGCTGGGGTGGGCTCCCATCATGGCAGAAGGATGTCTGGGGGGTGTGGAGCCAATGGGGGATTGGGCACCCCCGTCGGCCATAGCATCAGTTGCCACGCTGGGGTGGGCATCAAGCGTGGCACCCTGTACTCTCGGGGGGAGACAGTGGAGCTGATGGGGGATTGGGCACCCCGTCGGCTATCTGATGATTTACCACGCTGGGGTGGGCACAAGCGTGGCATGTAGAAGCTTTGGGGGCGCGGCACAGCCAACGGGATTGGGCACCCCGTGCCGCCGCCTGTACGTGCGTGGGGGGAGGCACGCGGTATGGCGTGTGTGTGTGTGTGTGTGTGTGTGTGGGGAGCGTGCATGAGCAGGCGATATCTGATCGCTGCTCACCGGAAGCGTAGCTCCCTTTCAACTGCACGCCACTGCATTTTGGAGCTGTCATAGACAGCTGCAGCATGCATTGGAGGACTGGGGCCGTGCCTGCCAACACACTGACTGAATTGGAAAAGGGGGTGACACACCTCTGAAAACTCGGATGATGGCACTATGTTTCTTGCACATGCGTGCAAGCAAACATAATAAGCCTTGTCCATAAGCGTGAAGCTGAGCAGTCTTTGGTTTGTGTGTGTGTATTTGTGTGTGTGGGGGGGGTGATTGGCAGAGTATTCAAAACTATAAGCAAACAAAAGCAGGGGTTTTACATGCAAAACTTACTGTTTTAGTGGAATGGCGTAGCAGCGACATCTCACAATCAGAAATGGCAGTATCACAATGACACATAAACTAGTATAGTAGGTGCAGTATAAATGCAGTGGGTTGCCTTGCATTTCTTATTTTTGTGCTTTTTGGCAGTTCTGTTATTGTGAGCAATAACAGTGGGTTAATGGAAATGGTAGGGCTGTCTGGGAAAAGTCACTGAATAAAAAGTAGTGCAGTAGGTGTGGAGTTTATTGGTGGAGAGTGACTGTCTATAGAAGGCCTGCAGTTTCATTTTTGAAGTTGAATGTATTGTTTGTTCAATCCAGGTATCTTTCTGTTTATTTTGGCAGCCTGCCCGCTGGGAGAGAAACAGTGTGAGGGAGGGGATGGGAGGATCAGGGGCATCTGTCCATCTATCTGTCTTATGACGATCAGGCTAACATGTCAAACACATACATTGTTTTTTCAGTGGGATATGGAAATACTAACTATATCTGGGACAAACAACATTGTAGCCCCAGCAAAGAGTAATTTAATGCCGCTGTCCTGCAACATCAGGTCATGGATTTGTAGTGAGAACTGATTTTGCAGGACACTGACCAGTATTTACCCTTGCAAAATATATGCACAAAAAAC
Source organism: Neoceratodus forsteri (assembly GCA_016271365.2). Lineage (NCBI taxonomy): Eukaryota > Metazoa > Chordata > Ceratodontiformes > Ceratodontidae > Neoceratodus > Neoceratodus forsteri. The sequence goes on along the minus strand of CM028130.1, from coordinate 1,193,741,820 downwards.
ACATTTGCATAACTTGAGAATAAGACATATAGCCTAATACTAGAGGAATTTATTTGAGATCATATCTTATCACTGTATGCCATTTCCCTACACATTAATTTCTGTTTTTAAGTTAATGTCTACAAAATATAGCTAACTTTCAGATTTTGCCAGTGTCAGTCTTGCAATACTTGGGCACATTCATATTCTAGTATATATAATATTAATTGCAAAAAACTTCATTAATGCACTAGTTAGGTTAAACTGACAAAAGTAAGGAAATGCGGTGTTAGGGTTGCCAGCCTTAACACTTCACCCCCACCCTGCAGGCAGCAACAGGAAAAACCATTACAGTTTGACCTCTCCTGTTTCTTTGTAAATCAGGCATGGCATGTGCCTTGGGGTTGTCAACCCTAACGCTTAGCCTATTCCATCAGTAAATAGAGATGTGTACAGTATATGAGAATGGGGTGAGCATTAGGGTTGACAACCCCAAGGCACATGCCACACCTGAATTACGAAAACACAGGAGAAGTAAAACTGCAATAGTATTTCCTGTTGCTGCCTGCAGGGTGGAGGTGGGGAGTTAGGGTTGGCAACCATAACACCACATTTCCCTACGTCTTTCAGTTTAACCCTAGCTAGTGCATTAATAAAGTTTTTCTCAATTAATTTCCCTACATTTTGAGACATATATTTGTATCCTCACCTGCCTAGCCCTGAGCTTCCATCCCTCCATAGATACATGTATGTTGCTGTGGAAGTGCAGGGTCCTCTGGGCCCTGTGCTTCCATTTCTGACGAAACAGCCATGTCTTTCCTTCGTTGTATGGCTTATTAAATTTTCAATATTATCCTGTGGGAATTTGCATTTATTATCTTTTATTCTTTTTTTATAATGCCCCTATATGTTTAGGGGGGTATGTGTTATTCCTGTAGTACTCATCAAGACCTTTATTTTGATAGATTGTCCCTTAAGTCTAAATATTGAGGGAGCTATGGCTTGCTAAGTTCCAATGTTATCCTATGGGAATTTCCATTTTTGGTTTTTTTATTTTTCGTATTGTTCATACATGTTTGGGGGGGGGATATGTGTTATTTTTATAGTGCTCATTAAGACCTTTGTTTTGATGAATACATTGTCCCTTAAGTCCAAATATTGAGGGAGTTATGGCATGTTTAAGTTCCAATGTTATCCTATGGGAATTTTGATATATAGCCCCTAAATGTTTTTTAAGGGGGAAATACGTGGTGGTGTTCTTTTTTCCCTATGTATTTTATGCTCCCCCAACCCTGTTTTCTCCCATAGGTCCAGGAGCCCCGGCAAACACAGCAGTACATGCACTTGGGGCACCAGCTCAGCCCCTTCTGCCCCACCACTGGCTATTGCCAGACTCCCCCGCAGCCCGAACTGCCATCAGTTCTCCACTGGGTGGCAGCCAAGGGCTGGGGAAACCCCTCATCCCTCCCCAGGAGATGAGCCACCTCAGAGCAGCAGCTCAATCCTACTCCTCACCCCCCCACTGACCTCAGACAACCTGGGTTCATTCCCCAACCCGGGTCGCCGGTGTAGTGTGAGGTGTGGCATCCAGCACTTCAAACCTCAATGCCACCAGGTCAGCTGTAATATGCACTATTCTTGTAGTACTCATGACGACCTTTGTTTTGATATATAGATTGTCCCTTAAGTCCAAATATTGAGGGAGTTATGGCGTGTTGAAGTTTGTGTTATCCTATGAGAAATGTCATTTTTTAATTTCTATCTTTTTTTTTAATGTGAGCCCTACATTTTTTGGGGGGGGAGAATGCATGTTATTTATGCAATACTCATTAAGACCTTTGTTTTGATACATATAGATTGTCCCTTAGGTCTAAATATTGAAGGAGTTATGGCATGTTGAAGTTCAAATGTGGGGAAAAAATCTAAGTCCAAAATCTTTTTTCGTATGAAGGAATCTTTTCTCATATGATCAAAAAAAGCTCATGAAAAAGGATTCCTTTATATGAAAAAAAGAATCTGGAAAAAATAAGTTCAAATTCTTTTTTCCTATGAGGGCATCCTTTTTTGTGAGCTTTTTTTCGTTCTTACGAAAAAGGATGTCCTCATAAGAAAAAGAATTTGGACTTTGTGTTTTTTTCCAGATTATTTTTTCATATGAAAGGATCCTTTTTCATATGACCGAATTCTTTTTTTGTATGTCCATACGAAAAAAGAAAATGGTCTTACGAAAAAGGATTTTAAAATTAAGGGAAAAAACACATTTGGGGTCATTATTACAAGTGTTTAGTGCAGAATCCACCTAACAGGGTCCTGATGATTGATACATGTGTTGGTGTCTGTCCAGGATGTTATTTTTGTGGGTTTTGAATTATTTATTTTTTTAAATGGAATCAAAATCGCGGCCGTACGAAAAAGGGTTTTTCCTCATAAAAAAAAAAAAAAGATGACCCCCATATGAAAAAGGGATCTTTTTTTCATATGAATCAAATTCTTTTTTGTTCCAAGCAACTATCCAAAAGACTGTACTGAGCATGCACAGAACCGAAATTTTAAAATGTAATAACTTTGGAACAGATTAATATTTTTTTTCACCAAACCAGTGAAAGGCACATCTATGGGCCAAGCCATTTCTATCCTGAAAATTTCAGAGCAAAATCTTTTGCTATCCACATCTCACAATCTGCACATCTGACTGGAATGAAACTTGGCACATCAAGAGCCCCCCCCCCCCCACACCGAGCATGCTAACTTTTATGCAAATCCGTTGAATGGTTGTGAAGATATTAAAGTGTAAAGTTTGAGGTTTACCAGAGAAACCCCTACTCAACCCTAACTGTAGTGTCATTACCACGCAACCATAATATATTAAACCAAAACAAAACAAAAAAAAAACATTTTGCATAGATGCAGTGTTTTGATAAAAAGGTTGTAAAGATGTGCAGGCTTGAAAAACATTAATGAATGATGGTATAATTCAAAGAGTTCATTGTATGAAAATAGATTGTGGATTTTCAACCACAGTAGCAAAGCTTTAAACCTTTTCCTGCAGGGAGATATGGAAACGTTCATTAAAAACTTTCCCCAACTTCAACTAAACTAAACTGCTTCTGTTTCTCCTTTCACACCGGCAGATAAATGCTAGCTTGCTATTTGAAATGTGAATATTTTGTAATACTCTAACTAAAGCGGACACCTTGTTAATTTTTCTGCTATCCAAATATAAGAAATAATTTCTGGTGAAGACTGCGGTGTGTTTCTCTTTCTTGAGTCTTGTAGTGAAAACTGATAACTCCAAAGCACCATCTCACCCTTGCAGTCGTTTTGTTTTGTGCTGTATATGTTACCCCCTTTTGATTTCCATTGGGGAGTGCAATTTAAAAATGGTCATATGTTGAATGTTGCTTTCTCATGAAATACATCCGTTTTTACCCTTGTTTGCTTTCTGTTTCTCAAGATAAACCTTTTTCATTCAGTTGACACTTTGACACAAATTTCAAATAATTTCTGAGAATGGCATGCCTGTTTAAAGCTTGGGCTGCATTAAAATGTTATGCATTTTATTTTTTATCATTTTGTTCTTCAGTTTTGAGTACATGTAACACATTTGTATGTGTGGTGAATACAATTAATTTTGCAAATAAAGTATTTGAAATACAACAGTGTTAAATCAGTAAGATAAGATTTCTAAGTGAGTACCAAAGACAGACAACCTCAGCACAAAAGCACTGAGACAAGTGCTTAAATTGCTGTCATAATACTGTTTTAACAAATGGACATTTCATTACATTGCACACAAACCACAGCACCGGCTGTTATTTATGGAAGACAGAAATATTTCTGAATATTTGTTGTGTGTTTTGGGTGTGGGGATATGTCTGAGTGTGGCCTAGATGAGCATACAGTAGTGCCATCCAGAATTCAGCACAGTGTCTTGGGTTGCTTGACAAAAGGGACTAACTGCTATTGAAATTGTCTTGCTTAGCCGGCCCGGTGGCGCTGAGGCAGTGGACGCCTTACCTCATGTCATGCTGGCAACCCGGGTTCAAGGAATGAACCTGGGTCATCGGAGAGCTGGCCTGGGGGTGGCTGGATTGAGTAGCTGAAAGGCAGCTCTCCTCTCTTGGGGAGGAGTTCGTCGCCCATCATAGTTCCACTGGCCCTGGATGGAGGTCCGTGGACAGTGCAGGCAAGCGGGCAGCAAGCAGTAGGAGGGCACCCTGGTACTGCAGTGTGTGCGTGGCCGGGCAGGGTCGGGAGAAAACTCGGTAAAATCTGGGCTAAAATGTAAATTAAAAAACAGAAAGTGTCTTGCTTACTGTAGTAACTCTACTACAGTATTTTGCAGTACTGCATTGTATCCTGGCTGGCACCAATGTATGTGTATCTGTTTGGGTGTGCTGTGCAGTCATGTACTGTGGTGGGGGGTTAAAGCTGTATGCTTGGTTTTCGGGGAAGACATCTGTGTGGGTGTATACAACTGTGAAAACAATACCAGATAGAGATGATTATATGTCGTGTGTGTAATGCTTGGGAGTTGAGCCCAGCTATTGGGGGTGGGGACCTGTGTCTGATAGAGGTGTTGTGTCCAGACAGTGCTTGTATATTGTTCTTTGGGGTGGGGGTGTTGAATCTGTATGTCTGGTTTGGGGGAGGAGAACTACATGACTAGTGCCTTTCGGGGGGAGGGGAGTAGTGGAATTGTGTGTTTTGATTTGGAAGAGGGGAGCTATGTGTCCAGTGCCATGAGATATAAATCTGCGTGTTCAGTTTGTGGGAGGGTAACTATCTGTCCATTGCTTAGGGGAGAGGGTAAATCTGTCTGTCTGGTGTGGGAAGAGAAACCTGCCCAGTGCTGGGGGGGGGGTCCTGTATCTCGTGGAGTGCTACTGGTGGGTAGGGGGTTAGCCTGTAAGTGTAAATCTCTGAGGAGTGTTACTTAAAAGTAGTGCTGCTGCATCAAAGCCGTCCCCAATGGGCACTGTATAAAATAAAAAGTAAACAAGCATTTGTCAATGCTGAAAGTTTGCTGTGTTTCTAACTGAACCGCACGGGGATGCGCTCCATAGCGTTTAATGGGGCAGTGTTTAAAAGAGTGTTTTTTTATATTTTCCAGTGATGATTTTGTCAAAGAAAGGAAGTCGCTTAACTAACAAGGACCTTGTTAGGTAAGCAACTACCTTTCTTTCATAAAATTGTCACTGGAAAGTATAACAAGTGTTTGTCAATGCCGAATGTTTGCGTGCTGGTATTGGTAGTGCAGGAGCTAGAGAGACGCATAATAGGAATGGAAGTGAAGTATTAAACTAACGCCAACCCCCACCCTGCAGAGACTGACAGACATTTGGGTGTGTGCCTTTGGGTCATTAGCCATAATGCTCATGCCATTCCACCTCACTCCACCCTGCAGACACAGACAGGTGGTGCAGTGTGCCTTGGGGTCTTCAGCCCTTACGCTCACCCCATTCCTTAAGGAAATAAGCTGAGATGGGTGCAGTAGAGGAGAATGGGTTGAACATTAGGACCGAAGACCCCAAGGCACACCTCAATGTCTGTCACTGGCTGCAGAGTGGGGGTGGAATGGTGTGAGCATTACGGCCGATGACCCCAAGTCACACCCCTGATGCCTGTCATCTCTACAGGGTGGGGCGTTACGCTCCATATTTTCAACATGGGCTTTTTGGGACCTCACCTCATGAACAGTGGCACTATCATTTCGTTACTCAGTCCCAAAATTTGATTTTGCACGGCGACTGAGCCATTCAGTGCCACAGGTGCAAAAACACATTTCAGGTAGGGCGTGAAAAATTACAGCTGTACTGTTCATGAGGAGATGTTAAAAAAAAAAAAAAAAAAAAAAAAAATGGCAGTGCTGAAAATAGGAAAGATTGGTGGTTACGAGCGTGCATAGAAACTGTACAATGCACCCCCGAAACAAAATCATTTTTGGGAATATTTTCACCAAGTTTTCAACATGGGCATTGTGGGACCTACCCTCATGAACAATGTCACTGTGATTTTGTTAATCTGTCCCGAAAGTTGATTTCCACAGCGACCGTGCCATTATGTGCCATAGGTCCGAAAATGCATTTCGGGCAGGATGTGAAAAATGACAGCTGCACTGTTCATAAGGAGGTGTGAAAAAATGGCAATGTTGAAAATCTAGAGTGAAAATACTAAAAATTGGCAGTTACTAGCATGCATAGAAACTGCGCAGCTTGTAACGCAGTCATTTTTTGGAATTTTTTTCAACAAATTTGCAGCATGGGTTTTTTGGGACCCCACCTCATGAATAGGTCCCAAGAACCCCATGTTGAAAATTTGGGGCCAAAATTCCTAAAAATGGCTGAGATATCAACCTACATTGAAACCCCCCATTGACTCCCACTATACAGCTTACCGTAATTTCTGCAGTTTGCCGGTCAGCCTTAAGGAATGCAGAAGTGTCCTGGTCCACAGAAGATCGCTGCTCCAGACCTCTAGAGGTAAGTATGGGGTGGAGGGTAAGGGAGGTGGATCAGCAGAGGATGGGAGGGAGCAGGGGAGGCGATGAGGACTGTTTCTTTTTACTGGGGGAGACTGGGGACAATTTTCTTTATTTTACAGGTTACCAAAAATTAAATACATTTAGGCACACTGGGGTGGGATCCCAGTGTGCCACAACAATGTGTGTGTGTGTGTGTGTGTGTGTGTGTGTGTGTGTGTGTGTGTGCGTGCGTGCGTGGGGGGCATGACCGACACAGCGATTAGAGCACTCCAGTGTTGGCACTAAAATATTCAGGTGGGTAGGGGTCATCTGACACGGGAGTGGGCATCTCGGTGTTGGGAAAACATAAATTAATAAAATTATTTCAGCACACTGGGGTCAGCTCCCAGTGTGCCACAGTCAAAAGTGGAAGAGAGTACATGCTGACTTAGAGACTGGGCACGATGTCGACAAATAATATATAGGCGGGTTGGGGAGGGGTGCATCCGACACCAGGGTGGGTATCCTGGTGTCATAAACATAAAAATGATTTTGGCGCACTGGGTTGGGCTCCCAATTCGCCACATTAATGAGGGGGAAGGGGGGATACATGCTGACACAGGGAATTGTGTACCCCGATGTTGGCTTTCCAGGGAGTGTGTAGCAGGAACCGCCAATGTGGAAAGCCATGGCTCATTTATTTATTGAAATGGTTCACCGAGAAAGGCACCCTGAAGAAACAAGCTTTTAAAAAGTGCCCATTAAACTCTATGCAGTGCGTCCCTGCACTGTTCTTTTTCCTCTGTACATGCGAGACTTGAGGTGGCAGACTGCGCATGTGCGGAATCAGCTACATTCCACACATTTCTTTTGATCGCTGTTCAGCAACTTTTTTCCTTTTCATGTTTTCACATTAGCCACTCATAGCAATATGTTTGCAGTGCGCAGGCGTGGTGAACTTAAAAATACTAAAAGAAAAATGTAAAAGTGAAGATGGTGGGATAATCTTCTGTAGCCCTCCAGTCCTCTCCCTGATGAGTTGAAGAGGCGGAGAAACTCTTCATGTCCCAAGCATGTCAGTTTCACTGTTATAACTCCTGTTATTAATTTAATTTTTCCCTGTCTGCTATCTATGCCCAACAACTACACAGCAAATATGATCAATTAAACATTCAGCATTGACAGTGCTTGTTCGTATTATCTGTTAGTTGACAGCTTAATGCACAGTGATTATAGCAGATATCACATTTTTACTTTCTCTAACACACAGAAACAACATCAATAAACAAAAATAAAAACCTTAGTGAAACCAAGGTCTTCAACACCAGAAGGAAGAAAGAGCCCAACTTCAAACTTACAGATCTGTGATATTCATGTGTATCATTTTTGTACAAAAAGAAGGTCCAGTTATGTGCCTTTGTTTAAATGCTTTATTCAGCTCCTGAGGTACTTGCCAAATAGTGGAATGTGTCTTAAATGTGGATTTTATTTCAGTTTGAAATACTGTCCTGTAGTGCTGTATATCTGCTAGGCAATGAGGGTTCTCGAGGATTGGGTAAATGCATGTCAAAATCTACTTTAAGTGAGAGAATGAGCCATATAATTTCTAGGACTCTGGAGAAGTTTGCGAAAATCATGGAAACCTTTTTTTTGAATTGGCTAGAACACAGTTGTGTAGAATGTGAACTTCCTTAATAATTAATATAGTAGGTGTGTGTGAAAAGTTACTTAAGAGATGTTTTCATTTTCTTTTAAAAGAACAAACCAACACCCCTGATATGTGTGTGTAACCCCTAGATGGCGCTATCCCAGGGGCTACTACCCCTGCCTGATTTGCCACTAACAGGTTGAGGGGCCTGGATCCAATGGCGGGTGCCTCCACCCAGAGGTCAGGGTTTGCAATAGTTAAACTAACTTGGTCACAGCCCTCTGGGACACTGCAACCCCCCTTTCTTCCCACTAGTGGCCCACACAATATATCAGAATTACCTTCACAGTATACACTTACCCCCAGGTCTGGTTCCGGCACTGGGACCTCCTGTGAAATGAGATACAGTGCAACAATCACAGTACAGTACTTTAACATAGACAAATACTCAGGCAGTATAACTTTGCTGAAACAAGCAGCTCTGATTTATTTAGGGGATATAACAAGGACAGAGAAATCAGGTTAATTAGCTTATCACTCTAATAATCTACCTATGGCTCTGTGCAGAACCTCATCCCTATCAGATTACTGTCCTAGGTACTCCAGCCCTAGTGGCTAATCCAAACCGTGGCAGCTGGTAGGGGCCCTTTCACACAGAGAAAAGGAGAATTAAACAGTCAGCAGTACAGTAATTCCATTTGGATTTAATGTGGCAATTCAACAGGAGCAACCCTGAATTAGTACTCACGACCTCAAATAAGATAGGGTCCTTCAATGTCAGCAGGGCTCACTTGAGGTACACAAACCTCTTACACATCCATATAAAAGAAAGTACTATACCAGGCAGGCTGCATCTGTATCCGATCGCAATTACTGCACAATGCCGGGAGAACACACAGCAGATTCAGTTCCTGACAGATAGTACAATTTTCAGCAATTCTTCCAGTCTTCTACAGGGTGAGCCTGGTTTCTACTCTTCAGAGATCCTTTGATTCTTTTCACAGGGCCAGTTCAGTCCTAACAAGCTGTTACACAAGCTGCAGACCGAACTCTGGGCCTTACACGTTTTTTTGACTAAAACTGCACACTGAAAAAGCACAGGGCTCCTTCCTTCTTCACTGCCAAAGCTCAACTGAACTCCAACCGACAAAACAGGGCACTTCCTTTGAGTTCCTCCCAGTTCTTGACTGGATTGGCTGTCACTCACAATAGACTGCTGCTGTTGGTCCAAAAAGGCACTGAAGTCTAAACTACATCTCCAGAGTCACTGCCCATACAATCCTCTTGTGGCTGGCTCAGATTATGAGTCAAGTTCTGATTCGTCCAAGGCACCATTTAGAGCTAGCTTACCCCACACTGATTGGTCCAGTTCAGCAGTTCAAAACTAGAATGGGAACTAGCAGACACAGTTCTGACTGCAAAGAAAGCAGGTTAGACAAACTGTAATTTCATTATTACTCTAAATAATTTCTGGTAAACAGTTACATCTTTCAGATAGGTTCCCTTTGCACTCCTAGTGACTGCAAAATTAAGTGAATTGGCAGCAGCTCGAGTGGTACTCAGAGAAGCACACAGTCCCCATACAAACTAATTATGTCTGCAAGCAGACAGCTCTTAGAACAGTACCAGAGGCTCTAAAACACTCACTGATAAATGGCTTAAATGCCAAACACCATTCAGGCTTGGAGCATTCAAGCAAGCTCCTGGAAGTCTTTTGGGAACCCCCATTTGCAGGGGGGTTACATGTGAACAGGCATGTTTTGGTCTGTCTGCATAAGCAGGTTATCTTTTGAGACCTTCCAGAGAACACCTGTTGATGGTAGAGGCACAACTTGTGTGCTCAGTCCCGCTTTATCAGGGAGCAGCACCACCAACGCTCCTTGACCACCACCTCTTTGGGCGAGGAGCGGCATCGATGCAGATGCGTCAGTGCTATGAGGAGCACATCTGGCAGCAGCAGGGAAGAGGTAGTGCTCTGCCCCCCGTGCCAGTGGTCCCTTGGCCTTCTCAAGATGTTCCTGTGCCAGTTCACCAGACTTCGCAGATCACAAGGTCTGCTTGCCTCCCTCTGCGGGGAGAGAGCTTCAGATTCAACCTTCTGCAAGTCAGAAGGCCAAGGGGACGTGGATAAATCTCCTGACAGAGTCCAGAATGATTGACTACATGTCCAAAAAGGTGTACATGGCCCCTTATTTTGGTCTCTGGAAGGCCAGCTGTTTGGTCATGATCACAGATTTTGCCCATTCCCTGTTCATGATTGCTGGGCTTCTCCTCCCTCTGCTTCCAGTTGATAAACAGCAGTCAGCCCAGATGAGCAGAAACCAAGGTCAGTTGCTGGCTAAATACCAGCTTCACATGGCAGTGGTCATGGGCAACTCTATTGTCCGTGCCACTGCCATGGCTGTCACCATGCATTGTAGAGCCTAGCTGAGGCTGTCCACTTTTAATGCAGACACTTGACACTAGCTGGCCAATGTCCCTTTCCTGGGCACTGACCTCTTTTGCCCTGGGGTGGAAGGACATCTTATTTGCATTGTGAAGTCCATTGCCACCCTGGATTCTGTGGCTCCATCCCAGGACTGGAAAAAAACAAGTCATAAGAAAAAGGGCTTTCAGTTTTGGTCCTTTCAGCCACAGCAGCTTAAGCAGCAGCCCCAGTGTGGGCAGTTTCAACACTGGCATCTGATGCCTAGGTTTGGCGGCCAGGGGCAAAACAGAGGGGCAGCCAAGATGGAGGTGGCTCTGGGGCCTCTGCTTCCAAAGCCCCTCCCAAGGCTGCAAAGTGACAGGTTGCGGGGTGCCATTCTTCCTACCATTCTGTTCCAGCTCCTGGTTGGGGTCAGTTGCACCAATTCTTTCCACAGTGGTCTACTAATACTTTGAACAGATGGGTCCCAGATGTGGTGGGCAAGGGATTGCCTCTGGATTTCAAGGCTGTCCTGTCATACTGACTCTGAGCTTCTCAGGAGTCTGGGCTACCAAATTACATGTCCACGATGAGAGCCGACATAGTTCAGCTCCTAGAGTGTGGGATGATAATTCATGTCCCAGACTCCCTGGCCATTCTAGGATATGTGTCTAGATACTTCCTGATTAAGAAATGGACTGGGGGCCCATTTGTACGATGTGAACAAGTTCATGCACAGGGTTTTAAATAATTGATTAGCAGTTTTTTTTCCTGGGACAATACTAACTGTACAGAAAGCATTTATATAGGTTTTCTGGAAGTGTCATGTTTCTTAAACACAGTAAAGCAAGTGATATGCATTTTCACAATGTTTAAGAACTTTTATGAGCAAAACGCTAGTCAATTTTGAGAGTTATTTAAAACCCTGATGCATAAGCACAAGTTCTGAATGGTCATGCTGAATGAGATCATAACATGTTTGGAGCAGGAAATATGGTTCTGCTCCCTGGACCTCAAGGATGCATTTTTCCACATTCCAGTCCATCCCATTGTTGGTACCTTCACTTCTGCTATGACTTGGGCCTTCTGGTCAATCTGGCCAAGTTGGAACAGGTTCACTCGCAGGTGTTCAAATTACTCTGGGCAGAACTTGACCTTTTACGGTCCAAGGCCCACCTCCCAGTGGACCAGGCATTGGGTCTCACCTCCTTTGCCCAATCTTTTCAGGTTGAGTGCTGGCACCCTACGCAGAATGTCCTGTGGCTGCTGGGGCTGGTAGCACTTTCTTCCAGCATGGTCTAGTGGGCACACTGGAGGATGCACCCTCTGCAGTGAGAGTTGGGCTGACACTGATCCCAATGTCTAAGTTGCCTGGTCTAGCTGGTCTTGGTGGCTGTACTCACAGAACCTAGAGGAAGGAATCATGTTTGTCTACCTAAAAGCGTCCTTCACTCTCATGACAGTTGCATCTCTGGTGGGGAGCATACCTGGAAAACCACAGGAGCCCCGATACTACATCAACCTGCTGGAACTCTGAGCAGTGCATCCGATTCTGATGGAATTTGGTCCCTTGATTCAGGGTCAGGTCGTCTAGGACCAAACAAACAACTCAACCACTATGTTCTACCTGAACGGACATGGCAGGACACGACACACTCCTTTCCCTTATGTTGGGAGACTATCCGCCCTTGTACTTTCATGTTCAGCCTACAACTGGATCTCCTGGTGATTAATGCCATGGGAAAAAACAACCAACTGGCAGACACTGTCAGCCAGGTTAGAGACACATTGCACAAGTAGTTCCTGCATCAGGAGGTGGTAGACCACCTTCTGTTCTGTGCTGCCCCCCCCCCCCCCTCCACATTCCAGGAAACCGCAAGGGGATGCCTTTTGTAGGCCCAGGCCCCCTGTACACACGCCTTCCCTTTGGCTCACAAAGTAGCTATCAAGGCCTGGAAGAACAAGGTGTGGATTATTCTGATAGCACCCGACTGGCCCAGGCAGTTCTGTTATATGGATCTTTTCAACCTTAGTAACAGGCTGCCATAGCAGTTGCCTCTCTGCCCCGACCTGCTGACCTGACAACAGGGGATGATCCTGCAGCTGGATTTTCAATCCCTGCACCTCTCAGCCTGGTTCCTGAGTGGATGGAATTCCATGCTTTTGCCTTTCAGAAGATACCCCTCACACTGTGAAGATATCCCAGAAGGAAAATTACAAACAAAAGTTGCAACAAACCACAAAAAACGTACAGTATAACTGAATTAATCAAGCCAGTTGAATTTGCTCTTTCTCTGGCTGGTGACAGCTCTGTCCTTACCCCACAACAAGAAGGGAATCAGAGTGTTCAAGCAATTCTTCCAGTTGTACGTGTAGGCTCAGAAGCTAATTCTTACTATGGTACTGTAGATATAGATTCTGATTGACTCTTAGCTCATAATGATACCAGCATCCAGGTGATTAGCTGGAATATTGGGGATGGACAGAAATGTTACTAAAATATGACATTATTCTCTTGCAAGAAACCTGGCTTTGGGATCTCTCTCCTGTGTTAAAAGGATACACGTGTTGGTAATATGAGGCTCAGAAATTTAGTAACTTCAGAAGAGAAAAGGGAGGTCTGGCCACTTTTGTCTCCACTTCAGTATTTCATAGTAGTCATATATTAAACATTGGACATTCCTATTTTTGATGTGGCTTTATCATCGGTTAACAAAGTTGTGCAGATTATTACAAATACACATTTACTGCCTGTTTCCAAAGCTACTCCATGTGAGGAAATCTTTGTGTCTTGAGTCTGTACTGTGTTTGATGCAGACCAATTTTAAGGGTACTCCCATACTTTTAATGGGGGACTTCAGTGCAAGAACTGGGGATAAGATGGACATTTACAGTAAAGATTAGCTGATAGATGACTGTTACGACACTCTAATCAGGTAATCCAATGATAAAACCTTCTCTAAAAGAAATACTCTTCTGTTAGATTTATTGGCCGACAATTTTCTCCATGTAGTAAATGGTAGAGCTTCTGGAGACCAAGCAGGAGAAATTACTTTTCACACACAAACTGGTGGTAGCGTTCTGGATCTTTGTAGTATTGATATATACTCATTAAATAATGTAATTAGCTTTGAGGTGTTGGATGTCTGGGAGAGCGACCATTTACCTATAGCTCTAAGACTGAATTTGGGTAATGAAGTTATTGAGCCCTCAGAGAAATTAGTTGCTCCTGATGATGGCCTGAATTTGATTATTAAAATCAAGAAGCTGATCAGGTGGGTGCCACACTCAGATTACAAAATCTGTCAGATACTAGAAGGTACAGATTTGCCTGCTGCTGACAGTAAAGTCTTGTATGTGTCTGATACTCTAGTTGAGAATATGGTCTCTCTCCCTACATTTGGTTATTGAAGTTGCTAGAGAGAATTTGACATCTGAAGATTGAGTATATGTTAGTAACTTCAATTTTAATTTTAACCCATGGTATGATACTGACTGTAAACAGCTTAAGAAACTTTACACAGGGTGGCTAGCTTAGCCAAAAAGTCTATGCATCTTGCATCCCAAAATAGCTCTAGCGAATTTAAAAAGGGAATAGGTTGCTATGCTTAGAATTAAAAAGGATTCTTCCAGAGAAATTTTAAGAAACTGCAGGAGACAATTCATAGGAAAGATAATCAGGGCTTCTGGGAGTATCACTATGTACCAATAATAAACAGCTGGACACCATTGCAGTGATTAACAGTGAACACTGAGAACATTTTTCAAAGTTAAGAATTACAGGTATCCAAGTGGCTCTAACTTAGACTCCTCCTTTCTGAATAATGAGGTTTTTAACATAGAAACATAGAAGTTGACGGCAGATAAGGACCTCAAGGCCCATCCAGTCTGCCCATTTCTTTTTCTACCCTATGAATGTGCGATCGGCCTTTGCTTTGTCAATGGCCTATCTATTCATACTCATCTGTATTGCTCCCTTATGCCTATCCCATGCCTGTTTGAAGCCCTGCACTGTATTCATAGCCACCACTTCCTGAGGGAGGCTGTTTCATGCATCCACCACCCATTCTGTGAAAAAGAACTTCCTCACATTACCCCTTAATCGGCCTCCCTCTAATCTCATGCTGTGTCCTCTTGTCCTGCTATTTTTCTTATATTGAAACATGTTAGACTCTTTCACCTTGTTAATGCCCTTAAGGTGTTTGAATGTTTCGATCATATCACCTCTCTCCCTCCTTTGCTCTAGGGTATACATATTGAGCTCCGTTAATCTGTCCTCATATGTTTTCTGATGCAGTCCCCTGCACCATTTTGGTTGCCCTTCTCTGGACTGCCTCAATTTGGTTAATGTCCTTGTGAGGGTGTGGTCTCCAGTACTACACACAGTACTCCAGATGGGGCCTAACCAGTGTCTTGTAAAGGGGGATTATTACTTCCCTCTTACGACTTGTGATACCCCTACTAATACACCCCAACATCACTCTAGCCTTACCTACTGCTTTAGTGGTCTGCTTGGATGATTTCAGGTCATTGGTGATGATGACACCCAAGTCTCTTTCTTCCCTCCCTTGTGACTGCCAGCAACTCCCCCTCCCAGCCTATAGGTGGCTTCAGGGTTTCTCTTCCTTATGTGCATGATCTTGCACTACTTGGTGTTAAACCCCAGTTGCCACTCTTCCGACCATTTTGCTAGTTTATCCAGATCTCTCTTAATTTTGCCCACCCCATCTGTATCATCTACTCTGTTGCAGATCTTGGTGTCATCTGCGAACAGACAAACCTTACCCTCCAGTCCATCTGCAATGTCACTGATGAAGATATTGAAGAGGACCGGCCTCAGGACTGATCTCTGAGGTACCCCACTTGTGACTTGCATCTCTTCTGACTGTATACAGTTTACGACCACTCTGTTTTCTGCCCATCAACCAGTTTGCCACTCAGTTTATTTATTTATCTGTACATCGGTTTACAACCTTTGAGCCAGAGACTCGTTTCCAAAGATACCTCGTCACAAAGAGGACAAATACAGTACAACATTTAGTTGCAATATTGCGGTTACAGCTTACATCATTGCGGTTACAGTTTTGGTAGATACAGGCAGTTATATCTTAGTTACAATTTATGCGTTACAGGTATGGTATTCACAAGTTATTACAGTTATATGGGTACAGATTGAGCGATAAAGCATACATTGGTAATGCGGATAAGAAGTCTTGAGCAGGGACTGCTAGAGGTGAATAAATTCAGGGGCTAAGGGACAACGGTTTGTGATTAGTTTTGGTGAGGCGCCACTCAGAGAGTTTTGTCTGTTAGTTTAGGTGGGGAGCCACTCAGAGAGTTTTGTCAGGGCATATCGAACTAGATCACCTAGAGACAGGAAAGACAGGAACAGCTACGCATGTTAAATAGCTGACTCTGAAGTGAGATTTTGAAACGGGAGATTGTAGGGGTGTCAGAGATGGAGGTGGGGAGAGTGTTGTACCAGGAGGGAGCTCTGTAACAGAAGGACCTTTGCCCATGTGTGATCCTGGACCTAGGGACTAGCAGGGTGGCCTTAGAGGAGTTATGAGTTTGGACTAAGGGTTGTGCAAGGTGGATAGAGGCTGTCAGACTGGGTGGGGATAGTCCAAGGAGTTTTTTTTTCGTTGTGAGGCAGGTTTGGTATCTGAGCCGTTCGTCCAGGTTAAGCAGCCTAGCCATGTCATATAGCTCGCAGGTATGTGTTAGCCTAGGGGCTCCCGTAATTAACCTACAGGCCTTATTCATGGTAAGGCAAATTTTATTGAGGGTGGTCATGTCTGCAGCACCATAGACTGGCAAGCCATAGTCCACAAGGGAGAGTATTGAGGAGGTGACTGCTAGTCGGAGGGCATTGGGGGGGGAGGCAGTGCTTATATCGGTAAAGGATTTCTAGCCGAGCATTTGTAGCTGAGGCTAGATTATCTATGTGGTCGTGGAATGTGAGGGATGAGTCAAAGGAGACCCCAAGGTATTTGTACAAGTGGACTAGTTCGAGAGGATACTTGGAACCAGGGAGGATGCGGAGTGGGAAATTTCTGGATTTGTTTTGGGGGTGGGCAAAGAGCATAGTTTTGGGTTTTTTTTTTTTAGATTGATGACAAGTCTGTGCTCTTTGAACCAGGCTTCAGCATCAACAAAGGCTTGTTGCAAGGAGTCTTGTAGGGAGTTGGGGTTTCGGTGGGTGGCAAAGATGACGGCATCATCTGCATACAGCAAGATTTTACCAGTGCAGGCTTTGGGGAGGGTGTTGAGATAGAGTGAGAAGAAAAGAGGACCCAAGGATGGAGCCCTGGGGGACACCTGAGCGGATAGGAAATGTATTGGAGAGGGTCCCATTAATTTTAACACGCTGGGAGCGGGCAGACAAGTAGCTGGAGCACCAGGAGACTGGACCAGAGGCAACGCCGGTGCGGCTGAGGGCACCCAGCAGGAGGGGGTAGGAGACCGTGTCGAATGCCTTAGAGAGGTCAATAAACACTGCCCCAGCAAGTGAGCCAGAGTCCAGGGAGGAATGAAGAAAATTTGAAAACTCTATAAGGGCAGTGCTGGTACTGTGCCCTACCCAGAAACCATGTTGTTCATGGCAGAGGATGTTGTATTTGGTCAGGTAATCCGTAATTTGGGTAGCCACCAGTTTTTCTAGGGCTTTGGAGAGGGGTGGGAGAATGGAGATGGGTCTGTAATTCCCGGCTGAGGACCTGTCACCTCCTTTGTGAATGGGCGTAACTGTGGCAATTTTCCAGGCTGAGGGGAATTGCCCCAGGCAGAGGGACTTATTGAGCAAGCTGGTTAGTGGGGCAAGGACCTGATCCAGAACCCGGCAGAGGATACTGGGGTCCAGAGAGTCACTGCCAGTACTATTGCTCTGTAGAGATTTAATCAGGTGTGGCCTGACTTCCTGGGCAGTGACCCTGCATAAGTGGAAACTAGGATATTGAGTATCTAGGGCAGGTAAGGAGGAAGGAGGATCAAAGAAATCACTAGGGAGGACTGAACTAAGGTCCGTGAAGGATGAGTTGAGGAAGTTGGCAATGTGGGCTGGGTCAGTGGAGACAGAGCCTTCAATAGTGATCAGAGAAGGGGGGTGGTGCACGCACACTCCCATTTAGTTGTTTAATGTTGTCCCAGAAAATTCTCGCATTCCCCCAGGAGGTGGTGAGCGCGGCCTGATAGTGATCAGCTTTTGCTTTTCTGATGGCCCATGTGCATTTGTTTCTTGCAGCATTGTAAGCCTGTCTGTCTGCCAACCGACCTGATTCGGAGGCCAGGTGCTAAAGGTTATCCCTGTGTTTGAGCAGTTGCAGCAGGGCTGGGGTAACCCAGGGGGGCATTACAAACTTTGGTTCGTACTGCTGTAAGGGGGTGCGAAGATGTCACAGGCTTTGTTGAAGGTTTGTGAGAAGAAGGTAAGGGCAGTATCTATATCAGGGGCATAGTGTATGGGAGACCAGTTAATTTGGGCAAGATGTTGCTTAAGGGCTTTTAGTCCACCTGGTCTGATGCACCGATGTAGAGTGGGGAAGACCGTGGGTTTGGGAGTGGTGGTCGCCCAACGGAAAAGGATAGGGGAGTGGTCACTAAGGGAGTCAGGAAGGACCTGGGTATCATGGATTTGTTGAGGGCGGTTGGTGGTGACCACGTCTAGTAGGGTGCTAGTGCCTTTCTTTGAGTTAACTCTGGTGGGTTGGGAAAATAGTTGGGACATGTCTAAGGCTGTGAAAGAGTCACGGGCGGTGTTGGCAGATGGGCTGAGCCAGTTAACGTTCAGGTCACCCACAAGGATTTGGTCAGCTGTATGGGGTAGGGTTGAGAGATAATCAGTTAGTGAAACCAGTGCCAGAGTTTGGTTTTAAGGGGGAAAGTAGGCAGTGGTGAGATATAGGGGACCCCTAGAGGGGTCAGGGGTCAGTTTGAGGGTTAGGGCCTGAACCCCGTATGCGAGAGCAGGGGCAGGGTGTGTCAGTCTGGTGAGAGAGACCCTAGTATAGATCGCACAGCCCCCCCTCTACCTACACGATCCTCCTGGTAAAGGGAGTATCCTGGAATGGAGACAAAGGAGTCTGCAGTGGATTTTGATAGCCAGGTTTCCACCAGCGTAATGACATCTGGTCTATGCAATGTGACCCAACATTGGAGGGAATCAAATTTTTTCAGCAGGCTGCATATATTCATAGATGCTATGCAGAGCCTGGGTGATCCTGCTGGTGGGCTACAGTGGGCTGGGCCTGGGTTCGGATGTATATTGCCTGTCAGGTGTAGTAAAATGACCACAGCCCTGGCCAGGGGACGGTATAAGGTGAGCTTTTGATAGAGGAAGGGAGCTTCTGAGCACAGGGGGTGGGCAGGGTTTTCCAGGCTGAGAAAGTGAGGACAATAAGTCTCAGTGAGTGCCTGAGGAAGCAGTAGGGGAGATGCTGGGGGGGTGTTGTAGACTGGGGCAGATGATGAGAGTAGGGTGGGATTGTATTAGCTCGGAATAAGAGCAGGAGTGGATGCCAGTGTGCCTGGGGGGGTATCAGGTACGGGGGACAGTGGTGTCAGGGAAAGGATGAGAGGGAGGCATTTTAGTAAGAGGTGGGCTAACATAGTTGCTAGCAGTAGCAGCAGGGTAGTAGGTTGAAACTGTTTTGATTCCTTCATCAAGTGTGGATGCCACTTCGGATTAGTGGTAGTGACATGGACTCTGGTGGACAGGGTACCAGGTTCAAGACCAACTCTAGGGCCAGAACGCAGGGTATGTTTGGGACCAAAAAGGAGTGCACAATAGCGACTCCTAGTGGTCACTCAGTGTAGGCTCAGTGGTGATGGCAGGAGGTCCATGCGTGGGCTAACTACAGAGTTGGGTGTGGGAGGAGGTGTGGGCAAGGTAGATGTGGCTGAAGGAGACCGGAAGAGGAGGTCACACAGTGTGGGCTCGGGGGTGAGTGGCAGGAGGTCCAAGGGTGGACTAGTTTCAGGGTTGGGTGTGGGCAAGGTAACCTGTAGTTGAAGGAGAGGGGAAGAGGGATAGGTAGCTTGAGGGGAGGCAGGAAAAATGGGGAGGCTTTCAGGGAATAGATGAGCTTGGGCAGGGTCTCAAAGTCCCTCTAGTGGCTGGCAGGTATAACCTGCAAATGGAAAAATGGGGACTTAGTATTTCAGACAGCAGGAAGTGATGTCATCAGATAGGGCCTATAAATGAAGGGACAACGGTGGCTGGCTGGGGCGGGCAGGGCAGTCGACGTGTGCAGCGCGTCGACGGGCTAACCCCCCCTCACAATGGTGCAGGCAGAGGTTCTTTAAATTACCTCTGCTAGGCACCCTCGACTGTCCTCAGCTCCTGGAGGGAGCTCCGATGGGTCAGATAGGCAGCTGGCTGTTTCAGAGGGCGTGGGATCGTGCGAGGCCTCTGCTAGGCACCCGCGACTGTCCTCAGCTCCTGGAGGGAGCTCCGATGGGTCAGATAGGCAGCTGGCTGTTTCAGAGGGCGTGGGATCGTGCGAGGCCTCTGCTAGGCACCCGCGACTGTCCTCAGCTCCTGGAGGGAGCTCCGATGGGTCGGGTAGGCAGTTGGCTGTTTCAGAGACCAACGTCTGACCCACCCTGAGCCTACCCAGCTTATTAATCAATCATCTATGTGGAACAGTATCGAAAGCTTTGCTGAAGTCAAGGTAGGCGACATCAACTGCTCCCTCCTGGTCCACCACACTGGTTACCCAGTCAAAGAAATCTATGAGATTAGTTTGACAGGACCTTCCTTTTGTAAACCCATGCTGTCTTGAATCCTGTGCTCCTATGGATTCCAGGTGTTGCATTATCCATAATCTTGCCCACTACTGAGGTAAGACTGACTAGTCTGTAGTTCCCTGCCTCCTGCCTGCTACCACTCTTGTGGAACGGGATCACATGAGCCCTTCTCTAGTCTTCTGGGACCTCTCCTGTGCTCAGAGACTTACTAAAAAGTTCTGATAATGGCTCTACTAGTTCCATCCTTAGCTCCTATAGTACCCTGGGATGTATGCCATCGGGTCCCATTGCCTTGTCCACCCTGAGCTTATCGAGCTCTTGTAGGACCCTTTCTTTTGTAAAGGGACTAGTGCACACCTCCCCCCCCCACCCCGTGTCCATGGTGCTGAGCTGTGGGCCCTGCCCTACCTTCTCTTCAGTAAAAATACTGAGCAGAAATATCTATTTAGGATAGATGCTTTTGCATGGTCCTCCTTATCATACGCCCCTTATCCCCTTTGATCTTAGCAGTACCCCCTCTGGACTACTGTTTTTGAGAACCAAAGTGGTTTCCTTCTTCTTTTGCACTTCCTTTTCTCTCTAACACAATGGGATGTTGCTTCAAGTATTGCATCCTTAATGCTTGCCCACTTTGCCTGTACTCTCTCACCTGCTTTTCTTTTTGCCAGGGCTAGCTTAACTTGGTTGGCCATCTTATCAAAGTCAGCTCCTCTGAAGTCCCATATTTTTGCCTTGGAAAGGGATTATTTAGTTCTAGTGGCCAAATTGAACCATACCATGTGATGGTCACTGGCCCCCAGGTGACCTTCTACGTGGAGATCTGTGATCTTTTCCCTGTTAGTCAGTACTAGATCTAGGATAGCCCTGCCTCTTGTGGGTTGTTGTACCAGTTGTTTAAGCCCCCTTCCCCCACAGGGAATCCACCATGTGTCTAGTTCAGGCAGCTGTCCCTGCTGGTATTGACCAATCTGTATCTGGCATGTTGAAGTCTCCCATTATCAGAACCACCCCTTTAGCTGTCATGTTTTGTATATCTTGTAACAGTAATGTGTCTATGTCCTCCCCTGGTCTGGAGGCCTGTACACAACCCCAGTTTGTATGGCTGCCCCATTTCCTGTTTCCAGGGTGATCCACAGTTCTGCTGGCTCCTTGCATGTATTCTGAATTTCTGTAGCTTTGATATTTTCATTGACATAAAGGGCCACTCCACCCCCTCTTTTTGCAACTTGGTCTCTTCTGAACAGTACATAGCCAGGTACTGAAGTCTCCCAAGTGTGGTTATGGGTAAACCATGTCTCGCTAATGGTTACTATGTCCAGTTTAGCCTCTGTCATTATTCCTTGCAGGTCTGGGATCTTGTTTCCCAGGCTGCGAGCATTTGTGTACATGATTTTCCATTGGCCAGATTTCGGTGTGTTAGTTGTTGGGCGAGGTCCGGTGCTTCCCCTGTGCGTCATATGGGGAGACGGACCTTTTTCCTTACCTGGTGATGCAAATGAACTACAAACATGCTGAACTCCTCCTGTTTGACCACTAGCTGAGGAGGGGTGCTCTTCCCATTCGACATACGGGGTGCTGCACACCTCTTCCCATTTGCTAGTTTAAATATTCTGCAAAGATGTCAAACTTCTGCCCCAATGCACTGATTCCCTCCTTGGTCAGATGCAGTCCATCAGTTTTAAAGAACTTTCTCTCCCAAAACTGTTGCCAGTTCCCTACAGATCTGTGTTCTTTTCCTGGCACCAGCCCTTGAGCCACATGTTTAGCTCCCCTATCTCCCCTTCTCTGACCTTCCATCCATCTGCCCCCCTGTCCCAGACAGACAGGATCTGAGAGAGGAGTGGAGGAAGTTCATGCCGCTATCATTTCCTTAAAAAGAAATAAGGCTCCGGGGTCAGATAGTCTTATAGTTGAAGTTTTTCTTGACCCACCCGCATTGGAGGGCAAATGTATCAACTCCATTATTTAACTTCATCAATACTTGGGGGTCTTAAAACTTTGGGATATGGGTCTTATTATCCCTCTTCATAAAAATGATAATGTTAATGATCCAAATAATTATCATCCTATCATGTTATGTAATGGCCTTATAATTTATTCTCGGACTCTTTTAATATATAGATTTATGGGTTATGGCACAGAAGTTAATTTTGAATGTTCAGATGGGGTTTCAGTACAATTATTGCATAATGGATAATTTGTTTACTCTCAATAATCTAATAGAAAAGTACGCTGGGGCTAAAAATTGTCTTACATACTGTATGTTTAGATTTAAGCTCTGCCTTTGATAATGTTAACAGGAGCCTCTTATGGAACATATTAAAAAACAAAGGGATAGACAGTATCTTCTTCCTTTACTGAAATTACTTCTAACTAACAATTCCAGTGTAGTAAGGATTGCAGAAAATGGTATAACATCAAACCCTGGCCCCATAAGCAAGGGGGTCAAACAAGGATGTCTCCTGGCACCTGTATTGTTCAACCTTTTTATCAACACTCTAGTGGAGGCACTGGACTTAGTGGATACTTTCCCTTCACAAATTCATGATAGAGAAATGCGCCTGTTAATGTAGGCCGACAACATTTTATTGTGTTCTCTTATTCCGTTAGGCCTCAAAAGAGCCATTAATAGCACTCAATCTAGGGTTACCAGATGTCCTCTTTTCCAACCTCCAAATATTCTTCATGTACCTTCTCTATCCTGTTGTATTATTATTATTTTTATTATTGTTTTACTTTTTCCTGCCCAGGACCTGCTTGTAAATGAGCTATGAAGGCAGGGGAGACTTTAAACCTATTCACTCAGGGTCTTGCACAAGGGCTAATCGAGGGAGGGACTAGGTGTCCTCTTTTTGGCATCCCAAAATCTGGTACCCCTAACTCAGTCACATTTGCAGAAGCTCGGTCTTATGTTAAACATAGCGAAATCTAAGATCTTAGTTTTGGTGGGGGAAAAGGAGAAATCTCGATAAGATTTTTGCTGATATTTGCTTGGAAGTAGTGACCTGCTATAAATATGTAGGCCTTTATTTTGACTCTGCCAACTCCTGGAAAGGTCACACATCTGTATTAAAAAGCAATGTACTTTAGCTTCTAAAGCGATTATAAGATCTGGGCATAATTCCACTGGCAATTCATTTATAGCATTAAAACAGACTTTCGATGTAAAGTTCATTAATAGCATTATGTATGGGGCAGAGTTATGGGCTTGTACCAGCATTGGTTGATACTTAAAACTGATACAAAGTATGTTTTACAAACAAGTTTTAAACTTGCAGAGAGATTTCTCATCTGCTGTGCTAAGGAGTGAAAGGAAATTAAAATCAATCTCAACATTGGCTTTGATTAGAACAGTCACCTGGTGGGAGAAAACTGTGTCTCTAAAGGAGTGTAGAACATTACACAAATGCTGGTTAGATATTTGTAGTAATAGATTTTCCACTTCATGGTTTTGCAGATTGAACAGTACACTCATAAGATTGGGTTTGATAGATATCTGGGATCCTCATGTCATAGCTAACAAGTAGCACTTTTGTTTCTGTGGCCATTTAAAGGTTATTAGATTGTTTTTTTTTTTTTTCAGGAAGAATTTGCCAAACTTGCTGACATTACGATGGCTATAATATATCACAAACGGAAAGTTCAAGGGAAAAATTAGAAATATTTATTATTTGGGGAAAATGAAGGCCATAGAAATGCTCTCTTAACTCCGATGTGGGCTTCTATCTGACAAAAGATGGCCATTGACTGGGCCATCTAATGAGCACGGCTTAAAATTATGTAAATGTAACCCCAGTGTATTTTATGTACAAACTGTTAAGTACTTAACTTTTGATTGTTCTCTAACAAAGAAGCTGAGAACAAAATGTCTTTCTCCCATATGGCCAACTATTATATTGGTATCTGATTTTGAGTCAAAGTGGCACATGCTGGACTGTATTTACTTCTGTAACATGGGGAGTCATATCTATTCTGCTGCAGATTTTGCTTTTTATGTTTCAAAAATTGTATAGCATCTATGGTGTATTCATATTTATATCTGTGTCAATTTTATATTATAGTATAGTCTTTTTACATTGAATATAGTGTATGTGAGAAACTTGTTTTATACATACTGATCAATAAACTGAACTGACCTGAACCAAGTCAACTCGCAAATGCTATACATTTACTTGGAAGAGGTTCTCGATCTGGTGCTAGGGTAAGAGTTTAACCCATTACCTGCCCAGTAATGAGTAATCTTGACTACCTTGTTTCAATCAGGACTATGAGTGACAACCCTGAAGGTGCATCTGGCAGTCATCTCTGCATATTGGGTGTGGCACAGGAGAAGGTGACTGAGCACTTTTTCAAAGGTCTGGATCACCTGTCTCTTCCAGTATGTGAACAACCGTCTATGTGGGACCTACAGTTGGTGTTGGCAGTGCTCATGGGCAAGCTATTCGAGCTAATGCACAAGTGTGAGATGTCACACTTGTCATGCAAGTTCGCTGTTCTGGTGGCTATCATGTTAGCCAGAAGAATCAGCAAGCTCCACATGCTCCCAGTGGTGTCTTCTTACTTGGTCTTCCATAAGGACAACGTGGTCCTTCGCCTCAACCTGAAGTTCCTTCTGAAGGTTGTATCTGATTTTCCCCCTTAACCAGGTGATTACCCTTCCAGTGTATTTCACCAGTCCGACCTCGGATGCCGATCGCAGGCTCCATTCCTTGGACCTACAGAGGATGCTCTCTTATTATAAGGTGTGCACAGCTGGAGTTTGGAGAGAGGCTCACCAGCTGTTTGTCACCTACACTGAAGCACCTGGCAGACCATCAGCAAAGCAGATGATTGCTAGGTGAATCACATCATGCATCAACGTCTGCTCTAGGTTGGCAGGTAGGGAATTGCCCAAGGGGCTTGGGGCTTATTCAATTAGACACACCAGTTCAGACAGAGCCGTGAGTCGGTGATACTGGGTCAGTGCAGGTAGCGAGGGTTGTGGGCCCCACAAACAAACAGTTGAAGCAGAGCTACCCAAACTCACAGACGAAACCACACATGCCTCCAAAAGCTGGACAATGAGGTAGGTATTTATATTAACAAATAGTGAATCCACCATCAAGCAGATTTATATATCAAACAGCTGATTGCTCAGGAAGACCAGACTTTAGCCTGCTGCCACAGCACTTCACTCATAGAGCTTCGTCAGAAGGGCAGGTAACTAAAGGCTGATCACATCCTTTTATACCATATAACCAGTGACAGCATAGTGATGTAATAAGCTGTTGGTTAACTAGGATCTGCAGCTTATCCAGTAGGTAGGGAAACGGGCAGACTAGGTGGGCCAAGCGGTCCTTATCTTCCATCAAAGTCTATGTTTCTATGTAATATATAGATAGCTAGGTGATTTTTCCGCGTATATTTTTTTTACAATTTTATATGTGCAAAAGATTAAGGTGAACACTAGTAATCAATATCTAAGGTAGTAAAAGAGGAATCTTAGAAAAAAATGTTTGTAGTTCTGGATCACTATAAATCCTGGTGTGGTTCAGTTTTACAATAAAATGATTGTGCTAAGTGTCCATACTTGAATCTGTCACAAGGTGGTGATCACCAGTATATTATACTTGCACCAATGGACTGGCAACTATAGGTACAAAAACTTCATAGGACACCTCTGCAATACAACACATTTCAAAGAAAGAAGGGCAGAAAGATAGTTTTGCCTGGAGTGGTTAGAGATCACCCAATTTCTAGTTCAGATTTGCTCTAGTGATAGTTCCCTAGGGAATCCACCATATGCTTTGCTCCAACATTGTCCCAGCAATTTAGATAGGTTTAATGATACCTAGAAGAGAGACCTAGAAATGGCTTGAGGTCCCACTGGTCATTTATACCTCCTTGTTTAACACTTCTGAACTTATAAGTCCACTCACTTTTCTTATGAAGTAGGTAGTTTACTCTGTCACCCACCCCTTTTAGACATTTGAACCCTTTCAAGGCCTACAAACTTTGTCGCTGAGTTCTCAGTTATGTACTATGTTAAAGTGATTGCCTGCTGGGGTGTCCAATTTCTTGTTCACCAAAGTTTTCACATGTTCCTATACCCTTGTTTTTAAGTTGTGGATAGTCCTCCCCAACTACAGAAGATTGCACAGGCACCAAAATGTGTGTACCACAAATGTGGTATCACAAGTCATCACTTCTCTGATTTTAACTTTAACGTTTGAATTTGGGTTCACAAAATTTCCACAGGGACTAGCAAAATTGCACACATTGCAGCACTGACATTTAAAAAATCCTTTGTACCTTTAAGGTAACCAAAGTGCTCTAGGTGTTGGTATCCTGTGCAAGCTGACTGTGAACTAACTTATCATGTATGCTAACACTTTTGCTGAAAGTGACCCTTGGTTTCTGACCTGCTGCATTTGCCACTGTTTCATCACCTAACAAAGTAGGCCAATTCCTATGGATAATATTGCTTATTGTTACAGCCCAGTTATTGCACTGGGTCACAAAGGTCCCAGGACCAACGTTTCAAGATGTTTGTAGTGTTTCTTCTTCTCCATCAGTAGGTCATCCTGTCTAATGCTAGTGCCTTAGACCTTAATTCGGCCAGCAAGTCTGTGCTATATCCCCTAGCCCTGAATCTGGTTTCCAATGTGTCAGCTTGAGTATTAAAACTGTCAGGAATACTACAGTTCCTCCTGAGCCTCAGGAACTGACTATAATGGATTGAGTTTTTCAGTGCAGTAGGGTGGCCACTGTCTGCCCTCAGGATTGAGTTGCTGGCAGTTTTCTTTCTGAAACATTTTGTTTCAGTCCTGCCTGTGCTACAGTTCCTTTAAGTGTTAAATCCAAAGCAAATTCAGGCATTACTTGTCTGCAGTATATTTGTTTCAGGTTCAGGTTCAGGTTGTAGTTGTCTAACCACCTCATGAACAGCTCACTTTCACAGGGGTCCCTCTCACAAATGCACACGGTGTTATCTATAAAACTATACCAGTGTTTTATTTTTTATTGATATCTGCATTTAGAACATCTGGCTCCTCCCACATGCCTAAAAACAGGTTTGTGTATGACAGTGCCATTGCAGCCCCCATAAGTGTCCCGCATCTTCGTAGGAAGAACTCGCTAGTCAATTCAAAGCAGTTATTTATTTATTTAGTTATATTAACCAGGTAGGGTGCACTAGACAAGTTCTGCCTATTTTCAAGCATGACCTAGGAGAGTGCAACCAGTAAACAATACAATGTATGACAATCACAAGTAAAGAAATCACAGTACCCAGAGCAGAGAACCCACATTGGAATGGGATATAAAACAGTAGCTCACTGTTTATTATAAATTTGTGCAGTTAACATCCAACACAGTGTTGCAGAAGGAAAAACCATAGGGAGCAGGGTAAAGACGAAACAGCTGCCACCACAAACATTGACGTTTTGCCTGGTTATACTCTGATCACTCTGAGAAAGCCTGGTATAACCAGGCGAAACGTCCATGTTTGCGGCGGCAGCCATTTTGTCTTTACCCTGTTCCCAATGGTTTTTCAGCCTGCAGCACTGTGTTGGATGTTAACTGCACAAATTTATAATAAATGGTGAGATACTATTTTGTATCCCATTCCACTGTGGGTTCTCTGCTCTGGGTGCTGTCTGATTGTTTCACTTGTGCTTATTTTTACATATAGCACCAAAGTGTTCATGTCCTGGTGCTGATTGATTGCGGACTGATAATGTATGACAATGACAACTTTGGAAAAATGTTACAACAAGGTAATGCACAGAGTATACACATGTACAGTCTACAATAGCATGTGAACAAAATGAGAAGTGCAAGAGTATTTTTATACACACAGGCAAATAGTTCTGGGACAAAGACTAAGAGCTTGTGCATACTGCCAACTGCTGTAAGTGGGAGTGATGCTGATTTCTGAAGGTGCTGGGAATGGGACAGAGCCTGATGTTGGCAGGTATGGTGTTCCATAGTTTAGGGGCAGAGACTGAGAAAGCTATCTCACCTAATTTGGTCCTAGTCCTTGGTATAACTAAGGGGTGAACGTCAGGTGATCTAAATGGATAAGCATTTCAATAGGGCACTAGGTGTGAGGCAAACGATAGAGGAAACTGATTTTAAAAGATGCTATGTATGATACTACCCAGGGAGAAAGTTCGTTGGGCAGATGGGGGGGAGCCAGTCAAGTTTTGAGTACAGTGATGGGCAAGTCAGTTACTAGCAAGGGCAAAACGACAAACATTGTTATATGCCTCATCCCATTTATGTAGTGTAGGAGCTGAGACTTCAAAAAAGAGAGGCAGACAGTATGATAATTTAGGGAGCAGAATACCCTGTGCTGTAGCTGTACTGACACTGGGAGAGAGGTTATGGCTAACTCTGTAGGCAATCCCAAGTCTGACATTGACAGCCTTACAGGTAGACACCATGTGGAGTGAAAAATGAAGGGAGGAGTCAAGCGTAACACCCAGGTGATTAAAGGATGGGACAGTAACCAAGGGTGTACCATTTTCAAAGACCACTGTGAGAGAAGATTGGATATTCTTTAAACAGGGGCAGATCCAAATAGAATGGCCTGGGAGTTGGTATCATTCATTAAAAGCCTATTTTCATAGAACCATTGTTGGACAGACTGTAGGTCAGACAATAATTTACTGTTGTCATCCACGTTCTGTGCACTAGAGAAGAACACCAGGTCGTCAATGTAAAAGATGGGTGTACTCTTTGAGATGTAATGGTGAACAGAATTTATGTGGAGGAAGAAAAGCAGGGGTCCAAGAATAGAATCTCGGGGGATGCCAGTTGTGATGGGGGTAGTATTGGAGAGGGAGGATCCAGACCTGACCTGTTGCCTGTCAGACAATAACTTTTGAACCAGGGGAGGGCAGTATCAGATATTCCGAGGGATGTTAATTTGCTCCAGAGCAAGGTGTGATCAGTCATATCAAAAGCCTTAGTGAGATTGATGAAAATGGTGCCAGTGAGCTCCCTTTTATCAATTGCATTTGAAATGATGTTAGGGTGAGCAGAGCCTCGGTGGTACTATGATTCTGGTGGAACCCGCGTTGAGCAGGGGAGAGGAGATCATAGCTAGAGAGGTCATTAGAGAGTTGGGTGGCAACAGTTTTTTCTAGGACCTTACTTAGAGTAGGTAGGAGGGCAGTAGGTCTGTAATTACAGGTATTTTTATTGTTACCATTTTTGAGCACAGTTGCTATGTGGGACATCTTCCAGAGGTTAGGAATGATGCCAGAGGCAAGGGACAAGGTTAATGATTCTTACAACAGGGGAGACCTATCCATTTGCAGCAGGTTTGAGGAGATAGGGCTCAAACCCATTGAGTCAGCAGATTTAGAATATGGGCTCTACCTCAGTAGTTTACACCTCTGAGACCCTGACTCCTTTTAAATAAAATGTCGGGGGAGGAATGTCTGGTTAGGCAAGGAGACGGGAAAGCCCCAGTGTAAAGTGAGAGATCAGTAAAAATGTATTGCAATCATTTGAGATAGTGGAGAGGTTGTTACAATTTACTCCCCCAATCTCAGTGTCATTGGGGTGGGGGGGGGGTACCATCATGACCTAGGGTTTTCTTAATGCAGTTCCAAAATTGACATGATTTGCTGACAGAGGAATCTAACTGGATTTTACAAAAGCTATCTTCGCTCCATTGGCTGACCTGTTTACATTCCTTTCTGAGCTTTCTGTAGCTTATCCAGTCAGAGGCTGATATGGTAGCCTTGTAGGAAGCCCAGCATTTATCCCTCTGTTTGAGGAGGGATAGTAGAGGGTGGTCCAGTCATTTTGTAGTTGGACTGTCAACCCCCCTGTTGGTAGGGGGAGCATTCTTGTCCTGGAGCCCAGTAAAGATTGTACAGAAATTCAAGATAGCCAGGTGATCGGTGATGGTCCACAGGTTAGACTAGTCTTCATTTTTGAACTGATTGGTGTCTAAATGTGAGAAGTTCCGAAAATGAATGTTTGGGGGGGAGCCTATGAAGGCTTCACTTACTGTACACAGTAGACTACAGTAGATCACAGTAGTGATCACAAATGGCATCAGATAGCACCCCTGAGCAGACTACTCGGTCCGGCTTTGGAGCAAGAACCCAGTCAGTAAGGGTGGTACTTTGCCTGCTGTTGGAAACCCTAGTATGGTTAATGATAATTTGAAAGAGCAACAATTTGTTTAAAGATAACTCGACCAAATTTGTATTACATTTTAGTCAGTTAATATTAAAGTCCCCAAATAGGACAAATTCATTGCCTTGAGCAAGGGGACCGATTGTGCCGATGAGGGTTGGAAGCGCTTGTAGACTACCACTAGGCAGTACATAAATGCAGCAGAGATGGGGTTTCTTAGTATTACCAGGGTTGTAGTAGCATGACATAATTCAAATTGAGGGCCGGAGATGAGGAATGGGGAACTAGGTGCAGAGAAATTTAGATGGGTTTTGTAGTAAATCATACTGCCCCCCCCCCCCCGGAAGAGGTCCTGTCAGTTCTTAATGAATTATGTATTATCCATGCACAGAGGTTGCTGGGTGTAGAAGGCTTTAACCATGTTACAGATAGGCCAAGAATGTCATGCTTGTAAAGGTTAACCCAGGCTGTGAGCTCATCCAGGTTACGGAGGAGGCATCTAACATTTGAATGGACTGTTTTTACGATCTAGAGTAAGCAAGAGAATGAGACATACTTGGCCAAGGGTTTGGTTCTGTGTCTTCAGCAACCAGTAAAAGGGATTGGGCCAAGAGGATGAGGGCATAGGGTCTCCAATGCAAACCAGTACGGGAGGGCTCATGTGAAACTTATAGATGTACCTAGACATGAGGTACTAGACTCAAAGGGCTAGTAGGTTGAGGCTATCCCAATTCTTATACGAACAACCTACGGCATTAGACATAGCAAAGTTGCTGTGTCCAAGGGAATTTCTAGCTTCATGTTAGTGGACTGGTATGGTGTTAGCGAGGAGGAGAGTACAAGTAATGGCCCATAGGGAAGCTAATAACCAACATATCAGTGCTCTAATGAATAGGAATAAGGGGACCAATGTTATACTATCCAGCAAAGATGTCAGTGAGGCAGAGTACTATTTCACATTAAAGTAGTATTGCATTCAGAAAGAGATAAGTAAGAAGCAATATTCAACAGCAAATTAGACACTCTGAATTAGTAAGCTTAATTGCAGCTGTGGAATGGGTCGAGCATTGATACAAGGCAGAAACACCAACTAAGCAGAGGTAGAATAGGTACTTATACTGACATATGTCTACAAATTAGAAGGGGATGAGCAGTTGTATACAACTAGTGGAAACAAAACACTAAGGGCTAATAAAGAACACTACACAGAGCAACTGTTATAATTGGTCCAGTACTTGGGGAATCTGGTATGGGTCCTGATTCAATAGAGGCCAAAAAAGATCACAGGAGTCAAGCAGTTGCTAAGAGTTTTTTTTATGTAGATACGCTTTTCAACTTAATGGCAGGAATAAGTAGTCACAGCGAGTAGTGAGGACACGTACAGGCTCATTAGAGTTAAGTTAAGGTTCATTACTTAAGAAGAGCAGTGGGGCTGACTCTGGCAGCCTCCATGCCCGACTCTCAGGCAGTCTCCTGTTGTCCTTTGCGTGAGGTCCACAAGTGGGAGGGCCACTTAGAGGTGCTCTGTTAGAGACAGAGTTAGTCCTGCCCTTTGGAGGCTCCTGTTTGTCTGGTCGCTCAGGTTGTCCTTTTTGGCTCCATGCTAGTAGAGTGCCATGGGTGGGGGAGGGAGGGAGGGAGTAGATTCAGCAGGCCCCCCCTCACAACCCCGTTTCTTCAGTGTATTGGCCAAAAATTGCCAAAGTACAATGTAAGAGCTGGTAAAGAAGCTCGCCATTTAAAGTGCCCAAGTCCCCCTTTGGAGCCTCCTGATTTGCCGATGGCTTGGGATGTCCTTGTTGGCTCTATGCCAATAGAGTGCCTTGGGTGGGGGGGGCAGCAGCAGCCTTTGTGGGGGAGGGAGTAGGTTTAGCAGGACTCCCTCACGACCCCTTTCCTCTGATGGATTGGTTGAAGATTGCTGAGGTATAGTGCAGGAGCCAGTGAACAAGCCTGCTGTTTAAAGGGCCTAATTCTTACCCTCTGGAGCCTCCTGATAGGCTGGTGCTAGGGATGAGCATCAAAGGGGACTGTGGGGGGGAGGGAGTAGGTTCAGCAGGACCCCTCATGGACCCGTTCCTCTGGTGGATTGGCCGAAGATCGCTAAAGTAAAGTGCAGGAGCCGGTAAAGAAGCCCGCTGTTTTAAGGGCCTAAGTCCCACCCACTGGAGCCTTCCAAATGGCTGGTAGCATGGCAGGGGAGGGAGCAGGTTCAGCAGGAACGTCTCACAACCCCGTTCCTCTAGCAGATTGGGCGAAGACCACTGAGGTACAATGCAGGAGCTGGTAAAGAAGTCTATTATTTAAAGAACCTAAAGCCCACCCTCTGGAGCCTCCTGATGGACTGGTGGCGCAGGATATCCTTGTTGGCTCCACACCAGTGGAGCAGTGCAGGGTGCTGCTGTGGCCATTGGGGGGGGGAGAGTAGGTTCAGCAGGACCCCCTCACAACCCTGTTCCTCTGGTGGATTGGCTGAAGATTGCTGAGTGCAAATGCGGTGCAGTGAATTTGAGGGCTTACTCAATGAAATCAGTGGGGATGGAATTGCTCATTGGATTTTTCTCCATAAAATATCTGAAGGCCCCGATCTCAGCAGGATGTTCTATTGTAGTATACAGAGCCTCAACATCAGTCCAATCCATGTAATCCTGTCATTCCATTCCAGGCTTGCAACTTTGCATAGGACATCTGATGTATCTTTTAAGTATGAATTGAGCCTGCTGACACCGTCTTGGAGAAAATAGTCCAGGAACCTTCCTAGGTTCTCAGTTTGGGAGCTTTCTCCAGATACAGTTCGCTTCCGGGTTGGGGTGCATTTGTGTACTTTTGGGAGACTATAAAATGTTGCCATGACAGGAAATGCATCCATACACTTCATTAGTGATGGCGCCACTAGAGATAACTTCTAATAAAAAAACTGGGTACATTTCCCTTTTAAAGACATGAGCTGGATTGTTCAAGAGTTTCCTCTAATTATTACCATCCTCTGATGGATTCATTACAGTAGCCCTGTAGTGTTCTTTATCTAGCAAAATAATACCACTGCTCTTCTCAGCTGGTTTAATTATGAAATCAGAATTCTCACTTAGTTCCTTTGTAGCAGTTTATTCTTGTGTGGGCATATTATGAGAGCTAGAGAGGTTATCTTTCAGCAGTTGTTCTACCTGTCTACTTACTACCATTTCAAAGCTACTTATGGCTGCATTGACTTCAACAGGGCAGAAGGTAGGTTTTTCTTTGTTGCCCTGCCCAAAGGCTCAGCCCCTGACCCGCCTGGACCACCACCCTGCCCCCAGGACTTACCTGATATGGCGATCAATTCAGTCTCGTCTCCTCTGGATGGGGCCGTCAGGCGTGGTGGCTCCACAGAACACTTTCAGGATCCTGGTATTGATGAACCATCAGAAGAACCCCTTGGCTTACCCCTAAGGTGGGGATATGGAGCCAGCCAAACCGACAGACTGTCATGGCTATGTCTTCAGTCAGGATGCACGATGGGTGGCTAGGGCAGTGAGTTGGGGCATTATAGATGGCAGCGGCAACAGGTTTTTACTGCTATACCACCGGAGAACGTAACATGCATTGACGTAAACACTCAAGTGTAACATCAGCACGTCCCCCAACTCAATGGCGCCGAAAGCTGGTCAGTCCCCCAGCCTCCACCGGGGATCATCATCAATCAAAAATCAATCAAAATTTATTTGTATAGCGCTTTTCAATAAATCAAAGTGCTGATACATAACAAGAATAAAACATCAACAATAAATAATATAAAATAATAAAAAAACATAAAATAGTCTATCCAAATGCTAGTGTAAATATGTGGCTTTTCAGAGACCTCTTAAATGACTCCATGGACAGGCACTCTCTAATCTGATGAGGTAGAGAATTCCCCAGGGTCGGGGCCATAAAAGAAAAGGCCCTTGCCCCAGATGATTGAAGACGAACCCTGGGAATCTCTAGCAATCCCTCGCCAGTGGAGCGGAGAGGGCGGTAGGGACAAAGGAGATCTTGCAGGCAGCCTGGTCCCTGACCGTGGAGGGTCTTATAGGTCAGCAACGCGACCTTGAAGGTGATTCTCCACCGCACTGGCAGCCAGTGCAGTTCGCACAGCACAGGTATGATATGGCTAGTTCTTGATAATCCAGTCAACAACCTGGCTGCCGCATTCTGCACCAGCTGGAGGCAACGGAGATCCACCCCGGCAACCCTAGATATAGAGCATTACAGTAATCAAGGTGAGAGGAAACAAAAGCGTGAACCAACACAGGAAGGTCGTCATGCGGAACAAGGTGCTTTATCCGGGCGATATTCCTCAGATGGTAAAAGGATAGCTTGACAGTGGCTGATACCTGTGTCTTCAGCATCAGTGCACTGTCAAAGATTACGCCCAGATTTCGCACCTGTTCAGAAGGTCTCAACTGGGTATCCCCTAATAAAAGACCAGAGGGGGCCCCAGGAATCAACTTCTCTGCATGATGACCCGGGTCCACTACCAACACCTCTGTCTTATCTGGATTTAACTTCAACCAGTTCGCACTCATCCAGTCCTGAATTTCAGCAAGGCAGTTGTTAAAGACCGACACTGCATCATTTTGTTCGGGCACAAAGGACATATAGAGCTGAGTGTCATCTGAATAGCAGTGAAAACTCAGCCCATAATGCATCATAATGTCTCCCACCGGCTGCATGTACACCATGAACAACATGGGAGAAAGCACAGAGCCTTGCGGCACCCCACAAGACAGAGCAAAGGGGGCAGAAGAAAAAATCCTTGAAGCTACCCTTTGACTTCTGCCTGTGAGGAAAGAGTGAAACCATCTGAGGACTGTCCCTGAGAGTAGCCGCAAGCGATCCAGCAACGTCCCATGGTCCACAGTGTCAAACACTGCAGAGAGCAAGGAGAACCAAGATCAAATGGCTCTTCCGATCTCTCGCTATTAGGAGATCATTAAGTACCCGAACTAATGCCGTCTCGGTACTATGCCTCTTCCTGAAACCGGACTGGAGAGGATCATAGACTTCATGGGTGGTAAGATAGTCATCGAGCTGCAATCGCGACTACTTTTCAGTAACCGCCCAAAAAAGAACGAAGTTAGAATCGATCTATGTGAGTTAGCCGAAGCAGTCGAGAGTCAAGGAAGGTTTCTTAAAAATGGGTGTCATGACAGCCTTCTTTAAAGACTCCGGGAACACCTCGTGATCCAAAGAACTCCAGACTATCCTCGCAAGGACTGGTCCGATCACATCCATGCACCCCACAAGGAGGCGCATAGGACCAGGATCCAAACTACAGCAAGTCGGTCATAAGCCCTGGGCAATCTTCATGATATCCATGATCGCTGGCTAGTCAAAATCCATCCAGGTAGACCGAGGGCATGTAAACCCACATCGGTCACTGCAATGCTCATTAGAACGTATGCTGCGGATCTCCAACCTGATTGATGTCACCTTATCCTCAAAGAACCGAGCAAACTCATCACACTGTATTTGTGAAAAGGCTCTCCGACCCCTCAGACAGGCTGGATTGCACAGTCTGTCGACGGTCCGGAAGAGCTGAGCAGATGGGTTTCTTGATGCAGTTATCTCCCTGGACAGGAACATCATGCGCCGAACACTCTCCCAACTCTTCCCCCCAGAGGAGGAGAGCTGTCTCAAGATGCTCCATCTTTCTTCCCGGCTGGCCTGCCAACTCCCCATGTCCATTACCAAAACCGAGGCATCTGCATCACAAGCGGATACCTTGCTGCTGCGCTGGTGGGGGCCAGCAGGTAAGTTTATCTTAAAACAGCATGCTCCTAATAGTTTCAGTCACTGAGTGGTTATGCAGTATAATCTAAGTTAATATTCTCACACAGTGTTGTCGAGTCCTCTTCTGATAGGATCCCTTGGTATTGTGATGTCCCTTCATTCTTTTCCAGGAGATGGAGTGTTTCCAAATTAATTTCATCAGTATCACCTGCATTGCTATTCATAGCTATATTTTTGGTTCCAGTTTACATATTTTCTAGCTGTGTTCTGCTCTCTTCTGGAACCACATCTTCAAGATCCAGAAGTAAGGATAGCGCTTGAGGTCTCACTAATCATGTGGGTGGTGGAAGTGTAAACCACCTACTTTGTAAAGAAAGTGAGTGGATTTACAAATTCAGAACTGTAATGCCAGCATAATGATCTGGATAATGCAGATAAATATTTTTTTTTTTTCTAATCCTTTAATGAATAGCTCATTATCTAACTTTGCCACTTTGGCTGCCCTTCCCCGTAAATGTGGGGGATTGTGCTGCAAGCAATAGCTTCCTCTAGAAGGTGACCTGGCTCAGGGCAATGACG
Organism: Neoceratodus forsteri; assembly: GCA_016271365.2. Lineage (NCBI taxonomy): Eukaryota > Metazoa > Chordata > Ceratodontiformes > Ceratodontidae > Neoceratodus > Neoceratodus forsteri. The sequence continues at coordinate 1,193,705,109 of CM028130.1, read as the reverse complement.
TATGATATGGCATTTCCACCTAATGCAAATGATACAAGTCTACAGTCCTGGAAGTGTTTGGGCTTAGAATATATTTACCAGCTGTTCTCCACCAAGGGTATTCATCCCTGTCTTCAACTTCAAAGGGAGTGTGCCCTCTCTTGTTAGGGCCACTTTAAATACATTCAGCTTAAATCCTATATAATAGGCTTGGGTCTCGCATACAAACATCTTCCGGAGAAGCATTTCCTTTTATTTACAGTTTTTAAAGACTATCAGGGTAGTGATAACTGGTCTTACCTAATAGGATCGATATACCGAGGCCTTGTGGACAAGTGCCCAGAGTGTTCGGCTGTTATTCTTGATAGATGGAATTCAGAATTACAGGAACCAATTAGCATGGAACTTCATTGACACACTCCATTTCTAGTTACAGAGTAACGACTTCAGTTTCCTGGCAAGACTTTGAATGGAAATGTAGGTCCCAATATTTCTGTACCCCTGCTATCCAGGCATCGTATATGGGCCATCAGGCAGGTGGCTGCTGGAGAAAGTGTGGGTGAGATAAGGCCAATTGCACTCATATTTTTTGGGTCATGCCCGCAACAATAGGCCATGTACTGGGAGGCAGTTGGGACTGATCTGAACCAGATATTCTCCCAACAGGCTCTCCTGACTTTGCTCTTAGTCCTGTTGGTCTTCCCTAGGTAGGGTGCTCAGGGCTTAACTCTGAAATTACTCTGAATTTTAATTTTGACAGCTAAAAAGGCCAATACTCTCCCCTTTGGCTCTCTAGGGATCACCCAACAAGAGAGGCCTGGGGTTCCATTTGTAAGTGACAGTACAGAGGAGCTGGAAGGAAAGGTCTGCCTCTTTGCAGATGACACCAAGATCTGCACTAGGGTGGACACTCTGGGGGGGGTGGGGGTGGAGTGGAAAGGATGAGCAGAGACCCGAGAATTCAAGGAGTAGTCAAGGGTATGGCAACTGGGATTCAATGCAAAAAAAAAGTGCAAAATAATGCATGTAGGGAACAAGAAACCCAGGGGCAAGGTACAAAATGGGTGGAGTGGTATTGACAACCACCAAGCAGGAAAGAGACTTGGGACCTGGGAGATATCATATCAGGTGACCTAAAGGTGGCTATGCAGTGCAATAAGGCAGTCGGGAGGGTTAGTGGGATGCTGGGGTGCATAGAGAGGAGTATCACCAGCAGAAAGAGGAGGTGGTATTGCTTCTGTATAGACTGCTGGTAAGACCCCACCTAGAGTACTGTGTCCAGTTCTGGACACCACATCTCAGTAAGGACATAGACAAAGTGGAGGCGGTCCAGAGGAGGGCAACTAAAATGGTGCAGGATCTGTATCAAAAGCCCTAAAAGGCCTCAATATATACACTCTGAACAGAGGAGGGAGAGGGGGGATATGATAGAGCCTGTTAAATACCTCACTGAGGTAAATAAGGTACAGGAGGGAAGTATTTTTTTTTTAGAAGAAAAGGTGCTCAGGAATGAGGGGATATGCTATGAAGCTGGAGGGGGTAGGTTCACGAGAGATGTGAGGAAGTATGTCTTAACAGAAGGAGTGATGGATGCCTGGAACAGCCTTCCAGTGGAGGTGGTGGGGTTCAAGAATGCATGGGATAAGCACAAGGGAATCATAGTGAAAAGGAAGGGGAAGGGAGAAAGAGCTGTATTTCGGGTACAGTCTGTGGTAGTAGTGTAGGTAGGCAAAAATGGGCAGACTGGATGGGCCAAGTGGTCCTTACCTGCCATCAAATTTTGTGTTTCTATGTTTCCATAGTTGAAACACTTTACAGAATGGAATCTATCACCATACATTACACGAGTGCCAAGAAAAGGTGGAGAATTTTGGAGACAATGGGTTTTCTTTCAGGCAGAGGTTAATTCTGATTCTGTACGCTAGAAATGTATACATTTTCAAAGGATACAACATAACAGTGTTAACTGTCAAAAGTTTTTTTTTTACTGGATGTCTAGTTAATGTGGGTATTACTGATTCTTATTATCAAATAAATCTTGAACCATATTAATAAGATGTATTCAGTCTGATCTGTAATGTTTAATCAGTTGATAGAATTTATTAAAGTTGCTGTTGTACATAGAGGTAATACTGTAATGGAATCTGGTGGCATTTCTTTTCAATGTAATTGAAAATAGAGTTTAAAAAAAAAAAATAAAAGCATAAAACTAGGTCGTCTAAGTGAGCAGTGGAACCTGAAGCCATTTCTGTGATTTCTGAAATACATGGATTGATGTTTTGTCCCTAGACCGAATCTAGAATAGAAGGTGGGTGATCGCTAACCACTTCAGGCAACATCTGTCCATCAGTCCTTCCTTCCTCTTCACAGGCAGTGAAGGCAGTATAGCGCAGTGGTCTAAGGCTCTGAGCTGCAAATTTGATGACATCCAGCGGACCAGACCTGGGTTTGAATCCCACAGCTTCCACTTGCATACTGTGTGACCCTGAGCAAGTCACTTAACCTCCTTGTGCTCCCAGGTCGCTCCTGTAAAAAAGCTTTCAGCTTAGTGTGCTATACCTGGTTAAACAACTAAAACAAACAAACAAAAAACAACAAACATAGTTTGAAATGTGATGTGTTATACAAAGTTTTTGTACCTATAGTTGCCAGTCTTCATTAAAGCTAAAGGGGAGGTTCTGATAATGGGACACTTCAACATGCCAGATACAGATTGGTCAATACCAGCAGGAACATCTGCCAGAACTAGACACATAGTAGATTGCCTGCAGGGGAAGGGCCTCAAATAACTGGTACAACAACCCACAAGAGACAGGGCTATCCTAGATCTAGTACTGACTAACAGGGAAAGGATCGCAGTTCTCAAGGTAGGTCACCTGGGGGCCAGTGACCATCACATGGTATGGTTCAATTTGGCCACTAGAACAAAATCATCCCTTTCCAAGACAAAAATATGGGACTTCAGAGGAGCTGACTTTGATAAGATGGCCAACAGAGCTAAGCTAGCTCTGGCAAGAAGAAATGCAGATGAGGGGGTACAGGCAAATTGGGCAAGCATTAAGGTTGCAATACTTGAAGCAACATCCCATGGTGTTAGAGAGAAAAGGAAGTGCAAAAGAAGAAGGAAACCACTTTGGGTCTCAAAAACAGTAGCAGAAAAGGTCAGAGCCAAAAGGCTGGCCTTCACGAAATATAAGGGAACGCTGCGGGACAAAGATAGGAATTCATACAAAACTTCCCTAAGGGAAGCAGGGAAGGCAGTAAGGAGGCAAAGGTCCAAACTGAGGAAACACTAGCATGAACAGTAAAAAAGGGGTGATAAGACTTTCTATAGATAGATTAGTGAAAGGAGAAAGTCCAGAGGGGATATTGCTAAGATCAAAGGGGATAAGAGGCATGTGAGGAGAGGACCATATAAAAGCATCTATCCTAAATAGATACTTCTGCTCAGTATTTACTGAAGAGAAGGTAGGGCAGGGCCCACAGCTCAGCACCATGGACATGGGGGGAGGGAGGTGTGCACTACTCCCTTCACAAAAGAAAGGGTACTACAAGAGCTCGATAAATTCAGGGTGGACAAGGCAATGGGACCTGATAGTATACATCCCAGGGTACTAAAGGAGCTAAAGGTGGAACTAGCAGAGCCATTATCAGAACTGTTTAGTAAGTCTCTGAGCACAGGAGAGGTCCCAGAAGACCGGAGAAGGGCTCATGTGATCCCGCTCCGCAAGAGTGGTAGCAGGGAGGAGGCAGGGAACTACAGACCAGTCAGTCTTCCCTCAGTAGTGGGCAAGATTATGGAGGTACTCCTTAAGGAAAGGATAGTGCAATACCTGGAATTCATAGGAGCACAGGATCCAAGACAGCATGGGTTTACAACGGGACGATTCTGTCAAACTGATCTCATAGATTTCTTTGACTGGGTAACCAGTGGTGGACCAAGGGGAGCAGTTGATGTCACCTACCTTGACTTCAGCAAAGCTTACGATGCTGTTACACATAGAAGATTGATTAATAAGCTGGGTAGGCTCGGGTAGGTCAGAAGTTGGTCAACTGGGTGGCAAACTGGTAGACGGGCAGAAAACAGAGTGGTGGTAAACGGTATATAGTCAGAAGAGATGCAAGACACAAGTGGGGTACCTCAGGGATCAGTCCTGGGGTCAGTCCTCTTCAATATCTTCATCAGTGATGTTGCAGATGGACTGGAGGGTAAGGTTTGTCTGTTTGCAGATGACACCAAGATCTGCAACAGAGTAGATGATCCAGATGGGGTGGGCAGAATGAGAAGAGATCTGGATAAACTGGCAAAATGGTCGGAAGAGTGGCAGCTGGGGTTTAACACAAAAAAGTGCAAGATCATACACATAGGGAAGAGAAACCCTGAAGCCACCTATAAGCTGGGAGGGGAGTTGCTGGCAGTCACAAGGGAAGAAAGAGCCTTGTGCATCATCATCATAGATGACCTGAAATCATCCAAGACCACCACTAAAGCAGTAGGTAAGGCTAGGGGGATGTTGGGGTGCATTAGTAGGGGTATCAAAAGTTGTAAGAGGAAGGTAATTATCCCTCTTTACCAGACACTGGTTAGGCCCCATCTGGAGTACTGTGTGCAGTACTGGAGGCCACACCTTCACAAGGACATTAACCAAATGGAGTCTGTCCAGAGAAGGGCAACCAAAATGGTGCAGGGACTGCATCAGAAAACACATGAGGACAGATTAACGGAGCTCAATATGTATACCCTAGAGCAAAAGAGGGAGAGAGGTGATATGATCAAAACATTCAAACACCTTAAGGGCATTAACAAGGTGAAAGTCTAACATGTTTCAGTATAAGAAAAATAGCAGGACAAGAGGACACAGTATGAGATTAGAGGGAGGCCGATTAAGGGTTAATGTGAAGTTCTTTTTCACAGAAAGGGTGGTGGATGCATGGAACGGCCTCCCTCAGGAAGTGATGGATATGAACACAGTGCAGGGCTTCAAACAGGCATGCGATAGGCATAAGGGAGCAATACAGATGAGTATGAATAGATAGGCCATTGACAGAGCAGAGGCTGATGGCACATTCATAGGTAGAAAAAGAAATTGGCAGACTGAATGGGCCTTGTGGTCCTTGTCTGCTGTCAACTTCTATATTTCTGTACAGCATTTGGAGGCACATGTGGTTTCTTCTGTAAGTGCCGGTAACTTTGCTTCAACCAGACATGCCGCTGCCTTAGTGGCTGCTTCCAGGGATAAACCCATTGTGGAGATATGTACGATCACAACCTGGCCTGAAGCACAAACTTTCACCTCCCATTACAGCATCAATATAATGAGTTGTTGGAATGCTGCTTTTGGGTCCTCAGTCCTTCAGTCTTAATTCACCAAACAGGAGCATGCCCTTTCACTCTCATCCCGAGGACTGCTAGGAATCTGCCATTGTGTGACTAGTGAACTGTATCCATGCCTTTAGAAATATAGGTTATTTACCTGTAATGGCAGTTCTAAGAATGGTATACAATTCACATCTATACCGTCCAACTGACCTCCCCTGGCAGTGTGGCACACAAATCTCTGCTTCCAGCATACAAAGACCTAATGTCACAGGGCAGAGCCAGAGGATATGGCACCAGGTTAACATGTTGAATCCAACTACAGCATGATCAGAAACCACGTACAAACTACAGCACTACAAAAAGTAGTGCCACACAAAAACACAGACTGCAACAAAAAAGCCAGTGGTAGTGGTCAAACACACAGACTGCTACCTTGGCTAACAAAACACAAGTAAATTTAGTGTTTTCAAGGGGCTTCCCCACCCGCACGCTGAACTAAAGCTAACAAACTCCAAAGGAGGTACAGCTCAGGGATGGAGAGGAACTTGGGGGAGGGGGTTGTATCTGTGAAGGTGGGGGGCAACAGTGCAGGGTGGAGGGAGAAGTCACAAAAATAAAACTTTGGGGAGGTGGGGGATAAGAAGGACACCAGACAGGAGACCAAGAACAGAACCCTGGTCTCCGGGGCGCTCCGCCACCATAGTTGCTCATGGCTTTAGCTCCCTGGAGCAGCTCAGCAAAGCACCCTGCAACTCGCCAGTTTTCCTCTTCCTTCCATGTCGTGACAGCTACAGGGATCACATTAGCCAAATTGCACTATACTCTCCCTGTAGCTGTCAAGTCGGGCGCTGTTGCTGCAGGGCAGATTTTCATGCGCTGTAATCCCAGTGACTTATTCACTGGGTATGGGAGGATATATATCACCTTGGATAATGGGAGGAGCTTAGTTTAAAGACATTCCAATGACTCTGCTGTCTCCAGGAGACTGCCATTTTATGGATGTGAGCTGTATGCCACTCTTAGAACTACAGTTACAGGTGAGTGGCCTGTGTAGTTTATCATATTTTATATTATTGTTAAAAATGTGGTAGGATCTGGCCCATTGTTGCAGTGGTACCACTGTTGCTCACCATGCCAGGAACCAGAGTTTGGGAGTGAGCTTGAGTCGTTGGGGGCCTGCTGGGGAAGGAGGATTGAGCATCCCAGCGGACACACTCAGGAGAGAGGATGGTTGGCTCCACTGCCATAATGCTACCTTGGTGACACCAGGTGTCATTGCAGTCTGGAGTGACTTAGAGAGAGGGAGGACATCCACTGGTATCGTGCTACACATGCTCACATACTTGCATGCACACCCTCACAGACACAGAACAAGCAGAAATGCCTGACCAGGAAAGATGAATGCTCCGGCCTCTCACAGGCCATGTAGCAGTGACCCAGGCACCACTTCCAACCAGATCCTGAACATGGTGAGGGTTGGGGAACTCCGTGAACCCTGCCGAGGGAAGGAGAGCAAGTCCTGGGGGAAAACAAGGTGAAGGTTAGTTCTGGGAGAAGTCAGGTGATGGGGCTTGGGAGGCCAGTGCTTTGGGGGCAGATCAGAGAGGGGAGATTAGAGATGTGTGGGCCTCCCATGGAGCAGCACAGTGCAGTGCCATTGAGCCTGCTGCTTTTTTTCTAATTGTGTTAAATTGCCCCACAATTTGAGGACCCATGAAGCAAGGATAATGGATAGAGAGGTGAATGCAGATACAGAGCTGTGCATTGCAGAGGGAGTCAATGGTGGGGAAAAGCAGTTTTGAGGTATATTAGACAAAAAAGAAAGAAAAGTGGGAATTATTGGGCTATCTGAGGGAGGTAGGGTAACAGAGGAGGATGTGTAAATGGCAGCCATCCTTAGTGATTACTTTTGCTCTCTCTTCACTGAAACACAGAGACAGAGAAAGCAGCCAGAGATTCCTTAAATCAAGGAGGTTATTTTCTAGACTACACTGAACTGAAGTATTACTTTTTGGACCTGTATAAGTAACTAGTATTGATTCTGTTCTTGGGGTTGACTTGTCTTAGTTTTAACTTTAATTTGCCAGGGAGGAACTGTAGCTAGGAGATATTTGCAGACATTTGTGACTAGACCTGGTACTTAACCTCCGTGAAATAGGTGTCTGAAAGGAAGGGAGTAAGGAAGGAAGGTACTCCCTGGGGTGGAGGGTCAGAGTTGTAGTTGATTGTTTCGGGACAGCATAGTTTTACTCCCTCCCACACCAAATGCATAACTTCCTTTATAGCAGGGGTTCTGGCATCACTTCCCCAAAACTGCTAACAACATACACCTATTCATATCCTTAAAGGCACAGCACACTGAATAGGGGGTATTAACACTCACAAGCTTGCACAGACTAAAACAAAAGCATCTGTAACAGGAAGGGACACAGACATGTGGGGAGTGCTGCAATGTACTGGCTGTGGGGCAGCAGTCTTCTGGGAGACATTCTGGAAACTGCGTTGCTGCCCTATTTGCAGGCACCTCTCTGGTCTGGGGAGGAGGTTGCTCGTCTCTATGCTGACCTGGCAATGATTTGGAATACCTGCTCCCCCACCCAGGGACCACCCAGGCCACTGCCACTACCTCAGAGGCTGCCAAGAAAGAGGAGTGGTTGGACCATGGTGAGCTCAGGGAGGGTGAGGGTGGTGGAACACAGACGCATCCCTCCAGTTGTGCTTCTCCACAATTCATTCGTCACTCTGGTGGAGCATGGTTCATCTATGGAGGCACCTGCAGTGGAGATGGAGGAGGATGCTGGGAACCTCTACAATGGAGACCCACAGGAGGGTGGCACAGGACCCCACAGGGGAAGGAAACAACTCTTGGTGGGAGACTCGATTGTTGGGGGGGGTAGAACTGGGGGAGGGAAGGGAAAAGGAGGTAAGGTGCCTGCCTGGCACCATGGCTTGGAGGGACAGGAAATGAATGCTCAGGATGGTGGGAGCAGCTGCAAGGGAGAGTGAGCTGGATGTCATTATCCACCTAGGGATGAATGACTTGGATGAGAATGGGATCAGAGCAGTGCAACAGGAGTTTGTGGAGTTGAGGAGAGGCCTTAGACAAGTAGCACACACGGTAACTTTCTCAGAAGTGCTACTTGTCTATGGCATGGATGAGGCTAGGGTACTCTGCACCATGGAATTAAATAACTGGTTGAAAAACTGGTGCAGAGCTCAGGGATTTGGCTTCATTGGGGACTGGGGCTCCACCTGGAGGGATGCAGGCCTATACAAGCATGATGGTCTGCATCTATCCTGGAGGGGAACCAGGATCCTAGGTGATAGGTTTAAATGCTTCATTGGTAAGCATTTAAACTAGCCAAGGTGGGAGGCACTGAAAAGGAGAAGGGAATTCCTAGCTCCTTCCCCAAAAGTCAGGGTAGTTAGTGAGATAAACACCAAGATAGAGCAGTCGATAGGGATAAGAGCTGGGGTAAATTGAGAAAAAGACAAAGGCAGTAAGGACAGGGATGGGGCAAAAAGAAATAAAGCCAGAAAAAAATGGATGGTAGTGAGTACCAATGCCCGTAGTCTAGGTAAAAAGCTCCCCGAAATGGTGGCCTTGATGGAAGAGGGATACCTGCATATCGTGGCAGTCACAGAAACATGGTACACAGAGAACCATGACTGGGATGTCAACATACCAGGGTACACAATCTACAGGAGGGACAGAGAGGGAAGAAGAGGAGGAGGAGGAGTAACTCTCTGTGTAAGGGAAGGGATAAAAGCAACAGAACTAAAGGGTAAACAGGGAGGGGAGGAGAGGAGGCACTGTGGGTCACCCTGGACACTGGAAATGGCTCCACAATCCACACAGGGGTTGTATACAGACCCCCGTCTCGGGAGGAAATGGACAAGCAAATGATAGAAGGCATCATTGGGATAGCAGAGAAAGGTGAGATATTGCGATGGGGGGCCTGAATATGCCAGATTTTAACTGGAGCATCTTTGCTGCAGCCACATCCAAGAGCAGGGCCATTCTCGATGCTCTACAGGGGACATGCTTCAGACTGCTAGTTTTGGAACCCACTCGGGAGGGAGCAATCTTAGACCTGGTACTCTCAAATGGGGAAGGAGAGAGGATCTCTGATCTTGAAGTGGGTAGCCATCTAGGAACAAGCGACTACCAAACAGTGTGGTTCATGATATACTTAGTCGTAGAGTCAAGCCACACTAAAGTGAAGGTACTGGACTTCAGGAGGGCTGATTTTGTCAAAATGGTAGAGTGTCTCAGAAAAGCACTAGCAAACAGGCAAGAAGGTGAGGTGGAGCAACAATGGGGAAACATCAAACTGCCATCACAGAGGCAAAAAGCCTTTGTGTGAAGCAAATAAACAAATCAAAATGAAAGAAAAAAAACACTATGGTTCTCAAAAGAAGTGGTGGGGAAGGTAAGGGAGAAAAAGACAGCATTCAGGAAGTATAAGGAAACACAGAAGGAGCAGGACAGAGAACTGTACCAGTTAAAGCAGAAGGAAGCAGGGAAGGCAATCAGAATAGTAAAGGTCCAAACTGAGGAAAAGATGGCCAACTCGGTTAAGAAGGGGGATAAAACCTTTTATAGGTACATTAGGGAGAAAAGAAAGGCAGGGATACTGAGGCTGAATAAAGAGAAAGGTGGTTGGGCAGAGGGCAACAGTGAAAAAGCAGGGATACTGAATGAATATTTCTGCTCAGTATTCACAATGGAAAAACAGGGGGAAGAGACCTAATCTAGTCAATATAAGCACTCTGGATAGGGGGGTTGATATTAGTCCTTCCACAGAAGAAAGGGTTTTGAAAGAACTCTTAAAACTGAAGGTGGATAAAGCAATGGGGCCTGATGGAATTCACCCCAGAATTCTAAAAGAACTAAGGGAAGAACTAGTAACACCACTGACTACCCTTTTTAATAAATTGTGGGAGGATGGTGTGGTACCTGAGGACTGGAGAAGGGGGGATGTGATTTCCCTTCCAAAAGTGGGTGCAAGACAGAGACAGGAAACTACAGACCTGTTAGTTTGACCTCAGTGGTAGGGAAAATGATGGAATCACGTCTGAAGGAAAGAATTGTTGAGTACCTAGAGGCCAGTGGGGCACAGGACCCAAGGCAGCATGGATTTGCAGCAGGAAGGTCATGTCAAACAAATCTAATTGATTTCTTTGACTATGTGACCAAAGTAGTAAATCATGGAGGGGCTGTGGACATAGTCTACCTAGACTTTAGCAAGGCATTTGACACAGTCCTGCACAAAAGATTAATAAACAAATGAGCCAGCCTGGGAGTGGGTTCCAGGGTGGTAGTCTAGGTAAAACACTGGCTGGACAACAGGACACAGCGGGTAACAATAAATGGAGTCCACAGTGAAGAAAGGAGGGTTACTAGTGGGGTACCGCAGGGTTCAGTACTGGGGCTGGTCCTTTTTAATGTCTTTATAAGTGACATTGTAGAGGGACTGGAGGGGATGGTATGTCTCTTTGCAGATGACACAAAGATCTGCAACAGGGTTGATATGCAAGGTGGGGTGGAAAGGATGAAAAGGGACTTGGCAAGGTTGGAGGAATGGTCAAATGTATGGCAGCTTAGATTCAACGCAAAGAAGTGCAAAGTAGTGCTCCTGGGAAACAAAACCAGGGCAAGAGTACACAATGGGAGGTGAGATATTGACAACAACAAAAATGGAAAGGAACCTGGGGGTAGTCATATCGGACGACCTAAAGGTGGGCCAGCAATGTGAGAAGGCAGTAAGGAGGGCAGGGGGATACTGGGATGCATAGGGAGAGGCATCACCAGTAGAAAACAAGAAGTTGTTGGCCTTCTGTACAGACAGTTGATAAGACCACATCTGGAGTACTGTATACAGTTCTGGAGACCCCATCTCTGCAAAGACATAGACAGGGTGGAGGCTGTCCAGAGGAGGGCAACCAAAATGGTGCAGAGTCTGCACCTGAAGACATATGAAGAAAGACTAAAGGAGCTTAAGATGTATAGCCTCGAGGAAAGGAGGGAGGGGGGACATGATAGAAACTATCAAATACCTCAAGGCATTCAACAAAGTCCAAGAGGGTAGCATCTTTCAAAAAAAGAGATGTGCAAGAACAAGGGGGCATAATTTGAAGATAGAGGGGGGACGGCTCAGAGGTAATGTGAGGAAGTATTTCTTTACAGAGAGGGCTGTAGATGCATGGAACAGCCTTCCTGAGGAGGTCATAGAGTCAAAAACAGTGGGGGAATTCAAGAATGCATGGGATACACATAAGGCAATTCTAGTGGGGGCTAGGAGGAAGTAGGCTGTTGGTTAACTAGGATCTGCAGCTTATCCGTTAGGTAGGGAAATGGGCAGACTAGGTGGGCCAAGCGGTCCTGATCTGCTGTCAAATTCTGTGTTTCTATGTAGCATGCCTCTGCCAGAGAGTGAAACCAAGGTGCCCATAAAGGGGGGCCCAGAAATGAGGCAGTCAGTATTTGCCAGTGAAAGGGTTCCAAAAGGGCTAGCAGCCATAAAGACATATGAGACCCCAGGGCCTAATGGGATGTGTCTGAGGGTACTCAAGGAACTGGTAGCTCAAGGGCTGAACCCCTGGTACAGCTATTCAATAGCGCATTACAGATGGGGGTAGTTTAGAAAAACTGGGAGGTAGTGGATGTAGTTCCGCTGCGTAACGGGGGAGACGAGGAATAAGTGAGGAAACTACAGACCTGTCAGTCTTACCTCTGTTCTTGGTAAACTGATGGAGTCATTGGTCAAGGAGGGCCTCGTGGACTAGTTGTAGAGCAGCTGTCTCCAAGATAGTAAACGTGAGTTTGTGGCAAGTAGGTCTTGTCAGACCAACCTGATAGTTTTCTTTAACAGGGTGACAAGGGTATTGGATAGTGGCCACACTGTAGAGTTACTTCACTTCAACTTCAGCAAGGCTTTCAACTTGGTGCCACACAGAATATTGTCAAAGAAGATGGAAGATCTGGGTGCAGCCAGGGACATAGTAAGATGGGCGGGAAATTGGTTGAGGGAGAGGCAGCAGAGGTTTGTGTTTAATGGTGTAGCATCAGAAGAAAGGGAGGTCACTAGTGTGGTGCCACATGGATCTGTCTAGGGTCCTGTGCTCTTCAATATGTTTGTCAGCTACACTGGAGAAGGAATCTAGGCCAAGCTGTGTCTCTATACAGACTACACTAAGCTCTGTGAGAAGGCAGATAGCGACAAAGGTATTGGGGAGATACAGAGTAAACTGTAAAGGCTAGAGGTGTGATCTAAGGTTTGGCAGTTGAAATTCGGCACCAGAAAGTGCAAGGTAATGCACCTAGGGAACAAGAACCCAAGGGCAGACAACTGGATTATAGGGGTAATGCTAGGCACAACAGCTGAGGAAAGGGACCTAGGAGAGTTACCATTAGTGACTCCCTTAAACAATCAAATAGGATGCTGAAATGTATCAAAAAGAGTATTAACAGTAGCAGAAAAGAGCAGAACCAGTAATTATGCCACCTGCTGGTGGGAGATGATCTTGATGGGCTTCTGCCTTCTTTTGTCTGTATAACCATGATACCAAGGTGTTACTATCGCTTTATAGATCATTGATGAGACCATATCTGGAGTACTGTACTACTTCCAGAGCCTTCAACAAGATACGGACAGGCTAGAGATGGTACAAGGACAGATTACAAGGATGATTTGGGGCCAGTAGGACAGACCTTATTAGGATCAGCTCAAGGCACTCGCTAGAGACCAGACGGGAGAAGGGTGATATGATAGAGACCTTCAGGTCCCTGAAAGAAATAAACAAGGTGAACTGCAAGGAACTATTTAGCATGAGTAACAGTTCAAGAACATGAGGGCATGAGTGGAAACTGATGGGAGGGAGGTTCAAAAGGGATATGAGAGTTTTCTTTTACACAAAGGCTGGTGGAACCATGGAGCAGTCTGCCAGCCAGGGTAGTGGGTGCCAAAGCCATAAATAGTTTCAGGCATGGCTGGGACAGAATGAAGGGTATAATGGTTACTCAGGGCAGTGGGGGGGGGTGGATAATGAGGGCTAGTAGGTCCCGGGGTTTGATAGGGATCTACAGGCAGACTGAATGGACCGTGGGTCTTTTTCTGCAGTCATTGTCTGTCTCTTATTTCTGACATTTTCTTTTTTTTAATATAGCTGTTTACTCCTCTGTTGCCACCTACGCCTTCCATTGGGCTCCCTTCAGCTCCCAACCCAGACAGCCTCTCTGCCCCACCCCACCCCCATCATTTTACCAGTAGGGATCCACAAGGAGCAGGGTCCAAAAGCGTCAGGAGTTGTTGCACATGGCAAAGGAGAGACATAGGCTTTTCTGTGTGTTTTCACCTGTCCTGGAACTGTGGCTTACATGGTAGATGCATGTGCATGCGCTCCCAGAACCACATTCTTCCTCCGCCCTTCTGATGTAACATCAGTGCCCAAGACCTCTGCTTTCACACCCAGCCTCCACTGGGTGTTAGCCAAGAACAAGGAAACTTGCCTAACCAATCTGATCGATGAAAGCAGCTCAGTGGCTGATACTGTCCTCTCCCAGCCCTCCCCCTGCCGGTAAATTTTTGAGTGGTAATACTTGACTTTTTTGGGGGGGGGGGGCAGGATATCATGTGTGCAATTGTATTTTATAGCAGATGGAAAATTGGGTTTGGGGACAGGAATCTGGCTATGAACCAGCCATCACTGGTTGTAGTAATGGTTACAGAAATTAATGTCCACACCATGGGCAGAGTCTAGATGGCAGCAGTTGTAAAACATTGTGGAGAATGAAATCCAAGTTAGGAGCTTTTGATGACAAAGTTTCGAACAATAATATTTTAATCACCACTCTTAGGAAGACGAGGATGACTGCACAGCTGGTATGCAATTTATAACTTCCATGGAAAATACCATTTCTGTAGAAAGGTGGTTGGGTCTTCAGGCACCTGGCAGTTATTGAACAGAGGCAGACGGTCATAGCGAATAACTGAGGTTGTTGCCTGTAATAAAGTTAGTAATTATGACAGTGGTTGTGACTTCACCATTCCTGTAAGCATGCGAAGAGACGATTTAGGCCAACCTGTGCACCAACATTTAACACCTAAATCTTCTATCCCTTGCATGAGGAATGGAACCTGTGGGCACTATTCCAACCAGAGAGTGAGCATTAGACCCAACCAGTAAACAAGGTACCCTTCTTCCAAAGATCTCCATAAGGTTGATCCTTACCACATCACAATAACCAGTCCAAACATACAGGTTAGGCTGGAGCTAAACAGTGAAACACATGCACTGCAGTTCTTGGTGAGGATGGTGCAATAACTGTTTCAAACAGCAGCACCATCAATAACAGAACCTGATTCTCGTTCTAGTAGAACACAGTTCTGAAGCATTAATGACAATAAATTTTCCCCTGTTCTTGCAGTGGCAAACTTAAGAACTTTAGCATTGCATTAGCAGCAGAAAAGGTGTTACTCTACATCTCTAGTGTTTGATAGTGATGGATGTCAACAGCATCACGCTAAAATAGGCAGTCTGTGGTTTGCAACACCAATCCTGGCAGACCAAGTCCAAGTTAAGTCTCGCAGGGCAAACACTGGAATATGGTATGAAATCCTAATGGCCTTCACCACTTCACTGAAGTGTCGAGAGGAACACATATTTCAAATTGAGAAAGTTCAGAGAAAATTTACAAAATACATCAAAGGGTGCTCTGATAAGCCATATGAATCAAGACTTACATCCCTGAATTTAATGTCATCTACCAGACGTCTGAGGGAGGACCTATTATTTATGTTTGATATTGTTCAGGACCCATTCCTCATGACTAATATGGGTAATGACTTTAAAAATAATATCTTTAATATTAGGGGGCACCCCCTCCAATTACAAGGTAGGGGCTTTAATTGCATGTCCCGAAAATACTTCTTTACAGTCAGAGCTATCAACCCTTGGAATGCACTCCCGTTGAATATTATCAATAGTGAATCAAAACTAACATTTAAGAACAGATTGGATAAGCATATTCTCTCAAATGCCAATGTTAAATATTATTTATTATAGGAGCAATTATGGGCCTCCTAGCTCCTTACCTTCCTTGTATGAATCCTAGTATGAAACATAGGCCACATGAGGAACACAGGCTATATGAGAGAAACAAGACAAGATCTCCCTTGCAGCTCTGGCACAAGTCAGCTCTCCTCTGAATTCCAACTCTTTCCCAACCACCACAACTGATTCCTCAAAACTGACTGATCGCAGCAGTTATACAGCACACCAGGCCCCTCTCCCCTTCACATACACCAGAGCGCATGCCAGAAGGATGTCTCAGCCTTAACCCTGACATGGCAATGGGCAATCTCACCGAATTTTCAGAACCCATTGGGATACCTGGGGGTTATACTTTAAAAACATTAGTGAGAAAGGTTCATGGAAATTTGTAAGCGTGTGTGTGTGTGTGTGTGTTATGCATTTGGTTATGCACCTTGTTGGCTTGGGGGATATACTCCACATCGGGCTGCTCTGTCCCCACAAGGATCCCGGGTGTCATACTGCTTGTCGCCATGTTTTTTTTTTCCCTATAGGTGTGGTTTTCCCCGTGGCCCCCCTTGACAGTGGTGGATGTGCAGTGTCCTCAGTGCGTGGCTGAGCATGCCCTCAACATGCAGGCATCTGCTGCCTCCACCAGTTGTCCATCAGTGCTGGTTCCTGGCTAACCTACCTCTAGCCATTGCTAGAGGTTCGTGTGTGCTGGGTGCCAGATTCCCTCCCTGGAGAAGGCGAGCTGTCCAACAGACACTCAGCCCTTCCCCCAACTGGCTGGCTGACATTGCTGGTTCTCTCCTGAACCCACGTCATCACTGCCACAAGCATATGCACTACCACTGCACCAACAGGCCAGCATTGTGTATGTTTTTGAAGATATAGCCCAGCCATGTCCAATATGGTACTATATGCCTTCATGCTCAGTAAATGTAATAAATGGTTCTGTATAAAAATAAATAGCAGAAACCAAGCTATAAAGCTTAATTTTAAAACAAGCTGTTGGAACAAACATTTCAGCCACTGCATCAGCAGCTCGGTCTAAACCCATGTTTATAAATGTGGTTTTACTGTTCACTAGTTGAATGTTTTCAGTTCAATCAATTTCCCTTTCCTTCTCCTAAAGAAATGTTCTTATGAGACTGTCCTGTAGTTTGAGGTTTTGGACCATAACAGGGAGGTAAGTCATTGACACTTTGGGCACATCCACAAAGAACTAAGGCCAGCCCACTGGCACAGTGGTAGAGCTGCTACTTGTGATGCCAGTGATCGGGAACAGGTCTGGATCGCCGGAGGGTTGGCTGGTGGGAGGAGTATCAAGCGCCTTAAGGGCCACTGTCCTCTGGGGAGGGAGAGTTGCCATACCTGCTGTACTACTGCCACCCAGTGACCACAGATGACAGTGCAATTTGGGGTGCCATGACTAGGGAGGGGAGGATGTCAACTGGAGTCTGTGACGGCAGCACATCTCTGCATGCGCCTGCCTCCTTGAACTCCCATGCCTGCTGTCATCCTTGGGGGATGGGACATACTGGGAAGCTGAAAAAAAAAAACTAACACTAGGACCTCCTGGATCGGTGGTCCCTCTGACCCCCAGCATTGCCGCTGCAGGAATGCCCTGGTATAGAACCATCCCTTGGGATGGCCCCACCATGAGGGAATGAACTTGCGGGGTTGCTATCCTGCGGTCAGATTGTGCCTAGGTGTCGGGGGTGGTCCAGGGCCAAAGTCGTGGCCGGGGTAGAAAACACATTTTTTTTAAAAAAGGACTTAGGCCGGCCCAATGGTGCTGAGGCGCTGGATGCCCTATCTCACTGCGCCGACGTCCTGTGTTGGAGTGAGCACAGGTCGCTGGGGTTGGCAGGGAGGAGAAGGACTGAGCGTCCGGCGGACTGCTCTCCAGGGAGGGGGGACTACAAGAGTCAGCACCCATTCGACCCCGGCGGAGGCTGGGGGACAGGGCACTACGCTGTACCACGGGGTGGAGTTGGGGCAGATGCTTGGAGGGAACGCGTGCAGATGCATGCGCACTCTCCTCCACTGGCATCACTGCACATCCCCAGCTCCAGGAAGAAAAAGCACCAGAAAATCAGAGAAGTGGCATCCTGGGTCGAGCGGCTTCATAGCCATCTGGCATCGGCTCTGGGGGGTGCCTGTAACTGGATCCGGACAGGGTGGGGAGTAGGGGGCTCCCCACCACCCTGCTGCGGGGGGTAAGCTGCAGGGGAAACGAGGCAGACCCTGATGGAGGACGGTGGCTGTAATATCCCAAGGGGATTGCTAGGGACATAGGGAGCAGACCAGGTATGCCGTGTAGGGGAAAAAATTGTAGCTAAAAAAAAAAAAGACTCAGCAGGCCCTCCTTACTTGCACAGTGGTACATAAGGAGGCTGTGGATATGCAGTGGTTGAACCCACTCAACACACAGCTGGGGTTCGTACAAAGAAAACTGAAGAAACACAAAACAGTCCCATGTTCCATGCAGAGCAGGGGATCCATTCTCATGTGCCAACTCAGCATCCAGTTGGATGCCTGCTGTCATTATCCACTTCATCCTTTGCCCCCGGCCCCCCTAAAGCCCCTCAACACTCCATTACACATGCAAACTGTGGAGGTCAGGGGATCATGGATGATACCACTTGTGTGGCATTCCGCAGCTCAGAAATGCACTTTTACCCTGTATTTGAGCGGTGTTTGTGGATTGTGCTCTTAAGTAGTATAGTAGTTGCCTGTGGCCATATTTCAGAGATGCTCAACCTGTTCAGTAATTATACTTATTGTATCTAGTTATGTTTGGGATACCACTTTAAACTGAGTTGGAACCTTTTCCGGGACTAAGTGCGACTTGTATGGCTGGTCCCTGAAGTACTGTAGTCTCTAGCACTAATCGCCTTGAGCTAGTTCTAAACTGGGTGCCTGGATTGATAAGTTGCTGAGATAGAAATTACTACATATCTTCTGTTTTAAGGGTAGAACATCATTACAACGTGAGCAGCCTTGACAAGCTTTTAGTAAGAGTTTTTATTCAATAAGGGCAGTTCAGATTCGAGTCCTTTAGTGCAATTAGGAGTATAAGCCAGGGAATTTTTCACCAGCATTGGAGGTGGATGTCACTGTATAGGCTGGGGTGCATTGAGTAGAAAACGGAAGAGATGCCTCATGTTGCCATGGTAACATTTGCAACTCAGTTGCCGCATTGGGGCATGGATATAGTAATGTTTCTTCTGCTCCACAGTTTTTATCTCAGTGTTGATAAACAAATAAAATGGATAGTTAAAAACATTGACCACAGAAAGTACCTCAGTATGAAATTAAACCAAATTGCAGACGGTAGAAATGTGGTACGTCAGAAATGCTGTATCTTGTAGGTGTTGGCTTTAAATTACTGTAAAAAATGAAACATACATACAGTAAGCTGCTACATTGGAAAGGCAGGTAGTTTGAGCACTGAACTAGGAAGCTGGAAATCACTAGGTTCAATCCCACAACAAATACTGGATCCCTATTGTGACTATCCTTATATGGGCAGCAGATGTTAGGGAGCACCCCTTCGGTACCTTTGGTGATGCCCATGACCCTGTCTGTCAAGGAAAATCCCTCATTGGGAGGATCCCTCACAGCAAAAGTTATATTTCTTCTGAGCTCTGGCTACTGTACTGTGTGTTCAAGCTTGATTCAGACATAGGGTCCTTCTTTGGTCAGTAACCACTCAAGACTGCACTGAAGGTGTAAAGCACAAATAGTAATTTGCTTAAAGAGCTGGTGACAGTGCAGAAGAATTTTAACAAAATTTAATATTTAGACAGTCCAGCTTGTATTTCCCATTAGTGCTGTGTTCTTCCTCCCCATTACTGAAGTCATCTGTATGAAAACAGGATCTTTGCTCCTGAAGAGTTTGTCTATTCCTGCTGCTTTCTCCCTACCTGAAATCACAGAGCACTGCTTGTGATATCACAGTTATTCCCATGGCAACAGATTGTGATGTCACAACAAAGGATTATGACTTGAACTAGGGAGTAAGCTACAGAGGCAGATGGACTCTAAAGGAACTCCACGGAATAAAGATCATATATTCATGCAAATTTCCTTAGTAATAAATAACGGGGAGGAGAAATATATAACATATAAATGGAATGCAGGCAGAATTATACCTAATTATGATGCTTTTTAAAGGTTTGGTTTTTTTTGAGGCGTCCATAGCTCTTTAAGTGATGATGCACTGCTAGTTTGCCAACTGTATGAAACAATAATGTAATTGTCAAGTGAATAAAGTTATGAGGCTGAAGGCCAAGTACTTTATCCTCATGAGACAATCACATTATTGCCAAGGATAGTGAGTCATGTAGAATATTATCACTGTTAAGCTTCATGGGCTTGAAGAAAGCTAGCGGTACTGTATGTTTCTTTGCCATAGATTTTTGTTAAAGTAATTTCCAGGTTTCTGCACTGGAAGGACTCAAATCTCATAATATTCCTAAAAAATTTGAATTTCTGGGCATTCTATTCTGAATTATTATTAGTTTATTATTTATTAAACTTTCCGAATTACAGCCTTTGAGTCGGTCACTCATTTGCAAAGGCTCCACGCCAGAGTCACAACAAACAGAAATACAAAATATTCAATTTAAATGAGGATTTGTACAAGGGATACATGATGAGGCACAAGAATGCCAGATACAAAATGTATGTAAATTCAGGATACAGTTCCATAAGTACAAGGTGCAGTGTCAGGCACTGGCAACAATCGGTCCCAATGAAGTCAAAGGAGGCAGTGGGGGGGGGGGGAATGTAGAGAGAGGGTTGGTGGGCATGGGCGCAGTCCAAAAGACCTTGTTGGGTTTAGGGGTGGTAGGACTAAGGGAGATGGAGGGACAAGTGAAGAGCAGTCAGTAATGACCTTGTCATTGGTTAGGGTGAGCACTAATGTGAGGAAAAGAGCAGTCAATAGCAAGTGGATGGGAGGAGCTAGGTACAGTCACAGCGGCCACAGGCCAGGAGATGTTGCTGAAGTGAGAGCTTGAAAGCACCAAGTTTTTGTAGAGGAGACTTCAAGGGGTAAGCTATTTAGTTAGTGTGGGGCCCTGTACATGAAGACCCTATGCCCCAAGGCAGTCCGGCAAAAAGGGACCTGGAAAGCAGCTGTAGTGGAGCTTCTGGAACCCCAGGGGGTGGGAGAAGGCTTTAGTAGATGGAGGGTAGCAGGAGGGGAAAAAATAGAGGTGATCTTTTTGGCTAGGAGGCATGTTTGGTAGGTAAGCCTTCCTGCAAAGTTTAACCAGTTGGCTTGTTGGTATAAATCACATGTGTGAGTGAGCCTGTCACCATTAACCACAAGGCGACAGGCTTTGTTAAAGGCAATTTTTATGCGAGCTAATGCAGTATCAACAGCCAAGCCATAAATTACTATGCCATAGTCAACTATGGACAGGACAGAGCCGGCAACAGCGAGGCGTCGGGAGTTGGGCAATTCCGATGGCAGCAGAGAAGGCCAATTCTGGTGTTTGCTGCCTTACAGACCAGATTGATATGTTCATGATAAGAGAGGGTGATGCCAAGATATCAGAGGTTAAGAACTTGTTCCAGGGGTTGTTGCTAATTATTCAGGATATATAGTGGCTGGCCTTTATGTTTGTTATGAGTGTTGGCAAATAGCATAACTTTAGTTTTTTGTAATTTAGTATGAGTTTGTGTTGAGAGAACCACGATTCAGTCTCAGAGAAGAACCTTTGGAGACTGCGTTCAAGGGGGAGGGGTCAGGGTGACTGTAAAAGATAACCGCATTGTCCTCATAGAGTAGTAACTCCCTGGAGCAGGCAGGGGGGAGGGTGATAAGGAAGAGGCTGAAGAGGAGGAGGGGGCCCAGGATAGAGCCTTGGGGGACACCTGAAAGAACCAGAAGGGTGGAGGAGAGGGTGTCTTGTATCTTTACCTGCTGGGATCTACCACAAAGGTAGTTAGTGAACCAGGAGGTGGATTCAGAGGACAGGCCTAAAGATGAAAGGGAGTCTGAGGATGGAGTGGTTTATGGTGTCAAATGCTTTTGTTAGGTCTATGCACACAGACCCAACAAGATGGCCACGGTCGAGGGCTTTATGTATATAATCAGTATATTCCAGGAGGGCTGTGGTGAATTATTGATGATATTTACATGAAAACAGTGTCTTAGCCCATTAGGCTTCTCTTCATTGGTTCCTTCTACCTCTCCTGCTCTGAAGTTATAATCCTCTGCTTGTGACATAAAGAATAATTTCCATGGCACCATGTTGTGATGTTGCAAGAAGCAGATGATGACCTCGTGGTAGGTATAAGCTACTAAAACAAATAGTCTATGGGCAAAGGACCCTTTCTGAACACAGATTCCTTCAGTAATGAAAAAGGAAGGTTCTGAAATTCAAAGTGGGGATTTCATGCAGCTGAGTTCTGATGATGCCAAATGAGAATTATTTTACTGGAACTCAGTAACTCCGTTTATCCCTCTTCCTGCACTGCATGCATTTACAGTTGCTGCTGTGAGTACAGACCAGTTAGTATGTAAAGTAAGGTGAAGATGTCACTACTGGCATCCATACCGTATCAGGTACAGTACAATCCCCCTGTAGTTTTATGTGTATGATAACCCTTTCTCACTCCTGTGCACATCTGTACTTCAGGGCAGGCAAGTGCTACAGTGTTCTCCCAGAGAGGGACTACAGGACAAAACAAGAAAAGTTGGACACTCCATGCCTCTAAAAGTTGATGGCGTTACATGATCACAGGATTACCAAGACAAAGCAAAAAGAAGACTGTGTACTCATCAGGACAGGACAGAGTGATTAATTTATTGCAGCATATCAGAGAAGCAGAGAGATCGCCCCTGCTTATCGCCCTGCATATGGGGCTTCGTCAGACGGGGAGATGATAAAGTGAAGAACGAGGTGCATTTATAGTGCAGATTAATAAATATTCATAGCCCTTGAACAGTTCATTATAAAATCACCTGTAAAGAGTGAAAATGTTCTTGGCTGCCGTTTCAGGTCAAATAATGACTATAATCCCCTGAAGTTTGAATTCAGAGGTTTTAGTACCATGTACTGGCCCTGAAGGGGGAGACACTATATGTATCCTCCTATGAAAGGAAACCACCTGTACGTCAAAGTTGAATACCCTTGCACCTGGTGGCCTAAACATGGAAATTGATTATAAGCCTTTCCTGTATAGCCCTGTGGCCTATGCAGTATGTTCCTCACTGTAAGATGTTACCACAGCTTTTGGCTTGCATTTATTTATTTTGTTTAACTCAGCTTTATTGTGGAAATAGAAACACTTCACTTCAGGCCCCTTGAGAGGAATTCTGGGCCCTGGGGGAAGTTTAGACTATGGGGCCCCTACCAGCTCACAGCCCCTTCTCTGCATATAGAATGCTGGGAGGCCTGGCCCCCGGGAATTATCCCCTGCTCCCCCACCCTCTCAAGAGCCCTGCTTCACTTCTTACATTACATTGGTTTTAGTTCTTTTTTAGAGCTATACACTTTTCAGTCTGGGCATTTCTCCACTATATTGATGGAGCAACATCGTAATAATAGAAAGAGAATAATGGATAGGACACTAGGCATTACCGGTGAGTAATACCATCGAGAAGTTCCTGTGTCCAGAGCCTCAAGATGGTATGTCACCGGTAATGCCTAGTGACATATCCATAATTTTTTTTAATATATGGATGCAAGTTTTTTTTTTTTTTTCATTTTCTGATTGTTTCTGTGCAGCGAGGACTTCCTCTGTGCTGGCCCAGTGCCGCAGCATTTCTGTGCGCTCGCGCCTGCTCCCTCCATCACCCATAGACATGTCACGGTCGAAGACATTTTTTGTTCGTTTTGTGCACGTATCCTACCTTTTCTGTGTTGGGGAAGGCAGGATCATCAGCATATGTCTCTTTTTGCGATCTGAACAAAAAAAAACTGCTACAATATTCCTGAGGAGAAACGGTCTCGCTTAGCAAGAAACTGTCTGCCATGTTTTTTGCTCTTTTCTGCCTGCCCACATGGGAAAAGGGGCCAATCAGAAGGCACACTTGGGAGACATGGGCAGAGAGAGTGCCGCATGCGCTGTTGAGCTTCTCTGATACTATCATTCATGTCCTGAACTATACTATTACGGGACCTGGACGATAGTATTATCACTCTCGAAGTGTGCTATTATCACTTCGGGAGTGATAATATTATCGCAAATTTTTTTGTATGCTTTACAAGCCTATTAAATTCATGATCTATTAAAACCTTATATTACATGTCTTTGAAGTAAGGTTATCACAACTAGAGCAATAAGTGTCGTAGTAATGTCTTCAAGCTCTTGGGCAACAGCACTTAGGGTGTAACATTTGATTAAAGGGTAGTACAACCTAACATCCTACTTAACAAATTTTAATTGCATCTAACCAACATGTAACAGTCTCTTAGAGGGGGATGTCACTTTCTTAAGCATTCTTTTTACCTCATCTCAGTATGTATATTATCCTTTCAACCTGGACGCTTGGCCCATCCAGCTGGAAGATGGCTGCTGGTCCCAGTCAAAATGTGGGGAGTCTCTCTGGGTCCCATATGCCTCATTCCTCTCACGCCTCCAATTTAGTCTATTTTATGTCCTCTCGGTCTCTGTATCTGGTTCCTCTATTCGATCCCAACAAGACCAAAATTCTTCGTGTTTATCTTTAGTGAGTCGGAGGGTTGCCATGATTCCTTCTATTCTCCTACTATTTCTCACCCTTACTTTCCAGGAGTCTATGAAAGGTGGGGTTGCCTTGAGCCACTTTCTGGTAATTTCTTTCTGAGCTGTCAGGGTCAGTATGTGGAGAAGAGCAAGTCTGTGTTTATCTCCAAAGTTGGGAGTCCTTATTCCCAAGAACACGAGTTTAAAATCAAACTGAATCTGGATCCCCCAGTGTCTCTCAAGACACTTACAAACCTCCGACCAGAATTTCGCTATCAGAGAGCAGGCCCAAAATATGTGATAGTGGGTGCCTAGTTGGCTACAGCCCCTCCAACATAGTGGAGAATTTCAAACCTTGAAGTGGTGAGTAATGGAAGGGGTATGACAGAATCGGGGCAGACACTTCCATTTAAAGATCAGATGCACATATTTCATAAAAAGCTTGAATTCACATATCTGTGTCATGATTGTTTCCTGAAAATATCATGCTGTCTGGTTTTGTGGTTTTCTTTAAATCAGCATCTGTTGATGTGCTGTGCAGTAACTGAAAACAGTGATGGCCTCTGAAGGCCTTGTATGCCCCTGATATCAATTTACTTCTGCCTACCAGTCTGACTACCCAATACATGAAGTTTTCTAGGGGACAATGGTCTCTACTGATTTTGGCACTAATTGATTGGAGAGCAGATAGTGTCTGACCTGGGGGTATCTATGAAAATCCGCTTTCTGAAGCGTATATTTTCCCTGTAGGTCAGCAAAGGAGAGAATGATGATATTTGCTATAAGGGACCTGTAGAGGGTCCATCTAGCAAACTTAGTGTTCTGTCTGGCTGGTGGAAAATTCAGGTCTTCTATGATAACTGTTAGGGGGCCTATCCTCTCTGGCATCAGGGTGAGCCTGCAAGCTCTAGATCACATCTTTAAAGTATGCCTGGTCCATGGATTCATCAGCTCTTTCCAGATCTCAGGGTTAAGGGTGCATGTGGGATGGCAAATAGCGGGATGCTTTTCAATTGCACCGCCTCTATCTCCTGCCATCCAGTGTCCTCCCTTTGCTTTATCCAGGACACAATGGGGGTTATCTGTGCCACAAGATAGTAGACCTTAAGGTCCGGAAGTGCAAGTCCTCCTCCTTCGCTGGGTTGCGTGAGGGTTGCCTGCTAAATTAGTCTCCTCCCCTTACCCCAAATAAATGGCATAAGGGTTTTGTTGACATTTGTCCAGAACACCTCTGAGATGTTAATGGGGAAGGGCCTGGAAGAGAAATAGGAAGTGGGGCAAGATGTTCATCTTGATGGTATCTATTTTCCCACCTTGTCAGAGCTGCCTTAATCTCAGCCCGCAGTTTACCGTAGTTCAAGTGGAACACATTTTTTTATGGAAGGAGAGACTCTCACCTCCAAGTATCTTACTGTTGTTATTGGCTACCCACCTGAAAGGGAAGTTGTCCAGGACTTTGTTCTTAAAGGGACTCCCAAACCTAATAGCTTCCGATTTATCAGATTTGATCTTGTAACCTGATATTTGACTGTATCAATCTAACTCTCGCATCAGCTCGGGGATGGAAGTTTGTCGGGCTGTTAAGAAGAAGAGGGAGTCATCAGCGTACACAGAGATTTTATGCTGTCGATCCTTCACTTTACTACCCTTTATCTGGTTATTGTCCCTAATTGCGATTGCAAATGGCTCAATACAAAGGGCAAATAGGCTTGCATTTATATTTTATTGCTCCACGGCTGTATCATGTAGCCATTTTTTGATATGATAAATGTTTAGTGGTTCAACAACAGCTTACAGTATTTAGTATTCTCATCAGCTTATTATTATTTTCAGTATCTAATATTAGCGGAGTTAATTTCTGAGACTCATTTTTAGGCTCTGCAAATGTCCCCCATCCTAGTGAGAGGTTCCTCACCCACAGATTATGGTGAGCTCTCAGTAATAAACTAGGAGCCGATTTATTTCCTCTACTCAGCTGTATAGAGCTGGGAATTTTAATAGTGCTGCTTCATGGTTTCCCTATGTGAATACATCCCAGTTTTTGATAAGGAAACATACATTTCTTTTCAAATGACACATTTTTATCTCCCCTTTGTCTGAAAGACAAGGGACCCCTATTTGGGTACACAACGAGTATTGTTTGGATTCCCCTGTACTTTGCAAACTCGGATTGTAAACTGTTTTTTAGCTTTAATTACCCCCCCCTTTTTTTTTTTTGGTGGTTATTGCTATAAAGGTTTTTCTCCCGTGGTCAACACAGGTGGGCTTCTCAGCTCTGTCCTCATCTTCCCCACCGGCACCTACCTCTCCCAGACTCACCTTGCCCATATTACCCCACGGATTGCCCCCTGTGATGGGCTGGAAGAGGAGGGCCATCCTCCCTTCCCCTCACCTGGTGCCACTCATACAGAAGTCGGGTCAGTGGTCCAGCTGGCAGTGAGGGGATGGGGATAGGTGGGCAGGGCTTTATTTAGTCAGCGCCATCCCTTCTATGTTTTCTCCCCCATGTTCCCAGCCGCCGTGGCACATAACCGTTTGTGTGTGGAGGTGCAAGCAGACAATGGAACCATGGCCTTTCTCTTCTATGCTGCTTGAGTTTCTGGTGCTACCACCTGGCCTCCAACAGCTTGCAGCCAAGCACCAAGATGGCATTCCTCCCCCAGGAGAGGAGAGCTGTCAAGCAGATGCTCGATTTTCTCCCCACCCGGCCGATTCCCAGTAACACAAGCTCATTCCTGAACTCAGGTCGCTGGCGTGGTAGGAGATAAGGTGCACAGCGCCACAACTCTCTGCACCATGGGTTGGCCTTAAGGCCCATTTTTGATGAAAAGAAATTGCTGTTTCATAATGCCTGATGTAACCGCGTTTATAATACATCACTTTGTTTTCTCAAACAGATTTGTGTAACACTTAAGCAATACACTCTTTGCACTTGGTTTTATAATGAACTGTTCAAGGGTTATGAATATTTATTAACCTGCACTATAAATGCACCACGTTTTGCACTTTGTCTCCATTCCCCTGATGAAGTCCCATATGTAAGGCGATCTGTAGGGGAGATGGATCTGCTTCTTTGATAATGCTGCAATAAATTTGTCAATCTGTTCTGGTGAGTGCGCTCTTTTCTTTTTGCTTTGCCTAGGACTACAGGACAGTCTGCCAGTTTTGGTCTCTGTTCGGATCATGTAGATCTGCACATCTCTCTAAAGTCTTCCCTTTAGGCTGTACGACTATGACAGCCAGTCAAACAGTACTGTATTTCACACTGGGAAGAAGCAGTTGGGCCTCGATGTTTCATTAGCAGTGATCTCATTTCAACTCTCCCCCATGTAGAAAATGTCTCTTACATCAAGGCATATGTAGTTAGCGATCATATATATCCTTATTTCAAGTAGCTATAAAGTCTTAACAACAGCATACCTATTTACATTAGTGAGTTAAAGCAGTTGTGAGCCAAGGTGCCTTATTGCGTCCATCACTGCCAACTCTTTCCTTGGGTCATAGCCTTGGCTGCTTTCCAGCTATGTACATTGCATCCCCATGCTGCGTTGGGCAGTCACCCCCAACATCCATGGAGTGCCCATCACCTTGGATCCCTTTCCCTCAGGATGTCACAGGGTTCTCCAGCAGATGCCGTATCACGTACCTTGTCTGTAGTATCTGTCTCATCTGGCTCTACACATGTCCTTGTTGTGTTTCTTTTCTATGTCATGAGCACCATACTAAGTTCATCTCTACCAGAGTCTCCCTCCGAGTTTGGGGGGACCGTTCTCAGGTTAGCCAGCCATCAAGGTTCTCCCCTTGAGGGTAAATCTCCCATAGTCCCAACACCTTCCAGTGGTCCCATTACATACTGGTAGTTATTGGCAATTCTCAAATAAGAAAAAGAATCCCAGTCATTCTGGGATTTCTGCGAACCTGTAGGGGGCTGCCTCCTCCTGCACCTCTAACCCCAGGCTGTCTATACGCATCTCCTCCGATCCTGCCACCTGAAAGTGTCCATCTTAGAGTGCCCTTGAACCCTCCAGACTAAACTACTCCAGTCTCCTAAACTCCTCCCACTAAATTAGCCCCTCAGACCCTGAGAAAAATGTGAATCTCAAGATGAGAAGCTACAGGTGAAAATCTACCTTGCTTCTTACTCGTAGGAGTAGGTTGTGACACTATGAAACCTTAAGCAATTCACTTGACTTCACTGTGCTTCTGTCGTGGATAGCTGTAAAACTGGACAGAAGTGGTCACCCACTGAAAACAAAACATTGCATTTGGCAACCCTGAATAAATATGTTTTGCAAAGAAAAGGGGCAGGATTTTTGAAGCAGTTTACTTGACACGACTCCCCATTGCATCAGACTTTTGGTGCAAGGGACTTGCATCAGACATTTGGGATTTTTCATCAATGCGACTTAGAGACATCTAGCTAGACCACATTTCTGTAGCCGAACGTGCATTATATTTGGGGCCTCTTGCATGCATCTTCTGAGTTGCTTTCCCTATAATTTGATATATGCTCCCATAAAGCAAATCCATGTGCTATAAAATTGAGTAATGTTTGAAAATACGGTACTAGAGTGTCAAATAGCCTAGTTGTGCCAGTTGCGCTGAAATCCACGGCTATACCTGTGGCCACAGACCTTGCATCGATGTTTAAAATCCTACCAGAGGAATCTCAAAATTAACATTTACCATATGTCAGAGGTGCATTTGTGAGCTTTTTCTGAACTTGACACATTTTAGGAAGTGCCTCACTCTCCTGTGCTCTTTTTATCTACTTTGTTTTCTATACATATTTTATATTCTGGCCAGCTGTCCATGTTACAGGGATATGTTCTGATCAGGTGGAGGGAAGTTGGCCATTATATAGACAGCAGCCATGTTTTTCCTCACGTGGTCCGTTCCCCAGCATGGGCAATGCGTGTGTTGGCCTCGCCATGCGTATCTTCCTACTGTGGCAGGAGTAATCTCCCTGGCCTAGTCATGGGAGTTGTTGTGTTGGCAGAGCCCACTGCCAGCCCACCTTGGCTGCAGTGCACTGCTGTGTGGCAGATGTCTCAGATAGGCCTGACCCATGACATTCCTGAACCTGGGTTTCTGCATAACAGTGCAGTATGCTACCGCTGGGTCATTGGGACCACCCTGTCTGCATTATTTTGTCAGTTTTGCTCTACAGTGTATATTACTCCAGGATTGATTGAAACAATGTAGGACCAGATGCAAGGTGTCTCGCTGTAATGACCACTTGGTGACAGCTGGTGATTTTATGGGTCACAGCCCTTCCCTGCTTAGTCACTAAACACTTAATTGTACGAGGAAAGGGAGGGGGGGTCACCATGCAAGACACTCAGAGTCACTAGCTGATAGCCGCAGCACCCCCTGTATGTAGAACTGTTCCAGGCAGGCAGTAAGATGTTGCAGACCTACAGAGCAAGAATGGTCAGCCACAAATCCGGGAGCAACTTTTAAAAGATTAGAGCACAAAACCAAACAACGAAGGTGCTCTGAGACAGGAAATACTTGTTTTTTTTCACTTTGTTAAATGGCAAAAGCAAAAAATGGTAGTTTATTCACCTGGTAAAGGTGATTGTGGGGGAATATATCTCTGAGGCACTCCAGATTGATGACATCATGGATTGTGTATACCTGATAGGTTGCTTGATGCACATGTGACTTCCGAAAGAAGTCCGTCCCCCTTCTCTGGGGACCTGCTGTCTCTGGATCAGTTCGATGTATTCCAAAGCTGTCTGAAAGAAAATTTTAGTAATACTGTTTTGTGGTTATGAATCATACATTGTCGATCCAATGAAATTTCAAACTGAAGAGGTATTTATTTCCTATTACTACATTCTAAGAATAAAACCGGCCTGTACGGCATGCTGGACAGTATATCCTACTCATCTTTGTATTAGAACGTCTATAGGGTGGGATGTGGAGTGCCTCAGAGATGTATTCCCCCACAATCACCTTTACCAGGTCAGTAAACTACCATTGTAGGGGATAATCTCTGGGGCACTCCACATTGATGACATCATGGGTTCCTAAAAAGCAGTTCCCATGTGGGGTAGATGTGTGATCCAACATTGTATTTAAGCTTGCCACCAAAAGCACAGAGCGGCCAAAGTTCGTTTTTAAGTCCTGAGACACGTCAACTCTGTAGTGTCTAGTGAAGGTGTGCAGTGAAGACCAAGTTGCAGTTGCACATATTTCTTCTGCCGTGGCCATCTTCCTTTCTGCCCATGATGTTGCTACCATTCTGGTAGTGGGCTTTAAGGTCCTTGGGTGCCATGGCATTATTGGTTCAGTAGGCCTCTGAAACTGCTGTTTTGAGGTGTTTGGCGATGGACACTTTTGATATCGGTAAACCTTTTCTTTTGTCTTGCACAGTAAAGAACAGTTTGTCAGTTTTACGTATTCCTTCTGTACGTGATATGCATGTATTTAGTACCCTTTTCATTCTCAGCTTATGAAGCTGGGGGTCCTGTTGGATTTCTGCCAGAGGAAGTTTGGCTGGTATTTCAATTGTTTGATTGATGTGGAATGATGATGCCACTTTAGGAATGAACGGTAGTATGGGCCTTAGAAATATCCCATCATTGTAAAATGTTATAAATGGACACCTGCATGACGGGGCCTAAATTTCCCCCAATCGCCTCGCTTAACAAATTGCCACAAGAAATATTGTTTTCAGATTCAACCATTTGAGGTCCATCACCTCCAGTAGTTCAAAAGGGGCTTTTGTCATGGCTCTGAGGACCAAGTTTAGGTCCCAAGGGGCAAGTATGTTCTTTATTTTGGGGTGTATGTTCATGGTGTTATTTGAGAGGCTAGAAATAGTCTGACAAACTTCCTTCTGGGATATCGGAGAAGTTACGGACAAGGTTACTTCATTCGTGAGGGGTGGTGGGGACCAGTCTCTCAGAAAACCTAGCAGTGCGCGAACTACGGGAAGATCTTTCCTGAACACTTCCTCCGTATGGTGCCTGACCTCCAGTAGAATGTCTCTGTTGGAGGTCGCCAGGGTCCCAGATGGGATCAGGAGACATTCCATATATTTATTCTCCACCCAATGATGACAGCCCACATAAGGATTAACATGTTGGGCAGAACCCTGTATCCCAAGTTTCTGCTCCTGAAATAAGGAGCTACCTCCATCATATTGAAAGGAGATCATCTCTTTTTTTATGGTAGAGATTGATACACTGTAATCTAGGGCAGTGTCCGCTGCCAAGGATAACATTTTATGCAACTGACTGACATTCAGGATATCAGAGGTATTTCATATGGCCGATTGTTCTGGAGACAGCTCAGAAAAAGTTTTGAATTTAAACTTTAGTGTCCAGCCACCATAAAAGTGGGCTGTCAAAAGGTCGAATAAGGAATTTCTGGATTCCAGAAGGTCAAAAAAATCTAAGCCGGCTAAAGAATCAACCAATAAGGAAGTGTTAAGTCTCCAGTTGTTCTAGGACTCAGGTATGTTTAGTGCCACTCCCACCTGGATACTAACCAACACATGGTCTGAAGTCCCCACTGGGAAGAACACTGTAAGACTGGCAAGTCGGCCAGAAGGATAGAAAAACTAATCAATGCAGGTTGATAACCGCCCTTTTTGAAAGATATGATCCGGTGGCTTTTTTCCATAAGTGGCACTGTCAACCAGTTTGGCTGTTGGGTACAACTCATTCAGGAAATTAGAATCATTATATAGTTTAGAAGTAAGGCCAGTTTTGTCTTGAAGGGAGAGAATGCAATTAAAATCTCCCCCCAAAATCACAGATTTTGTAGTGAACAGGTATGGCCTAATGAGTTTCATCAATTCAATCCTTAAAAATTTAGTCTAAGGATTATAAATGTTAATAAACTGGAATTCTTTACCATGAAGGACAACATCAAGAAGTGGTGCCCGGCCAGGGAACACGTCAAGAAGACGCGAGACCACAAAATATGTTCCGGAAAACAGGAAACCCACCTGAGAGCAGGGTTCCTCCCCCAGGGACCAATAGGAAGGGCCACTAAACCACTCCTTGGAAGCCCTAATGATTTCTCTATTTGTGAGCAACCTGGTGTCTTGCAAAAAATATACAGAGTTCCCAAAGCTTCAAAGAATGGAAAAGGTAGCTACTCGTTTTCTAAGAGATTTGATGCTATTCATGTTTAATGAAGCACAGGAAAAAGACACCATTGGATGGGAAAATTTTAGCTAAGGCATAGGAAAGCATCAAGCCTTTGGGCATTTTGATTGAGACCGATTCCAACAGGAGGATCTAGAGTCACTAGAGATCCCCTCTATATCAGTCATGGAATCAGGCAAGGAGGAAGCAATAGAAGAGGCATCTGAGTCTTCATCTGATACTGAGGGTTGTTTCCTCTTGACTAGCACAGAGAACCTATTCTGAGCACACTCTAAGTGGCAGATGTCTGGGCATATCTTGTGCTGCCCTGGATCCTTGACCATGAGAGGAACAACTTCCACATTGTTGTTCCCATGCAATGTACCCAGGAGGGGGCATATCCCCTTTTGAGGCTGGATGCAGAACAGTAGGCATATTGGAGAGAACAGACAAGTCAGTAGGAACACAGGAGGGGGCTGAAGCATCCTGGGTTACCTCAGAATCTTTCCCATCAGGGGACACTGTGCTGGGGACACACTCCCGAAGGGGAGGAGGACAGTCAGACAAAGAAGGAGCAGTACTGCTAGCAAGCGAGATTAGAGCCTCCCACTGCTAAGTGAGAGTCTTCCTGGATTAGCAAACCAACAGCAGCGTCTGCCAAACTGAGTTGCGTGGAGTCTGGCTGATGCTGAGCTCTAGAAACAACATCTTACATACTAACATACTATTTGCTAGCAGATTAGGCCTTACGGTCTATCGAGTCTGCTCGAACTTTAGATCCTTAGTTGGGTGCCAAGACCCTCCCATCCCTTGTGCTCCAGAAACACATATCATCCATCCCCACCCCCCTGGGACAGGCCATCATCTGATACATCCACTTTCTGTGTCTGTCCCATCCTCTCTTGAAGCCCTCCACTGTGGATCTCTGAACTAGCTCACCAGGCAGTGCATTCCAAGGGTCCACCACCCTCTCAGTGAAAAACCTCCTCCTCTTTTCCCCCCTCACCCTTCCACCTTCCAACTTCAAACCATGCCCTCTGGTGATACCTCCCTGCTTTAGTCTAAAGATCCCCTCCATGTTTACCCTGTTTATTCCCTTGAGGTACTTGAAGACCTCAATCATGTCCCCCTGTCTCTCCTCTCCTCCAGTGAAAACAGGCAGAGCTCCTTAAGTCTGTCCTCATACGTCAAATCCCCTAGCCTTGGTATCATCTTTGTTGCCCTCCTCTGTACCCTCTCTAGGAGCTGTATGTCCCTTTTCAAGTGTGGTCTCCAGTACTGTACACAGTACTCAAGGTGTGGTCTAACCAGTCCATTGTACAGTGGCAGAATCACTTCCTTGCTCCTAGAGGTGATCTCCCTTATGATGCATCTCAACATCCTGTTTGCCTTGCTAGCCGCTCTCCTGCACTGCTCAGAGTTATTCATACATGCATCCACCATGACCCCTAGGTCTTTTTCCCTATTGAGGCCTCCAGCGCCTCCCCCCCAGGGTGTACCTGTGTTTAGGGTTTCCCCAACCAAGATGCAACACCTTGCACTTGGTGATATTGAAATTTAATTTCCATGTGTGAGCCCAGCTTTCCAGGGTGTCCAGGTCCCCTTGCAGGCCAACCTCCCTCTTCTCCTCAACTACTGCTCCCATCTTGGAGTCATCCATGAAGAGACTAATTTCACACCCTATACCATCCCTGATGTCCGATATGTATGCATTAAACAGGATCGGACCCAGGACCAGAGCCTCCGGTACCCCACTACCAACCTCTCTAGGGTTCGAGAGCTCCCCACAGACCACTAGTCTCTGAGTGCGTCCAGCTAGCCAGTTTTCAATCCATCTGACCATCAAAGGGCCTACTCCTAACCCCATCAGTTTCTCCACCAGACCATTGTGGGGGACAGAGTCAAACGCCTTGCTGAAGTCCAAGAATAATACATCCACAGGCTTACCCCTGTCCAGTTCTGATGTTACCCATTCATAGAACTCCACAAGGTTGGTTTGACATGATCTACCTGGCACAAACCCATGTTGCCGACTATCCAGACCTCCCACCTCCTCCAAGTACACCCCCAATCGTTCCTTTAGTATAATCTCCATTAATTTTCCCACCACCGAGGTCAAACTGATGGGTCTATAGTTACCTGGTACTTCCCTCGACCCCCCTTTATGGATTGGTACCACATGTGCCTCTCGCCAATCCCTAGGTACCCTCCCTGTCTCAAGTGACCTGCTGAAAAGCTCCGCCAGTATGTCCGCCAATTCCCATAGTACTCTCGGATGAATGCCATCCGGCCCAGGAGATGTCTTTCTTTAGGGCCTTGAGGGCTAACCACACCCTGTTGGTGGCGATAGCATCATCTGTCCCCTCCACCTTACTGGCCTTTTTATCTTTACCCAGATGTGACACTCCTGGGGTACCTCTCTCCCCCTCTTGCTCCATTTTTGTTGCTCCCCTGATCCCACTTACTGATGTTTCTATCCCCTTCGTGCCTTGCTTTGTAGATATCCCATCCCCCTCCCTAGTGAACACAGAGGCAAAGTACTCCTTAAATACCTCTGCCTGGTCCCTCGCCTCTTCCACCCACCCTCCTTCTGATCTCAATCTGCTGAGATGGCCCTTAGTTTTTCTCCGCTCCCCAATGTACCAGAAGAACCCCTTTTCCCCTCCGTGTATCCCCTGTGCCAGCCGCTGCTCTTTACTGGACTTTGCTCCCCTCACCATACGGGTGACTTTTCTAGATGTAAGTTGGTACATTTCCTTATCCCTATCCCCTCTTGTTGTTTTATATTTTTTGTAGGCCGCCTTCTTTTCTCTGACTGCTACCTGTACCTCACTGGACCACCAGCATGGTTTATGTGACCTTGCTCCCTTATGTTTCAACTTAGCGCAGATCCTACTGCCTCATGAAGTCCCGTTTATGACCTCCCATCTCCTTTCCACACTTGTCATTGAGGTAATCCCCTTCAAGTGATCCTTGAGAATATTTCCATGCCCATGAAGTCTGCTCCCCTGAAGTCCACTGCCAGTGTCCTAGATCTCACCCCTCCCCCATGCTTATTTGAAACCAGACAGTATTGTGGTCACTCCCAGTCAGGGGGTCTTGTACAACCATGTTCCTTACCAGATCCCCATCTGCCAGAACCACATCCAGGACATGCCCCTCCCTTGTGGGCTCCATCACATGCTGTGTTAAGAACACATCTTGGAAGCCATCCAGCAGCCTCTGCTCCTTGGCCACCTTAGAGGACATGGTTCCCCAGTTTGTACCTGGCATATTAAGGTCCCCCATCAACACCACTCCTTCCCCTTTTGGTCCACACTGGGCAGTGATGTTGTCCAGCAAACCATCCTCTAGAACCTCCACTCATCCCAGGGGCCTATATGCTACACCCAACTTGACCTTATTTCCTGCTGAGGATCGTAAGGTGACCCATAAGGCCTCCACGTTTCCCTCTGCCTCTTCTACCCTAGCAATTTCTATGTCATCTGTAATGAACATAGCCACTCCACCCCCTCTGCCCTCCTTTCTATCCTTCCTGAACATAGTGTACCCCCGTACGTTTAGGTCCCAGTCATGGTTTTTGTTGGCCCACGTTTCCGTGACCGCCGCCACATCCACCCCCCCTCGAACAGCATGGCCTGGAACTCTGGCAACTTGTTTCCCAAGCTCCTGGCATTTACTAACACCAACCCCACCCCTTATCCTGATTTCTCTTTGTTGAACCCCCACCCAGATTCCTTATACTTCCATCCTCCCTCTGCTCCTCCTGAAACCCACATCCCCAATCTGTTTCCCCCTTCCCCTTGAGGTGAAGGCTACTCCCTCATCTGGAGGAGAGGCTTCTGTCAGCCCCTCCCTTATCCCTTCCCCTCACAAGTTTAAACCCCACCTTTCTTGTATGTAGTCAGCCATCCCCTGTTTAAGGACTTCCTTCCCTAATGGGGCAAGATGAAACCTGTCCTTGGCATATAGTCCCTTATCCTCCCAAACTCCATTCCAGTTCCCTAACACCCCCAACCCACTCTCTTCACCCCACTTCCTGAGCCAGTCATTAACCTCTGTGAGCTTCATTTTTTTCTCCACTGAGGCCTTTGGTACTGGCAATATCTCCAAAAAGGAAATGTTGCATCCATTATCCCGACAGACTCTGGCAAGTTCTTGGAACCTTGCTTGGATTTCCAAATTGCTATTTCCCTCTAGATCATTAGTTCCCAAATGCACCAGGAAATCCAGTTTCCCTCCACAATCCCTAACCATTTCATACACCATGAACTTTGCTCTGTGCACTGTCAGCCCAGAGATACTCACTACCTTCACCTGGCTATGGCATCCACCCCCCTGTCCCTCCCACTGGATACCCCTAATCATCGAGTCTCCCAATAACAGAACCTTAACACCGCCATCATCCTTATGGTTACCTCCACTATGCCCTCTCAGCCCCCTCCCCCTTATTCATGATCTCAATTTCGTGGGAGTCTTCCTGCCTTATTAGAGACCCCCTTGTCACCCTCCCCTTTCTGCCTCCCTTGCTATTTTGCCCACTTAACTCAAACTCCCTCTGAATAGGTGTCCCCTTTAACCCTCTCTTATCTGAACCATTTATCCTGGCCCTGATGGTCTCTCCTTCCCCCACACTGCCATCCTGCCAGTTAGTGCTGTGTCACTCTCACTCATGCTATACAGACTCCCGACCACCGAGGAGCCGGGAGCATCCCAAAATGGGTGTTTCTTGTTTCCCTATGTAAGATGGCTGCCATGAGTAACGCAAGATTAGGCTTGCTGTATGAGATATGGTGCCCGCTAATAGTGCGACATCTAGTAGTCGCCTGGGAGAGCTGAGCTGCTCTTGCGAGAACTGCAGTCTTGCGGAGGAACAGCGACATTATGGAGCAAACTGGAGAAGAAGGGTGGCGAATTTAAGTAGCAAAATCATTATAAACCATGCTGGAATGCGCCATCTTGACTCCCTCACAGCAAACTGACTAAATAGGTAGGAGTGAACTTTTTCTGATCGTGCTCTGGGAGTCCAATATCGATATTACACTGG
This sequence comes from Neoceratodus forsteri, assembly GCA_016271365.2. NCBI lineage: Eukaryota > Metazoa > Chordata > Ceratodontiformes > Ceratodontidae > Neoceratodus > Neoceratodus forsteri. The sequence continues at coordinate 1,193,667,929 of CM028130.1, read as the reverse complement.
AGCAGTAGAGAGTTTCTCAGAGAAATGCCCAGTCAGGTTTTTGTACTTTTTGAGGAGACGTCTGGGATGCTGGCAGGGTACCCAGACGTTCCTTATTAGCTGAGATAACCAGCATGTTAATTTGTAACTGTGATACTGCTAGCAGGAGTATCAGGCCATCAAGCTTCATTTAAGCAGAACACCTATAAATGAGTTTGGGCTTTTATTCCTGTACACATCCTTTTTGTACATCTAGCTCCTGGGACCTCTAGCAGGGGTGTCCAGGTAGCTAGTTGTTAATCTTTGTTGTATATTTCTAGTGCCTGGAACCGCTAGTATGGGTTTTCTGGTAGCTGAACTATCAGAACACTTTGTAAGCATTCTTATCAGAACTAGGCAAATCTCTGTATCTATACCTTTACAGTGTTTTTAGGCTTGAATCGACGCTGAGTAACAGTGCGTTTTCTATGTGCTACTGTCAACTAAACACTTGTAAAACATCTGCATAGTCTGCACTGCATTAGCTGAATTCCTAATAGTCCTGGAATTTTCTTAAAAAGTCTTAGCTTGATCTGCTTATGCCAGTTGCTTTGGAGCTTAAAGGGTGTGCTGCAACCTCTGTAGATGCACTATTTGAAACTGATCCAGAGAAAGGGGACAGACTTCTTTTGGAATCACATGTGCATCAAGCAACCTATCAAGTGTACACAACCCATGATGTCATCAATGTGGAGTGGCTCAGAGATATATTCCCCCACAATGTGCTTTACAAATGATGCTGCTTTAGTTAACAGTGTGACTTTGTTCAATCTAACAGCCAAGACTGCAGTAGTGAATAAAACAAACCTAAAGGTACAGTGCCTTGATTCTACTGCTCTTCCTACTCCACACCACACCACACCACAGCACATAAAAGCCTGGTGCTTCAAGGACTACGCCTCTTCCTCAGGGAGAGTGGCTTATATTAGTGGAGGTAGTTTATTTCCATTTAACCAGGACGGAGACTGGATCAAAATGGTCCACTTTCAACCATGCCTAGAGGGTTAGGTATATTATAGGAATAACAAACATTACAGTAAATTGAGATGTACTTAAAAGGGAGAGCTAAACAAGATTTAAGTCTCAGGAGCCAGATATTGTGATTGTTCCATGTTTGCCTGGGGTTTGCACCCAAGTGCAATATTCAAAAGGGGCTGTGGCATGCGCTAAAAGGGTTCGCTTGCACAAAAAATGTATGCGGTTGGCAAAGGGAGGGGAGCAGGCCTTGAATCCTGGTGCAGCACAGTATTCAGTGCAGTAGTGTTGCCCTAAGGGAATAGAGTAGGCCACCTTGCGCTGCACGGTTACTGCCAATAAGAAGCCTGACTTACTCCAAGCAACCCTAGTGGCTGGCGTAGTCACTGCAACTAACAACCATGTTGGCAGTTAGGGGAGCACACCTGCGCCCTGGTGGCTAGTGGTACTCCTCACCCTCTGAACCTCATTCCTCTCAGAATCTCACTCTGCCCAGGTGTCTAGTTGTCCCCGTCCCCAATCCCTGTCTCCAGTAAAAGCAATAAGTTTCCTGGTGTCTAGTGATCCCCACCCCCCACCCTCCTAACCCCATCCCTCGTAGAATAAAATAATTCCCTGGTATCTAGTGGTCCCCTACCTTCTGATTGCCAGACCCATATAGTATCATATATTTCCTGGCATATAGTGGCACCCCCCCAACCACTAATCCCTGTTCTTGTACTAGCATAAGCATTCCTTTATGTCTAGCGCACGCCCCCCTCCCACACTGCGGGCACCGGCCAAACCACCCTGCAACTCCCCCCACCTTACTGGTGATGCCAGCGTCATGGGAGTCCATACAGCGGCAGACACAGCCCCCCTCTCACCACCTTGACTGGCTGCCGTATGCGATGACAGAGTGCATGTGTCCCCTGTACTTTAAACGGAGTGCTGTATGGGCTCCTATGACACCGGGGCCACCAGTAAGGTGAGGGTGGGGTGGCAGAGTGGGTTGGCTGGTGCCTGCATTGCGGGGAGGGGGCATTAGACACCAGGGAATGCTTGGGTTTCAGAGGGTGGGGGGACCACTAGACACCAAGGAAGTTATTGCTTTTACCGGAGACGGGGGATTGGGGGATGAGGGGACCACTAGACGCCAGGGCAGAGTGCAATTCTGATATGGAAGGGGTTTGGAGGGTAAGGGGTACCACTAGCCACCAGAGAGTAGGTGTGCTCCCCCAACCACCAACAATGGTTGTTGGTTGCAGTGGCTCCCCCAGCTGCTAGGGTTTGCTGGAATAAATTAGGCTTCTCTGTTGTAATTGCGCAGTGCAAGGTGGCTTACGCTTTTCCCTTTGCGTAATGCTACCACTCTGAATATTGCACTGCACAGAGATTCATGACTCCACCCCTCACTTTGTGCACCGCATATTTTTTTTTATTGAATGCTAACCCTTGTAGCATGTGCCACATCCCCCATTGAATATTGCGCCCAGGCACAAAGCAGTGTCAAACATGGCGCAGACATGTGGCCCACTGGGCAAAGTTTTGAATATCTGGCCCGTGATATTTAAATCTTGTTTAGCTCTTTGTTGTAAGTATTTCTTAAAGTGATTCAGTACACTTATGGACCTAATGTGCCACTTTTGGGATATGGTACCTTAGGTCCGCGATAGTAGTTTTGTGTAAATTTTAAAGTTTGATTGTGAACCTTCATGTAGTGGTATGGGATCGTAGTTTGGCCCCAACATGGTAGCCAACTGATCTCTTCCACTTCCTTATTGCTCTCCACACCCCCGTGCTCAGGCATGTTAGGACTTGCAGCAAGGGAGAGCGTGGGAGTGCACCCCATTGAAATGAATGGTACTGAATTTTCCTTACTCTTTAATACATTATGATGGTGAACTGGAGAATAATGAAGACCACCGCTTTACTAACAAGACCAAATTAATTTATTGTATTTTATGTAATGTTTTGTAATTTTTTTTCCTACATTGTACCTAAGCTCACAGGCTTGGCTTAAAACAGTTTTTTTTAATCCAGTCCACCTCTGTTTAAATGGAAATACATACATATATAAATAAGTGCTTGCACTGTAACATAGAAATATAGAAACATAGAATCTGATTGCAGATAAGAACCGCTTGGCCCACCTAGTCTGCCCATTTCCCTACCTAACAGATAAGCTGCAGATCCTAGTTAACCAACAGCCTACTTCCTCCTACCCCCCCACTAGAATTGCCTTGTGTCCCTCCCATGCATTCTTGAATTCCCCCACTATTTTTAACTCAACAACCTCCTCAGGAAGGCTGTTCCATGTATCTGCAACCCTCTCTGTGAAGAAATACTACCTCACATTATGTCTGAGCCGCCCCCCCCATCTTAAAATTGTGCCCCCTTGTTCTTGCACATCTCTTTTTCCTGAAAGATGCTACCCTCTTGGACTTTGTTGATTCCCTTGAGGTGCCTGAAAGTTTCTATCATGTCCCCCTCTCCCTCCTTTCCTCGAGGCTACATCTTAAGCTCCTTTAGTCTTTCTTCATGTGTCTTCTGGTGTAGACCCTGCACCATTTTGGTTGCCCTCCTCTGGACAGCCTCCAACCCCCCCCCCCCCACATGCTCAGGCATGTTAGGACTTGCAACAAGGGAGAGTAACCACTCACCACAGTAAGGGTGCAGTTATATTTCATTAGCTATATTTATTATGCTAGTTTTATATATCAGACCCTTAAACAAAACCTGTTGGTTGTGGATATATGTGCTGTTAATGTACCTCAGTCTGTGTATGCATGTGTGATAACATGTGCATATAGGGTACTACACATTTTCTATTGTATGTGTATTCAACCTTGCAATATGTCAATGTACTTGAATATTCAAAAGTTGAAAAAATCAATAAAAACTTTTATGGTTAAAAAGAAAATACCATAATGATGTTTTACTTATTTTCCTCTTTGTTTTTCAACAGTGTTCCACCTCTCCAGTAAGATGACATCAGTGGTACCAGAGAGCTGTCTTCTCATTATGCTGGGTTTAGGACTGGGTGGCATCGTTCTGGCAGCTGCCAAGAAGGCAGAGTACCAGCTGGAGCCAAGTACATTCTTCCTCTTTCTTTGGCCCCCAATTGTGCTGGACTCTGGGTATTTCATGCCAAGTAGGCTGTTTTTCGACAACATTGGAGCCATCCTGATGTATGCTGTGATTGGTACGTTGTGGAACTTTTTTGCCACTGGAGCGGCACTCTGGGGAGTAAAGCAAGCGGGATTTATGGGTAAGTTAGCAGCATTTATTTCTTAACTATTGACCTGGTTAAAGGGCAGCAGTATAAAAATATATAATACAATACATTAAGCTCTTATAATCTATAATCTTACTTAAAGGAAGCTCTTGCAGCAGGCCAACACCAGTAGGACTTAGCTGCCAGGACCACTCAGAAACTTTTTAGCTAGCAGTCTACTATGGGGACCGCCCACGCAATCGCCCTCTAATGTTGGCCTGTCCTATAAAGACGGGCAGTCCTCCACACCCTCCTCAGTTCTTTCCCACCATCGACCTGTGCATGTCAGACCTTAGCAGATGCCACAGCTTTAGTCTACTGTACCCACGCTTTTCCAACTTTCGCTATTATCTTTATTTTCTTCCATGTTGGATTGATTTTTCAGTGTTTTCGACATCGGGTTTATGTCTTCTCTACCTGCCTCATATTCCAACCACTCCACAGAGTGTGCCTGCAGAAAACAAATTCCTGAAAAAGATGGTCAGTCTGCTTGTATCTTGTGCCTAGGCCCCAGCCATGACACTGAAGCCTGCCAGATCTGTCAGAAATTCAGTCAGGCCACCTGGAGACATTGCTTTAAAATTCTGCAGAGCAATCTCATTAAACAGAAATTCGTCACGATGGAAAAGGAACTGCAGGCCAGAAGCTCTTTGGCTTCACCAGTCTCAGAAAATGAAGTCCTCACAGCCCTCCATGCATTAAATACATCCAAATCCAGCCCAGACAGGATTCACCCCACTCTCCTGTAGATCTCTGCTGCCACAATCACAAAACCTCTAATCCATCTACTCAGCCTCTCCTTTTCCATGGGCACGGTCCCATAGGCATGGAAATTTGCCTCTGTCGTTCTTCTTCACAAAGGAGGGGATTCCTCTACACCCAATAATTACAGGCCCATCTCCCTCCTCCCAAAGGAAGCAAAGCTTTAGGAATCCCTGGCACACACCAGCCTGGCGGACTACCTTGCCACAAACAACCTCCTAACTCCTCACCAGTCTGGCTTCCAGAAACAGCATTCCACCATCTCTTCTCTCCTGTGTGTCACAAACCAGATCCACACTGCCTCTGACCTAGGTTGCCTCACCTCCGTAGTCTCCGTCGACCTGGCCAAGGCTTTTGATTCTGTATCTCACCCCCTCCTCCTGCTAAAACTTGAATCAGCTGGCCTTGCCCCCATCGCCTTACGGTGGTTCAACTCCTATCTGTACAACAGGTCATAATCTGTCAGAATCATTGACTTGTCTCTTCCCCCAACCCATTTTAGCAGGCATTCCACAAGGATCTGTCCTTGGCCCCATCCTTTTCTCCCTCTTCAATAACGACCTTCCCTCCTCTTGCACCAAGTCCAGCATACACATGTATGCAGATGACGCTATCCTTTTTACCTCTGGCCCATCAATGCATGAAGCTCAAATTACCCTCCAATGCGATTTTTAACTACATCTAAAAAATGGGTCTTACAAAACCAATTAAAACTTAATACCTCCAAAACTGTTTCCATGCTATTTGGCACAATTCAAACAATTAGCAGGTTCCCCAACCCATCATCTCCCTGGATGGTACCCCTCTTGACCAGGTTAGCAAATACAAGTGCCTAGATATTTGGCTAGACCCCCAATTATCATTTGCTCCACATAGATGCAAACTACAACCCAAACTTGGCACAGAGACCCCCTCCCACTACTGTCCAAGGTGCTCACCCTACATGCTGCAGTTTGGATCCTGGACCAACTTCCCTGATTTTTGGGTTGAATTGATTCTATCGGTCCGGTCCTAGCTCGGGTAGTCTGGTGCTCCTTGGAAACAGGTGAGTTTCCTAGCTCCCTGAAGGAAGCAGTGGTAACACCCCTCTTGAAAAAAGCTTCTTTGGACTCAGGCTGCCATGCAACTACAGACCAATCTCTAACCTTCCCTTTTTAGGGAAGGTGATTGAGAAGGTAGTGGCCATGCAGCTGGAGAACCACTTGACCATCCATGACATCTATGACCCCTACAGTCCGTATTTCGAAAGAGACATAGTACTGAGACAGCGTTGGTGCGGGTGCTCAATGATGATCTGATGGCTAGAGATCGGAAAAACCACTCCATCTTGGTTCTTCTAGATCTCTCATCTGCATTTGACACTGTGGATCGTGGGGTTCTGCTTGACCGCCTGAGATTCATCTGTGGACTGTCTGGTACAGTCCTCTGGTGGTTTACATCTTTCCTCACTGGAAGAACTCAGAGAGTGGTGTCCGAGGTTTATTTCTCGGACCCAGGTTCTCTATCTTGTGGGTTTCTCAGGGCACGGTGCTGTCCCCGATGTTGTTAGCAGTGTACATGCTGCCCCTCAGAGACATTGTAAGAAGGTATGGGCTGAGGTTTCACTACTATGCTGATGATACCCAGCTCTACCTTTCTTTTACCTGACCAAGATGGAGCTCTCTCAGTCTTTAATAGCTGCCTCACAGAAATCCAGGCGTGGATGGATTCCAGTTGGCTAAAGTTGAACTCGGAAAAGACAGAAGTGTTGGTTGTGGACCCGGCATGCCAGATAGGGGGGCTGGGAGTGGGTTCGCCCTCAGGGCTTTTTCTTGTGGGCGTATCACTTCTGACCTCTGAATGGGTGCGAAATCTGGGGGTACTTTTTGATGAGGGGCTAACTCTGCATTTACAGGTGTCTGCCGTCATCAAATCCTCTTTTTACCATCTGAGGAATAGCTCCAGGATTAAGCACCTTGTTCCGTCCGGCGATTTTCCTATGCTGGTCCATGCCTTTGTGACCTCACGCCTAGATTACTGCAACTCCCTCTATCTAGGGCTACTTGGAGTGGAAATCTGCCACTTGCAGCTAGTGCAGAACGCTGCAGCCCGGCTTCTGGCAGGAAGTCCTAGATCCTGTCATATTACACCGGTGCTGCGCAGACTGCACTGGCTGCTGGTACAGTGACGGATCACCTTCAAATTCGGTCTTCTGACTTTTAAAGCCATACACGGACTAGGCCCGGATTACCTCAAAGAGCTTCTGGTCCCCTACTAGCCTGGGCGATTGCTCCACTCAGTTGACGAGGGGTTGCTAGAGATTCCGAGGGTGTGTTTGAAATCTTCTGAGGCCTGGGCATTTATGCACATGGCCCCAACCCTCTGGAATTCTCTACCCCATCGGTTGCGGGAGTGCACGACTGTGGAAGGATTCAAACAAGCTTTAAAAACACACTTGTGGGTTCAAGCTTTTGGCGAATGAATAGTTTTATACTAGATTATCTATTTTATACTATTTTATGATTTGGATACCTAATCTGTTTTTTTAAATGTGTTGGTCGCCTTGATATTCTGAAAGGCACCATAAAAAATAGTTATTATTATTAGATGTCAAATCCTAATTAAAATGATATGCCCTGTCTTTGACTGGGCGGATGTGGTCTACTGCTCGGCCTCAGATACCACCCTATCAAAGCTCGACATCCTCCTAAATTCTTTTTGCCTCTTCGCTACCAACTCACCCCTTAGAATGCATCACTGTGATCTGTGCTCCATCTTAGGAATAGCCCCGCTGTCCCACAGGCGTTATACCCACTCGCTCAATTTGATATATAAATTCTGGTTCAAGCAGCTACCCCCCTACTTGATGGAAAACCTCTCACAGGCCTCAGACACCCCCTACGCATTGACACAGAAATGAAAGATCCTTCTGCATACCTTGACCATCCTCGTCCTCTGGCAAAACTGCCTTCTCCTATCAGCTCTCCACTTTGTGGAATAATCTAACCCCATCCATTAGAAACGCCTCCTCTTTCCTCGCTTGCAAGAAGCAACTATGCTTCTTAGTGCCTCCTTCTTGCCACGGTCTCAGGTGACTGCCACTAACTCCGTTGCCTCTGCCACCACTCCCAATAGACCTCTCTCACTGATCCCATCTTTGGCTAAATCCTCATCTTCTCACCTCACCTCATCTCATACAATCACAATGTCTCTAACATGCCTTGTGCTGTGTTAATGCTTTTGAAAACTGTTTGCTGTTGGCCTATAGCTCTATTGACCAGTAATGTGGAAACTTCTGCTGGATCTGTCTGTATTCAAACCATCAACTTGCAAATACCGTAACTGTCTGTAAACAATTTTGTAAATATCCTGTCTGTGTTATTACTGTAGGTGTTCCTTTATCCCCTCCCCTGGGTCGCACCTGGAAACGAGCCACGGCTCAATGTGCCTATCCTGGTCAATAAATGTTTAAATAAAAATAAATAAAATAGTCTTCCAGGGCATCCTCCTCTTCTCAGTCCTGGGAAAAATCTGGTGGGAAGCACAAGCACCAGGAGAAACACTGGGACTGGGATCAGTCTGCTTCCCGCTCGCAGTGTCCACACAAACCTTTGACCACGTTTGGGTCATCCTGCCATGGGTGATCGGCCCCTACACCCCACCATCTGTCTTCATCTCTGTCACAGGCAGCGGCTCCTTGGGGTAGAGAACTTTGTCTCCTGTCGCTAAGACCCATCACTTCCTCAGATTCTCAGCCAGGAGGCTCGGCTGGTGTGGATGTGACCGGTGTTAGCTCCTCTGCTGTTGCGCCCCAGCTATGATGCTGCCTCCATCTCTCCCCTCTACGGGTCTGATGTCAGCCCTTCTTAGCAGCACCCGCAGCAGGTGATCGGTGTTGCTTCTAGTCCAGCATCGCCTCTGCTGTCACCTGGGAGGTCTCCTCTCCTCCTGGCACTCGCCTCTCCTTCCTCGGTGCTGGTGGATTCCTCTCCCGGGCATCCTCAACTGTCACCTGCTGGGCTGCTGCCATTGTTGTCCCTGCTGCAGCCTGCGGGCCTGGTGCTGTTTCCACAACCTCTGCCTGCTAGCTCTCCACTGGTGTACCCTACGTTAGCTCTGACAGCCCCGACACCACCTTTCCCATACCCAGCGCTGGCCTACCCTTATCTGCCTATGTATAACTATCCTCCGCTGGTGGATTATAATGCCCTGTTCTCTACATGGTGCTCCTTCATGTAGAAGCAGACCCCTGCTCCTCAGGCTTCTCCTTGGGGGCCCACCGGGGATCTTCAGCCCCTAGACCGGGCACGGCCAGGTACCAGTAACCCCCCCCCATGTTTTGGAATCCAGCTGATCCAGACCTGATGCCGGTTCCAGAACTCACCAGGAGGGGTGCCCACTGGCTGAAAGTGAGCCAGACGAGCTGGATGAGGATGACAAGAATTACTTGGAGTCTTTCTCCACCCAGAGGGGGTCTTAGGAGGATGAAGAACCCAAAATGGTCCATAAGTCCCCTCCTGATGATCCATCATTTATGGCCATCATGTGACACATCCAGGCCACCATGGATTGGGAAACAGAGGAACAAGTTCTGGAGCAGTGTCACCTGGACATTTACCAGAGGCAGCCTAATGACCTCCTCATCATTGTTGCCCCCCCCCCATTGACTCATATGAAGATGTCACAAGGACAGCCTGAAATCATCCCTCCACTGTTCCGACAGTGCCTAAGAAAGCAGCCTGGCTCTATAATGCTCCAGCTGGTAAGCCCTTTTTGGGAGGGCAGCCCAAAGCTGACTCTGTGGTCATCAACATAGCAAAAGACCATGCCAAGAAGCCCAAGCACCTCAGCTCCCTTTCTCCCGGACTGGGAATCCAGGCAGCTGGATCACCTGAGCAAGCGAGTCTTCACATCTTCCACCCTGGTCATTAGGGCCATTAATTATTTAGTCCACATGGTCCAATACCAGAATGTTCTCTGGAACCAAGCCAGGGAACTGGTGCAGGCTTTGCCGGATGACCTCTCCAAAACTCAGCTTGCCCATGTCCTCAAGGCAGGCTACAACATTGGGACCCACGTATTTCGAGTCACCTGTGATGCAGTGGATGCCTCAGGCAGAAGAGTGGCTGCTGACATCTACCTCCGGCACCATTCCTGGCTCTGAGTGTCGAGTTTTGCCTCAGACGTACAGTCCAACATTTTGGATGCTGCCTTCCAGAGTTCCATCCTTTTCGGTGGGGGGTTGCAGGACATAATTTCCTCCCTTCAGGAGTCTGACCATGCTCTTCACTCCATTCAGTCACTATACCATACCCAACCTAAGTTCGGTCAGTGGCCACCCATTCACTGCTCCTGCCACATACAGGACCACCCACCAGCCAAAGATCAGGCCAAACACAAGGTGGCTACAGCCCTGACCGCATCCTCTGCCAGAGCCCCTTGAGCACCCACGGCTGCCCTCTGGCACACGCCCCTACCTCCTGACTCCTTGGCCAACCCCTCTCCTCTAGAAGGGGTTCTGGGGCAGGCAGTAGGGGGTCGGTTCTCCCTGCACCTCGACAGGTGATGGGACATCGCAATGGACTGCTGGGTACTGCAGATCATAGAACACAGTCACACATTAGAGCTTCTTGTGAGACCCCCAGAAACTCCTCTGGGCAACTCCTCCTGCCCCTCAGCTCATCTGCACCTCATCTAGGAGAAAATACAGGCTGTTCTGCAGAAAAGGGTCATAGAGCCCGTCCCTACAGCTTAGTGGAGAAAGGGGTTCTACTCCCACTTCTTTCTGGTCCCCAAGAAGACCGTGGATCTCCAGCCCATCCTGGATCTGAGTCATCTCAACTTCTGCATAGAGCACAAGCACTTCAGATGGTCACCCTTCAGAGTTTGTTGCCCCTAATACACCAGGGGGACTGGCTCTGTTCTATAGACATGTAGGATGCATACCTGCATATCAGGATCTTTCCTTCCCATCGGCCCTTGCTCCTCTTCAGTTTCCAGAGAGCCCATTTTGGTGCAAATGAACAACATGTCTGTTGTGTATTACATCAACAAATGGGGGGAGCTCACTCTTACCCCCATGTGCAGGGAGGCAATGAGAGTTTGGAACTGGGCCATTGAACATAGTCTGGCACTCTCGGCCGTCCATGTTCCAGGTGTCCAAAACATCCTGGCAGACAGTCTAAGCCACTCCTGGTCCAAGGCTCAAAAGTGGAAGCATCTGACTCCAGTGGTCGAAGACCTCTTAAACAAATTGGGTTGACCAGAGTTGGACTTTTTTGCATCCCCACATAACGCAAAACTGCTGCTTCTCTGCTCACTCAATCCTGTGCCTGGAGTTTTCTGGTGAGATGTATTGTCCCTTTCCTGGAAGGGGAGGTTTCTTTTTTTTTTTTTTTTAACTTTCTCCTTATACTCCCCCTACCTGCAGTGCCCGGACTCTTCGGGAGATGCACATATGGCCTTATCAGTCCTCGCCCTCTTACCTGGAGCCTGGCATGGTCCATCCCCCATGTAGCCTTGGTTATACCCCCAGGCGTGGTACAAGGTAGGGGCCCTTACACCCCAAGATCCTTCCTCTTCTCGTCAGGATGCCGTCACCAGGGCAGGTAGGGGCATTGGGGATTGAGGCAGTGGTGCTCTGTCTACCAGCAGCACTGCAGGGTGTTTTTCCATGTTTCTTGGCTTGCTGTGTATCCTGTTGTCAAGGTGCTGAGTGCCGATGTCCAGCACACCACCCTTCTCGCTGGCTTGGGCTTGCTGTACCTCTGGTCTTCACCCGAGGTCAGACATGCACCGAGCCCTGGATCCTCCCCTCCCCTCCCCCCTGAGAAGGCAAGCTGTCCTTAGGACACTCAAGTCTCCTCCCCCAGCTGGCCCTCCAGCTTCTGGGCTTGTTCCTGAACCCGGGTCGCTGGCATTGCAAGTGGAAATCCAACCACTGCGCCGGCAGGCCGGACGAAGGGGAAGTTTCTGTACGCTTTCCCTCCCTTCCCACTCCTCCAGAGAGTACTCTTCAAACTTCAGTTGGAGGAGGTGGAGATTATTCTCATAGCCCCCATCTGGCCATGTCGGATCTGGTTCCCCTTGTTACAGCAGCTGTGGTGGAACCTCCAGTGTCTTTGTCCCTGTGCACCAGCTTGCTCTCCCAGGACCAGGGCAGCCTGGTTCATCTGGATCTAAAAATCTCTGCATCTCTATGCGTGGCGCCTGTGGACTTAGCCATTGCCCATTTAGGGGTTGCCTCTAGGGTAATGGATGATCCTGGTGGCCACCAGAAAGACCATCACCAGGGCCGCTTACACAATGAAATGGAAGCACTTCGCCCTTTGATCTGGTTTGCACCAGCTGGATCCCTTCATCTGTCCAGTGAATCAGGTGTTGGAGTACCTTCTCTCCCTCTCAGACTATGATTTGGGGTACTCCTCCGTCAAGATGCATCTTTCTACCATCTCCGCGTACCATGCACCTGTCGAGGGCAGGGCCCTGGCTCAACTTGATGTGTCTTGCACTTTCTTGCGGGGCATTTTGCATTGAAACCTCCCATTTGGGACCAATTCCCTTTGTGGGACCTTACTTGTATGTTGGAGAAACTCACGTTACCTCCCTTTGAACAAGTCACAAGTTGTGAGCTATGCTGTCATGGAAAGTGCTATTTTTAGTTGCTGTTACTTAGGCTCCAAGGATTACCGAGCTGCAGGCTCTTACATGTAAAAAGACTTACTTGGTTTTCACAAAGACAGGGTATATTTAGGTAATAATCTAAGTTTCTTCCCAAGGTGGTGTCAGAGTTTACTTTGAACCAATCCATCCGCCTACCGGTCTACTATCCAGAGTATTCTAATCAGGGGGCGGCTTGTTCCATACCTTTGATATACATAGAATTCTATGATACTATACGCACCTGACCAGAACTTCTACAATGTCTGATCAGTTGTTTGTTTTGTTTGCCCCAAGAGAGAGCGCACTCTGGTTTCCAAACAGTGTTTATCTAAGTGGTTAGCTAATTATATTGTTTATTGTTACCATAAGTATGATAAGGACCTCCCAGGAGTGGATAAGGGCCACTCCACCAGGGATATGGCCACCTCCACGGCTTGTTTCAGAAATGTGTCTGTTGCAGACATTTGTGCAGCTGCCACCTGGAGTTCTGTCCACACCTTCACCAAGCATTACAGCCTGGACATTGCTTCCAGGCATAGGGCCAACTTTGGCCTTGCTGTTCTGCAGGACCTTCTTCCTTAGGCCAGTGGCTGCTGTCTGTCCTACTCCCAGTGCTGTTTCCTTTATTCTGCCAGAACTGCTTGGGACTCAGTCCTGCCAGTGTTGATCTGCTGCAAGAGCTTCCTTGAAGTCAGATAGTACAGTTACTTAAGAATATACCATAACAGTAGATCTTCGAGAAGAGCTTTTGTAGCAGGCCATGATTTTCCCTCCCTCCTTTCCCCTTCTTGTTGTTCTGCTGTATCCTCTTCCATTTCAGTAAGTTTTCTGCTTTCCCTTTTTCCATTCGTGGCTCTCTGGAATCTCCTTGGTTTTTCTTCCGCTGCCCGCTTCGGGTCTCCTGTGGGAGAACCGAGGAGGGAGTGGGGGACTGCCCGCCTTTATAGGATAGGCCAATGTTAGAGGGTGACATCAGCTATGGGCAGTCCCCCGTGGTAGACTGCTAGCTATAAAGTTTCCGTGTGGTCCTGGCGCCTGGCGTTTAAGTCCTACTGGTGTTGGCCTACTGCAAGAGCTCCTCCCGAAGATCTGCTATTACAGTAAGTTCTTACATAACTGCTTTTTACCACTATTTTTTTTTTGAGTGGTCTCATGCCCATTCTTAGGGTATGAGACCTGCAAACCAAAGGCGAATGGTTCTGATAATCTAAAAATGACAGAGACCACCCTTCCAATCGTAGGAGTGGTCTTGTTGATGGTATCAATATGTTAATCATTGAGGTCAATCAATAATAAATAAAAATGAAAAAAGACCTAACCTTCTTTCCAGGGCACCTGTGCTTGAGGTGCTCCTTACAGAGTAAAAGTTTCTAATGCACAGGAAAAAGGAGGACATTGGTTGAGAGCACTTCCTTGAACTATAATTTCTTAGTTCCCACTTTGATGATTGAATTCTAACTCTCACGTCCTAAAGATTTGTTTTGAGTTACAGTTTTATTTGTCATACAACAAACACTAAAGTACGTCATAAATTTGGTTCAAGTGTGTTTCCTTGAGAGGTACAGACATTCTGGGACATAGAAACATAGATGTTGATAGCAGAAGGAGATCACCAGGTCCATCTAGTCTGCCCATTGTCTTTTAGCCTAGCCTTCTAACTGCCCTTGGGATTGAGGGCTCCCTTGTATCTGTCCCAAGCATTCTTGAAACCTACCACTGTGCTTGCCCCCACCACCTCTGCAGGAAGGCTGTTCCAGGCATCCACCACTCTTTCTGTGAAGAACAACTTCCTGGTGTTGGTGGAGAACTGCCCTCCTTGCAGCCTTAGATCATGTACCCTGGTTCTGCTGCCCTTCTTAAATTGGAAGAGATCATCTATCTGCACCTGGTTTGTGCCTTTTATGTACTTGAATGTTTTGATCATGTCGCCCCTCTCTCTTATCTGTTCCTGGGAATACATGTTCAGTTCTTTCAGTCTATCCCCATGGGACATCTCATGCAGTCCCTGAATCATTTTTGTTGCCCTTCTCTGTACCATCTCCACTCAGTCAATGTCCTTTTTGACGTGGGGCCTCCAGAACTCGACACTGTTCTCCAGTTTAGGCCTAATCAGTGATCTGTACAGCGGCAGGGTCACGTCCCTCTTCCTGCTTGTGATTCCCCCCTCCCAGCGCATCCCAGTATACCACTGGCCTTTAATGCTGCCTTCTCGCACTGTTTACCTACCTTCAAGTTGTCTGAGATAATGATTCCCAAATTGCAGTCTTGAGTGGAGGCTGCTAGTCTTTCCTCTCCAAGGTAATATGCCTTATTTGGATTTCTTTTTCCTATGTGCAAGACCTTGCACTTTTTGGCATTGTATCTCAATTGCCATGCTCCAGACCATTCTTCCAGTTTCTTGAGGTCAGCTTCCACCTTGTCCACTCCCTGCTGGGTGTTGACCCTGTTGCATATTTTGGTGGTCTCTGTAGTCCGTTAGCTATGTCTAATATGAAAATATTGAAGTGCAGGGGTCCCAGTACTGAACCCTGGGACACATGGCTGGTTACTCTACCTTCTGATGATAGTGCTTCGATTACCTGCGCTTTCTGGGTTTTGCCCTGTAACCAGTTTTTAACCCATCTAACTTCTTTTGATCCAACTCCTGTGTGGTCTAGCTTCTTTATCAGCCTTCTGTGTGGAACTGAGTTGAAGTCCTTGCTAAAGTCTAAATAGACCACATCTACCACACCGCCATCATCTATAGCCTTTGTAACACAGTCAAAAAACTCAATCAGGTCTGTTTGTCTGGCACGACCTACCTGCTGTGAAACTGTGCTGCTTGGGGTCCTGATGGCCACTAGCCTCCAGGAATGTCATGATCCTCTGTTTGAGTAGTGTCTCCATTAACTTCCCCACTATGGATGTGAGGCTTACTGGCCTGTAATTTCCAGAGTCCTCCCTGCTGCCCTATTCGTGGAGTGGGACCACTATTGCCCTATTCCAATTTTCGGGTACCTCCCCACTGTTTAGGGATTTGGTGAATAGTTTAGCCAGTGGGGCAGCCAACTCTAATCTCAGTTCTTTTAAGATCCTGGGGTGCATTTCGTCTGGCCCCATGGCCCTGTCAATTTGCAGTTTATTTAGTGCCTCCTGTACTTCAGTCTCTGTGAAGGGGCTAGTATCAAGCCCCTGTCCAGGGGTGTTGCATTTTGCCATTTCTGGGCCATCGCCTGGGTCCTCCTCAGTAAATACTGAGCAGAAGTACTTGTTCAAGATTTCTGTTTTGTCTGGGTCGTCTTTTGTTGTTTTCCCCTTCCTGAGTTGTAATCTAAACTAACAGTTGTAATCAAAGTGTTGGTGCGTTTTGACTTGACTATAATGTAACCTTTGACATTTGTTTTTTAATTGTTGCTTTCAGTCAGTGAGTAGGTGGGAAATAAATAATTCACCATTTTGGAATATGCTAACATTACATTTGTTTTAGCTGCCTGTTTGCATGACTCATATGAATGCAGAACAAAGATTTTAAATTAACTCCTAACTCGCTTTACAAACAGAGAAACATGACATCTGTTGGCAGAAAAGGACTGCATGGCCCACCTAGCCCAACCAGATGTTCCCTGTCTATTCTGTACTGCCTCCGCAGACCCTGTCTGATCTCTGGCAACCTTTCCACCTCCCTGCCTCTTTTCTAATATACTCCTGTGTTTATCCCATGCATGCTAAAGCCTTCCACTGTTCTAGCCTCCACTTCTACTGCTTGCAGTCTGTTACAGCCATCTACCATCTTTTCACTGAAGAAATATTTCCTTAGATCTCTCTAGAACTCCCCCCAGCTTCATTGCATGCCCCCCCGTCCCTTATACTCATTCTCATTTAATAGAGGCTCCCCATCTCTATCCTGTTAGCCTGTGAGGTACACGTAGGTTTCAACCATGTCTCCTGTCTTCCAGGGTGTACATGTTGAGATCCCTTAGTCTCTCCTCTTAGGGTTTCTTGAGCAAAACCTGCATGATTTTAGTTGCACTGCTTTGGACGACCTCCACTCTCTCTATGTCTTTTCAGAGGTGTGGTCTCCAAACCTGTCTGCACTATTCCAGGTGAGGTCATACCAGTGAGCGATACAGCAGCAAGACCACATCCCTCCTCCTCTTGCTAGAGATATCCTTCCCTATGTACCTCAATGTCATTGAGGCATAGGTCCAGAAGCATAAGCATACCAGAAGTTATACAATTTGCAAGTAGTATTTTATTATGATCAGTAACAATAAAATAGAAAAAATAAAGTTATCCAGGATAACGTTCCACACAGGTGGCACAAACAAAAACCTTTTTTCTGAATATCTCTCTAAAATCTCAACCCCTCAAACAAAACATTGCATTTTTTTATTCAATGTCTTTTTATGGTGGTTAATAACCTCTGCATCCTGTTCTTGTAAGTTTCATCTCTTTTCTTTCACAGAATGTAACAAGACTTTTTCAAGAAAATACAACATCACACATGCCCCCACAATGCAAAGCATCATGGGCTGCATATGCAAATCACCACAGAATGTTATGCTGGTCCAACTTTAAGCAGAATTGCATGGTGCCGAAAGGCCTCTCACACAGTTTGCAAAGGGTACTAACAGAAGACATAGACACGTGTTTCGTCCTACCAGGACTCATCAGTATGCCTCGTCTGTTTGACACCCCAGTGGAATGGACCAGCTACCCTTAAGGCAGTGTGCCTTGGATATATTGTGGTGAACCCATTAAAATAAAAAACCATTTAAAAGACACGGAACCTCTGTGTGCAAACACTGAGGCAAGGGTTACCCCAAGGGGCATTTGGCTGGGAAGCCAAGTTTCAAGAAAATACATCATCACACATGCCTCCACAATGCAAAGCATCATGGGCTGCATATGCAGTTACTTTCCTGAGGCCAGCCTCAAAAGTACATCTAGCCCAACAGGTGCAACAAATTAGAACATTTTGTCCCAGAACTGGATTCCTTTTGACAGTTCTGTGAGTAATCTTGAGGTAAGAAACATAGAAACATAGACTTTGACGTCAGATAAGGACCGCTTGGCCCACCTAGTCTGCCCATTTCCCTACCAAGAGGATAAGCTGCAGATCCTATTTAACCCACAGCCTATTTCTTCCTACCCCCTTAAAAATTGCCTTATGTCTGTCCCATGCATTCTTGAATTCTCCCACAGTTTTAGACCCTACAACCTCCTCAGGAAGGCTGTTCCATGTGTCCACCACCCTCTCTGTGAAAAAATACTTCCTCACATTGCCCCTGAGCCGTCCCCCTTCTATCTTAAAATTGTGTCCCCTTGTTCTTGCACATCTCTTTTTCTGAAAGATGATACTCGTTTGGACTTTGTTGATTCCACTGAGGTACTTAAATGTTTCTATCTTGTCCCCCCTCCTTTCCTCAAGGGTATACATATTAAGCTCATTTAGCCTTTCCTCATATGGCTTCTCTTGCAGACCCTGCACCATTTTAGTTGCCCTTCTCTGAACTGCCTCCATCCTGTCTATGTCCTTGTGGAGATGGGGTCTCCAAAACTGGATGCAGTACTCCAGATGGGGTCTCACCAACTGTCTGTACAGGGGGATAACAACGTCTTGTTTTCTGCTGGTGATGCCTCTTCCTATACATCCCAGTATACCCCCAGCCCTCCCTACCACCTTCTCACATTGCTTGCCAACCTTAGTCATCTGATATGATTACCCCAGGTCCCTTTCCATTTTTGTTGTTGTTACTATTCCCCCCCCCATTGTGTAATCTTCCCCGGGTTTTTGTTTCACAGGTGTATTACTTTGCATTTCTTTGCATTGAATCCAAGCTGCCATACTTCTGACCATTCCTCCAACATTGCCAAGTCCCTTCTCATCCTTTTCATGCCTCCTTATGTATCAACCCTGTTGCAGATCTTTGTGTCATCTGCAAAGAGGCATACTTTTCCTTCCAGCCCCTCTGCAATGTCACTTATAAAGACATTAAAAAGGACTGGACCCAGTACTGAATCCTGCGGTACCCCACTAGTAACCCCTCTTTCTTCAGAGTAGACTCCATTTACAATTACCTTCTGTGTCCTGTTGTTCAGCCAATGTTTTACCCAGGCTACCACCCTGGGACCCACTCCAAGGCTGGTTAATTTGACTACTAATCTTTTGTGTGGGACTGTGTCAAATGCCTTGCTAAAGTCTAGGTAGGCCATGTCCACAGCCCCTCCCTGGTCTACTACTTTGATCACCCAGTCAAACAAATCAATTAGATTTGTCTGACATGACCTTCCTGCTGTGAACCCATGCTGCCTTGGTCCTGTGCCCCACTGGCCTCTAGGTACTCAACAGTTCTTTCCTTCAGAAGTGATTCTATTACTTTCCCTACCACAGAGGTCAAACTGACAGGTCTGTAGTTTCCTGCCTCTGTCTTTCTCCCACTTTTGTGAAGGGGAATCACATCAGCCTTCTTCCAGTCCTTGGGTACCACACCATTCTCCCATGATTTGTTATAGAGGGTAGTCAGTGATGTCACTAGTTCTCTGCTTAATTCTTTTAGAATTATGGGGTAAATTCCATCTGGCCCCATTGCTTTGTTCACCTTTAGTTTTAGGAGTTCTTTCAGAACCCTTTCTTCTGTGAAAGGACTAGGATTGACCCCCCTCTCCAGAGTGCTTCTGTTAATTGGATTAGGCACCTCCCCCACTTCCTCTTTTGTGAATACTAAACAGAAATATTCATTCAGTATCCCTGCTTTTTCACTGTCACTCTCTGCCCACCCACCATCCATTCTATTCAGCCTCACTATCCCTCCCTTTGTCTTTCTACGCTCCCTGATATACCTATAAAAGGTTTTATCCCCCTTCTTAACCGAGTTGGCTATCTTTTCCTCAGTTTGTGCCTTTGCTATTCTGACTACCCTCCCTGCTTCCTTCTGCCTTAACTGGTACAGTTCTCTGTCCTGCTCCTTCTGTGTTTCCTTATACTTCCTAAATGCTGTCTTTTTCTCCCTAACCTTCACCGCCACTTCTTTTGAGAACCATAGTGGCTTTTTCTTTTGTTTTGATTTGTTTATTTGCTTCACACAAAGGCTTGTTGCCTCTGTGATGGCAGATCTGATATTTCCCCATTGTTGCTGCACCCCTCCTTCTAGCCTGTTTGCTAGTGCTTTTCTAAGGCACTCTCCCATCTTGCCAAAGCCAGCCGTCCTGAAGTCCAGAACCCCTCACTTTTGTATGGCTTGACTCTGTAGCTGAGTTTATCATGAACCACACTGTTTGGTGGTTACTTGTTCCCAAATGGCTACCCACTTCTAGATCTGAGATCCTCTCACTGTCCCCATTTGAGAGTATGAGGTCTAAGATTGCTTCCTCATGAGTAGGTTCCAAAACTAGCTGCCTGAGGCATGCCACCTGAAGGGCATCAAGAATGGCCCTGCTTTTGGATGTGGCTGCAGCAAAGGTGCTCCAGTTAACATCTGGCATATTAAGGTCCCTCATCAACAGTATCTCCCCCTTTCTCTGCCATCCTAAGTATGCCTTCTATCATATCTTTGTCCCTTCCCTCCCCCTGACATGGGTGTCTGTATACAATCCCTGTGCGGATTGTGGTGCCATTTCCAGTCTCTAAGGTGACCCACAGTGCCTCCTTGCCTCCCTGTTTACTCTTTTGTTCAGTTGCCTTTATCCCTTCCCTTACATAGAGAGCTACTCCTCCCCTTTCTGCCCTCCCTGTCTCTCCTGTAGGTTGTGTACCCTGGTATGTTAACATCCCAGTCATGGTTCTCTGTGTACCATGTTTCTGTGACTGCTATGATATCCAGGCATCCCTCTTCCATCAAGGCCACCAGCTCCGGGAGCTTGTTGCCCATACTACGGGTGTTGGTACTCATTACCTTCCATTTCTTGATGGCCTTACCCCTTTTTTGCCCCATCCCTGTCCTTATTGCATTTGTCACTTTCTCCATTTACCCCTGCGCTTCTCCCTATTGACATCTCTATGTTGGTGTCTACCTCACTTAGTACGCTGATTTTTTTGGGGCTAGGATTTCCCTGCTCCTTGCAGTGCCTCCCCCCTTGGCCAGTTTAAATGCTTGCCAATGAAGTATTTAAACCTATCACCTAGGATCCTGGTTCCCCTCCTGGACAGATGCAGACCATCATGCCAGTATAGGCCTGCATCCATCCAGGTGGACCCCCAGTCCCCAATGAAGCCAAATCCCTGAGCTCTGCACCAGTTTTTCAACCACTGATTGAATTCCATGGTGTGGAGCACCCTAGCCTCATCCATGCCATAGACAGGCAGCACCTCTGAGAAGGTTACCATATGTGCTATTTGTCTAAGGCCCCTCCCCATCTCCATTAATGCTTCTTGCACTGCTCTGATCCTTTCTTAGCCAGGTCATGTGTCCCTAGGTGGACAATGACATCCAGCTCCCTCTCCTGTGCAGCTGCTCCTGTGATCCTGAGGATTCACTCCCTGTCCCTCCAAGCCATGGCGCTAGGCAGGCACCTTACCTTCCTCCCCCAGTTCTACCTTTCTAACAATGGAGTCCCCCACCAGGAGCGGTTTCCTTCCCCTGTGGGGTCCCATGCCACCCTTTTGTGGGTCTCCTTTGTGGAGGTTCCCAGCATCCTCCTTGGTCTCCACTGTGGGTGCCTCCATAGAGGAACCATACTTTTCCAGAACAGCATAGAAATTGTGGAGAGGTACTACTGGAGGGATGCGCCTCTGTTCCACCACCCTCACCCTCCTTGAGCCTGCTGTGGTCCAACTGCTTCTCTTTCTTGGCAACCTCTGAGGCAACGGCAGTGACCCTGGTGCTCCCTGGGTGGGAGAGGAGGTCCCACAAATCCTGGCCAACTCAGCCTGGAGATAAGCAACCTCCTCCCTCAGCCCAGAAAGGTGCCTGCAGATGGGACAACACTGCATCCTCCAGAACATCTCCCGGAAGACTGCTGCTCCACAGCCACTGCACTGCACCACTCCCATCATGTCTTTTTTCTGGCCTCCTAACTGTTGTTTGGAATACTTACTCTTTCCTCTGTTTGTTTATTTTCTCTTTTTTTTCCCCCTACTTACTGCCTCTGTGCCCTTTAAGCGCCTGATCTTCCTGTTGTAAGACAAGAAGGTCCTATATTTCTCAGTAGTCTCCTTACTTGCTCAGAGTCGGACCTCCAGCTCTTGGGGGGTGGGGAGGAGAGCTACTCTTGCCCATCTAGGATGATGAGTCTTTGGTGGCTTTGTGATCACTCACTTCCTGATCCCAAACAGGAAGTTTCTGTTGTCACTTAAATCCTGTGCCTATAAAAGTAGAACTGGTTTAGGATGGGGGGATGGAAGTAGGGCAATATAGTCCCAGTAGACGAGTTTTAGTTATACCAGTAGCTCCTTCCTTCGGGTGTTCTGTCTGTTCTCTGGCAGAAGCTATCTAGGGCAGTGCTTAAATCTGGTTTTAACCTGGCTCCTTCTAGCTAAGCCACTCCCCCTACTTTGCAAATCTTTCTACACTTAGTTAATTTCACAGATAACAGTTCCCTTCTGACACCCATGGGTGTAGGCAGGCATACTCCAAGCACTCCATGGTGTGCAATTTTATTTGGGGGGGGGTAGCAAATAGATTCTGAACTGCTTCCCTTTTCCATGAAAACTAACAAAGAAAATACTGAACCGTTCTGTAATTTTATTCATAGGAGTCGAAACTACCGGTAGAGGGACTGGTCACTAATATGTGTTTGCATCACAAGGACAATACAATTTTACAGGCTCTGGGCTGGTATGTGGGTGTCTTAGGGAACAATGCATGGCATTTGTATTTACCAATGCATGGCAACAACCATTATCATGAGATACAAAAGTTGTATTTATTGTGCCAAATGAGGCAACAAACATGGTCCTGGTGTACATTTGTATATTGTCTGGCTACACCCCGGGGTGGGGGTAGCTCACTCTAAAAAGGTGGGGTGGGGTAGCAGTGAGTCCACTTGGTGTGCAGATCTGAAATCCCTGGCTACACCCCTGCTGACACCTGTGACAAGCACCTAGATAAGTACACAGATAACAATTTACTTTAACTACCTCTGACAAACACACTTTTTTTTTTTTTTACCCTAAATTGAAGGTCCTGGTACAAAATTTCTAGTTCTTAGTCCCAGTAGAGAAGTTTGTTATACCAGTAGCTCCTTCCTCCTGGTGTTCTGTCTGTTCTCTTACATCTTAAGGTTAACCGCCTGCGTTACAGACTGGTACCTTTTTAAGAAACCCAAATAGCTTTCTGCAATCATTTCAATCAGCATAACTATATACATTTGCAAACCAAGGGATCCCAGTTTCACAGTCGCATATATTTTTAACCACTGAGAAGCAAGAGGAGAAAGAAAGACTAGAAACAGCAAGTGAATGAAGATAATGGGGAAATTGTGGGACCACTGGAGTGGCCAATTCTTAGGTGCCACAAGAAAATTTGATTGCACAATCAGACAGGCAAAAGACAGAATAGGAGAAGATGAAATAAATCAGATCTTTGTTTTTTAACTCTCTCTGCATAACAAATGGGACAGAGTCTTACCCAACCATGTGATCCTCCCTGTAGCGGAGGATGTGGGATTTCAAACACAGGAACAGGCAGACCAGATTTTATGGTGCATAAAAATGCTCGGAAGCATTTTTTTTTCTTTAAATTGAAAGAAAATATATACAGAAAAATAAACAAGATTATTCAGTGCATCCAAACAAACAAAACCATTGCTTTTCCCAGCAGGGTCACCAGGCATTTCCTTTAGCCTATTTAGCAAGTTTGTGTGACTCCACATTCTCCAGAGGTCCTTCATCCTCCACAGCCAGCTCTAGACTGTCTCTAACATTCCCCTAGTGGTGAGCCCTATTTATACCCTAGGGATTATATCACACTTTTGGGGGAATTCTCATTTGCTGTGGTATTACATAATGGGGAGTTTCCATAGGCCGTAACATAACATAATGGTGGGAGTTGTGGGACCCTGTGGTTTCCACCATTTATCTCTCTTCTGTCTCTCTGTATACCCCTAGGCATTTTTCTCCTGGCAGAGGTCACTCTGCCACACTCCCCTTAAATGGGAACCTATTTTTCTAACATGTTTCTGAAACCTTTTATTTCTCTTTTAACCTTACCTTGTAACATTTACAGTTCTTTGCGTATGTAGTATCCTGTTTTCATTACACCTTTTTTTAAACTTCTTTATTGCATTTAAATCAGTATACAGTGCATACCAGGACAATAATTCTACATCCCATAAGAAAACATGTTCAACAGACATAAATTCCATATTAAATATTGCTACAAACTGCAATAGATGTCACCAGGTTTGAAGACTGATTAACTGGTAAAAATGAACACATGGTTGTGCCTGTCTAATTAAGCAATAAGGCATGAGAGAGAGTGTGCATTATGGTGGGATAACTGCCCACTTCAGGTGCGTTGAAGCATGAGGCAAAGCTGAGTGCTTCCACTGCCAGAGAAGGGCCATTATCTCACCATAATGCACCCCCTGAAGTGCTTTATTGTGATTATGAAATGGGTCCATAAGTATAGGAAGTAACTTTTTAAAGTTTTTTTCTTTTTATGTTAAATTAGTAAAAAAGGTAAAATACATTGCATTATGGGAAAAAATCCTATTCTGGGAGTGCAGTTTTAGTGTTTGTTTGTAAAGCACGGGGCAGTAAATTACATTTCTGTTTTGGGGACCAACAGGACTTTCAAGAAAAGTCATGTTCAGAGGTAGTTTCAGACACCACAGACAGCAATGTTTGGAAGGCCCATTGGGGTCTTTGAAACTTCTGCCCCACACAATCTTCTTAAAATACCATGGTCACCAAGACCAAGGAAAAAGTGCTGGGTGAGAGGATAGAAAAAAAGTTATTTTTTAAAACTGGCTGCATTGGGAAAGGGAGGTTGGTGGCTGGTTAGGCAGTCCTCATTGGTTACGTGTCTTGCAATCAGGGGTAGTGACTAAGACTGTGCAGTTTTAAAAAAAAAAACAGTCAACAGGAGTAATGAGGGGACAAGCAGGATGTCTTTGCTGCTGACACTGTTGACTGTGAGGAGTTTGTAAGCATGTATGGCAGGCAAAGCATTCTTATGATGTTTTTCTCCCACCCGGACCGGCCCCCATCAGCTCTGATGTGCACCCCGACCTGTCCTCCCAGGACTTACTTCCACCATAATGCTCCTCCCTGACTTGACCCCAAGGCGGGGCCCTTGAGGCTGGGCAGGAACAACCCTGGAAGACATACTGAACTCAGTTTCCATGGGGAGCGTCTTGGGTTAGGCTGCTCAGGTCCTCAGTATATGGCAGGCGGCATTCTACATCGGTCTGCATTTTCTACTTTTCAGGGCTTCACCCACCTCCCACATGTGCAGCCGTTGCAACGTCCTGAGGGTGGGGGAAATTCAGCTGCATGTGGTCACCCACGCAGCCTAGAGCTCCTCCACAAGCCACCACCAGGAGGGAAGCTTCCAGGGGACACCCTAAACTCCCTCCCTGCTTCCACTTCTGACATCCCAGCTCGGGATGCATACCTGGGTAGCCAGAGTGCCAGAGCGATGCCCCGTTGCTCGGCGCCATGGAGCCACCTTTTCTTTTTTTTATTTTAATAAGATGTGATGGGGTCCACTGTTTGTGTATGGCAGGTGGCACGATGATCAGCTAAGGTGGGCAGCTTCAAAGGTGCATGTTAAGCCTGTTGGTCTAGGAATACTTTCAGCTGGGCTGTTGTGTTGGGATAACAGCCCTGCTGAAAGTAACTCTCGATCAGTCCGCAGTGGGCATTCTTTAAACTCATTTATAATGACTATTATGCATTACCTGCAATCTGATATTGGGTCTTCTATAATTAGTTACCAATATAATGAGTAAGCATTGTGTAATTAATATAAACAGTTTATAATGAAAAAACAATTAAACTAAAAATAAAATAGTTGTCAATAACTCTCTGTTGTCTACTATTATGTCTATACTGATTCTGTAATAATACTTCTTCCAATCATGCTAGCTAAGTCAGCTGGGAAAGAGCAACATTTGTTAGCTGATTGTGGATTTACTCAGGCCCCCATCTCAGTATCCGTCAGGTTGTTGGGAGAGGGCAGAGTGACCTTCTGTTGCCTCAATATAGTTCATAAAAGGTAACAAGACCCTTGAAATTTGTCTGCCTGTCAGCATAACTCTGTAGTAATCCTTTCGCCCTGGCATATAGATTTTATGAGGTTTAGCCACTCCTGGGAAGGACTCTGAGGAGTAAACCATTTTCTGGTCATTACTTTGTGGGCTGCAGCCAAGAAGATCTCTGTAAAACTTTTCTGATTGGACATTCTACCTTTTGGGGTAAGTCCTAAAATCATATGGCTAAAATCTGGCTCCCGTGGCATCTCCAACAGTTGTTCATAAAATATCATCCCAAAAAGACTGGATAACAGAACAGCAGCAAAAAAATATGTTAGGGAGTCCCTTCCTCTGCACCTTCTCCAGTCCCTGTTCTGACCTGGCTGTATGACATATTTAGTTCTAGATGGAGTTTATTTATTTATTTGCTTTTGTTAACCAGGTAAGCACACTAGACAGCATGTGCCTATTTTCAGGTGCAAACCGGGAGGGTTACAAGTGTACAAATCAGAGTAAGCAGGTAGAAAGTGTGCACACAAAGCACTGAAACAATGGTTACATTAAGAGGTGCATTGTGATCATCAGGCAGACAGGATTCTTACAGAAGCAAGAGACATAGTGACATTGGGGCGAGGGGTAGAATCGCAATAGGTACAGGCATGGAAGTAAAAACACAGGTATATAACAACAAACATCAAGCTAGCTAGGTACAAGGAAGAGCTTTCAGGCTCATGCATTTCATCAAGAGGTAGATGACAGTGTGGTACCGGCCTGGGCAGCAAATGCATACAGGACAAGTCATAAGTACCACTCTGCAGAGCCAGGTAATTGAGAGGCAGGTTACAGAGGATGGGCAACAGGTTGGGGGGGGGGGGGATTCTGGCTGTAGGCACACAAGTCGGGGTCATCTAGGGCTGGGGAGTGTACCATGTACAGAAGGTGGGACAGGAGGCATCGAGTATGCCAGTTAGGAAATACCATCCCACCAACTTCCAGCAGAATTCTCTCCAATGATTAGAGGCTGACATGTGAAAAGCCCATCCCACATGTTGTGCCATTGTTCATCCTATAAGTGGATGTTGACTTCCCTCTCCCAAGTTTGCTGACTAGAGATGGGAGGGCCCTCCGTCACAGGTTTATAACAACCTGCTACTTGGGATATTAACTTTTTTGGCATAAATGCTGCTACCTGCTTGTTCAGTAAAATTCAATTAATGGGTGGGGATCTGTCTGCAAATCTTGTATTTTATTCCCCACTGTCACAGTGTGGCTCTGTGAGAGTCGGGGGCTTTAGAATAATGGTTTAGACATTTATTCTCTCTTTACCTTTGGGGTTAGAAGAATGGGTAGTAATAAAAGAATTAAATAAATGGGTTGCAGATTTATTGTTGGGTATGGTTTGCAACTTGGAGGTGCATTTGTGCCTTGGTCCGTTGCTTTAAAAGAATATGGAGTCAAGCTGTGAATAAACGGCATTCCTCTTTTTCTTTGCTGCTTCTCGGACACCTCTCTAGTCAGCTAATATTATAAAAATAAAGTATACCATCATGCTTTATATAAAACTAAAGTCGTAGGAATAAAAGGAACATATTAAATAAGGTATAAGATGCCGAGCATGTTTTCTTGGCTCTGGTTTTTGATAGCGAATTTTAGTGAAGCGTTTCCTTTATTCAGCTTCCCTGTATAAAAGTTAGCGTTCTTTGCTTTATCCAGAAAACGAGCGCTTTGTTTGATTACTATATTCTAAACCATAGTTTAAAGCAGTAGATAATGGTGTAGGAGAAGAAGAAATAGAGTGCTCTGAAGTTACAAAAGAATTTAAAACTGATAGGCTGAAACATCTGCCATCAGGATAAAGGCATGCATAGGTATTGCAAGGGCTGTACTAATAAATAGATCCTCTCCTGTTCTACCCGGTACATATGGGTGTTTGGAGCTTGAGTTATGCTCCGGGTATTAGAAATAGAATATATTGAATAGTTTCCAGCTTCTGAGACACCCCGGAGAAAGCCTGTTTTGAGGGTTTTATTGTAAGGAAACAGCCCTCTGTAAAATACTTTGCAAGTTGCTGTATAGATAAATAGTTGGAACCCTGTTATGTATTTTGCAGCGCTAGGCCTTATTTGTCCCTTGATTAGTTGTAAAATAATAGAGGACCTCTTGGTCCACATTTTTGTTCTCTGTTTTGCTTTAGCACAGGGAGCTATTGGGTAAAGCTGCTTTTTCTATATAGACTTGCTGCTGAGCTCCAGTGCGATTGTGCGTATACGAGTGGCAGTTCCTGCTCGTTGGTGCGCACAGACGCGAAGGCATTTAGCTCTTAGCAAATGCAACTTTTTGCTTTTAGAAACATGGAAGATCACTCTTCTTACCCTCAGGAGGTGAATTCCTTTGGGTTGGAGTTGATTTGGTGTTGGTCTCGAAGCGAGGGGATTTTGGGCATTGTGGAGCTCTGGAGTTCCTTCGCGTTCGGCTGTAGCTTGTGCTTAACAGCCAGACGGCCAATTTTCCCTTTCATTTATGCTAGGGGAAAAGGGGTGTTGCTTCCTGAGGGTTAGAAAAATACATTACAACCCTTAAAGAAGGAGTGTAATTTACTTCTGCATACAGAATTAAGATGTTATAATGAATTATGATGTTTAGACATGTTCTATAAATTTAAAATGATGTATATAAAGAAATACTGTTTAAAATATTTATTTATTTGCTTTTGTTAACCGGGTAAGGCACACTAGAATGCCAAGTGCCTATGTTCAGGTGTGACCCGGGAGGGTTACATAGGTAGAAGCATACAAGAACAGTGAAGGAATCAATTTACATACAGTGAGATAACAGGCTTAACAGGAATTGGATAGGCAGCTGACAATATAAGTCAAATTTAACATACAAGAAAATAACAGACATAACCGGGAATTAATAGGTAGCAAAACAGCATTAGAGACGATTAGCACATGATAAATACAACTGTGGAACATACAGGATGAGCACGGCAGTGAGCAGCAAAATACATAACAGGTACGATTAGTGAAAACAGAGGGGTTTATGAAGTCACCTGACCCCTTCAGGGTATAAAAGTTGAACATATGGTACAGGTAGAGTAGATCAATTTTGAGTCTGGAGGTGAACTCCAGGGAAATGTGTTAAAGTGCTCTAAGGAGTGAGACTGTGTTTAATTTTCTGTGCTAAAATTAAGAACAAGCTGTCGAACTTAGTTCATTGTACTGAATTTGTCCTGCTACAAACAACTATTGAAGAAGGATTAAATAAAACTGGAACTTTAAAAATGAAATGGTGATGTATTATGCTATTTGATTGCCCACTTACACCTGCGCCCTCCCACACCCACTCTAAGAAACAAAACACTACCTGAATGAAGATATCTGAAAAAAAAGTATGTTCCTTGTAGACGATATGCTTCCTGCAGTTCCCGAAAAGCCTTGCTCTGTCCATCCTGAACAAATTGTGCAGAGGTTGTTAAATCTGTAGTTTTCCATCTCCTAAAAACAGGTTCATTGCACCCCTTTTCAGCACACATTTCGGTTAGGCACACACATTGTTTCAGCCCTCTGAATTCTCAATTCCTGAACCATATCTTGACAGGAAATCTGCATTAATATTTTTTTCTGCATTTGTGCATCACTTTGAATTTGAATGGCTATAGTGCCAGGTACCAACTTGTAATTCTGGGATTTTTATCCTTCATTTGATTAAGTCAACAGAGAAGACTATGGTACAAAATCAGCTCCTAGCAGATAAAACTTAAGGGACTCCATTTCCCATTTCACAGCAAGACATTATTTTTCAATAGAGAAGCACTTTTTCTCTCTGTCATGCAGTTTCCTACTGATATACAGAATGAAATGTTCTTTCCCATCTATAGTCTGACTCAGGACTGCAATTTGGCCTACATCTGATGCATCTGTACGTAACAGAAATTGTTTCTCAAAGTCTAGATTTCTTAAAGTAGGGGCTGAACATAATGCTGCCTTGATGGCCCTAAAAGCTTCATCACAATCTGGGGATCATTTTGCATTAATCCGGTACCTTTTTTCTTGCATTTAGTGAGGGAGGGAGTAGCTAACTGGGCAAAGTTCAGAACAAATCTCCATGGTAACCAGCCAGACCTAAACATGATCTAACATGTTTTTTTGTTTTAGGGACAGGATTGTTAGCTACGGTTTCCATCTTGGAAATCTCTGGCTTTATTTCACTATTTCCCAAACTATAACCCAAATATCTTGTTTCTGTATGCCTAATGCATGCTTGGTAGGATTATTGGTCAGACCTGAATTTTTCATAGATTGGATAACTGCTCATAGATGCTCCAGGTGGCTTTTTCAGTGTGGGCTGTACACCACATCATCATCCAAGTAAGCAGTACAGCAATCAGTGTGAGGGGCTAGAATTTACATCCATGTACCACTGGAATTTAGCGGATACACCATGTAAACCAAATGGCGTGGTTATGTACAGATAGAATCCAGTTGGAGTGGAAAATACAGATCTTACTTTGAGAGGGCTCTTGTAGTAGGCAATAGCACTTGTCCTAGAGACTAATGGCTCAGTCCTCACATGGAAAACTTAGCAGTGTCTAGCGGGGACTGCCCACCTTGCATCATGTGACCAACATCAGCCCGGCGCTATATAGTGGGCAGTCCCCACACCTGCCTCCAGTTATTTCCCACTATCGACCTGTGTATGTTGGACCTTGTGGAACGCTGCTACACTCTACTGCCATTTTCGATAAGGATACACTTTTCAATTTTCTTATTTTTCACTTCAAAGTTAGCCCATTCAACATCAGAATGCAGGTCTTCACCAACTCTGTATGAGTCCCACAGAAACAAGTGCTCCTGTGGCAAGCAGATACCAAAGAAAGATGGCCATACCATATGTCTAATCTGCCTCGGGCTTGACCACAACACCGAGAGTTGTGAGGCCTGCCAGAAATTAAACCAGGCCACACGGAAATACCATCCACAAGCTCTGGAAGCCCATCTTCTAAAGAAAAAGTTAGCTTCCATGGAAAAGCAGCTGCAGCAGGTGCAGAGTTCCTCTTCTTCTCTGAAACTGAAGAAGCACAAACAGGACAAGGACAAGAGCCGGGACCTTGATCGGTCTCCATGTAGGCCATGGTTCCCTTCAGAGACAGCGACTGATGAGCAGCCCTCTTCCAGTTAGGACAATGCCCCTCCAGCCAAGCCTGATCCACTTCTTTGGGAGCAGCCTTTGGTCACCCCCACCTAAGCTGGTAACAGTTCAGGTAGATGCCTCCGGGGATTCGGAGATGGCCACCCTGAGGCCCATCAAACCTTTGCCTAGGTCTAATTCTGCTGCTAAGGCCGCAGCTCCCCCATGGGGAATCCCCCCCAGGACACTTCTTCACTCCCAGTGGGCACTTCTGAGTCTCCAACCCACTCAGAGCCAGAGGATTCACTGCCAGTTGACGTAATTGAATAGCCAGTGCTGGTGATCCCTACATTGGACCCCCCCAGTGGGCCTCCCAGACTCCCAGCCCTCTAACCTGTCTGTGACTCTGGCTCCATGCCCAACATCAGAGGCGCCTGTTGCCCCTCCAATGCCAATGCTGGTCTCTCCTGTGTGTCCAATGCTGGATAACCCTCAGCCTGGGCTCTTGGGCCTCCCTTTTGGTCCTCAGTCAGGCCCTTAATGGCCTCAGTCGGGCCCTTCTGCTCCACTGTTGGGACCCTTGCCAGGCTACCGCATGCCAGGCTATCCTACATCAGGTTACCAAACAGCAGAGTACCCGACGCCAGGCTACCCAAACCCAATGCTGGGTTACCCAACACCAGGATACCAAACACCAGGTTATCCACAGCTCTATGCACTGCCAGTATACCAGCCTCCTCCACCGCCTCCTCCACAACCATCGGTGGACTACAAGGCCCTGTTTAAATCCTGGTGGCACAGGACAAAAACCAGTTGATCTCAGAACTGGACCGATGTCAGCCAGTTGTGACTCCCACACCAGTCTGACCTACTCCTGTGCCATGGTCTTTATCACCCATGGATTCTTGCCCCTCAACTGCAGGCTGCACAGTGGGTGCCACAGTGGCAGAGTTCCAGGGTCATGGGTGGGAGGACCCTCAGAGAGGTAATCTGTCTAAGGTCTAAGTCTCCTAACAGGAGCCCTTCATTTGACTCAGAGTCGGACTCCTCTTCGTCACCTTCTGGCTGAGAGTCTCTTATGCCAGAGGAGCCTAAACCCAAGGAGACCCCCAAGTCTCCTCCAGAGGATCCCTCCTTTATGGACATCCTCTGAAAAATCCACGAGGCCAATGGCTGAAGTACCGAGGAGCAGGATCCCCCGCATCAGAGGTTGGTGGAGCATCTCAACTTTCCAGAGCTCACTCCTCTTCCCATCCCCCCTTGGATGGGGCCCCACGATGACCTTGCCACCACTGTTTTGCAGCAGCCATCGTCTGTTGCGGTCTTTGCAAAAAAGGCGGACAGATGCATCACGTCCCAGAGGGGAAGGACCACCTGGCAAACCATCCTACGGTTGATTTGCTGGTCATCAACGTGGCCCACGACCACTCCAAGCAGCCAAAGCACATGAGTACACCTTCTCCAGATAAGGAGTTGAGGCAACTGGACCAGTTTAACCATAAGGTCTACTCATCCTCTACTTTGGCCTTGTGGACATTGAATTATTTTGCCCTTATGGTCCGTTACCAGAAGTCCATTTTCGGCCACTAAAGGCTCAATTTCAGGACTTGCCAGACTCTGAGGCCAGGACCAAAACTGAACAAATGGTCAAGACCATAGAGACCACCTGTCGTCACATCCTGCATGCAGCTTATGACGCCATTGATGCCTCTCCGAGAAGCATATCAATGGCGGTTTGTCTACACAGACACTCCTGGTTGCGAATGTCTGGATTCACCCAGGATGTCCAAGCGTCCATCCTGGATGTTACCTTCAGGGGCTCAGTGCTCTTTGGAGGGGACATCCAGGACATTATGACTGACCTGCAGGAGCAAGGGAAGGCCCGTCCATCAGTGCACTCTCTCCATCATACTAACCCAAAGCCTAAGCAGCCCTTTCGCCACCAGCAAAGGCGCCAACAGAGGCAGTAGCCCACCAAACGTCGGGTTTCCTCTTCTGGCTCCACCACCCCCCCCCCGACAAGTCTCAAAGAGCTTTTGGGGCAGCACTCCCCACCCTCCCTCTGCTTCATGACTCATGGCCTGCCCCCCCCCCCACCAACCTTTCTGGAGGAGCCAGTAGGGGGCAAATTTGCCAGTCACCTGCCCAGGTGGGAGGAGATCACGACAGACTTTTGGGTGCTCCAGCTAATAGCACAGGGTCACACACTGGAATTCTTAGAGAGACCTCCAGATCACTCTCATTACCCACAGGGTCACATCCCATTCATCAGAGAGGAAATTTCAGCTGTACTGCAGAAATACGCCATAGAGCACATTCCTCAGAGGCAGGAAGGAAGGGGGTAATACTCCCACTTCTTTCTGGTCCCCAAAAAGACAGGAGATCTCCTACCCATACTGGACCTCAGCATGCTCACCCTGTACATGGAGTAAAAAAGGGGCATCTTTTGTGTAGCCTTGGGCAACCTGGTGCCAAAAAAAAAAAACTGCATCTTGGCACCTCCACAGCTGCTAGGAGATCCAGTCCTTCCCTCCCCTGCACATTTTAGCGGACTGGCATGTTGAGCAGCTGCACCGTCTGCTATATACCGAGATTGTGCACATGTGCAAACATGGTATATAGTTGAGGCGCGCATTGCTCAGGTGCCCTCTGACTTCTTCCCCAGCCTCCTAAGCCTGTCACATGACAGGAAGTAAGCCTGACACATGACAGGGAGGCTTGGGAGTGCGAGATCCAAGCTGAGCCAGCTGTGTTCAGTTTGGGCCTCGCAAAAACCAAGCCACTTGCGTTCAAAGTGGCTTGGGTTTCAAAGGAAGGCTTTGGTCCATCCCTATCTATAAGCCCCCTCTCAGTCTTTATCTCTCATCATGACATCTATTAAATACTTGTGCCAGTTTGCTAAGGCCAAATTTGCTCCAGTATTACTCTCTTTATTTTTTTGGGGGGCAGTTTCTTGCAATATAGCCTGGTTTATTACAGTTATAGCAAATAAAATGTTTGAGTGCAGATGTGTTACCCCCATAATAGTTCTTATCTGATCTGGTCAGGGGAAAAGATGGACTTACCATCACTTGACTGTTACTTCGCTGTGCTGCCTCTGTCTGGCCATTTGATAGTCTTCAGCCAAAGAAATGCCTCTTCCCAGCTTTCTGGTTGGTGTTCTTACACCCAAAGCTGCACATCTGTAGGAAGGATGTTGATGAATTGCTCCATTGCAAATATGCTGATCTGTGGGACTGTTTTGCCCTCTGGCTGGAGCCATTTATTGAAGAGTTCTTTGAGTTAGGTCAAGACTTCTCGAGGATTGTTGACTGAGTGGTACTTCAGGGGCCACAATCTCTGCCTGTAGGTCTCTTCTGAGATATTATATCTTTTAAGGTTTTCTCTTTTCACAAGGTCATAGTTTCTGACTGTGGAATGTCCATATTGCCGTAGGCAAGTTGGGCTTTACTTGTCAGATAAGGTACCAGCTTGGTTGCTCATTGCTGTTTTGGTCACTGGCAGGCTTTGATGACCCTTTCAGAAGTTGTCAGGTATGCTTTGATATCGTCAGAGGGATACAACTTTGTAGGTTTAATGTCTTTTGTTTGTGCTTTGTTGATCTGCTGGACCTGTACCACATCCTCCAACTTTGATAGCTTGCAAGGCATTTTGCCATCGCGTCTCAGTCTCTCTCTGTTAGCCTGCCATTTGAAAAAGGCACACATGTTTTGCAGTTACTCGGTTACTCGGTTGATGGACAAAAGAAGGCCGAAGCCCATCAAGGATGTCCTCCGCACATTGTGGATCATTGTTAAATTATGTTCTTATTTAAAAGCCATTTGTCAAGTTTAGCTTTAAAAATATTTATGGTCTGGCTATCAATAATATCCTGGGGCAGGGAATTCCAAATTCTGGGAGTTCTAACAGTAAAGTATTGTTGCCTTTTGTTCGATTTTGCTCTATCCACTCCAGTTTGTTTGTTATGAATCCTGGCCACGGTTTTTCTTGATGTAAAAGAGAGTCCACAAGAATTCATTAGTGTTGCTGAATGAGAGATCTTTTATAACTGAAGGAGATCTCCTCTTAATCTTCTAAATTTGAGTGAATAAAGCCCTGTGTTCTGTAATCTGGATTCATAATCAAGTGATGAGAGATGTGGTATAATTTTTGTGGCCCGCCTCTGGACCCTCCCAATCCTGGCTATGTCCGCAACTAAGTAGGGACTCCAGAAGGATGAACCATAATCCAGGTGAGGTCTGATATGAGTTTTATAAAGGGCCATAATACACTCTTCAGATTCAAGGACAAATGTGTTGTTAATTCTACATAGAAGGGCATTAGCATGTTTAGCAACCTTATTACAATGATCAGTGGATGATAACTTGTTGTTAACCAATATGCCCAAATCTTTTTCCATAATTGATTCCCTGACTATAATATTGTTAAGATAATCGGTTTGTTTATGATTATTCTTTCCCATGTGTAATACCGAACATTTAGACACATTAAATGACATCTTGTTGGCTATTGCCCATGCCTCAATTGTTTTTAAGTCATTTATAAGGATATTCCTGTTAGTATCACTATCAACTCATCCCCCCAACTTGGTGTCGTCTGCAAACTTTGATATAATATTGTTGGATGAGATGGTTAAGTCACTAATAAAGATCCCAAACAGTGTGGGGCCCAACAATGAGCCCTGGGGCACACCACTAGACACCAACCCCTCATCAGAAAGTTCTCCATTCACTCTTACAACCTGGGATCTATCATGAAGCCAGCTTTGGACCCATGACACAATATAGTTAGAAAATCCCAGGTTTACAAGTTTATTTATCAATATGGAATGAGAAACCTTGTCAAAGGCTTTACTGTAGTCAAGCAGTATTACATCTACTGGGATGTTTGAATCAAGGTTTATACTGACTGAGTTATAAAAGGATAACAGATTGGTTGTACAGGAATGACCCATTTTAAATCCATGTTGTGTAGTGTCATTTAAATTTAGAGACAGCATCTCTTCTTCAATTAAATATTTAACCTTTTTCTCCAGCAGGTTGTGTTCCTGCCTGTTTTTTTTTTCACCACTGCTGCCGGCTGAACAGTCTCAGTCTGGACGTTTGTTTCTGCTTCTAGTTTGGCTGCCTTTTTTCTGGTAATCACTCCTTGGCTTGCTGTTGTCTGATCCATATCTTTCTTCTGTGCTTCCTTGATACTGTGTCTAGTACCCATGCACAAAACTCGTGGTGTAGAGTATGCATGGTGTAAATCCCACTTTGTCTGACGCCAGCTGTCGTCGAGGCATAGGTCAGGAAGCATAAGCATACCGGGAAAAGTTCTAAAATTCACAAATAGTTTTTTTATTATGATCAATAACATAGAAAAATCAGAGTTGTACAGGATAACTCTTCATACAGGCAGTACAAACAAAAATTCTTCCTCCGAGTCTCTCTCTAAAAACGTGGGCTCTCACTGTCCCCCTAAATAAAACATTGCTCTCTTTCTTTAAGATGCCTTCTTTTGGCAGTTCAAACCTCTGCATCCTGGTCTTGTAAGTTTTATTTTGTGTCTTTCGCAAAATGCAACAAGACTTTGTCAGTTACCTGCTGGAAAAGTACATCTAGTCTCAACAGGTGTAACAAGATAGAACATGTTGTTCCAGAGCTGGTTTCCTGTTTATAGTTTTTTAACAAGCTTGTGGAGGTCAAACTACGTCTCAAGGCTAACCCCCTTGTGTTATAGACTGTTACCTTTTTAAGAAGCCAAAATAGCTTTTTGTAGTAATTTCAAACAACATAACTATATATATTTGCAAACCAAGGGATCCCTGGTGCCTGTCAGAATAGCGAGGGCATTTGAGTAAATGAATAATGGCGACTCCAAAATAGCAAGTGTAATTTTGGCAGTGTGGTTTTTGCAGCAAATGGTTATATTGGCTAATTTACTCTGTTCTCATCCCCCTTCTGGAGTGGGAATATTTAATCTGAGCCCCCCCAAACCAACTTTACACAATTTGTGTTGGTGTGTCCTGTTGAGGTTTTCTATGTATTTTTTTGGCTGCTGTTTTCGCTATTTTGACTAAACACTATTATGTTGCTTTGCTGTATTTGCTGTCACCAATATTACTTTGCTGTTCTTGTCCTCACCGTTTTCTTATCGCTGTGTTGACGTAGGACTGAGATCCCATTTTCACATAGGGTCACACATATTTTTTAACCACAGAGAAGCAAGGGGAGAAAGAAAGAATAGAAACAGTAAGTGAAGGAATGAGGATAATAGGGGGAATTTTGGGACCATCAGAGTGGTCAATTCCTAGGTGCCACAAGAAAATTTGATTGTGCAATCAGAGAGACAGAAGACAGAATAGGAGAGGAGAGGACAACATAGATCCGATCCTTGCTTTTAACTTTCTGTATAACAAATGGGACAGGGTCTTGCTCAATCCTGCCATACCCAGCATTCCACTAACCCCACCCACTGCTTTGTCACATGTAAGGATGCCAGCACCATTTGGATGTTTTTAAGGGCTGCCAAGACAGAATAGCAAAAAGTGATAACTGCTTTAAGCCCTGTGCGTGGCAGCCCACCTTGTACTAGTCAGCAGGTTATCTCAGAATTAGTACCAACTGCTATAGAAGGTGCTTACAGGAGACCCTCTGTCAAAGGATAGGCTCCATCCTACTTCCAGGATTTCGTAGTTCCTTCACTTCCTGATGGAATATCACAGTCTATGATGACACCAGTCACCCACCTTACCAGATTTCAGGAAGTCATTAAAACATTATTTGTAAAAACTGTCGATAGGTTGCCACAGGAATTCTACAAAATTTGTTTCTGAATATTTGGCACCTGTATTGGTGACTGTTTTCAATTGTGGGCTACATATGGGGTCTGTATACAATTCCGTGAATTGAAGCCCTTCGTGTTTACTTGTTTGAAAAAGGAGATAGAAACAATATTTTAACATGGAGACCTTTAAGTCTCCTGAACAAAGATGTGAAAAACTTGTCCTGTATTCTTACTAAATGTATAGCCAGAGCAGCAGAAACAGTCATATCCACCTCCCAAACCCACACCATTTGCAATAGGCATATTTTTGACAATCTCTTTACCATGTGGAAGTTAGTGGAACAAGATTTCAGAGCAGAACAAAGTTTTTTTCCTGGGGGTGCTGTCGAGCACACCTGCTAAATTGACGTGCTTTCCTCTGATCTACACTTGGGGAGCAGTTTTCCTTAAAAAAAAAAAACACATTTGCAAATCCCAATAATTGATATTTGCTTACTAGATTTGGATTCCTCTGGTCAAGTGGCATCTGGTGATATAAATTTTACAGCATGGATCGCCAGCAGAAAGGAGCCTCGGGAGGCTCTAAACAGCAGCAACCGACATCTTCACAGGCTGCAAAATCCCTGCTGGTAGTGTTGGAGACAGAGCCACCTGGGCATTCCTTACAGCTCTCTATGCAAGCCATTGACACCAAGATTTAAACGATCCTCCAAAGGTTGTGAGAGCAGGACCCTAAAATTGAAGTGGCCACTAAATCGGAGTCAGCTGCAGAAATGCAAGCAGCAAAAGCCCAGGCCACCTCAACGAAATTACTACAGGAGATCATTCAGATGCGGTATGTTTGGAAACACTAGAAAATGCGCAACACGCCTCTGATGTGCTCCTTGTTGGATTACCAGAGGGGCAGGGGAGCTCTGGTCTTTTACACTTTCTTCAATCCTGGTTACCTGGCGCACTCGATTTAGACCAGCGTTGTGCAGATCATTTTGTGAAGGCATGCAGAATTACCCCATGTACTGTGGAAGCTCAGAAAGACCTCCCACAGACTGTGCTGCTAGTTACTGATTGGGTCACCACGCGGGACATACTCCACTTTAGAAAGCAGCCCAAGACTCTTAATTCTTTCAATTATGAAGGGGAAGACCTTACATTTCCTGACGTACTGTATGCCATAAGAGCCCAGCGGAAGAAATTTGATGGAGTTTGGGTGAAGCTGTGGCGCCTGGGGGTGGTCCACTCTTTATTAATGCCAGTTAGATTTCACATTTTCTGTGGCGGCCATAGCTTCCAGTTTTCCAACCTGGCAGAGACTGGGAAATGAGTGGCTTCAATGGAAGCAGAATTTGCAGCAGCCCACAATACCACAGACACTCCTGGGGATTCAGAGTCCGAGGACACTTGAGGTTTCTTGTTTGATGATCCATATGGTAACTGGTACTAGTTTTTGACCCTGTTTGTGGACATTTTGGTTTTGTCAAGGGGACTGAATCAAACAGTAGAACACAAATTGTTTCATGTCTGATGTAATACTGAGTTTTCTGTGGACTTTGCCTTAGGATCTATTTTTTTTTATAGTTTACACTTGTTGGGATTTGCTATGTTCAATATTGGGCAATTATACTGACTGCTCTTGAGGGGCGAGGACCGAAGTGCTTAACCTGTTTGGGACTTTTTAATGTTTGGAAGGGGGCTATATTGGCACCTGTGCTGAGGTTTAAATATGATTGGATTTTTCATATTGCGTTATTGCCTACCAAATCTTGCAGGGTGTAGACATTAAGATGTATTATCCCGTTTCTTCTGTATTAAAGACCCTCTGTTTGTATTCCCCACATCTGTAAATCAGAGTGTTTAGACTTACCCGCTGTTATCCATTGGCTGAATCCTATGTAACCTGTGATGTCTGACATGAGTTACGCTATTATTGTTGTTTTTTTAAATGTAAAGCAATAAAAATAAAGTTTTAAAAAAGGTTTTCTCCTGGCACTTGACCAGGAGAAGGCCTTTGATAGGGTTGAACACAAATACCTATTTTTTGTGCTTAAATACTGTGGTATACAGAATATTTTATCTCATGGATATGCACCCTATATTATCAGGCAGTATTATTTCTAAATACTAATGGTCATATAGGTAACAGGATAGAAGTATTGACAGGAGTAACATAAGTGTGCCCTTTAGTCCCCTGCTCTATACTTTTATTACTGATCCTCTACTGTCTATCTCCAAAACCACATTAATGTCCAGGGCATACAATTATATGAGGGTGCTACTCCTCCCAAAATCCTAGTTCACACAGACGACATGTATGTTGTAACGCAATCACTGGCCTCTGGTATGGCTATACAGCATACCTTGGAATCATTTCTCAATTGGCAGGGGCTCGAATAAATTTTACCAAAAGTAAGGCTCGGTATAGGGCCCCGGGCAAAAGACCCTTCAGTTACGGAGAGCGTGGGTATCTCTGTAGTCGATTCCGCACAAATATTGCCATTACATTTGGCTCTGGTAATAATGCACT
Organism: Neoceratodus forsteri; assembly: GCA_016271365.2. Lineage (NCBI taxonomy): Eukaryota > Metazoa > Chordata > Ceratodontiformes > Ceratodontidae > Neoceratodus > Neoceratodus forsteri. The sequence goes on along the minus strand of CM028130.1, from coordinate 1,193,627,739 downwards.
AGAAAATGAGGAGATTCAGTCAATATGACCTTTGCCCAATTAATGTGAAAAATAATTTTCTCTCAAAGAAAAAGAGTTTACGTTATAAAGACACTGCTGCTACCTCAGTTTTTATGCTTAAGCCAGGTTCCCTGCCCCCTCCCCCCCATAGTATGTGAAGCCAAACTGTTTAGTTTATTTTTCTAAGGTCTGTTGAGCAGTAGGCAGAATCCCATTATATAGTTCACACTGTTGGCTGTGCTTCTCTTCTCCACTGGTTGCTGGATGTTAAGTGTTGCTGGGACTTAATCGAATTCGTCCTGAACATGGGCCAAATGCACTGTTCTGTACTGATCTGATTGTATGTTTACCTGTATGTTCTTTGCACTCTGTATTATACATGTACTCTCCTTTACCCGCTCCCCCAGGATTCATTTGGAATCGAGCAGTACTCTGCTCAGCATGCCTTCCTGGTAAAATTTTAAATAAATAAGAGAACTTAACTATGACCTGTTTCTGATGGTGGGGGTAGGGATGATGCATCCAGTTACCTTCTTTTTAGTATTATTTCCAGAAACCTCACCCCAGCTTTAGGGTATTCACAAAAACCCTGGACAAATCTAATACTGGATTGGATTTTACCATTCATTCCAAACTGTAAACTAGACACCTGGAGGCTTCCAGGAGTGGAAGGGGACCACACAACCTAGACTGTTTAAGACACGTTTTTTCTTAAAATTCAAACCTGGCAAATTTCCCCAACTCAGGTTTCCTGTTTAGCTCGGAAATATTTGTACAAACAATAGAGGATGTGGCATTATAGAGCCTGTAACCTTCCCAGGGTGCCCTGCAGCTGAAGGACGAAAGATTGCCAGTGTTTGTGTGGTACATCACATAGTAATGTGTCCACGGGAAATTGGAGGTAAAAGGATCCTTCAAGCTAAAGCCATAGAAGAGAGGATGTGTTTCAGGCCTACCTGCCCAATAGTTATAGAAACCCCAGTACACTTTCTATTTAACTGTCCCTTTCTAGAGGATTTTAGAACACTAACAATGGTGTAAAATGCACCTATCTTCTCAAACACAGATCTGGAGTGTTTATTTTTTTTTTTTGTTTTTAGATTTTTGTTGACACGGTAAGCCCACTGGGCCTAGAAATTCCTTTTTTAGGGGCAACTGGGGGGGGGGATAAAGATGGTAAGCAACTGAGATTGAACCAGATTAAGCTGGTGATGGTATTTTTAGTGAATGAGGGAAATTTGGCCAGGACACCGGGGAAATTCCCCTACTCTTTCGATAAGTGCCATGGGGTCTTTAACATCCACCTGAACTACCACTAGTCCAGGCAGATGGGACCTCAGTTTAACATCTCATCCAAAAGCCGGCACCTCAGAAGTGCAGCACCCCCCTCATGCTGCACTACAGTGTCAGTATTGGGATAGTAACCCAAGTGCCAGATGTGGGAACTGAACCCACAGCCCTCTGATCTCCCAGCCTCAGAGGCGAGTGTGCTACCTACTGAGCCACTGACACTGTTTGTGTGTAGTCTTCGAGTATATTTCGCCCACAATGGAAGGCCTTTTATATAAGTACATTATGGGTAATACTTGCGTTATGTAAATACCATACATGGTTAGCCCGTTGTCACTACAAAAGCAACATCACCCTTGCTGGGAGGTAATGAACCATGGCTCATGCACATTGAAAAAATGATGCAGACAGAATCACAGTTTCTGTAGTGCTTCACATTGTCAATGGGTAGTAATTACAGATGGGTATTGTGCACCCCTACTAGAAGAAATGGCACAGCCCAAAGGCTTCAGCCTTGGAATGTTGGGCACATGAGGATTCTGGACAGCAGCAACTCTCCAGTCTTAACTGTTCCTTCAAAGGGGAAACATCTCTCAAAATGCTCTGAAGAAAAATTCAGTTTCTTGGCCTTGGGGCTGCAATTCTGCATAGCAGGTTAGGGCTACCTGTTGACAGGGAGTACCCCCAAATTAAAATTGTGCCTGTTAAGCTGCAGCTTTCAAATTGGCTAACCTGCTCTCCCCATTCCAGCTGCCTGTGCTTGGATTAGTGGCCACATCCACCACATAATTCTAGGATATTTTTTGGGAGGTATCCAATTACAAAAAAACAAAACAAACTATGGTGCCTCAGGTAAGTACCTATTTCTTCTTCTTTACTTAATTATGGCTTCCCTAGGGTCCCCATCTCCCCCGTCTTTGGGCATCAGTTCTCCCTTCCCCCCTTCCTCCCCAGTCTTTTAGATTTGGTATATGTTTTTATTCCTTTTTGTCAGGTGTTTTTCTTCATTTGGGGACATTTCCCTTTTAATTGGGCTCCTTTTGCAGTGACCTTGCCCTTTTAATTCCATGCCAGCTTTTCACAACGGAGCCTACCTAGTGAAGAACCTTTGGTCTCTACTATCATTAGAGACTTTTTTCTGCTGTTTTCAGCATTTTTTCCGCTGTTCACTCTAGTGGCAGTTTCCTTTCAGCACAATTGGGCCATGCAGTTTTCCCTGCATTTAACAACCACTGTGGCCATTGGGCGCATGCTCGGTAGTTCCTTCCTCTGTTAGCACAGTGTTTTTTGTGTGCCTCTGTTGACGTGATGATGACACACATGCACTATTCAGAGGGAACGCGTACCTGTCCTTCTATAGTGCTAGATATGGTGAATTTTGGTTTTTATCTTTTAGTCTGATTGTCTGCTTAAATCTTTTTTCCTGTGATGGGCATGGCTGATCAGAAGCTTATTCAGGATAGGATTGATGTCCACTGCCTCCATGGATTGCATCTTCTTGAGTTGTAATGATCTATACTCCTCAGTTATGAGATGGGACAAGGACTTGGTATCAAACAGGGGGAGGAATAGGAATCCTCCTCTGGTTCCATCCACTTCCCTTCCTTTCCTCCTCCTCCTCCTCAGAGGATTTGTCCTTCTCATCATTGGGTCAGGATTTTCCCCAAGATCCCCAATAGCCTCACCCTGATCCTCTGTATGGTCAGAGTCAGGGTCTGCCTACAGATCTGTAATAGCAGCCATGTCCTGCTACAGTGCACCAATGTGCCTGTGAGGGCTCCCTGACCTGAGGGACCTCACAGGCACGTTGGTGCACTGTAGCATGCCGTGAAGGCCATAGCCAAGGAATGGCTTCAGATGGAACCACCGTTGCTCTCGGAATGGGTTAATATCATACAACACATCCAACGATTTGAGAGGCTCACCTATGGGTTCCAGCAAGGTCTCTCAGTATATCAGAATAGATGGACAAGATGGGATTTATACCAAGAACATGTTCACTAAAATTGTTTGATAAAGGACCTTGCTTCTTACCTATTCCTTACCTCTTATCAAGTGTTCTTAACCCTTTCTTTTTAGCCAATTATTTTTCTAAGTATTACCCATATCTTACTTCTGATAACTACTCTTTAGATCCCATGGACTTTATATGCTTAACTTAGGTAAGGTATTTCTGGGAAATGTTAATTTGTAATCATTTACGACCCCTTGCTCTAAGACAATCACATTTTTTAAATGGACTCTGGCTACCATATGGTATGTATGATATGAAATGTAACAACCTCCCCTTTGTAATATCAGATTTAATTATATTATATTGATTTAGGTATTTACACTAACTTAACAACACTAGTTTGGACGCGATTCAAACTTTGTTTTTTAAAGTTGTGTTATGAATTGTTTTTACTTAAACACTTAATGTGCTTGTTAGTTGAGCGGTGGCCTTCCTTTGTCAAAATTGGCACTCAAAAGTATTTTAAAAAGCCTGTTTAAAAAAAAAAAAAAAAAAAAGCCCCCATTATAGTCTATGGAACATGCCCCCATGCTCTTCCAGTACTGACATCACAAAATGTCTTAATGTGGGGCCATGTCTCCGTCTACAGAAGTAAGTCGGTTTTGTTTGAGGGCTCCATGGAGCATTTTTACGAGTGTTATTTCTACAAATACATCCATCCAAAAATGAAACTTTATGTACGAATGGATTTGGGGACAGGTAAGCTGCCCGATAATGCTAAGGTAAGGAGAGAAGGTAATAGCTAGAAACCCTCTCTTTAAGTAGTGATTCTTCTTGTTGCTTCTTGTCATGGCCATTTTTCATTATGAACTTGCAATGTTGATATGACATCTGTATTATTTTCTGCTTTCTTTTGTAATGTATGGCCTTTATATTTGTTTGTATAATTGTTTTGATTTCTTTGAAAAAAAAATCCCCTACTGTTTTCTGAGAAGTGGCTACTCCTCTTTTTGAGAAGGGCCACGAGATCTTTAAAGATGTTGCCTGGTGTTTCATAGTCTCATTTTTCTGATGCACCTGAAAAAGTTTTCAAGGCTATTTACTGGCACATGTACATTCTTAAATATAGTGAAGCATTATTAGAATAATGATTTATCAGATTATATCCTGCCCAGCTAAGAATATATACAGGACTGCAGCGAGGAACTTAACTCTCACAGTTCAGTTGTTGCCATGATTCAAGGTGCTTTACATACACGTCCGTCTTGTGTGTCTCTTTCTTTTATATTAATGTCTTTATCAATCTGCATGTACTTTAGAATTGTTTGACTAGCTTTCTGTCAGGTTTTATTTTTGGGGGGGATTTTCCAATTATTTTTGTCCTGAGCTGATCACCTCTGAAACTGCAACTTTGAAAGCAGATAATACTAAAGGAAGCATGGCAACCCCTATATTCCTTTCGTTTGCTATGTTCATAGCCATATACCAAGAAAAAGTGGTTTTATTCATAAAAATGTACAAATAATTCCCCCATTTTTGGGAATGTTTGTTCAAGAGGGTGTCATAGTATTGGTAATGTACTCTTTATTGTTGCATTTTGTGGAAACATGAAGCAAACATCATGGCAAATGATGCGTCCTTGTTTCACTTTTACTACACCTAAAACATTAATGTTATAACCACATAAAACAATCCAACCCCATACAGATTTTTTCCACTAACCCCAGTGCCTCCTAGCCAAAAAGGACTTTTTTGTGGATTTTGTGGAAAATCATATACTCCTAGCAAAACTGCCATCCTGTTAATTGAATCCCAGGACTACTTGTGGTCTATGTGAAAGTTAAAAATCCAGTGGTGGCTGTCTTGGTAGTGCAATACTGGCAAGTTCCAAGTTCATGTGGGGGTTATCTGAGAACAATCAAGACCTAAGGCAGAAGTGGAAATTGTCAAGGTGGTATAGTAAAGTCAGACTCAATGGATGTGTGATCCCCTGCTGTCAAATTCTGTTCTTAACTGACCCTGCTGACTTGTACTTATTGAAATGTTACTTTCTCCAGTACAACCAACTGAGTCAGTGGATAAGCCTGTGAGTCCAGTGGTAACAGTAGCCCTGTTGGCTAGTGGCTAACAAACGTAATTTCAACCCCTATATGGAAGCCCATGCATCTGGCTAGTGCAACTCAAACATCATCACAGAGACATCATGCTCAAGCTCTGGGGAAAGGGGGGGGTTGGGTCTGCTGATTATCCAAGGTCTTCAAGGTGGGCAGCCTATTAGAAGTGTTGATGTTTGCACTTCCGATGACATCATCACCCTAATGGTGGCTGCCCTTGGTTAGAGCTTCTGCACACCTACTCATCAATTTCCTCCAGATCAGAGATAAAAATGCATTAAACCTACCAAAATGGCATCAGGTATATCTAAGGGAACAAGGTCTAGCAGAGTATGTGCAAAAAAAAGCTAAAAAAATAAACAGAATGGCGATGGATTTCTTGACCAGGATGTTGTGAGCTGGAGCCTTTCACCAGCCAGCAGTGCTGCCTTACACCTGGATACTGATCAGGAGAGCGAAAGATTGTCCCAGTCCCGCTCTGAAACTCTCCTAGCTGAGATTAAAGCCTTTAAGGCGGAGAACAAACTAAAGTTTCAGGTGCTCCAAACAAGGATGCAAGAGGTTGAGGAAAAGTTGGAGACCTCCGAAAGATGGATGGAGGAGATCGGAGACCCAACAGTTATACCGAACGGTCGATTTTCCTCGTAGATCACCAGGAGAGCATACACAAAAAATTGTTGGATCTGGAGGCATGCACTAGGAGAGATAATTTCCATATCTACAGACTTCCCGAGGGCGCAGAAACTGGCAGAATGGAAAATTTTATTGAAGACCTATTTAGGGACATCCTTGACCTAGTTCCTACTTTTCAGGTCCGCATAGAACGGGCACATCGAGCCTTAACACAAAAGCCGAATGACCCAACTGTGAGACCCTATTCCATTGTCTTAAAGCTGTCTATCTACAGAGATAAACAATATATCCTCCACACTGCTTGGTCTAAGAAGTCTGTGCAGTGTAACTCAGCTTGGCTTATTCTTGATCAGAACTACCCGATGGAGATTGTCCGACAGAGAGCTGCCTACTCACCAATTCTCAAAATTCTTAGAGAGCATTGGGTCCAATTCCAGACACCATATCTGGTGAAACACCATGTTTTCTGGGACTCTAGCACTGTCCTGTATGCTGCACTGGAGGAGACCCAACAGGAACTTAAGCACAGGGGTTGGAATTTACACCTGGACCGTCAGAACGAACAATGCCTCTGCCCACCTTGATCACAGTGGCAAATGAGTACTGGGCAGCAGGGAAGAAGATCTCAAATCAGGATTTTTAAAACACTGCAAGAAGTCAAAGCCACTTTGAAGAAGATCCAACCACACGAGGGAGAGGCGGCAACCCCTGGGAATACCGCTGCAACCGGAGGGGCTGCCTTCTTTCCGGTGAGTTAAGTTTTGATAGTGGATCCCCCTGCAGGCATGTGAGGGAAGAAAAAGAGTGATCTCAGAGCTCTCTACGACCCCCCCCCCGGTACAAAGCCTGAGACAATTGGTAATAAGAACATTTAACTGACTCATAGATATAATTTAGGCTCTCGAAATATAAAAAAGGCACCAGACTGGCACAATCGGACATAAATTTTATTTTGTAATTGGTTTCTGATCGATTAAGAAATGCTGAAGAAAAACAAAACAAAAAAAAAGCATAGATAGATTTGGAGGCTGCACAGTGAAGGGAAGGGGGGAAGTTAAAGGAAGGGCCAGAATAACCATGGTAATCCTTAAATACCTACCAAATGAGGGACATGCCTCCCTTGTTTATTTGATTATTGAGCTAGAGGGTCTCCTCTTCCAAATGTGTTTACCTTTTACATTAAATCATTTATAATTTTCTTAGCATTATATGAAAATGGAGGACCATCAGATGATATTCAGTTTAATTTTATGGCCGAGATCAAATAGGTAACGATTTGTATTTTTTAATATTTGATGGTAGGGGGCAGAAAAATGTTCTCTATTACATAATACAGGAGGCATTAGAGCCTGCACTGATCTTTCAGGCTGATGGCATATTTATCGATGCTATACGCATCTGGTCCCAAGACATGTTGGGACCTGGGAAGCCTGGCGAATGGTCTAGCCACTATTCTTCCCAATGGGGATGGACTCCAATTAGGTGACCAGGCCCATGGTTACAGAGGGCGAGTTTCTGAGCCCTCCTACTTTGGAAGTGCAAGTGTAAATAAGTTCTGTTCCCTCTTTCAAAGGTTGGTTTCTGTTTATTTAACGTTTGTTTTATTGTTTAGGTATGTTATGCTTGACACTATTAGATGTGGTGCGAGTCTCACTGACATGACTCAAGGGATGTCACCATGCGTTCAATGGATGTCAAATATGAGTAATATTGCTACAGTTAGCAGTGCCCCTCAGGGGGAAGTGGGGATGCTGATGGCAGATGGGGGACCTCTGGGGTTCACCCGAGAACCATATCAGGCCTACATGACTTGACAATTAGAGATAGGTTGTAATGCCCCCGTGATTATTTATTCTCATAATGTGAATGGGTTGAGTAACCCAATCAAAAGGCATAAAATAGTATCCTCTATTAAGAAACAAAAACCTGCCAGCCCAGTGGCGCTGAGGGCTGAGGTACTAGATACCTCACCTCGCCGCACGCTGGCGACCTGGGTTCGAGAACAAGCCCGGGTTGTTGGGGGTCAGCAGGTGTGGGAAGGGATTGAGCATCTGGTAGACTGCTCTCTGTTCCCGGGGGGGGGGAGCATAGGGACCACGTCGCGCTTGAGCGACCTCTGGTGTCAGTCGGGGGTAGCCAGGTATCAGCGACGGGTAGCCAGGTATCGGCGATGTTGCCGCAGTGGCACTGGGGGAGCGGAGTTCAGCAGACTCTGGTCGTCATTGCACATCCTAGCTCTGTGGGGGGGGGCAGAAAAAGAGGAAAAACCCTGATGCCTGATAGGCGAAGGCGGGACCAGTGGTCGGTCCCTACGTCCAATGTCTGGCCTTCCGGCACCGCCTTGGTCTCTCCCTCTGCTCCCTATTCACTCTACCAGACTTACAGATAGAGCGCCGGAGGTGTTGGCAGTCCTGCCCCGGTGGCTCAGAGCCAGGGTGTCAGGCGGCCAGGTGTGTGGGAGGGAGATGGGCCCACAGCCGAGAATGGAGACCGGAGGCTTCAGGCAGGTGGGAGCAAGACCGTACCGAGTGTCCTCGCTGGAGAGAGGTTAGGACTGCCAGTGAAAGAGGGGGCATAAAGAAAGTTGAAAAAAAAAATAAACTAAAACGAGCATTTGTCTTACTACAGGAGACACATTTAGATAAAACAGAACACTCGAAGCTGGTCACATTTGGGTATAGTACAGTTGTGGCCTCCTCCTATAAGGGAGGTAAATGGCGAGGTACTGCTATTTTAGTCCCAATATCGACCCCATTTAAGATGACGACCTCATACTCTGACCCTGAGGGCCAGTTGGCAATAGCAGCGGTGTTGCTTGAGGGTCAGGCAATTACTTTAGTATCTATTTACATACCCCCTGGGTTTGGGGCAGAGGTGGTGAGAGCATTATTTCAGAAAATAACGGAGATACAACAGGGCGTTTTGGTAGTAGGAGGGGACCACAATCAAATATGTGCACAGATGGACACCTCCAATCCCCATGTCCCTAAAAAAACTGGTGCACAAAAAGCAGCTGACATTTACTTTTTAGAAGCAGAGTGGGTGGATATCTGGTGGTTCCATCACCGGTATAAGTGGAAGTATACGCATTATTCAGCCCCATATGGGGTGTATACGTGAATGGATTACTTTCATATGACCAGAGAGCATTATTATAGGGTGAGGGAATGCAGCTAGATACCCTCCACTTTATCAGACCATTCTCAGCTGATTCTTAAAATAGATTGGGAGGTAGATAGGAGAGAAACCTTATGGAGATTTAATAATTTTTTGTTGAACTTGAAGGATTTCAAAGAGATGATTGAGGAGAGAATTACCCAGATTTCACAAGATAACCTATCCCCAGACATATTAATGTCTACCCTCTGGGACACGCTTAAGATGGTTTTAAGAGGAGACATAATAAAGGTACGCGTCCCACTATAAGAAGCAACAGCAAGCGCGGTTAGATCGACTCCACCAGCAGCTCATGGACTTACAGGCCCACTATGCAGCTGGAGATAAAGGAGCCCTACCTTTATTGCAAGCCACAAAAGATCAAATACAAAAGCTTATAGATATACGAACTGAACAGGTGTTGCAATTTATACATCAGAAATACTATGATGGAGGCCCAAGAACCACTAGGTTGCTGGCCCCACCAGCTCAGACAACGACATGTCCAAACCAGTATCACCCAAATCAGACACCAGAGATGGGTAGGCTGGTTAATCTACCCCAGCACATTAAACAGGCCTTCCAGAAATTCTATAAGACCTTATATACGTCAGATCATAGAATTGACCAGGCTGAGGCACAGGCCTTTCTGGCAAGATTTGATCTTCCCAGCCTCACGCAAGAACAACAACAGGCATTAGGCCTACCAATTTCAGAAAAAGAACTAACCAGTGCCATTGTGTACTTGAAGTCATTTAAAAGTCCTGACCCCGATGGCTACACGGGGGAATTTTAGAAAATGTTTAGAAGTAAACTGCTTTCTACATTGTTGGCTGCTTCCCGGGATGCTCAGGAGGGTGAAGGAGTCCCAGATACCTGGCGTTATGCCTTTATTTCCAGTATTCTAAAACCAGGGAAAGATGTGCTGTTGTTCCTATCACCCCATCTCTGTCCTTGTTATCGATTATAAATTATTCACTTCTATATTCGCCAAAAGATTAGAGTCTGTCCTACCAATGTTAATAAATTCGGACCAAATGGGCTTCATACCTGGTAGGCAAACGCAAGATAATATAAAGAGAACACTGTGCTTACTACATCATGCCACCTTGTTGGATGCCCCTTTCTTGCTGTTAAGTTTGGATGTGGAGAAGGCATTCGACCAGGTGGCGTGGCCATATTTAGGGGCTGTCTTAGACAAGATGGGCTTATCACAAGGTTTTGCATGGATTGTCTCTGCACTATATTCCCACCCCATAGCATACATTAAGATCAATGGGTCTATTTCAACCCCGATCCCATTACAGTGAGGATTTGGCAAGGCTACCTGTTATCACCCCTGCTCTTTGCCCTGTACCTTGAGCATCTCGCCCAGGCCATTTGGCAAAGTGAGCTAATAAAGTGGATAGGAGAAGGAAGGGAGGAGCACAAGCTAGCTGTGTACACCAATGATTTATTGATCTATATAACAGACCCGGAACAGTCCTCGGAGCCTTTATGGCATCTTCTTACTGCCTTTGGAAAAATAGCGGAATATAAAGTCAATTCTACAAAGACAGAGGTGCTTAAAATAAGTTATGATCCTACTACTCCTATCCAAATTTCCCTTTCGATGAAATATGAGACACATAAATTATCTAGGCATTCAGATAGGGCTGGCACATACAGAATTATTTTACCTTAATTACACTCCCCTAATGAACAAATTATCAGATACGGAGCAGTTGAAGGTTCTTCCACTTCCTCTGATACAGAGAATAGAGGCTGTCCAAATGGTGTTGCTATCATGGTTTCTCTATTTGGCCCAGACCATCCCAATCCAGATACTGGAAGAATACTTTAGGACCCTAAACAGAAAGATCTCAAACTACATATGGGCCTTGCAAAAAACCAAAGATTAGGTTTTCCCTTTTGCAGCTCCCAAAAAGACAGGGGTGTTTGGCCCTTCCACATTTGATTTTTTCACTTAGTGGCCCTGCTTAGAACTGTTTTATATTGACTGCTTCATGGGTACGATGCTAAGTGGAAAACATTGGAAAGACAGGAGGATCTCTGGTGTATGAATAAGTTGCTACAATTATATAGCCATCTAGTACAAATCTAGAAAATTTAACCAATCCTTATGTATGCACTAGCATACAATGCTGGCGGACAGTTTCAGCACTGAAAGGACTCACTAAGTGGGGACCATTACTGTTTTCATTACCATATGTAGGTCAGTTATGACCTGCCAAAACTGAAATGGGGCATCTTAGATGGGAACGTCTGGGACTACACTTGGTGCACCAGTTCGTACAGCAGGGATCCATCCTGAGTCAGACAGAATTGTAAAAATGGTTTGGGATCTCTTCTAAAGACAGATTCATATACTTCCAAGGTAGAGGCTTTATAAAGTCTCTCTCAGGGAACCTATGGGCTGACACACCAGCCCCCAAATTATAGCTGTTCTGTGCCTGGCACTAGAGGGCATTATCCCATATGATCTCATGCCTGTATGCGGCATTAAGATCATTGGAAGAAGATTCTCTTGAGTCAGTCTGACTGACTTGCGGGAAAGACATGGGAATATGGATTCCTGAAGAATCATGGGAGAGACATGCAAGATTATTACACTGGGGTCTGACATCAAAACCTTGAAAGAATTCTCTTGGAAAATTACCACTAGATATTTTAGGCCCCCCGGCAACCCAAGCAAAGTATCTCCAGGGTAGAGGAGTAGAATGCTGAAGAAACTGTGGATATTCCCCAGCATCAGATGCCCAAATTTTTTGGCACTGTCCAAAAATCCACCCCTTTATTCTTGAACTGCAGGATACATTGAGGCAGATGTTAGTGCCCTCGCTACACCTAATGCCACTATTGTACTTTTTCCTCTGAATACCACCAGAGTGCAGGGATCCTCAGTCAAAAAAAACTATTGGTGATTGCCATATTAGCAGCCAAAACGGCCACTACTAAACTCTGGCTCTCACCCAGTCCTCCTTTATTGAAACATTGGCAGGACATAAGGATAGGTATATATAAAATGGAGAGAATAAAAGCCATGTTAAATAAAAAGCAAGGCCAATTTGAATTGTTATGGAGACGTCGGGTGCTGTATATTGGGTCTATCAAATCAGATTTCATCCCATAAAAGAATATAGAGCTGAACCTCTGCTTCTGTTTTGAATTGTTCCCAAGGTCACTGATAAAATATAATACATTGACTAGCCCAATTATGTAATAATTAATTGAAAGTATACCTTGATAAGTGTTGAAGACTTTTATACAAATACATCTTTCTATCTGATTATTATCAAAGTATTTATGCTTATGAAATGTCAAGCTTTTTTTGTCTTAAATGTTGGATTATGATTTGTGTATTTGTTTGTAACATGTTCTGTGTTTTGAAACTTCTTAAATAAAGAAAGTTATAAAAAAAAAAAAAGTGTTGATGTTTAACATGGCGACATCTGCATGTGGGTTCTGGTGGCCCATATGTACCCAGTAACATTGTGGGGGATTTGTTACTGACTACTCAGACTGCTTTGTTTGCCTGAATACAGTCTCTGTACTTCCCATTGCTTTCTAAAGGGGGTTGAGATATTTTGCACATGGAAGTCATAATATACACCAAATTTCATTATATTCTATCTGTAAGTCACATTTGTTTATGTAAATTGTTTGGCCTCGGTCACTACCAGCCACCAACATTGGTTGACTCTGGCACATCCAACACCAGCTGCCACTCCGTCTGCTTTCTCACCAATGGTGATTGACATGGGGAGGAATCCATGTATACCTGCTCATCATTAATGGTGACAGGAGTACGTAGGATTATATGCTTTTTTTTTTTCCCTTCCCTCCCTCACCTCCTCAATATTGGACTGCCATGTGGCAGGGCCTCTTCAGCCCCCCCCCCTCCCCCCAGTCTACCCTGCCGGCTTCCAAAGTCTGCTCTTGAACCCACATTACCAGTGTGGGACCATGTTGCAGTAGTCACTAGGCCATCGGGCAACTCCTTGTCATATTTTTATGTTTGCTTGGAATTTATTATTCAGGGTCTGAATTTTGATTTGGTTTTGTGCTGTGTTGTCAGTTGAGGAGGTACCTTATTTTAAGGTAGCATTGATAGCTAGCAAAGCCTTTTGGGGATATGCATAATTTTGTACAGATTTTTAAAGATTATTGTTACGTTTAGTGTGTGTGTGTGTGTGTGTGTCATCTGTGGTGAGGTCTGAGTATTGACATGGCTTGCAGAATATAGCACCAGTTGAGCGATTATTCAGCTACCCCTGTACACACACACAGATGCGGACACAGACGTGGGCACGGACACGCACACAGGCGGACACAGACATGATCACAGACACAGATATGCATGTCAGTGGTGCTTTGCTCTGGGTTTTATGCTTTGGAATGCATGTATATGCCTTGGACAGGTTAACAAAAACCCATCAAAAATTATCTTCTCAAATTGTTTTTGCATTCTACACACTTCCCTTGTTTCAAACTGCCTTTGTTAGGTCATGCTGACTGTAATTGATGTTCCATACACTCATCTGGGAGTGTTATAACAGGAGTATGTGTATTGTGACATACTTTTTTGGTCCTCCTCTGTAGCTAGCAGTGATTACACAGGGTGATTGCTAGCTGTTGTTCCCTATTGCTCTTCAAGCAAATGTCAGTCAGTATGGTTCTACAGTCCAGGAAATGGAAAATAAGAACAATGGAAGCTAGCCATTGAGATTGTTTTGGTATCTCCTGGTACCTCTGGTACTTGATTAATGGTAGTTCACGGATTGTATGACTAGTATAGAATTCACGTATGTTGGACACTTCCAGGTTGGCTAAACCCTAGTATAGAATTTACATGTATGTTGGACACTTACAATTTGGCTAAACCCCTACCTCTGTACAAGGATTTGCATACCCATGACGTGTTGCACTGGGGTTTCAGCTTTAGAATGCATATGGAAATGATTTGTGTTTAATGCCCATTGTTTTCTGTTGCTGAGCAAGCAGATTGACAGCTAGTATGGTTCCCCCAATCCAGAAAATTGTAATGGAGGAAAAATTTAAAAGATTTGCAATCACAAAATTAAGGCTGAGTGAGAAGGATAGCAAAGCACTTCTCAGTCGCGTTGGTAATTTAATCAAATACTTGCAGTGTGTGAACTGTAAAATAGTACTGAATGTACACTTACATAGTGCTTTTATATACTGAATCCCCAAAGAGATGTACAAGCAGTTTCTTTACACAGGATAGTCTAGCTTAGACACCACATCTCATTTTCTGTGGGGTCCTGCTTCTGTTTGGGACAGCTTGACACCTATCGGTAACACTGGTACTTTGATTTTGTATTGTATTTGTTTCTAGTATTTCTAATAGCAGCACCATACGCTGTACCCTGTACAGTAGCTTCTAAATATACAAGTTGTTTCTGGGCTCATGGGAATGGAGGCTTTGCTGAAATCATGCTGGGTGCTACCCAGAACCTAATGTGTGCCTTTTGTTCCAATAGTATGAACTTCTTGGATCATTTTGCACTGGTTTTGTGGTAGCCAGTTAAATTTTTTTGTTTGTTTACAATTTGCTATATATTTGCTCAGGATATCAAAGATGAGATGCTACATATAATTTCCAGTGGGTCCTTCTGCCCATTTCCACAGCTTGGTAGACTGGAGCACCTGAAGGTTAGGAGGGCTGCCCAATTTCACGGAGTGAATGTTTTGGTACTGGTAGGATTTGTATCTAGCCGAGCTCTATTCTATAACAGTAATGACCGAAGGTTTCCAATTCCACCTAGCTACCAGTTGAGTAACTGAGCTACCTAGTTGAGTACTACATTACATTATTATTGACCTCACAGTATATTGCCGTGTTTAACTGTACTGAAATACTACTGATATTATACTGTTGTGTATTCTATATATACATTGTCTCACTGTGATGATTTTATTAAAATATTCCGCTCCATTCCTAATGAAAACAAAATCTTTGTCGTATTATTTACATTGTGGATGCTTATTGTAGCTTTAAAACATGTATTACTTCACTGTATTAGCGCTGTTTCTGCTCACGCTGTACCTTGCTGTACTTTGTTGCACCTTTATGCCTGTCCTACCCAGGACCTCCTTGTAAATCAGCTTGCTCAATGGAGCTTTTTCCTTGTAAAATTGAAATTGAAAATTGAACCATCCTCCGATCTCCTGGTTTCCAAGCTAGTGCTCTAACCACTAAACCACACTAATGAGAGCACCATCTGCATGCACATCAGTTCACCTAGACATCATTTTTTCAATCACTTGATCTCCCATCACCAGTGCATCCCCCCACTGTGCTTACCTATCACCCCAGTCTCATCCTCCACTTCTTTGACTGTTACCTGCACCTCCAGGGGGTCCACAGTGCAGCTTCCTCAGGGAAGTGAACAGTGGCCCTTATGTGGTCTGGCTGTGTGGGGTGTGGACTGGCCAGTCTGGTTGGCAGAACCCCAGGGGCACCGGTGTCATGCTGCACACTGACTGGGGTGCTCCTTCATAGTTTCTCCCAGAATGCTAGTGTGCACTGCATCATGGAATGTGCTTGTGCTCTGCAGGGTGGTGTCCTACCTAACTTGACACTCTGACTGCACCATCACCTGTGGTCACCGCCTAACTTAGTGTCGCCCTGTTCGTGGATGACACTAAGCTAGGCAGTAGGGTGGACAGCGTAGAGGTGGTTAGGGACCTTCAAATGTACCTGCAGCGGTTTGAAAGATGGTCCAGTGTCTGGCAACTGAAGTTCAACGTGAAGAAGTGCAAGGTGAGGCACCTGTGTAACCCATTGACAGAATACTGGCTTAATGGGGTGCAGCTCTGTGCCTCACATGAGGAAGGGGGCCTGGGGTCATCATCTCAGACACCTGACCCTAAAGGAATCCAGCCAGTGCAACAGGGCTTACAGCAAGGACAGCAAAATGTTAGGTTGTATAGGAAGAGGATCTGACAGTAGGAACAGGGAGGTGATCCTCCCACTCTACATGTCCTTGGTGAGGCCCCACCTGGAGTACTGTGTCCAGTTTTGGAGTCCTCACCTAAAGAAGGACAGGGATAGGCTAGAGGCCATACAGATAAGAATGACTAAAATGATACAAGGGCTCCATGAGCTCTCATATGGGGGATTGCTTGAGGGCACTGGGCATGTACTTGCTAGAGACGGGGGGGGGGATATGATTGAAACATTCAGATACGCGTGAGGCATAAGCAAGGTGCCCTAATTGGAACTCATCAACAGGATATCAGATTCAAACACAAGAGAACATGAATGGAAACTGAGAGGAGGTCATTTCAAGAGGGAATTAAGGAAACACTACTTTACGGAATGAGTGGTAGAACCATGGAACAGGTTGCCTGCCGAGGTGGCAGGAACTGGGTCCAAGGTGGTGTTCAAACCTTAGATTCCATGGGAACAGGAAAGGGTAAAAAAAACTCAGTGGGGGGGCTAGGACCCATGACTTGTAGAGGTCTCTGAAAACATTGGGCAGACTAGATGAACCTCTGATCTCCTTCTGCCGTCTTTTTCTGTGTTTCTATGAGACTGCAGCAGAGCCTGCAATCCTCCTGCCCTGGAAGAGTACAGCATCCTGTGGGACATTTGATCCTCAACTCCTCAGCCAGCCCCCAACGTCCTAGACTCGGTCCCGAACCAGGATTATCAGTGTGACAAGCAGCAACCAAGCCACTACGCAGCTAGACACAGTTGATAAAACAGGCTACTAACTGTATAGTTGACCAAAACAATAGTCCTGCTCATATCTTTAGGCTGAAAAGCTCCTGGTATTTTAAACTTAGCATTAATTAGAATTCTGAATATCTTTGCAAAATGGTTGTGTAGCAGTGTATAAATTGTTTTTATTATGCAAACCGTGTTCACTTTTTTCCTCATTGTTTGTCAGATGAGAAACTGGAGGCTGGTCTGTTGGATTTCTTACTCTTTGGTAGTCTGATCTCAGCAGTGGACCCTGTGGCAGTAATAGCTGTGTTTGAAGAAGTGCACGTGAATGAAACCCTCTTCATTATTGTATTTGGCGAGTCTCTGCTGAACGATGCTGTCACTGTGGTGAGTGTATCTTTTTATATCAATGTGTGGCCATAGAAGTTAGGATGATGTCACAGCTCACAAGCAGAGGGTTATGACTTAAGGTGTAGATAGCAATTTGGCCAGACAGATGATGAGGGCCAAAGATCTGGTATTAATGCAAATGTCCTTACCAACAAAGAACACAGAGTACATGAACATGGAACATGTATGAAATATTAGCTGAATGTTGACAAAATGTTTTTTCAGAGATTTCCTAAGATGTCGATACCTCTTTAATGTTTAACCTGAAGAGTGAACACCAGTGCATTCTAGCTGTAAATACTCAGTAGAGATTGATTATAAATATTGTACTTCTGTGTTTGATTAGGGATTGCATGGTAATAATACAAGAGAATAAATATTTGTGATATTTATTATTTTAAAGTGCATCAAGGGATTGATTTTTTTCAGCGGGGTTTCACATTTTCGCACCAGTTTTTAGATGTTTGAAGCACGGCTGACCTGCCGGCATAATGGTGTAATGCTACTGCTTGTGACACCGACGACCCTGGTTTGGGAACAAGCCTGGGATGTCAGAGGGCCAGCCAGTGGGAGGTTGGCGGAGTGTCCCATGGATACTTGTCTCCGGGAGGGAGGGAGGAGGGAGTATGGTCTCCGCTATAACACTGCCACCTGGGTAACCATAGCTGGTGGTGCAACTGGAGCCACGGACTTGAGTGGGAGGATGTTGGTGGAATGATGCGATGCATCAGCAAGGCCTTTCTAATGTCAGGGGGTGGGACAGAAATATGCAGAAATACCCCGACTGTAGCAGGATGCCATCCACCACAGGCCCCACACTGCCAACTGGGTTCTGCCTCACCTACCGACACTTAAACTCTGTCTGTGGGGAGTAAGGCAGGGTTCCCCCTCCCAGCAGCCTTCCCCATGAGGGGTTATTCAAGGGGGAACTGCGAGTGAAGGTAGGTACTAGAGATGGTGGGTGATGAGGCTGAATGGGTCGGCAGCACTGATTGGGGTGGCAGTCAGGCAGAAAGAAGTAAATAAAAAAAAAAAAGATGTTTAAAGGATAACTCTAGTGAACCTGTGAGTCATTTGTCCAGTAGAAGCTAATTTTGAAATACCAGTTCAGTTCTGTTACTGTTCCATCTCTATAGGCTTTTTAGTTATCCTTCTTCACTAATAACAATTGATTCTAAAACGTGTCATAATAAAGCTGGCTTAAACCTTTAAAACATGAGCAAATACTGCAGTACCTTAAGAGTATTAAACTTAGATCACGCATGGGGCATGACATGACAGACTTGCGCTTTCTTGGATTAATACTTGATCTCATGGTTTTATCTTTGAATATTTTGTTTAATCACTCTTTGCTTAATGCAGAAATTCCACAACTTTGGAAACAGGCTGTTGTTCCAGTATTTAAGTCTGGTGATCATACAAATTCTAAAAACTATCATCCATTTCATTATTAGCACTTCTGTCTGAGGTTCTTGAATGAATAGTATTTGATCAGGTGAAATTATTTCTTGATTCAGATAATCTATTAACACCATATTAACATGGTTTTAGACAAAAAATTATGGTACTTAAACAGCTACCACGGAGCGTATTAATACTCTTCGCAGAACCCTGGACAGAGGTGGTATGGCAGGAGCTTTACTTCTTGATGTGTCAGACATTTGATTTGGTATATAATGGGCATTTTTTTCTTTCATCTTGAGAAACTTGGTTTATCTGCTAATGTTGTACAGTGGTTTTCTCATTATTTATTTAACAAAAATAAGCAGTTGTTCTAGGTTCAGTTACTTCACCTTTGGCAGATATATGGGTGTTCCTCAGGGATCTATTTTGGGGCCACTCTTGTTCAATATTTTTTTGAATGTTGCTATCAGTTATAGAGGAAAAAATACACTTATTACAATGTATGCAGATCATATTGTCATGCATTGGTCTGGAGATGATCCTTTAGAACTAACCATTCATTTACAGAGAGATGTTTTAAATGTTCAACAATGTCTACAGGATAATGGTATGATGCTTAATGTTACAAGAACTAAATCTTTATTTTTTGGTTCCCAATACACAAACTCTCTCATTTAGGATGATTGCCTACTTTTTTATGATCTATGTGGTGTTAGAATTGAACAAGTTACGCAGTCTCGATATTTGGGCTTTATTTTGGATCAGCGTCTAATGTATCAGGAATATATCAATTACGTTATTAAGACTGTGCATTTCAGATTAGGACAACTTTTCAGATTAAGTAATTGTCTTTCTGCTTATTCCTAAAAGATACTTGCTCAGTTTTTACTGTTATCTGTTATTAACTTCCGATTTTTCTGCTAACACCAGTTTGTATCACGTAAAGACATTTCACCATTCTGTTTGCAGATTTGCTAGTTCTGCTTCTCATTCAACTCATTATTGTATTTTATTTAATAATTAAGTTTGGTTTTCATTTGAGCAAAGAGTGAATTATTTTAATTTACTGTTTTTGAGAAGTTCATTGTCAACACAAATACCCATTTCATTCATGTTGTTTAATTTAGATAGACAACATACTTATTGCACTAGAGCACCAAACATTGGCAAATTGAACCCTCCCTCCCTCCTATGGGTCTTCTTTAGGTCAAAGATCATGGATCTTTCGTGTTGTAAAATTGTAGAATGATTTGCCCAGTGATATGTTAGCATGTAATTCATTGTATACTTTTAAGAAATCCCTGAAGCAGCGTTTTCTTAATGTTTCAACATGTTCTTATCATTATTAATTTGTTTTGTTCATTGTATTGTATTGTTTCTGTTCCTGGTCACCAAAGAAAATGGACATTTGATGCCCTTGGGTTTTTACCCAGTGATCAAATGTTAAATAAAAATAAAATCCTAGAGGCCATGGGTGTTTCTGATTTACACACAGATAGTAAATACCATTTTCGAATGGTATGATTACTTACTTGGTATGAAAGAACAGAAGAAGGCCAGAGCCCATCGAGACTGTTCCCCACACTATGTGGGACATTATCTATTATCCCTCAACCTAACATCTAATTTGTTTTTAAAGACAGTGGCACTAGTTGCCTGTACCAAGTCTTGTGGCAAGGTGTTCCATACAATGAATGCTCTTATTGGAAAAAAGTTTCCCCTTTTGCTGGTTTTATAAGTTTTTACTTCAAGCTGTTTATTATGCAGTCTCAGAACATGTCTCCTTTTGAAGAGTGTTAGACCACATTTTTCCATTAGATCTGGTGAATTTATTAAATTAAAAACCATAAGCAAATCACCTTTTAATCTTCTAGTTTGAAGAGAGAAGAGACCAGTAGCTTTTAATCTGTTCTGATAATCCAAGTTTGTTAATCTTGGAATCATTCTAGTTACTCTCCTTTGAACCTGTTCAACAATTGCTATGTCTTTTTTTTTTGGTTTGGATTCCAGAAAGGGAAGCCATAGTCTAGATACGGTCTAATGTATGCCCTATACAATGGAATAAGGCATTGTTCAGTGCGATTAACAAAATTGGGTTTTATTTGCCTCAAAATTCTGTTGGTCTTGCAAGCAGTTCTAGCACAGTGATCATTTGATGTAAGTTTATTATTAACATATATCCCTAAATCTTTTTCACAATTTGATGAGTGAAGTGGTAGTCCGTTTATATAATATATCGTTTTTGGATTAGGCACTACTAAACATTTGTCTTGATTAAACTGCATATGATTTTCATTTGCCCAAAGTGTTAATTTTTCCAAATCCTTCTTTAATGCAGAAATATTTTCTTGATTATTAACATTGCCCCCCAATTTAGTATTGTCTGCAGATTTAACCATGAAGTTATTTGGCCCTGTTTGTAAATCACTGATAAAGAGATTAAACAATGTTGGTCCCAAGACCGACCCCTGTGGTACATCACTTGTCACACTACCCGAATCAGACAAGACATCATTAATTCTGACTCTCTTAGAATGATTTGTCAACCAGTTTAAAGTCCAGTTGACAATATCAGGTGACAAACCTAGATTGTGCATTTTAGTAATGAGTTTTTCATATGAAACTTTATCGAAAGCTCTACTAAAGTCCAAAAGAATTACATCAGTAGGGATACCCACATCTAGTAGAGTACTTATATTATTGTAAAAAGATATCAGATTGGTGGTGCAGGAATACTTGGGAGTAAACCCATGCTGATTTGAATCATAAATTCCTAATTTTTTACAATCTTGATCTATTAGAGACTTCATTACTCGTTCCATTAATTTACCAGCCACTGAGATCAGGCTAATTGGACGATAATTTTGCACAGAACCTCTATTGCCTTTTTAAATATGGGAGTAACTATTGCTGAACGCCAATCATTTGGTACAATGCTTTCTTGTAAGGATTTGTTGAAGATAATTGACAAAGGTATAGAAATATTTATAGAGGTTTCGATCAGAAACCATGGATGAATACCGTCTGGGCCCGGACTAGTATTTTTTTTTATTTTTTTGATAGCCTGTATTATGTCAATTGGATAGAACCTATGATAATCTACGTGGTGAACTTTAAATGTACTAATAGGTGATTTTCGAGAGAAGACAGAACAAAAGTACTTATTAAAGAGATTCGAGGTTTCTATATCAGGTAGAGAAGAGGCATTGGTTATAATGGGACCAGTGGTCCTTGATACACCTTTTTTTACTATTTATATAGGATAAAAGAGATTTGTGACAGTCTTTTGTGTGAGCTAGTTTAAATTCTAGCTTTTTTTTTGTCAATTTAATCAAATTTTTAAAGTTTTTCACAGATAGTCTGTATTTATGTAATAGAGTAGTTTTAAATGGAACAGAACTATTCTTAAGTTTCCTAAAAAGTTAAATTTTTATTTTAATCTGATTTTTAATTGTCTTGTTGAACCAGGGGGGAATTTTTCCTTTATTATTAAATTTCCTCTTAGATGGAATAAAGGTATTTTCCAAATAATGTACAATGTTTTTAAAAAAGTCCCAAGCTTGTTGTGTTGTACAATTAAGTAGATTAGATTCCCAGTTTATGTTTTGTAACTATTCATTGGTTTTAGTAAAACTTGCTTTATTATAATTTTTTTGTACAGTATAACTTCCTTTGTATAGTTTTAAACTGTTGAATTTCAAAAAGAATAGACGAATGATCACTGGTCCCAAGTGGATCCCAAATTTGTAAATTGCTAATTTGTTGCTCTATATTAGTAAAAAATAGATCCAAAATATTAGGACCTCGAGTGGGTTCAGTAACAAGTTGTTGTAATCCAGTACTAGCTACCACATCTATTAGTCCTTTCTCGGCATAGGACTGTCCTGAGAATGAGTTCCAGTTAATATAAGGGGAGGTTAAAGTCACCAAATATTACAATATCTTGAGATTCTGAAAAATTTGTAATTTCTTTAAACATATCAGGTGTGTAATCTGAATTTGCAGATGGAGGTCGATAGATGTTACCAGTAGTTATAATGATGATGTAGTTTATGTCCCTTGCTTGGCCCTTCCATTGTTTGGGCAATGCATAGAAACATAGACTTTGACGGCAGATAAGGACCGCTTGGCCCATCTAGTCTGAACATTTCCCTACCTACAGGATAGGCCGCAGATCCTAGTTAACCAACAGCCTATTTCTTCCTACCCCCCCACAAGAATTGCCTTATGTCTGTCCCATGCATTCTTGAATTCTTCCACAGTTTTAGACCCCACAACCTCCTCAGGAAGGCTGTTCCATGCATCCACTACCCTCTCTGTGAAATAATACTTCCTCACATTGCCCTGACAGCCTCCTTCTATCTTTTAAATTGTGTCCCTTGTTCTTGCAAGTCTCTTTTTCTGAAAGATGCTACCCTCTTGGACTTTGTTGATTCACTGAGGTACTTAAAAGTTTCTATCATGTCCCCCTCTCCTTCTTTCCTCAAGGGTATACATATTAAGCTCATTTAGTCTCTCATCGGCTTCTCTTGCAGACCCTGCACCATTTTGAATTGCCCTCCTCTGGACTACCTCTATCCTGTCTATGTCGTTGCAGAGATGGGGTCTCCAGAACTGGACACAGTACTCCAGATGGGGTCTCACCAACTGTCTGTACAGAGGGATAACAACTTCCTGTTTTCTGCTGCTGATGCCTCCCTATACATCCCAGTATACCCCAGCCCTCCCTACTGCCTTCTCTCACATTGCTTGCTAACCTTAAGGTCATCTGATATGATTACCCCAGGTCCCTTTCCTTTTTGTTGTTGTTACTACCTCCCCACCCATTGTGTATTCTTCCCCTGGGTTCTTGTTTCCAAGGTGCATTATTTTGCACTTCTTTGCATTGAATCCTAGCTGCCATACGTCTGACCATTTCTCCAACCTTGCCAAGTCCCTTTTCATCCTTTCCACGCCTCCTTGTGTACCAACCCTGTTGCAGATCTTTGTGTCATCTGCAAAAAGGCATACTTTTCCTTCCAGTCCCTCTGCATCTATGTTCTACTATTGAACTCTGTGGTTGAGAGGGACATAAACTACTTCATAGGGTTCTAAAATAGTACTTGGCACCAAAGTGAATACGAAATATGTCACTGAGGTTACTAATATGCCAGTATACATGGAACAATTACAGAATTGGAACCAGTAAAACATCTTCTACTCAGTCCTCAAAGTTTAACAGCATATTCTAAATGGGTGCACACACAGGGCCATGCAGCATTTTCAAATTGAAGGCCCTTGATTTGCAATGCACATGTGTGTGGGGCCATCTGGAGGCATAACAGACTTCAGTTGCTGTTATAACAGTTCCCAAGGGTCAGTAGGACTCTGTTAGCGTGCATCATGTCCACCTGAGAAGCTGGTGTTGTGCTACATATGCATATACACCCATGTCTAGTAGTAGCACTGTAATCTTTTTTTTTTTAAACACGTTGTAAAACAAAACTTTTAATTTCATGTACTGTGGGGGCATTTTTTGACACTTATTCTTAAATTGAAAATATTAGTGCATCATATATACTCTTTACCATACAGAAGAGACCTAGACAGCGACATAATTATTATTAGTACAGTGACAGGGTGATTCGAACTATACAGGGAGACCAAACAGAAGTATATCGCCCCTGGAGAAATTATTACTTGCCAGATAAACAATCAATCCCTCTTATGGATTAACAAAAACAAACAGATATCAAATATACACATCAATGGATGTCTTTGTCACAACAGTGATGAAATCACTTGTGTCAAACCTAATCCTTAGGTGACTGTGAAGCCCTCATTAACTCTAACACTGGAGTAGTAGCTATGGAATACTTGCATTGACAGTGCTTTGTTATCAAACTATGTTGGAGATTCTCATATTTCGCCTATGCCAATGTATGTATGTGTTGGAATGGTAAGAAAGAAGTTAACATACTCTAATATTGGAGGTCAAGGCAACATTTAATGTAGTTAATAATCTGAACACAAAAACATACCTACTGTAAGTGGCATTTAGAAAACTGCATATTCAGACACCATAATTAGACTAAATTTAAAAATGTCTTACTTGCAGGTAACCAACATTTCTAACCAAAGAACACAGACAAATGCTGAATTTCTTGCTGAATTATCCATCTGTCTGTCTAGCTATCTATCTATCTTTTGCAGGCAAGGGTAAAAAATGCAAGTAGAAAACGGCAGAAACTTTGAAGTGCTGATTATATCAAAGCAGTTGGCATAAAGCCCGCTCGTATCACTGCAGCCTTCAATAATGCCTTCACTGACCTTAACCATTTTCTCCCTTCAAATTTATTTGATCTTCCTACATCTAGTTCCCCCATTCCCCCCCCCCAGAAGCTCCCCCCTTTTACATGCACCAAATCACTCCTAAGGCTGCAGAGCCATATGTTAAAACAGCCCTTAGCCACTCCTCCTACAGCACTGACTCGCTAGATTTGAAGCTCCTTCGGCTCACCCTTCACAAGGTACTCTACCCCCTTACCCACATTTTAAACTGCTCCCTATATCTAGGAAATTCCCCTCTAAGTGCACATACGCCTCCATCACACCCATATTTAAAAGTGGGGACCATTCCCATACCAATAATTGCTGCCCCATCTCCATACTCCCACCCCTCTCCAAGGCCTTACAGAGGATTGTATTTGATCAGCTAACCGAGCACCTCAATAAATACAACCTACTCTGCAAACAGCAACATGGTTTCCACAAATTACACAGCACTACCACTGCCCTTCTCGAGTTTATCACACACATCCACTCTGCGCTGGACAAGGGTCACATCACTGGTGCTGTCTTCATAGACCTCACAAAGGCGTTCAACACCGTCAACCACTCCCTCTTACTAACCGCCTTGACCAATGTGGGTCTGTCTCGGGATGCCTTGGGATGGTTCTCCGACTACCTCTTGAACTGGTCTCAACAGATCAAAATTGGTAACACCTTATCCAATGGACTACCTGTCCTCTCTGGTGTCTCATAGGGGTACATACTGGGACCTCTACTTTTCAGCCTCTTCTCAACTCCCTCCCTGAGTCCTGCCCCAGCAACCTATTACTATACTCGGATGATGCTGTCCTCTTCTCCTCCAACCCTGACCCCCTTCAACTTCACCGCTCCCTCCATTCCTCCTTTAGCTGTACTGAAAGCTGGTTCACTGCACAATGCCTTATTCTTAACTATAAAAAAACAAAGTTGTGCTATTCTCACACCCACAGAATACCAGAAAGGTGCTTTGCCCTCAAGTACTAACTTCAAATCAGACTCCTTTAGAGCAAGTGGACTCCTTTAAATACCTGGGCATCACCTTGGACCCAGGGCTTAACTTCCACAGTCATATTCACCACCTATCTAAGGCCCTCAATGTTAGGCTGGGGCTTTTGCACCGCTTCAAACACTGTCTTACCCCTGATGCACTCAGGCTCGCTGTCTCCTCCTCGGTCCTCTCTCTGCTTGATTATGGCTTATTGATCTATGGGGCAGTAAGCACCTCAGCCCTAGTTAGACTCCATCTCTCCCTAAATAAAGCATGCCATCTTGTACTAGGATGTGACCGTCTTACCCATACCTGCTCGCTTTACAACACTACCAACTGGCTTAATCTCAACAACAGAATCAGGTTCCACACCTGCTTTTTGGCTAAATAAATTGCCCTAGGCCTCTCCCCCACTGGGCTCACCCCTTTAATCCACCCAGATCTTAAGGTTAAGCATACCCGTAGCTCAGACAAGCGTCTCATCTCAATTCCCTCCTGTCGTACCTCCCAGTTCCAAAGGTCCTTCAGCTACAGGGCCCACTTGTAGATGAACAGCCTACCCACATCCCTGGTAAACGAACAAAGACTTGGACAATTTAAAACCCACCTTAGGGTCCATCTCCTGTCTTCAAGTACCAGTGATTGCAACTGAACTCTGCCCTCTCCCTCCTCCTCCTCCACTGACAATGGCCACTGGCCTGACTCTTCCCCCTTTGTGCCTAACCAGAGTCTCTCAGGTGTTATATATCTATGTTTGATCTGTACTGTGTAAGACCTGTACTAAGTAACCCTAGTATTTGAATGTTAGCCTTGGCTGTTGTTTGTAACAAACTGAACTTTTTTCTCTGAATTAATCATAATGTTTGTCTGTATCTAATCTACAGTATGTGACATGCAACCTTTGTAAATGAGTCTATAACTCAAAGGTGTTTTCCAAATCCATATAAATAAATAAAAAAAAAAAGCAGGTATTTATATTCTAGCTACTGCCACAGTAAAACAGGAAGGTGTCTTTTATGAATACAAGCCGAAGTTAATGTTTTAGCTCATATTTGCTAAAACACTAGGGATAAAAACAAGCTTTGTAATGTTGGTTTACATCAAACAGGAGATGAGCAGAAGGTGTTAAACTCTTTACATACAGGCTTTTGCTAAGGTGCTCTCCCCCTGTATTGCTGTATGTTTAATGACAAGGAATATGGGGGAATTGCAAAGGTTTGAGTAAACTTTGAAGTTCTAGTTAACACCAAAGCAGCAGGAATAATGTCATTATTTACATTCTAGCTGTTGTCACAATACAGGAAGTTGTGTGTGTGTGTGTGTGTGTGTGTGTGTGTGTGCGTTTTAAAGGCACGAAGATAAAATGCTGCAGAGATTTTAAAACGCTAGGGCTAAAAAACAAGTTCAGTGATTTACATTAAACATGGTCTGAGCAGAAGATGCTAAACTGTTTATATAAGGCCTTCAGTCAAAGACTACTTTAAGTATCTGTCTTTATTCGTCCAACTTTCCTGGGTGTTAAGTCTGCATAAATTTGAACTCTGAGGCCCTTCTCTCCCTCTGTGTTCTGAAGTTGCACTTCAGAACTACCAAATCTTCATCGGAGGTATCTCAAGTCATCAGGTCACACATATGGAACTTCACTGTCGGTGAAACAGGATCCACACAGAAGATTTTCAGCAGTACCTCAGGGGCCGCCCACACCTATGTCATCTGCCGATGTCACCAACCCTTTAAAGGCGTGAGCGACCCCGCTGCCTCATCAATTCTTTCCCATCATTTACTCTGTTTGCATGGGTCTCCATGGAAGCTCCAGTGCAGTTTCGTGCCATTTTTGCCTACTACTTTATTATATTTAGTTTTTCAGAATCTCTTTTTCAAAGAGATTCTTTCACCTTATGTTGAGAGTTAATCCTTCTGCTTCTCTCTTCTGTTGCTGCAGTGAAAAGAAGATTGCCTCTACAAACAAACACTCTGTCTCTGTCTACTGTCCTGGGCCCAACCGTGACATCTCGGACTGTGAGCTCTGCCATAAATTCAACCAAACCACCCTCAGGCAATGAAAAAAGGTTCTCAAACAATTCCTGATGGATCAACAGGTAGCCAGTTCTGGGCAGGGGTTCGCCAGGGTCCATCCTTTCCAGTCGCCAGTGGGCTTATCAAGCTCCTAGGCCTCTAAGGCCTAAGACAAGTCCTCAGGGAAAAGTCATAAAAAAGACTAGAGATCGGGACCGCTCCCCCTGGTGGTGTTCCTGTTCCCTGACGGCTTCCTCTTCTTCCTCCAGGGGTACTGATTTATCTGCAGCTCCACCGACACCTGTCGTCCAGGTTTCTGTTCCTACAAGACTCCTACCAGCTTCGCCAATGCCCACTTTACAGGGTGGCTGGTCTTCGACCCCTGGATCATCAGCCACCAGCTTGTCAACGCGTGGCTCGTCATCAACAGTCCTCCCGTGAAGACCTGATGCTTCTCCAGGTCCTTGGGCTTCAAGCTCTCAGGGCCCGAAGGATAGGGCATCACGCCCTGTGCCGTTGACCCCCCCAGTGCAGCAGTCTGTTGTCGACCTCCATGATATTCTGACCATGTTCACTTTGGTCTTGGTCCATCAGCTGGGCACTTATAGACCTGAGTCCCCTGCACTGTCAACAGCCCAGTTATCATTGACACCACTTTGGCCTCCGTGGGCTGTTCCCCACAGGCCATCGTCAGTCTCTCATTCATTGGACCTCAAGCTGGAGCAGGTCGCATTGAGGAGGAATACCCTCCTGACCTCATCCTACCTGAGGAAGAGGAGGAAGAACCTCTTTCCACTGACAGGTTCACTGCCTCCTCAGTGAGCAAGGACCCTGTCAAACATACTCCAGGTCTTCTCCAGAGGACCCTACTTTCTTCAGTGTTATGAAGCAGCTGTCCATAGCCATGGACTTGCATACCCAAGAGGAGGATGCCATCAGAAGGGAGCTGGTGGACTTTGTGTAAATCCCAGAATCTCCTCCCAAGGTCATTCCTTCTATCCTTCCAGCTCTAAGGAAATGTTATTTTTATTCACTTTATAAAATGAACAAATCATAAACAATACAATTGATGGAGCCAGAAGTTTTACATCACTTCATACAGTGAAAACAGATATTTGTTAGCGTCAGGTGTGGCCTATTTCAAAGGAGTCTCAACCGCTGACATGTGCGCTGCTGCCACCTGGATTACTGGCCATACTTTCACCAAGCACTACAGTCTGGACATTGCCTCTAGAGCCTGTGTACCACTGATGGAGAGAGAACAGTTACATAAGAACTTACCGTAACAGTAGATCTTAGAGGGGATCTCGATCAGGTCTGCCTTCACTCCCACCATCCCCCTTTTATGGGGTTCTTTTAGCTCTCTTAGTCTTCAGGGGAAAGAAGTGAGGAGGGAGTGGGGCTGCTCATGCCTTTATAGGGTTGGTGACATTGGCAGATGATGTCGGCGTGGGTGACCCCAGTGGTACTACTGAAAATCTTCTGTGTGGACCCTGCTTCACCGACGGTGAAGTTCCTATGGTGCAACATGATGACTGAGATCCTCTCAAAGATCTACTGTTACAGTAAGCTCTTATGTAACTGTTATTTTCATGTCATCTAAACCATGTTCCAAGCTGGAGAAATGCGCATCCACTGGTGTGTTCTTGATCTGGTGTTTGATATTGAACTGGTGCCGCTCATTTGCTTCCTACATCAGTCCTGTTTCCCCCACATAATGATTTGTGTTGGGGCATTTTGAGCATGTGTTCATATATACAACATTAGCAGAGCAGCAGTTAAGTGATCCCTGTATTTGGTAGTCCTGCTTCTTGTGAGGAAGAGGGATTGTATATGTTATAGGGATGTGAAGGTGTGTTTGGTATCTTCTCTCTTGGTTACAGAATGTCCCTGATACGTTCTTATCTGCTGGCATCTTGCTTTGGACAGTTAGTTACGGTAGACTGTGGGGTTGCCTATATGCCAGGAGTGAGGGTTATAGAAAAATAGTTTGTGACTTTTTAAGAATATGTAAACATGCAGAACTCTGCCTTCTTAGACTTTGCAGGGAGTCCATCACAACTGATAATTTTTATAAATGTCTGTTTTGCCCCTGCAGACTCAACGGAGGTACTTAGCTGCAAGAATAAGTGTTATAAGATGCAAACAATAACAATTACATTTCACCAAATACTCTGGAGTCTGAAATTCCTACTAAAAAAGTAAACCCTACAAGTTCAAGCAAGCATCTCTTCATTCCGCAGACCCATGCTCTGATAAAGACAATACAGTCAGTAGATGATTTTAAGAAAGCCATAGCCGATATTTTGATATTTATTTATTTTTCAAGCGTTTCACCAGCAAAAACGTACTGCACTAAACAGTTTGTTTCCAGTTATGTCCTGGGGGAAGAGGATGAGTGGCGTGCACTCAGTTATGTCAGTGATGTTACAGTTATAATAACAATTACTAAACAATCAAAAAGTACATGGTAGATAATTAAGTGGAAGCACAGTGTTCAAGTAGTACAAAACGTTTGCATATGAAAAGCAACAGTTCAGCAAAGTGCAACTGGCAGCAAAATAAGGGAGGGAAGGGAGCTAAGGAGTACAACAGAGATACCAAGGAGAATGGAGGCCAATGAATCAGGGCAGAAGGGGGAGAGGGTAATATGAGGGGAGGAACAGTGAGACTAGGCTAGGATCAGAAGAAACTGCAGAAGTGAGGCATGAATTCATGGAAGAGGGATTTTAGTGATAGGGAAGAGGGAACATTGTGAATAAGAACGAGGAAGGTGCTGTAAAGTTTGGGGACATAGAAGTAGAAAGCATCTTGACCAGCAGAGGATTTTACAGGAGAGATGGTGAGAGAGTGGGTGTCAGGGCTGCAGAGGGAGTAGGAGGTAGAAGGGGGGGGAGGGAGACGAGCCAGAATTTGGAGACAAAGGTGGCACTATGAGTGAGGCGCCTGGCATCAAGTGAGAACAAGGAGAGGCAGGAATACATGGAGCAGTGGTGGGTTCTGTGGAGGCAACCTAGGGCAAAATGGCAGAAGGAGTGAAAGAGGGGATCCAGCTTGGCAAGGATGGTTTTGGAGCAGCGCTATATACAATGCTGCCATAATCAAACATACATAGAATAATCTTTGTGTCAATCTCTCTATGTGCAGGAAGCAGGATAGTTGCTTTTCTCCTATCAAGTGTCCCAGGTTTACGGTGCAGCTTCTGGGGGATGACATCCATGTGAGTAAAGAAATCAAGATGACGATCCAACCATACCCTGAGATATCTAAGGGAGGAAACCTAGAATTTGTCAGCAGATAAGGACCGCTTGTTCCACCCAGTCTACCCATTGAGGAGACATCCTCAGTCACAACACCATCAAGGGTCTTAAGAGGGAAGGGGAAGGCTTGGCAAATCTCTACCTAGTGCTGGAGGTCTCGGAGACCTTTTTTTTTTTTGCATTGAGGAACAGCTGATTTTTCTGAAACCAATGCTGGATTTTATTGAAATCCAGTTGGAGACTGTTGTGATGTCTGAGGCAGAGGAACCAGAGGTGTAGAGTACTGTGTTGTCTGTATCCATGTGAATGAACACAGAGGAGCAGGTGAGGGGAAGATCGTTTAGGAAAATGGAGCATAGGATAAGGCCAAGGACTGATCCTTGAGAGACACCAGACTAGAGAGAAAGATGAGGGGAGATAGCATCACCAATGCAGACAGCTTGGGTTCTACCCTCAAGGTATGAGCAAAACAGGAGGAGGAGAGGCCAGTTGCTTTTAGCTTGTCTAGGAGAATGGGGTGGGCAACAATGTTGAAGGCTGTGGCCAGATTAACAAAGATGATGGAAGTGACCAGCACCTGGTCCATGCCAGAAAGGATGGTGTCTGTGAGCCTAAGGAGGGAGGTGAACGTGGAGTGGGGATTTCCTAAAGCCAGACTGATGGGTGAAGAAGGAGAACTTGTCAAGGAAAGGGGAAAGTTAGGAAAGGATCAGATGTTCCTGAAGTTAAGCCGGGGGAGGGGGTGTGTGAAATTTACCAGGAAGGAAAGGGTCATCCCCTTTAGAAGGGGGTTGACAGTGGCCTGCTTCAAAGTATCAGTAACTGAGGCAAGTGACAAGGAGCAATGTAGGAGGTGGGTGATAGGAAGGGCAATTGATGGGGTGGAGAGAAGCAAGAGTTTTGGGTCAAGGTCATCGGGGCTCCCTCCTTTGTTCAGGTTTAGAGCAAGGAGGGCCTTGAGGTTGCAGAGGGTGTGGTGGGGGAGAGAAGGGAAGATGTAGGGAGAGGAGCAGATGGAGGGGGAGAAAGGAGAGAAAGGGCACAGGTGGTGAAAAAGGAGGTAAAAGATGAGGTGACTGCAGTGGTCTCAGAGTTGAGGGAGTCATCTACCTTGAGGATGAGGGGACAGGGCTGAGAGGTTGGGGAAAAGAGGGCCTCAATGACCCTCCAGAACTTTGAGGGGTGATTAAGGTTGTTCTGGAGCATGGATGCAATGTAGTCAGCCCTTGCAAGCCTAGGAGGCCTGGTACAGGCATTGCGAAGTGAGATTGTTTGTTTATTTATTTATTTTGTAACCGGGTGAGTAAACTGATCCAAAAGACCATTTTCAGTTGCGGCCCGGGCCGTACAGTGGCACAGACAATAGATACAAGTTATAATACAGCAGATATGTATAATACAGTGAGTACAGTGGTATCAGAAACAGTAATACATAAACATCATATCTTAAAAATAGGGGTTAAGGACATAAAAAACAAGTTAATGACAAATAAAGCAATGCGTCTCTGCTTGCAGGACATACACTTACAGCAAATCAGGACATTATTTAGTCAGTCCAAGGTTTACAATAAAGTACATAAGGGATTACACTATAGCAATTAACATTTTCACAATGGCGTTAAGAACGTGTCAGTTGTTTATGTAGTAACCAGTACTTTTGAAGTAAGGCAAATGGATTATATATATCAAGGGTAATTTGTGGAGCAAGTGGACTTGTGGACCTGCTAGTCAAGGTCATGTATACCATGACAGACCAGCAACTCTGCCGTGATCCAGGGGGAGATGTGAACTACGGACCCAAGTTTTCCTGGGGGGAGGGGCATGTTGATCCCAGGCTAATAAGAATTTGGAGTTAAAAAACTGAAAAGCTGTGTTAATGTTGCTGGTAGCTAATGTGGGATACCAGTCAGTTGCTTTCAGGTCAACAAGTAAAGAGGATAGATCCAGGGGTCAGAAGGATCTAATCTGGATTAAATTAGGGGGTGCTTTAGGGCAGTGAATCATACGCATGCAGTAGACCCTATGATGATCACTGAGGGCATCACAGAGGGTACCAGCATCCGTGATATTGTGGGGGTGGGAGGAGAGGGTCCAGTTCAGAAGGGAGTAATTATGGGTTTTGGGGTTGAGTATAGTGGGAGCAGAGATCGGTTGGGTAATGTGGAGAGATTTTACATTTTTGGCATAATTTATTATGGGAGGATGACAGCCAAC
Source organism: Neoceratodus forsteri (assembly GCA_016271365.2). Classification (NCBI taxonomy): domain Eukaryota; kingdom Metazoa; phylum Chordata; order Ceratodontiformes; family Ceratodontidae; genus Neoceratodus; species Neoceratodus forsteri. Next base: position 1,193,594,315 of record CM028130.1, on the reverse strand, counting down.
TGAAATTGAAGTCACCTAGGATGGGACTTTGATAAAATCATGGCTGAGCTAGCATAGCAGTGAGAATGAGTAACTCCCATCCCTCTCAGGAATTAAACCATCTCCCAGACAGATGGAACAGACTAGAAATGGAAAAAATGCACAGCAGAAGTGAGAGAGAGGACAGAACTTCATGCTTCCACTTACAGAAGTCGAAGCAGTGGCAGGATGGCAACAGATTAAGACTTCAGGAGAGACCGGATCTGCAGCACCTCCCCAACACTAACACAAGCCCTTAACTACGATACCAACCATGAAATTGTGCAACTCACCAGATATAGATTCAAACTCCTTCTGAAAGAAATAAAGGAGTCAAAAGGAGAACAGAATTTTGTCAAACTGCTGACTGGATGGACTGGAGCAGTGAGTCAAGGAAGCAGAGGACTGCATGGCCGTGATGGAAGATGGGTCCCTGCAGTTGAGTGAAGCCATGGATTCACTCCTCCAGTACATGGAAGCCCTCCATGCAAAGTGTGTGGATCTGGTGGATCTGGAAGCGCAATCCTGTAGGGACAAAGTACATCTCACAGGACAGCTATGAGGCTCTGAGACAGGGCATGTGTGAAACTTCCGTTCAGACCTATTAAAAGATGTACTCGCTCTCCCTTCCCACACTGGACATAAAAACTGAGAGGGCACATAGAGCACTCCTCTCCAGGCTATGGATCCCCAGGCATGCCCGAGACCTATGTTAATGAAATTGAATAGTTACTGCACTAAAGAGGAGGTCCTGAATCTTGCCTGGCAGGACAAAGAAATTAAATACAATGGAGCCAGACTCTTCATTGACCAAGACTACCCCCCAGAAATCCAGTACAAAAGACTTTAGTATGGGGATGTTATCCGAGCACTCTGGAGGAAGCAAGGTAAATTTCAAACCCGCTACCCAGCCAAGGTCCAGATCTTTTGGGAGAATGGTGGGAGAGTCTACAACATAGTGGAGGAGCCACTCAAGCACTGCAGGAGAAGGAGTTGCCATGGAGCCAAAGAGGGTGTCCCACAATTGAAACACGTGGCCTCCTAGAAGAGACTAGTAGACTATGTGGGGACAAAAAATCAAAGCCATGAGATTAAGAACAGTGACCCATACAATGATTGAAATTCGCAGCCTGCTCCAAGAAGTGCAAGGTACCTCCAGCCACCCAGGTACGTCTACACAAGGATCCTGAACCCTGTCTACAGCTCCTCATGACTAGAGAAGTTGATTTAAACCATTATTTGGATGACTGCATGCTGATGGACTGGGGAAAACTCCCCCCACCCACACATGGGAACTGATCATGCAACTGTTTACAGACTAGTGTTAGTAACTTTGTATTTACTTTACTAGTTTATTGGATATTGAACTTTCAGTTACTATTAAGTAGACAGTTTTGGGGGGTGAGAGCTATTTCAGCTAATTGTATTGCAGGGATGGAAAGGGTTAAAAGCTTTTTACCCAGAGCACTCTGTTCCACACTTGAACAGCTTTTCAACTACTTAGAGTTCATTGCAAAGAGAGAATACTGTAACGAGGGGAAACAGTACAGAGAAGGCTACGTTGTAGTTGGGTGTAATTAAATGTATAATAAAAAGGGAAGCAAGATGGAGGAACTTTATTATGTGGGAATGTGCTATGACTATCTAAGCAACTAGCAAGGAGACAAAGGTTGGAAAGCAAGAAAAGGCTAGTGCACAGATGATGCAGGGGATGTGGTGTGGTAGCTGGTTTACCAACCCAACTCCAGACAGGACTGAACAAGTAGCTGCAGCACTCAAAAACTGAAGCCATGACTTACTGGCTAATGCACAATTTTGCTCCACACACCATGTCTTACTACACACTTTGAATTTTAAATAAAATATGTTTTTTATTTCCGAGTAAGTCGTGGCTTCAGTTTGCGTGCGGCAGCTACTTATTTAGTCCTGTAAGGAGACGAAGGTTCCTGGTCTAACAAAAATGCACATTCTAAAAAAATGTTTTGCTTACTAATGGTGGGTATCTGGGACAAAATTGAGATCAATCCCTCATTACCATAAACACAACAGATTATGGATACCTTCCTCTTCCTTGAACTAGGGCAGGTGTGGTGGGGGATGGGATGAATGGCACTTGCGGTGAGTCATGATGTCAGAAGACGCTCTGATGGAGTCTCTTGTGAGAGGGATGTTGCTTAGAGCTGCCCTTGGCTACTATTGGACCACATACCCTAGAGCCATGGCTGCTACCTTGCCCACCCTAGTGATGACACACCTGGTGCTAGTTTCCTTAAAGGCATGAGCTGGCTGGAGGGGGAGGCGCTGTTCCCCTAGGTACTGGTGGAGTCGGTTGGCTGGGGGACCACCTGCTTCCCAGGTAACATAAAATTACCTGACAAGCTCACATATCTAACCCAGATGTGGAGCCTGGGGGCTGACTCACATCCACCATTTGGGAGAGGGGACCACCCTTCTCCCCTCTATAAAGGGGCTGCAGAGAGCACTCCGCATGAGAATGGCATACAGTTGGACTTCTCTCAAGATATATTAGGATATGTCCTCACATGGCCGTGAGTTGAGGCAAGCTATACCCAGTCAGAACAAGAGTGGATGTGGGTGCGCCCTACTCACTTCATCACATATGATTTTCCCACTCCTGCCCCCTACATGCCCAAGCTCAATGTACTGACTCAAAATTAACTCCATACTGTGACACCAAAAAGGCATGTCTATTAGTCCTGTGGGGTAAAGTTGATTGCATTTCGAGTTACTGCTTAATGATTATCATGCTAAATGAGGGGAGCTATGTGAGGTGTTCTGCTTTATTATTCTATAATGTGTAGCCTTGTATTGAGTTAATGGGGATGTTTCTCACCTATCAAAGGGGTGTGTTATGTCAAATGCTATTAATTTATAGGATATCCCCACTCATGGCAGCATTTAGCTTTTGGAACTTTCTGTTTCAAGGAATTAAGATATTTTTTTATTTGTACATGAAGTAACAAGTTAGGAGTACCACAAATACTGAGTGATCAGATATTAGAAAACATTGTTTTTAATGACTGAATGTACTGTCCTAAGGAAAGATGCTTGTATCTGTTGCATTTTAAAACCAATAAATATGTTAAAAAAAAAAAAAAAGGCATGTCTCTCTAGAAAGGTGAAAACTTTATAGCCTACCCCAAGCATTTCTGAGTGCCCTACCATGGGTTTTGGGGCCCGGCCCTCATGACCATAATTTCTAACAGTTCTTGAGAGGAAGGGGAAACTGCTTGAACTGTGTATATTTTCTGTTATTATTTGTACTATTGTTGTATCTTTTTCATGGAGTGCCCATGAGAGATGGGTGTCTCATATAGTGGCCCCGCCATCACGAGGCATCAAACTCCACTATATATCCTCACCTGGTGGAAAAGAAGCTGCAGAAGTCAGCACCATAAAGTACTAGAGAATATGATAATATATTCTCCTGTCTTGGAAGAGTTTGAAGGTTTTATTATATGGGTCTTACAGCCTAGTTGGCTCCACTTCTTACTGGTTTGAATCTGAAGGGTTATTACATACTGGACAGGGAGGATGAAGGTGCTGAAAAAGAGTGGGAAGTGCAGCTCCCCACGAGATGTAACAATAGCTGACATCACCAGATATTGATTATGCCAGTCCCCATGTCTAAGATCCTGATCTATAATTTAAAAAGCCTTGCTCACCCACTCAGTAAAGAGAAAAAAGATAATGTTATTATGTTTCAGGCAGATTAAAGCAGATTTCATACTTTTGCAGGAGACTCACCTCTCAGAGATGGAACACCAAAAACTTACCAAATTTGGTTAACAGCAGGTCCCCCTCCTTGTATAACTGGGTGGAGGAAGGGTGTGCCAATACTGGTGCCAAGTAGGGTCCCTTTTGAACCCCAGGAAGTCTGCAAAGATGATTACGGAGAATGGCAAAAGGGAACTGGCACCCTCTGAAGGCTTGTATTTCTACAATGCTCCACCAAGCCACAACAAAGAAATCTATGGACAGTTAAAGAGCTACTGATGCCTCAAAGAAAACTTTGTAGAACATAATAGTTGGGTACAATTCAGCTTGCATTTCATATATATTTTATAAATTTCTCTTACCATTATTTATTACTGAGTAAATTTGCATGAATACATGATCTTTATCCCTTAGAGTTCATCTGCCTCTGTAGCTTACTCCCTACTTCAAGTCATAATGCTCTGTTGTGACATCACAATCTGTTGCCCTGAGAGTAACTGTGATGTCACAAGTAGTGCATTGTGACCTCAGGTAGGGAGAAAGCAACAGGAATAGATGAACAATTCAAGAGCAGAGATCCTGCTTTCATGCAGATGACCTCAGTAATAAATAATGGGGAGGAGGAACACAAAACTAATGTGAAATGCAAACTGAACTGTGTCTACATATTACGTTTTGTTAAATTCTGCTAAGGTGTCAGCTGCTGTTTAAAGCTACCTGTGCAAAGTCACTTTATTACGTGCAACAATCACTCCAAAGTGCTGGTGCAATTTCAGTTCACACATGAAAATTGAGGCAATGATATAAAATCCTGCTAAAGCACAGAATAAAAAATTATCCAAACAGATTCACAACACCCGCTGACATGGTGTCTCGAACCCCTCCCTAGGGGGAACTGACATCACCTGACATGTTTCATGCAATAGGCGCATTGTCAAAGGCTGACATGCTTGGTCTGAAGCACCCTTTCATCATAAAGCAATTAAAGTGATGGAACAAAGTCTGTCATGGGTGCAATGAGTTCCGTGTCCAGCAACAAAGATACAGCAAACTACTTTTTTTTTTTTAAACGACAATATACACACAATGAAAAAGTAAAATACACTATGTAATCACAATAGAAAACAATATTTAAAAAATAATCACCTAGTGATTTGTACCAATGCAGAAAGAACGATCAGTCATGCTGCAAGTTTTTAACCCAGCTTGCAGAACTGATGATCCTTCACGTCCATCACATATGGAACGTGAACTCCCAAAATATGGGGCAGTCACAGGTGCTTATCTGAAAATTAAGATACAAAATGAGTTTAGCCCAAATTTAGTTTTTTTTTTTTAAATGCTATTCATAATAACAGTCAATACTTAAGACCTCCAAACCATACGTCCAAGATGTGCAAGGCCATTCATTTGTCCAAAAAGGGGCTTACATCTAATCTATCAGTTAGCCCTTTATTTTTCCATAGCCCTCTGAGAAACAATCTAGTACTGCTCCTTCCTTGGTAGTACATTATCATAATTCCCTCCATTCCTGGTTTTAATCCGTTTTTCAATGCCAGTAAATAGTGTTGCTCGGATAGTGCTGCCATGGATCCGCCAGTGGCCCAGCGGACGGCGGCACTATTCGAGTTGGATCTGTCACAGGATTTGGCCAAATATGGAGGTGGGATCCCGGGTCGGATCCTGTGTTATCCGGGGCCGGATCCAGGGATCCGATGTCTGATCCCTGGATCCAGCATTGGATCCTGGAGCCAGATCCAGGAATCCAGTGTCAGATCCCTGGATCCGGCACTGGATCCCCAGACCCGGCCATTGGATAACGTGAGATCTGACCAGGGATCCAATGGCCGGATCCACTGGCAGATAGTGGAAGTATCCGGCAGATCCACTATCCTGTCGCAAAGGGCAAGTATCTGGTGGATCCGGATTTGTCCAGATCCATCTGAGCAACACTACTAGTAAAGGTAAACTCCCTGCTCTTTTGCAGTTCTTGTTTTCCACACATGTGCTGCCAATGCATTTGTAAAGTCCCCCTTCTCAAGAGCTCATATGTGCTCTCCAGTCCTTACTTTGAAAGCTCTTTTCATTTTGCCAACATAGAAACTCCCACATTTACACTCCACTAGATAGGTAACACCACTAGTATTAAATGTTATTAATCTACGTACTTTAGCTTCCCTGTTAGTGGCTGGGTTGTTACAGAATCTGATTGTTCTAACAACTGGACAGTACTTAACATTATCACACTTATTGCAGCCATCTCTTCTTTCCAGTAGCCATGTGTGTGATCAGTCTGGTAGGGGCCTGTATCCCATGCATGCACTGAATGTACAACCACATCCTTAATATTTTTGCCCCTACGAGACAATAATCTAGGGCTACTAGTCTCCAACTCCTCAGCCCTGCCCCCCAAGTGCCAGTGTTTTTTATAATTATGGCTGCAATTTTTTGTGACTGTGGGTTGTAAGTGGGAACAAAAGTTATTTGTGGGTCACATGTATTATTCCTAGTTCTTTCCTGTAGGATTTCTAGTCTGTTTATCTTGTCCACCTCATCTTTAGCTTTTGAAATTATTCTCCTGTTCTATACCTTATCTCATAATCTCTCAGTAAGCTCTTCTGCTCTGACCCAGTATTTATCCTCATCCCCACAGTTTTGTAGCATATTTGTGTCTGTTGGCTTTCTAAACAGATTGATGGACAACAGACATACTGCATTTGATCAGGTAGATTACCTCTATAGGGTCCTTACTGGTTCTAGTTTGTTTCTTCCCCACATTCATAGCCTACATGAAAACACTATACAAAGCTCCTGTGGTATATGTCCAAGCAAATGGGCACCTGTCCCGGCACTCTTGGGACATAGTACCAGACAGGGATGCCCCCTTTCCCGATTATTATTTGGACTCAGGAGTAAATGCAAAAATAGCCAGATTTATTTAATGCATATTAAAAAGTGCATCTGTGCAGATGATACCCTTTATGCCAACTACCCCATATGCATTCATGACCCCTTGAAGGAGGAGGAGCACATAGCTCTGAATGCACATGGGGTGTGTGTTGGCTTGGATGGTATGATCTGCACTGATGCACTTTTTAATATGCATTAAATTCATTTGGCTATTTTTGCATTTACTCCTGAGTGCAGGTCCTTTTGTTCTTTGTTGTTCCAAGTTTATGGGACCTGCACTCTAGGTGTGCTGTGCTGGGGAGCTTGCGTGTTTCTTCCCATTAATATTTGCCCTGTATATTGAATCACTAGCACAGAAAATTAGATTAGAGCCAGGCATCAAAGGGGTAATGGTGGGAGCACATCCGGCATAAAATTACCCTTTATGCAGACAGTGTCTTTTTCTATCTAGCAGACTTCCAAATCTCCTTGCCTAAAGTCATTGGCTTGGTCTCGGAATACTCTCATTATTTGGGATATACCCCCTGAACACTACTGAAAAGTGAAATCTTGTCCCTGCATTATACCTCAGATAAAACTATTCAACAAAAATTCCCTATAAAATGGGGACTCCCAAAGCTGAAATACCTGGGAATTTATCTCAGAGCTACTGATGTTAACCTTTGCCAAGATAACTATGCCCCCTTACTAATCGTATTAAAAGCAGCTATACAGAGATGGTTTCTCCTACTACGAGCTATGTACCCCCACATTCAAACAATCAAAGTGAATATACTTTCCAGATATATTTGTTTTTTCAGAGTGCACCAGTGAAATCAATCATGAAATGGTTCCAGTTGGCACAAAGACAGAGACCGTAAGCTTCCAGGGGTTTGCAAACACTTACGGAGATAACATTGGTTTGCCTAGGATAAGAATTTTTCCCCAGCAAGAACTGACCCCTGATATAGAAGGCAGTGAAAAACAGGACTCTGCTTCCCAGCCCAAATGCTCTTGGGAGCAATAGTCAAAACCTGTAAGCAGTGTAAAGCAGAATTTGGCTGGGGACCAAGCGATAGGTTTAGGTACTTTCAGCTCAGGGATTTATATCCCATCAATTGAAATCTGAACAATGAAAGAAGGAGGGGACACAACAATTAATAACATATCTCTGGTAAATACGCTTAAACAAAAAGGAGCCTTTTCTCTCCTATGCCAGTTTTTATCACAACACAGGGCTAACTCAGTTACAGCAGTAAAAGAAACAAGCATTTGTCAATGCCGAATGGTGCTTGCTTGTTTGTGCTGTTTAGGTATTTGGAAGTGATAGTTTCATGCCTTCCTCCCAAGACATGCACTGTGTCTTTCTGTTCAGTATTCACAGAAGAGTGGGAGGGGCAAGGGCCACAACAGTACAGCAGTTGCCAAGGGGGTGAAGAGGTGGACAATAGTCCATTCAAAGGCAAAGAGTTCTGCAGGAGCTCACTAAATTGAAGGTGGACAAAGCGATGGAACCAGATGGCATACACCCAAGGATATTAAGAGAACTGCGAAGGGAGATAGCAGTACCTCTGGCAGCCATGTTCACTGAGTCATTCAACATGAGTGAATTGGAGGAGGGTACATGTGGTCCCTCTACACAAGTCCGCAGCAGGGAGGAGGCGGGGAACAATAGGGCCGCTCAGCCTAACCTCAGTAGTGGGGAAGATCATGGAGACATTGCTTAAAGAAAGGATAGTGGGGCATCTAGAAGCCATCGGAGCCGAGGACCATGGACAACATGGATTCATAGTGGGGGACATCATGTCAGACAAATCTGGTTGATTTCTTTGATTGGGTGACAAAGGAAGTGAATCAGGGTGGGGCAGTGGACAACGCTTATCTTGATTTCAGCAAAGCCTTTGACACCATCCCACATAGGAGGCTGATAAACTAGCTGGGTAGGCTGGGCATGGAGGAAAGGGTGGTAAACTGGGTTAGAAACTGGCTAACAGACAGGAGGAAGAGAGTGGTGGTAAATGTGGTGCAGTCTAGGGAGAGGGGGTGACCAGTGGGATGCTGCAGGGATCGGTCCTGGGGCCAGTCCAGTTCGATGTCTTCATTAGTAACGTTGCAGAACGTCTGAAGGGAATTTTTTCACCACATTTTCAACATAGCCATTTTAAGACCTCTGCTCATGAACAGTGTCACTGTGATTTTCTTAATGTGTTCCATACATTGAGTTCTCACACCGACTGCGCCATTAGCGCTACATGCTCGGAAATGCATTTTGGGTGAGAGGTGAGAAATGACAGCTGTACTGCTCATAAGAAGGTGTGGTAAAATGGCAATGTTGAAAATCCGGAGGAAAATATTGAAAATTCTCGAACTTACGAGCGTACTTAGAACAGTTCAACGAGTCGTCAGAAACAGTCAATTTTAGAATTTTTCACTGTAAATTTCAACATAGGCTTTTTGAGAGCCCACCTTATGAACAGTGGCACTGTCGTTTCGTTAATCGGTCCCGAAAGGTGATTTTGTGCAGTGACCGCGAAGTCACCCTTCAGGCCCAATTAACACCATGACAGTGACAGAATTCGTGAGGAGAGGTCCCAAAAACCCCATGTTGAAAATTTGGTGCCAAAATTCCAAAAAATGCCTGAGATATGCAGCAAAGTTGAAAAAACCCTATCTATCCCATTATACAGCTTACCGGCATTTCCTCAGTTCGCGGTCGGCTTTGAAGAGTGCAGACGTGTTCCCAGTCCACCGATGATCATCGTGCAGGACTCCGGAGGTAAGTATGGGGTGAAGTGGGGGTGTGGAGAGGCAGCGCAGGGTGGGCACTGGGTGGGAGAGGGGTGAAGACAGCAGCGAGGGAAGTTTTTTTCTTTCAGGTTTTTTTATTTGGACTACGGGACATTTTGCCACGCTGGGGTGGGCTCAGCGTGGCAGCTGGAAGAGCTGCTTGGGGAAGTGGAGCCGACGGGGATTGGGCACCCCGTCGTGGCCATAGGACCTGTTGCCATGCTGGGGTGGGCTCCCAGTGTGGCACCCACAGTCTGGTGGGGGACAGTAGAGCCAATGGTGGATTGGCACTCTGGCCGCCATACAGACTGTTTGGGGGGCAGTAGAGCTGGGCGGACTGGGGCCATGCAGACTGCTGGGTGGGGGACAGTAGAGGCTGACGGTATTTTCCAGTGATGCTTCACCCGGCTGGAAAATGTGTATATATAGCAGGCGGTGTGTGGTGTTGCTGTGTTTCTTAAGGAAGATCACTAAAGGAAGGAAAAAAGCAAGACTCCATCCATAATGACTTGTTGCTGCGATCAGTTTATGCTCCCTCTTAGCAGCAGCAGCCTGTAATCCATGAGCCACGGCTCATCACTGAGCGCTCTGTACGGATGCTACTGGGGTCCCATCCTGTAAATCACTGCTTGGCTGCCTCTCTCTGCTTCACAGTCAGTGCAGGCAGACGGTTTGAATTGTAGTTAGTATAGCAATCCCGGCAATCTTTCCATAAATGAGAAATTTGGGTTTGCCGCAGCCAGTTCAGATTTTATTTTCACAGCGTCAGTTCTAAGGGAAATCCCAGTATGCATGCATGTGTGTGGGGGGGGGGAGCGTACTTGAGCAGGCGATCTTATCGCTGCTCACTGAAGTGTAGCTCTCCCTTTCAACTTTATGGCACTGCATTTTCAACTGCTGTCATAGACAGCTGCAGCATTGATTGGATAACTGCGGCCGCGCCTGCAAACACACTGACTGAATTGGAAGAGGGCTGCCACACCTCCAAAAACTCGGATGATGGCACGATGTTTCTTGCACATGCGTGCAAGCAACATAAAAATGGCACCAAGAAGCACAAGTTCACCTGATGAAAAAGGAATGGGAAATGATTTGAAGGGGGTCATTTCAGACATCCTCATCGCCAAAGTGGCATGAGTTTGTCTGGAGGATCAAACTCGGATATTTTATAACGCCTGTACTAAAATCTAAATGGGACCATTCTACAACAGCTGCCTGCTGGAGGAGCTATGGGGAATCTTACATCACAGGCACATACATTTTGGGCATGTACCAAATTATAATATGTGACTATTGGACTGCAGTTAAAGATTGACACAGATGTTCACTGTTACAGAACCACTGACATTCTCTCACATGATCAGGGGTTTCTAACCACCTTCACTTAAAGGAAAGGAAATGCTCTATTTATGGTATATAGGAATTGCAGCAGCTACAAAAACCATTACTAGAAAATGGTTACAGGAGAACCACCAGAGGTTGCAGACTGGAAAGAAGTGATGGGAGAAATTACAGAAATGGAAAGAATGACATACCAAGTCCAAGATAAAAAAAAGAGACCTTTGTCAATAGGTGGACCAGACAGGGAAATGAGACATAGAGAATGGGATAACGAGACTGAGAATGAAGGGAGAGGAGATCCAGAAATCTGTTAGGGTGAGGATACACCATGTAGGTACCTAGACAAGAGTGACAGTTTGTTTATAGGGCTAGTTTATTGGGCCCAAAATGTCCACTCACTCCTTTGCACACCAGAGTCCTCCCACTCCTTACTGGACAGTCAGTGAAGCACAGTGAATAATCACTACCCTCCACTATTTTCCATAAGTTGTAGTGACTTTTTTTTTAGAAGTTGTACTTCTTTAAAAAAAAAAAAAAGAAAAAACACTGTCTGTAATTGTATTTCTGGACAGGATAGTACTTACTTCTGTGTCATATGAATTTATTCTTGTAATGTTTTGCCTGTACCCCATGCATGCACTTAATAAAGAAAATATTAAAAAACATCACCTAGGATGATGATCAGCTCGTTGCCAGTGGAGGCATGGGAGTACAAGGTGGTGAGGAGCTTAATGACAGGGGTGGGGGATATACCTGGGCAGCAGTAGACTCCGGCAATGAATATGTGGACAGAAGAGGGGAGGGAGTGTTTCAGGAGGAGCATCTCATAGGTGAAAGGGGAGGAGACAGACAGCACAGGTTCGAATTGAGTGCAGGAGGAAAGGTAGATGGCTATACTTCTGCCCTCTTAGTATGAGCATGTCTGATGATTGAGAAGCCAGGGATGGCTATGGCAATATCTGGGATCTTGGAGGAGAGCAAGACTCCAAGCTCACCGAGACGTCAGGGTTGAGGTTCACCATAAGAGGTTGTAGAAGGTCGATTTTTGAGGAGTCTGTAGATATTAACATGTGCTACTCTCAAGCCTCTGAGGAGAGGTAGTTGGCAGGGCAGGACCGGGGTTGAGTTCAGTGTTGCCTGGTAGAATGAGTAGCAAGAAAAGAAGGAGCTTAATGTAGCCTGTGAGGTGCTTGAGTGACGTGGAGGGAGGGAAGGGGGAGGAAGGGAGGAGGGATGGAGGCCCCTGAGTGTATCAAGGCAGATCCAAGTGGAAGGGAGGATGGTGCACCCAGGAGGCCAGGGGAGTGATTGAGGAGGGAAGGCCAGCAGCAGCAGGGAGGGTGGTGGTGGGGGGAGAAGGAAGCGAGGGGAAGGAGGTGGGATAGGGGATGGGAAGGTAGATGGATGAATGGAGGGAGGAGTGGTGAACTGGGGGAAGGAGAGCAAGGGTAACTAACAGCATGATGGAGATGCAGTAAACAGTTGCCATGAGTAGAGAGGAGGTAAACTGTTGCCCTGAGTAGCTGAGCAGGCATATCAAAGCTGTTAAAGCAGAAGGCTGTACCTGGAAAGGAGGCCTGAATGAATCGGTGGGGGGGGTTGGGGTGTAATAAACCTGGGAAAAGGAGTGAGATTAGGTGGATGTGAAGTATGAGAGCTACCCAGATAGGTAGTAAGCTAAACATAGGTAATACACCCTGGAGGGGTGGCAGTGCCAGTAATGGGAATGTGACCTGCACCCAGATAGGGAGAACAGTGCAGGTATCACTAAGAGAGGGCAGAACATAGAGACAGTAGGGCATTATAGTGACACTAACCAGCAACAGATAGTATTATTTGAGTAGTAAATTAATGGACTAGTTATTGAAACTATAGCAACATAACTAAGGAAGGAAGTGACACTAACTGGCAGCAGAACAATAAATTGTACAGAGCTTAAAGGTTGGGTAGTGCTAGCAGTTCTAGTTGACAACTCCAGCTGCTGCAAGTCACCTGGTTGATGGATTTCAGGTGAGGGGGCAGCCTAACTGTTTGGTTCACAACTCCCTTGGAGAAGATGGTGGCTTCTCCGTGTGTCTTTGGCATCCTGTGGGCTGGCAAGAAGGTGAGCAGCTGAAGATGAGAGGAGCAAAAGTCCCACCCTGTGTACAGTGCAAACAGCACTGATCGGATGGAAGCTGTCCCTTCTAGTTGGCAGCTCCAGCTGCTTCAGGTTGCCTAGTCATCATATTTCAGGTGCAGGAGTAGTATAGCTGTTTGGTTCACGATCCCCCGGAGAAGATGCTGGCTCCTCTGTGTGGCTTCAGGAACTGCTGGGCTGGCGAGATGGTGAGCGGCTGAAGACAAGAGGGGGGGAAGTTCCACTCCTAATGCAGTGATCACAGTGCTGACTGGATGGAAGATCTCCTTTCTGTTCAGCAGCTTCAGCTGCTGCAGGTGACCTGGTCAGCAGATTTCAGGTCAGGGAGTAGCCTGTTTGGCTCTCGACCCCTCTCTAGAGAAGATGATGGCTCCTCTGCATGGCTTCGGCATCCTCTGGGCTATAGAGAAGGCGAGCGGCTGAAGATGAGGGATAAAATCCCATCCTGTGTGCAGCGCTGAGTGAATGAAAGATTACCCTTCTAATCGGCAGCTCCAGCTGCTGCTGAGCAATGTGCCAACACACATAATAGTAGGTGAGATACTTCAGGGAATGTAAGTCCAGATATGCAATATTGTGTCTTGTCCCATGTGCTTTGACAGGTATATACCATTAGATCCTGATATTTGTAGGGAAATAGTTTGTGTTTTCACTTGGGAAATTTGTACTTTACCAACAGTGGTTGTCGCCAGTATTCAAAAGGCCATTGTGCATCTGTATTGGATAACACATGTGTATGGCCATGAACACACGGAGGGGGAAGACAGTTTATTTGCCTGCTGTTACTGTATAAGTCTACACCTTATACATTCTGTATAAGTCTAGTTTCTACTCCTGATGGCAAAACACAACACAGGAAGCATGTACTTAAAGAGTAACGGTTTATTCCCAAGTACATGATACATGCATGCAGAAAGGTCAGCTTATTGTCAGCTGGGAGTTTGGAACCTCCACCATAGCAATGTCATCAGAGGAAAACTGAGAGAAAAACAGAATTACACACAGTCTTTATACTTAGAGAAGATCCAGTCCCATTGCTATGGTGATGGGCTCATGTGCGCATGGAGTGCGTATTCTACATTATCCTGATTGGCTAAGTTGGTGGGTGGTACAGCTGTTATCTACGTTGCCCTTCCGGCTGCAACGTAATTGGTGTAACACTTTCCAAGTAGCATTATTATTGTATCATTGCAAAAATGGAGCAGTCAGCAATATAGCTGAGTTATCAATAACCTTTGGCAGAAATACTAATAATTATGGTTCTATTCTTATAGCAGCAGGTGGTGCTTTAGGCCACAAATGTATTGCATAAAACATGATCAGTTCACTTAGGTTTTGCTATACAGGCAGTAATTACCTTGGCTGAATGGTTTCACTTAGGACATAGCGTTTCTTAGCATAATCACAGTAAATAGGGAAAGATGCACATAATACAGTACATCCTAACTAACCTAACTAGACATACAGTACAACAATAGCTAACTAATGACATGACAGTAGTCCACGTGAGGGACTGTAGGTCAGGCCAGTCTACATGTATACCATAAGCCGACTAACTATAGGATTATGGGGTCTGGTCTGGGCCAAACAAGACAATCCAATGGAGGCAACAAATAGGGGGCTCAGATGCAAGCAATCGATGGTTTTGCTGGAGCAAAGACAACCAGAACTACTGAACCAACGAGTTATGGCCTTCCTTTCTTTCTTGAAATCAAAATATTAAAAATTTTGCCTTGTACAAAGGGAAGTGGAAATGGCATTGCAGGATGCTGGTAGTCTCATCACAGTGGATCTCCTTTCCATTTTTAAAAATCAGATCTGATTTGCAGTAACAGCTGTTTATTTACCTATAGCTATACCTGCATGACCATGGTTTAATCCGACATTATAACTGGCAAGTTACAGCAGCCAGCATGAGACAGCTGAATGCTGTCAATCAAGCTTCAGTAGCTCATGCATGCTCTGTGAAAAACTGCCAAAAAAAATGATACAGCAAAAAATGTTGTCCACAACATTGTTGGGTTCCAGGCTCCATGGCAGATAGTAGACATGGTACTGAGCTTTTTTTTTTTTACTTACTATTTTACCAGAGTGAGACACACTAAGCTGAAAGCTTGTTTGCAGGTGCAACCTGGGAGCACAAGGAAGTTAAGTGACTTGCTCAGGGTCACACAGTATGCAAGTGGGGGCTGTGGGATTCAAACCCAGGTCTCCAGATTTGCAGCTCAGAGCCTTAAACCACTGCACCATACTGCCTCCCTAATGGACCCTGAGGTAAGTAAGCATCTTTCCAAGCCCCGTGATAGGCACTGAGGCTGAGGAACAGAAAGTACTCTGCACTCAGCATCAGGTGAATGCAGGAAAATAAACTGGAGATCAGTAAAGTCAGAAATTAAAAAAAAAAAAAAATATATATGGGTAGAGGTTGTGTAATGTTTTCTTACAGACACTCTGTGTTTGATGCTTTGAAATGTCATAGGGAATCAATGACATCAAAAACTGGGTTGAGACGCGTCCAGCCACACCTCGCTCCACACCGGCAATCCGGGTTCTGTGACGGATTCAGGTCACCGGGGGAAGAAGGATTGAGCGCCCGACGGCTGCTCTCCTTCTCTGGGAAGGGGTGGGTTGCTTTCCCCGCTGCTATACCGCCACTGTCTGGGTGACCACAGGCGGTGCTGGTGCGGACGGGGAAAGCAGGCAAGTAGGAAGGGGCCGACATCAGCCAAGGACCGGAACGGATGCACATCTCAACACGCATCCGTCTCATTGGTCCTCCTCGCTTGCCTACATCGGGGGAATGGACCAGAAAAAGGAAAAACACCTTGCAGCCGGTCTGGGCGATGAGCCCCCGCACCACACATCCACAGGAGGAAACTGGGGGCAGACTCCAATGTGCACACTCACCTGAGGTTCGGAGGAAGTAAGTGGGGAGCCTCCTTCACCCCACCTGGGGGATTAACAAGGGCTCTAGAAGACAATGGAGTGGGGCACCCTAGGAGCAGACTCCTCTGTCCTCTCGGTGGAGTGCAGGCACTTTGGGACTCAGAGGGTGGACCGACTGGGGGTCAAGAAAGGGGCAAAAATAGAAAGTTAAAAAAAAAAGTCAAGATTCCATCATTCTAACATTAGATAGAGAATAATACATGGGTGAGTATGTGTAACCAGAATTTTATGCACAGTCGATGTGTGGGATGCCACTTAAACTCCAAGATCAAAGCTCAAGGGGTTTATAAAGGCATCCTAAATCTGAGTTACACTCACCAACACTAGTCTTGTTTTTCATAATTACTGACAAGCACTTGTAATAAATTATAGGTTTAGGTGTTTAGCTTAGAACAAATAAAACCAAAAAAAAATTGCTTTAAACTTGTTTGTTTTACTAGTTGAACTCATGAGCATAGATAAAAATAGCAAAATGATTCTTTCTGAACTTCATTGTTTAAACAGGTGGCAGTTGTGGGATTACTGCATGCACTGTTACTAGAGCAAGCTTGATTGACAGCTTGTGGTTACAACTGCCCAGGTGTAATGCTAAATTACAACCTGGTTATCCAAGCATTAAAAATGCTCATCCGTAATTATAAAGGCGTAATACATTTGCTTTGACATCATCAGATCAGTGGTATTACAAGACTGAGTATTTGGAGAGTTCAAATAACACACAGGAAACCATAAGTAACTAGGATAGTCATTCTGTCTCATAAAACTCTTGAGCTTCTGTCTTGAGGTTTCCGATATCACCAGACTCGGAATTAGTCTTGTTACTGATGGTTTCCTAGCCACATAGATACATAGGCATTGATTGCAGAAACAAGCTCGTGGCCCATTCCTAGGCTGTCTCCCACCACCACCTCTTCCACACTTTCCCTGTTGGTGAGGACCACATCCAGTATGTTACTGCCCCTAGTGGGTTCCCTAACCAGCTGATGCATGAAAGCACCTTGTAGCGACTCTAGGATCTCTCTGCTCCTGGCTGCTGCTGGGATCTCCCAGTCCACATTGGGGAGGTTCAGGTTCCCCACTAGCAGAAGCTCCCCCTTGAGAGCCATTTATTCAGTTGCCTGCATCAGCAGCCCTGTCCCCTTCCTCTCCTTGCATTGGAGGTCTGTGTATCACCCCTAGCCTTAATGGTGGTCCAGCCCCTTTATCCAGTGTGATCCACAGAACCTCTGCCTCCTCTTGCTGCTCCTGCCCTTCCATTGCCCTAATGTCATCCCTGATTTACAATGCCACCCCCCTTCTCCCATTCCTGTCCTTCCTAAAAAGCCTATACCCAGGGATCCCTGTCTCCCAAGTATGGTGCTTCAACCACCAGGTCTCGTTATTGTCATGATGTGCAGTCCCTCTTCCACCATAATAGCCTCCAAGTCCACCATTTTGCTCCTCAAACTCCTGGCATTTGTGGATAAGCCTTTCCACCATATACCTCCTCCCCCCTCCCCTCCTCTACTATCCTTCCCTTGGTCATGCTATTATATAGCTCATAGTCTCCATCTTAAGGGAGAGGCTGGATGTCTCCTATCTCTTTTGCCTCTGTGAGTCGACTTTGCCTTAACACCCGCCCCCGAATTCAGTTTGAACCATGTTTTTTCCGCAAGAGAGAATGTTGTGCCTCACCTCAAGTGCCATCATTCCCAGCATGCACTCAACCCAAATTGCACTTCTGTCATTCCCCTGACACCCCATCTGATTCCTTTAATTATTGAGTCCCCTATTAGCAAGACCCTACTACCCCTTTCCCTCTGCTTGATCTTTTGGTTTTTCAGTTCACTCCTTTCACCCTGTGTCTCATTTTCCTTCTTGTTCCCTTCCCCCCCATCCATCTCCTGCATCTGAGTTCTGCCCTCACCCTGGACTGTATCTCCCTTTATACCACTGCTGGTGTCACCAACGCTCTCAATTCTCCTTGCTTCCCACCCAATTGCGCCCTCCTCCCTCCCAACAATTTCAGTTTCTATTCCCCAACCTCATTCTTGTCACACCCTCCAAGACTCTTCCCCTACCTCCCTCCCTCCCCTTGACCCCCTTCTTCCCCTGCCTGCTCTCCTTCCCCGGTCCTATCCCAACGATGTCCTCTCCCAGGAGCCCGATTTATCTGCCTTAGCCCTTCTTGCCTCCTATCCCTCCCCAGCCCCATTTATCCTCCTGTCAGCCTCCTCACCCCCATTCCCCCTTCCTATCCCCCTTGTCTCCCTCCTCTTCCTTCCTAGCCGTAGTTATTGGCTAACCTCTAATCTCTAATGCACTTATAATCAACCTTGCAGTTTTGTTACACCTTGCAAATTTTGTTCTGTCTGTGTCTGTCCTTGCAATCTTGCCCTAGTTCAACCTCCTTGTATTATATCCAGCCATTTTCTAACTACAAAGCTATGTCCCACCAAGTGTTTGCCAAGATATTTGTGCTATCGAATCTGTCTAGTTCAAGACCGTTAGCATTGTATCCATCTAGTTCATACCTGTTAGCATTCCTCCTTTTCAGTACTTCTGTATAGTCTGCTCACTTTACTGAATGTAATCAAACTGTATATCTATATTGTGTACCAAATCTCTGTATACTATCCTCATGTTCCCCTAGCCCCCAGATCACATCGGGAGAGGAGCAACTTGTTGCTCAGCGTGCCTTCCTGGTGAAACATTTCAATAAATAAATTAAAAAATTTTAATTGTCGCTCTCCTGAATTTGTTAAGGGTGTTTACCGTGCTACGTCTAACTTCCACCCACTGAGATATGCTGCCCCATATTCCTGCTTCTGTCCCTTTACTGGTTTCCTCCTGCATATTCCCCTCCCCCCTTGCCCTGTCCCCCATCTGCCCTCCTCTGTTCCCCATTCAACCCAGACTGCTTCCCACCCTTGAAGGGTTCCCCCATACCCATTTAATGAAACCGCTTCCCTCCTCCTGTTGTTAATCCGCGTGCTATGATCCCCACCCATTCTTCCCTTCCCCTGCTATCCTAGTCCCTCCTCAGCCTCACAACTTCTGCTTCTGGCTGTGCCAGTCTTCTTCGTATTGGACAATATGCCATTCTCCACAGCAGGTCCATATAAACCGCAGCTCCGCACCCATTACACCTCACTATTCTCCTTGATCCTGCTCTCCCCCATCTTGGCCCCTGCCCATGTCCTAAATACCCCCCCAGCTGCCACGCCCCAGCCCAGACTCTTCCTCTCCCCCACTGCTGTGCCTATTACCCATACATGCTAAGGCTTTCCTAAATGTCTCACTATGAGCTCTAATATACCTGTATATTCAATATTCCAATATACAGTTTTGTCCTCTGACTACAACCTCCTGCTCAATTGTTACAGAAAAATGCGAAGAAACACAATCCCTGCCCTGCTGTATTGTTAACAGCAAAAAGTGAGGAACCACAATCCCTACTATGCACAATCCCCACCTTTTACTAATTGCATCCAATCACATTTAACCGGTCTCTATAACTGTAAGGGTGACTTTAACATCCTCCTGCTCCTGTTAACAGCAAAATTTGAAGAACATAACCCCTACCCTGCTCTGTGAGGAAATGCAATCCCTACCCTGCAAAATCCCCACTTTGGTTTTTTTGCTTTGCTTTTTCAGTAACATCTAATTGCATCCAATCTCTTAACAGGTCACTATAATTTTAAGGGTGGCTCCTGTCTAGTATACTTCACCTCCCATTCAAACTTTTTGGTCTGCCCTGTGGGCGGAGCAGAAAAGAGCATTTATGAAAAAGAGGAGGCAGAGGAGAGAGGGTGGGAATTTTAAACCCAGACCACCGCAGCTCCTGCTGTACATCTCTCTTGGGAGAGAGAAAGTAAGTCCCTTGAGAGTGTTCAGCCACTTTTGTAGTAGAGGTTGAACTTGAGATAAATCACAATACTGACATTGTAGTGCGACTTGAGTTGGGTGCTGCACTTCTGAAGTGCCATCTTTCAGATGTGATGTTAATCTGAGGTCCCATCTGCCTGTTCTGGTGGTTGTTCAAGTGGACGTTAAAGATCCTTGTCTTGATTTTCAGTCTGCCCTTGCCATGCAAGATACGTCACTCTACAGCTGCATCAAACTCTGGGTGCATCAGGGACCCTGAACCTTATTTTATAAAAAAGGGGGTCCCTACGCCAAAGATCCAGTAGTTGCTGCAGCTGTAGGGTTGTGCCACACATTTGGCACACCTGCGGGGTTTTGCGTAGGGATCAGTCAACTCTTCCTATCCGGTGCAACCCCAGAGGGTCTGCAAAGGTGGGGGGGTGAATATGATGGCAGTTAGAGGACCAGGACAGAAGGGAGCATGGGGGGTGCCCTACGGGGCATTGGGGACATGTCGGCAATGTCAGGGTGCTGAAGTGGTACCCAACGAGGTTGACACATGGCAGTGACAGAGGGCTGATTGGTCCGGGTAGAGTGGGGGTTGGCAGGGACAGACCGTGACCCAGCTCTAGGTGGGCACAGCCCTGACACCCGCCTCATAGGTGCCACAGTCCCCAACTCTGTAGGCAGAAGCAGCCTGCCACCATGTGTATTGCACTGCCTGGGGAACATGCCCCGCCACCATTGGCACCCTGCAGCCACTGCTTCCCACCTACAGAGTTGGGGACTGTGGCACCTATGGGGCAGGTGCCAGAGTTGTGCCCACCTGGGGTCATGCCACAGTTTGTTTCTGGCACCCTCCCCCCGTAGTTGGGACAGTCAGTTCTGTTATTGCTGCATGTCAACCTCGCTGGGTGCTGCCTCAGCACCCTGACATTGCCGACATGCCCCTAGGGCACCCCATGCCCCTTCTGCCTCCAGTTCTCTACCTGCATGTTTCCCCAATTGCTGCCCTGTCCAGTAATGGCGCATGGCCCTTAGACCACCTCCTAGCTGGTCTACAGTGAGTCCCCTGTTGCATCCATGGTGGGGCTTCTAAAATTCTGAATAAGGGGATGGTGCAGCCTCACCATGGTGCATGCCCCCTTGTGGCCTGGCACAAGGGCACTTCTGCCGCAAGGGTGGCACAGGGCGGCTTGGTGTGAGGCTGATTTCGATGAAGCCTGCATTTGAAAACTGGGATTGCTTCAAACTTTGACGCAAGGTGCCACTTGCATCACAGCCGTTTGGAGCAGGCCCCTTGCACCAAAGTTTTCCTTTTTAAAATCAGGCCCCTTTTTCACTTCTTGGAAAGAGTAGGGGAATATTATTAAAAGAATCAGAAAAAAATAAACAAAAAATGTTATGAATTTACATACATTTTTTTAAGAAAAAATCATCAAAGCCCATGAACATTCCATGTTTGAACAAACGAGATGGAAGAATTGCTATAAAGACAATAAAAAAGATATTAGCATTGATAATAAGGACAAGATAAAAAAAAACTAAAATATAATCACTTGTACTGGATGATTGAAAAGGAAAAAAACAAAATATAAATGCCTACAGTGTTTGTGCTTCTACCCTACTCTTTGGTTATGTAAGAAACCTCAGTACATCCTACAGAAATTGCTCTGGCTTCAAGAAGGACCTAGGAGATTTGTTTGCTTATAGTAGCTTTAAGTGGCAAATTGGAGATCCTCACCATCTTGAATGAACAAGACCCCCTGAGAGCAAGGTCTGGTTGGCTAAACTGGCTGACTGTGCCTATATGAAAAAGATAATCTGTAGATCCAGGGTTAAACCGTCTAGAGGCCTATTGTAAAAATGGCTGGTACTGGAAGAGTGTGTGTCCGACAGACAAATGAGAAATAAGAGAAATGCAAGAACAGTGTAACCCTGAGGCACCCATGCCTGGTGTAATGGTATTTAAGATACCATAGATAACTCGAACCACCAACAGAAGTGTGTATCATAAGTTTATTGTCACATTGCACTGTACTGTATGTAACTCTTCTTTTTAACCTCTTGTTCTCTTTCCGATTTTTCTTTCTTCCTCTTTTGGATTTCTCATGATTTCTCCACAACCCGTTCTCTCTCTCTATATCTCTACCTGTGCATAAAAGTGAAAATATTAATTTGAATCTGTGGGGGAGTCTTGTGGGCCAGGTAATTCCAGGGGGAGTTTGTTACTGGTCGTGTCTGGTAGGGATGGGGCTAAGAGCCACCTGCTCTGGCCACAGGAAAATAAATGTCTTTTTATTAAAAAAAAAAAAAATCTAATCTTTTGCACACTATTTGTGAAAGCAGCTGGATGGCACCAGTACCAGATGGAAAACGGTATGAGTGTATGTGAAACCCAGTACCTCCCGGTTCACACATACTCATCCCATGGGTGCTCAACCCATGATTCTAATGCTCACACTTCCTCTGCCTATCAGATAGACACCAGCTGTTGTGCGGCAGTCTGGTGGAACTTTAAAGACATAGACAGTGATGGCAGAAAAAGACAGATGTCCATCTAGTTTGCTTGTGACACCCTATCATACCCTGAGACGTTTTGTCAGTATGGGGTCGTTCCCTACACTATCCAGCTCCTTGCTCCCTGTTTTACTACTGCCCCCTAGTGTAACTACTAAGTCCTTAACCCTGTCCCAACCATGTTTGAAACTATTAATGGTTTTGGCACTCAGCACCTTCGCTGGCAGACTGTTCTATGGCTCAACCACCCTCTCTGTAAAATAAAACTTTCTCATGTCCCTCCTGAATCCCTTCCACCAGCTTTCACTTGTGACCTCCTGTTCTAGAGTCGTAACTCTTGTTGAATACTTCCTCACAGTTTACCTTGTTCATTCCTTCAGGACTTGAAGGTCTGTGGTATCACCCCTCTCTCGTCTGACCTCAAGCGAGTATATATTCAGTGCCCTAAGCTGATCCTCGTAGGATCTGCCCTGCTGGCCCTGAATGATTTTGGTTACCCTATGCTGTACCGTCTCCAGCCTGTCTTTGTCTTTTATTAGGTGAGGACTCCAGAACTTGGCACAGTACTCTAGGTGTGGTCTTAGCAATGATCTACAGAGAGGTAGTAATGCTTCTTTTCTCCTGCTGTCAAAACCCCTCCCAATACACCCCAGCATTCGGTTTGCCTTACTGTAGGCCTTCTCACACTGGCTAGATTAAGGGAGTCACATATGATGACTCCTAGGTCCCACTTCTCAGAAGTGATGTCCAGTGTAACCTCTCCCATATAGTACTCCATTTTGGGGGTTCTTGTTTCCTATGTATCATAGATATCATAGGTCTGTTATGAGCTTAGAGAGGCAATAGTGCCCATTTTAAATGCTTGTCCTTTTCTTCAAAGGATGTATCCTCCCACATTACTATTGAAACAGTAAGTATCTAATTTTATTTTAAACTCCTTGATATTCTTACTTCCCATCACATCCTCTGGAAGGCTGTTCCAAAAGGTCCCCGCCCTTTGAGAAAACCAACTTGCCCTTTTTTTGGTTTTGCTGGTCTCCCCTACGAATCGTAACAAGTAAGACGTTGTAGCCTTTTGATTCTCTCATTTCAAAGTCCAAACAATCCCATAACTCATGATTGTTATACACCCCGAATACCAAACACATGTCCCCTCTCAATCTATGGAATTCAAGGGTATATAGACCCAGTTCGGCCAGTCTTTCTTGATATTGCATCCCACTTACAGTATATCTGTAATCATTTTTGTCACCCTCCATTGCACTCCCTCTTACAATCTGAACTCTGCCCTTTTGTAAGGTGCCCAGAAGTATGCACAGTACTCCATGTGAGGCCTCACTAATGCAGTGTACAGGGGCAAGATCACTCTATGATCCCTGCTAGTTATGTGCCTACGTATGCAGGCTAGTATGCCATTTGCCTTTTCACCACTGAGTCAGTAAGCTTCTTAAAACTCAGGTCATTTGCTACAAGAAGCCCCAGGTCTCTTTCTTCTGATTATTTTTTTTAATGCTTTTCCCCTCACCACATATGTTGCTAACTGGTTGGTATGTCCAAAGTGCATCACTACACACTTGTCGATATTGAATTCTAATTTATGTTGATGTGCTCACGTATCTAGTCTGGTTAGCTCAGTTTGCAATTTCTCAATTTCAGATGCTCCATTTACCACCAATTCCAGCTTTGTATTGTTGGCAAATTTTGGCAATCACACACCCTCACTACATGCCATGGATGACATGTACATGTTAAAAAGGCATGGCCCCAACACTGATCCCTGAGGCACCCCATTTGTAACAGGTATCCAGCCTGACCTCTCACCCCTTATGATGACCTGCTGTTCCCTCTCGGACAGCCAGGACTCTAGTCATGCTATTATTCTGGAATTAATTCCTAATGTACCCAAGCCATCAATAAGACCTTTATGTGGGACTTTATCAAAGGCTTTGCTGTAATCCAGGAACACCACATCAACAACTTCTGCCTGTTCAAAAGCCTTGCCAACCCTGCCAAAAAAAGATAACAGGTTTGTTTGGCAGGACCTGCCCCACGTAAAACCATGCTGTACTTGGTCTGTGTTGTTTTTTTTATCAATAAACTTCTCTATTTTCTCCTTTACTATCCCCTCCAATCTGGGCTGGATTAAGGCATAGGCAACATAGGCACAGGCCTAGGGCCCCCTGCCTGCCAGTGGGACCCCAGCAATCCCCAACATATATTTACTATATATATATCCTTTTCTTTCTGCCTAAGCTGCATGTTTTTTTATAAAGGACTCGGCCACTGAGTAAGTCAGGGGCTGAACTGTGACATGACTCTTACCTCCCTGATTAGGTGTTAAGTGCAGCTGACAGCTTCAGGGGCCCCAGCCAGGATGACCTTTAAAGTGTGAACAAGCCCATTTCCTTTGCTTTATCTCCCACGCCCATTTAGAATCCCAACTTAGAATCTGACTCTTAACTATAAAAGATTAACAGTGCAATTCAGTGTGTATGCTTTATATTTTATCTTAAGTATCTGTTTTATTGGCTTAGGAAACCTTGTATCATCCTTGAAATTTGAATGTAAGCAATAGCTTAATTTTCTTGAAACCTTTGTACCATGCTTGACTCTGGGTTGTGTTACCCTTTGCATTCAGATGAAATACCTTTCAATGCATTTCTCATTACCTTTGTACCATACTTAACTCTGGGTTGTTTTATGTTCCACATTCAGTTGTAATATCTTTCACTGTATTGTACATTTCTCTTGTTTTGTACTTCCATGATGTGGAGCCTTTGTAAAGGTGTCTCTGACTCAAAAGTTTGTAATTCTGATATCTATTTATTTATTTATTTAAGAGATTTACCAGATAAGCATACTGAGTGGGGTCCGCTCGTTTCCAGATGCGATCTCAATAAATAAAAAATAAATATTTAATCTCACTCCTAAAATTAAGAAATCTACAATACGTTTCAGTGATACAATTAAAAATCATACTAATTTTTTTTAATTCTCTCATCCTGCTCATTCTGAAGTTCTGATCTTGATACAGCTCTGTTTTCAGGCTGAACAAATGAATGTATTTTAAGATTCCCATCAGTAAATCTTGCCATTTATGGATCCTGGCTTGCTTATCAGTAACAGAAATGTTTGGTACGGGGAATGATTTCAAGTTCTTCCAACAATCACTCGCTTTGTAGAATAATCTCTAAAGTTCATAATCCCCTAGTAAACCACAAACCTAACTCCTACACCACCCAGGACCTAGCCTGTTTTAGAGATCAGTCCCTACCCAACCCAACAAAACTCCCACATCCTGGTTCATACTACCTGACAGGATGGTATGATAACACCCAGACTGAGTGCACACATTTGTGTGTTTGGGGTTGGGGGGGCTTTGGAGCAGTGCAAATCATGACATTTCGCATACAAAAAATTATTTTTACCAGGCCTATTAATAATTAGTTTCTCTAAATTATCAAAACTCAGGCTATTGCTATTTTTCCATACTGATAGTATTAGTTTAATTTATTTTTTTTACTATCTCTTTATACTCTCCCTTGCACCGCAAATAGTCTCTCTCTCCAGGCATCCCAATGCACCCAGTGTGCATCATAAGGACTGGGAGGATGCTCCCATAGGTGCCCCACTCCTCTACAGATCTGGAGACCCAGTTTGACCCCCTGGGTGGGGCAGTAGAGTCCATCCTACCTCCTCCAATCCTCAGTGGAATATGCAACCAAAGCTCCTTCCCGGTTCCTCCATGGTCACAGCAGTGCAGGAGCCCTTCAACTAGATCAGCCGTGGGGTGTTTTTCCTTGTTCTGGTCTACCCCCTGCCAACATTAGCACACGAGGAGGACCAATGAGATGGAGGCATGCTGAGACGTGTCCCCGCTCTGATCCTCGGCTGATGTCAGCCCTCCTTGTCTGTCTGCTTTCCCAACCGCACCAGCACCACCTGTGTTCACTCAGGTGGTGGCGGTATAGCAGCAGGGCCAGAATCCCACCCCTCCCTGGAGAAGGAGAGCAGTCATTGGGCACTCAGTCCTTCTCCCCTTGGCCACCCATCCAACCCCCGGTGACCCGAGTCCATCACCAAACCTGGTTCACTGGCATAGTGTGAGGTGTGGCATCCAGTGCCTCAACCCTCAGTGCCACCAGGCCAGCCAGTTTCATTCATTTTGAAGCATTTTATGCCACTTTTTAGGGACAGTAAGAACATTGTTTTCATGTTTCAGTAACTGATATGCAAAAGCCAAGAGGTGGGGTCATGATAAAGGGACATGGTTACAGTCAGGGGGGGCCCCAGATTTCTCTTGGGCCTAGGGACCCAGGTTGCCTTAATCTGGCTCTGCCTCCAAGATCTTACCCAATGAACAGGTAAGACTAACTGACCTGTACTTCGTACGTTTTCTATAACCCTTCTTATATATCAGGACAACTGTCTCCTTCCTCCTACACTGTATTGCTTGCCCAGAATCTATTGATGTCTGGAAAATTCGAGTCACGGGTCCTGTCAACTCGTGTGCCAGCTCCCTGATGGTCCTTGAGTGTAACCCATCTGGTCCTGTAGCCTTATTTGGGTCAATTTTGAGTAATCTTGTTAGTACACTGTTCTCTATTATATTACTAGCTGCACCTTCAAACTGCTGGGGAGCAATGGTGATGTTATCCCTTTTGTTAAATATGCTACCAAAGTAATCATTTAGTATATTGACCATTTTTCTTTGGTCTTCGGTAACTAATTTTCCGCTAACATCAACTAATGGTCCAACCTGCGTGGTTCCGCCCCTTTTGTAGCTAACGTGATTACAAAATGCCTTATAATTGTCTCCAACTCCAGTGGCTAAGTACATCTCATGCCTCCTTTTTTGTCCTCATTATCTCTTGCTTACACTCCTTAGTGTTTTTCTTGTAACCTTCCTAAGCATCATTTGTATTTGCATTTTTAGCCTTTCTGTAGGATTTTTTCCTTGATCTAATCTTGGTTTTCACTGTTTTATTCAGCCATCCTGGCACGTTCCCATTTCTATTATATTTATCTTTTTTGTGTTAAGTATTTCTCCATCAGGTGTAACAGTCTGGCCATAAGTGTCTCTCACATTTCATTTAGGTCTTTGTTGCTTAAATCTGTTTCCAAATCCCAGGTTTTAAATTCATCCTTCATTTCCTGAAAGCAAGCTTGATTAAAACATTTAACTTTTGTACTACTCTTTAATCTACATACTGCTGTTTTTAGTTGAAATATCACTATATCATGGTCACTGCAACACAGTCTCCCAGAGTCTGAAATTTGTTAGGTGCTCTTCCAAATGACCTAGGATGACATCTAATACATTGTACCTGCTAGTGCAAGATGTAACATGCTACTGTAAATTAAGTCTGTTCATACCTTCCAAAAACTGAATTTCAACTAGTGATTTACCCAACATAGAGTCCTAACAGATGCCTGGCATGTTTAAATCTCCCATAATTAGTATCCTGTCACCTGAATTTAAACCATCCATTCTCTCAATCAGTTTTCATGGCTGTGGACGGGAGCCTACAGACATCTTACTGTCTGTAGCTGGAAAAATGGAGTATTGTGGAACACATATTTTGGAGTTTTCAATGTATCCTTCCACATCTACAAATCTCTATGCCAATTGAAATAAAATACTCCCTTCTTTCTATTTAGAATGTTGTAGACATAACTCCAAGCTGCTTATCAGATGGCCATTAGGAAACTGAAACAGCTTGTTAAATATTGGTTACTTATTAAACTGGAGATTTGTTTACCCCCTTTGAAATTCAATAACTTGCATATTTAAATACTTAGCATTTAAACATGTTCTTGCTACAAGCTTCAGTTGGGCAGGTATTGTCTTTCAAGAAAGAATCATACTTCATAAATGTCACCCTTTCCCAGCAAATCTCTGTTTTTTTTAGCCGAATCCTGAAGAGGGGTGCCAAACGCAACTTTAAGACAACTTTGGCCAGCATTGACTGGTTTCCTCTCGATGATCTCCAAGACATTGACCAGGTTTTGCAATTCTTTGTGTCCACAGTCAATGGTATTTGTGATGCCTACGCCCCTCTGAGAAAAAGAAAGATAAGAGCTGCTTCCAGTGGATGGATTTCCAGGGACCTCCTTGATCTGATGAAGGAGCAGGACAACCTCTGGGAACTTGCCAGAGACACGGGCAACCAGTCTGACTTCCAAAAGTATCAGGCAGCCAGTAACAAGTGTACTGCTCTTGCCAGGCAAGCCAATGCGGCTTACTACAAGGAGCAACTGGAACATAACTGGGGCAATGGGAAGCAATTCTGGGATAACATTAAGGAGCTGCTGGGCAGGGAAGACAGAAGGCACCCCACCATGCTCAACTTAAATGACACCCCCACCCTAGAGCTACACAAATTGTGGAAGCCTTCAAAGTGGCCTTCTCCAACCTCACTTCTGTTCTCCCACCCAGCTGCCTTGACCCCCCCCACAACACCCGCCCAAAGTCTGAGATAATTTGACCCATCTGAATTTTTACTTCAAGCATGTCACAACCAAGGAAGCCAGGACCTACATTACTAAGGATGCTGGGTAAAACCAGACTTGGTAGTGACTCACTCGACATGAAATTGGTGGAAGTTGCCTTGGACGAGTTGGTGGTTCCCATCACCAAGATCTTTAACAAGTCTCTCACTCTGGAAAAATTCCCTGCAGCCTGGAAGGTAGTTCTAGTCACCCCTGTCCTAAAATATGGGGACCAGTCTTGCACTGCTAACTATAGACCAATATCTATCCTCTCCTCCCTCTCAAAGGCACTTGAAAGGATCGTGGCTGACCAGGTCATGGAGTACCTTCAGAAGTAGTCTACTGTGCCCACAACAGCATGGATTCCATTAGTGCCATAGCACAGCTACGGCCTTAGTTGAATTCACAGACTACATTCACAAGGCCTTGGATGGGTGCAGCCTGGTGGGATCTATCTTCATAGATCTCACCAAAACCTTTGATACGGTCAACCATCACATCTTGCTTGACCAGCTTCAGCATCTTGGGCTAGCCTCTGAAGCCATCCTCTGGTTCCAGGATTACCTATCCAGTGGAGCACAGAGTGTAAAAATTGGGACAGCTATCTCCTCGTCTAGGGATATAGTACTGGGTGTCCCACAAGGGTCTGTACTGGGCCCCTTTCTCTTTAGACTGTTCATAAACAGGTTTCCAGAGCCCTGCAATAGCAAGATTATTCTGTATGCAGATGATGCTGTCATCCTTAATAGTGCCCAGCTTCAGCACCTACAGGATGATTTGCAGTACTCATTTCACAGCTTGGAGGATTGGTTCAGCTCTCAGAAATTGCTTCTCAATTACAAGAAGACCAAGACGATGTGATAACCACTCACCAACATAAGAGATCTCTTCTGTCCCTTACTATTACTAACAACAAGGCTGCTCCACTCGAGCAGGTCAACTGTTTTAAATACTTGGGCATGATCATTGATGACACCCTCTCTTATGTGCAGCACATCGATCAGGTCGTCAAAACTGTGAACACCAAACTTGGAGTTCTCTACAGGCACAGACAGTACCCAACTCCAGAGGCACTCAGGTTGGCAGTCTCCTCTTCCATCTTGTCTGTTATTGACTACGGACTCATGGTCTATGGGTCAGCATCTGACACTGCGCTAAAACAAGTAAGGATGGCCCTCAACAAGGCCTGCAGGCTGGCTCTAGGGCCTGATAATCTCCTACACACCTGTTCCCTCTATGAGCGCACTAACTGGCTCAGTCTTGCCAGCAGAATCAAATACCAAACATGCCTGCTTGGCATGAAATCTCTCCTAGGTAAAGCTCCATTGGCCTTCAAAGAACTGCTCTGGCGAGGTAGATCCGGGTACTGCACTAGAGGGCAGACTTACTGCCCATTTGCCATCCCCTTCAGAAAAAATGGCACTTGGCCAATGGTCCTTTGCATACTGGGTTCCTTTTTGGCTAAATGAGATCCCAGCATGCCTTTTACTCATTAACAGCCTCCCTGTCTTCAAGGAAGAACTAAGACTTCACCTGGCCAAGGCTGAGGTTTGTAGCTACAGGTAACCTGTAGCACTATCACCCAGTAGCTTGGAGTCAGCCTGCTCCTGGGCTACTTTCTTCGATTTGTTATCCTGCTGCCCAGTAATCCTGAGTTTAAACTCCTACGTCCTCCTACTACTTGCCAGCCCTCAAACTTGAGCCTTCCATAGCCACAGCATGTCGACGAGCCTTCTATCTACTGCCCTTGACTCAGCACTCCATTTTAAGTCCCTCCTCTGCCATTGACCCTGCACAAATGTGATTGTCTCAAAGCACCTGTCTTCCCCCAGCTTATTCTGTGTATGGTCCTCCCTCACATTGCTCTCTAGTATGTTCCTACTAGGTCAGTTCTGCACAGAAAATTACCCCCCCCCCCCACACCCTTGACTAGAATTAACGATGCTGCCTCTTCTTGGCTGCATTAACATACAGGGTGTGAAAGCCTATGTTGAGTCTCTCCGCCCCTGACTTTATATGAAATAATGACAGTGTCTCCCCTGGCTGCTTTACCTCCTGCTAAATTAGTTTCTTAAACCCACAGCACTAACCATGTACCTTGGGCTATACTAACTGCAATATGCTGTACTTCTATATGAGATAGCTTACAATTGTAAATAGACCAATTGCTGTTATTTCTTGTTCTTTTTGTCTCTGTACTTGTGTACCCTTATTCTGTAACTACCTTTCTGTGTTGTCCTCCTGTCAAGATGTAGAACCTTTGAAAAAGAGCATTTTGCTCAAAGGCTATGTCCAAATGACAAAATAAATAAATTTAAAAAGATTTGCAGTTTTTTTAACCTCTTATTACACTATTTGATAAGCACTGTCTCAGGCATATGCCAGTTCTTCTGTGAACTATCCAGGCGAAATATAATAGCAATCCACATGCATTTTTTACTATGCTTTTTTGAGAAAAAAATATATTGAGCTACAGCACACACACTGTACACACCATCTTTATGGCCACAACATTCAAAATAAATACTGCAATCTAATATGTAATAAAACAATAAAGAAACTGTTTGTCAGTGAACACAGTGAACAGTTTACAGTAGAGTTCCTTTAAATATTTCTTATCCTATATTTTGCATCCTGGATAATGCAGGGGGAGATGCTACATCTCATTGTCATATGAATCTTCATTTATACATTTTTACACTGTATTTACTCAGGATGTCCCAGATGAGATGCAATATCTTGTCTTCAGTGGGATCATGATTTTATCATTTTTATAATGTATTTATTCAGGGTACCCTAGTCCAGATGTAAAATATTGTTTTCAATGTGTTCTGATTTTACGCAATGCAGCATAATATTGTGTAGATGTAGAGCCCCACTGAAAATGAGGTGCCATTTCTTCTGTGAACTATCCAGATTAAACATATAGCAATCAGCAGATATATTCTAGGAAAACACATTGTAAAAATGTGTAAAAGGAAGACCACATTGAAACTGCCTCTCAGCAGATCTGCATTGTGCAAATTCATTAGAAATAATGACAAAAGCACCCCCAAAAGCTCTCCACAGCCATTTTGGGTCTGATCAGAATTTGTTTATTTAGCTCTAATGCACATGCAGGTGGCCTGTAAAATACACCCAAGATCAATTATTTTAATCCATATACTCTCTAGCTCCCTTTCTTCCTCTGTATCAGAATCTATCTTTTCTGTGACTATGCTGTCTGATATATACAGTGCTATGCCTCCTCCTTTTCTCTCCCTCC
Source organism: Neoceratodus forsteri (assembly GCA_016271365.2). Classification (NCBI taxonomy): domain Eukaryota; kingdom Metazoa; phylum Chordata; order Ceratodontiformes; family Ceratodontidae; genus Neoceratodus; species Neoceratodus forsteri. The sequence continues at coordinate 1,193,562,333 of CM028130.1, read as the reverse complement.
TTTCCTTGCTATATAATGTAAATCCTGCAATCTCCCTATCCCAGTTATCGCCCTCCCACCACCAGGTCTCCGTTACTACACATATTTGTACTTTTTCCTAAACCATAATATGTTCAAGCTCCTCTTTTTTCTTTTGTATGTCACCATGCACCTCTTGGCACTGAATTTCAGCTGACAAATCCTGTACCACTTATTAAGCCTTTGCAGGTCCTCTGCATCTTCCTTACCCCCTGCTTACTGTCGACCCTACCACAGAGCTTAGTGTCGTCTGCAGAGAGACACATTTTGCCCTCTATTCCTTCCATGTCACTGATGAACATATTAAAAAGGACTGGACCCAGGACTGGTCCCTGTGGCACTCCACTGGTGTCCTCCCTGTTCTCAGATCAGACTCCGATAACCACTGCGCTCTGCTGCCTCCTTTCCAGTCAGCTTCCCACTCATCTAACTATATATTTTGCTGCACCCAGATCCTCTAGCTTCTTCAACAGCCTTCTGTGTGGCACTGAGTTTAATGCTTTGCTGAAGTCAAAGTAGATGTATCATTGGTCTCCTGGGCCAAAGCAACCTGTTTCCTCCCCCCCCCCCCCAATAAAAGCATTTTTGCTCCTCAGCCGAGGCAGGCTAGGCTCTGTTCAGCTCTGTCTGCTCAACCCTCACTGGCAACCCTCTCCCCAGGACTCACTTGTCAGTCATGTTCACCCACAGATTGCCCCTAGTGGTGGGCCAGGAGGGGAGGGACATTCCCTCAGAGACTCTCATCCAGTTGCTGTCAACAAGGTCATAGAGGTGCCATGGGCACAGGATCAGCGCACATGACGTAATTTCTTCCTACCCCGCCATCCATTTTCCTGTTTTCTCCCATCCTGTAGCTGGGGCTCACGTGCCAGCATGTGGAAGTGAAGTGTGCCAGGAGTTGATATAAGTTGTAGGAGATAGAAGAGGTGGGAATATTTGGAATGAATGAGAATCACGTAACTCCGTGACTACGCCAAGTGAAGTGAGCCAAAACCTATGACTATCAGGCTATTCCAATACACCCACCCAGGTAGTTCTTTTCCTATTTGGCTACGTGATGTAATTCTTCACCAAAATGGAGAGGCAGGAGGCATGAGTGGAGAAAAAGAACTGGTTTATTGGCAACTGATTATCAGGTCGAATCACAAGAGAAGGACAATCACATATATACAAGCTACTTCTTCACTGTGGACAAGAGGAATAACTGCTGAAACAGCTACTCTGTAAGAGCGTCTGGTTTCTATTTTTCTACCTCTCTATAAGAAGGAATCTCTACGGCAGAGAATACAAAAATGGATCAATCGACTATAACAGCTATGCTGTAAGAGCGTCTTCCTTATCTTCAGATATCTACTTCTAAACCCCGAGGTGCACCTCTCCCTAAAACTTAGGTTTTTAGAATTAGTCATTCCGATACTACAAGAAGAGTCTATGCGATGGATGCTCGTCCGTTGGTGCATGTAACTTTCTCTGTTGGCGAAAGAAATATGGAAACAACTCCACTGGTTTCCCAGTGAAACACAGAACCTTGGTGGGAAAACTAAGGATGAAGAGAGGATTTAACAGACCATGGGTCCTCGGCTACACCCCACCTCTCTAGGGTTGCTGGAAAGGAATACAAGATCCGGCTGCAGTCCGCTTCTAGACTGCCCGGAAAGAATGGGCGATGCAAGCCACTTGGCCACAGTCCACTTCTGGATTGCCAAGTGAAAGGGATCAAGAAGAAGAAGAACCAATCAGCAGTCCGCTTCTAACTGAAGATATACTCTACGCTGAAGAACACACTGGATTGGGAGAATCAGAACCTCTGGACCACTCTTGGACTCCAGGCAAGCACTCCCTCTGGACTGAAGAGACACACTGGCTGACTTTCCCACTGGATCAGGACCTCTGGACCACTCTTGGACTCCAGGCAACCACTCTCTTTGGGCGTCAAAGTGCGTCGGTCTTCTGAGTTCCAAGGCCGGATGAGCCAAGGCACTTGCCAAAACAATAAAATGTCTGTCAGACTGCGACCAACTTGGAGTCCATGGCCGGACGAGCCAGGACACACTAAAACAATAAACTGAACGTCACTCGGAGAACTGACACTGAGGGGTCGAACGGTACTCCACTACGGACGTGAAAACAAGAAAACGGGTGGCAAACTTCTGCACTGGGCCAAGCTGTACTGGGAAAATGTGAGAGGAAAATAACAAATGGGACCTGGTCCAGATTTAAAAAGGGCACCAGGCCTAGTTCAGAGAGTTACAAGGCCCAGTTAAAAGGGCACCAGGCCCAGCATTTAGAGGGCGCCAGGCCCAGGTTAAAGAAGGGCACCAGGCTCATTTCAGAAAGGGCACCAGGCCCATTTCAGGTAGAGCAAACCAGGCCCTAGCAGTAAGTAAGTGCCAGGCCTAGTGAGTTAGGGCAAGCCAGCCCAGTAGTAAAGGACTACTCCACCCTAGTGAGTTAGGGCAAGCCAGCCCAGTAGTGGTAAAGGGCTACCCCGGCCAAGTGAGTTAGGGCAAGCCAGCCCAGTAGTAGTAAAGGGCTACCCTGGCCCAGCCAGTTAAGGCAAGCCAGCCTGGTAGTACTAAGGGCACGAGGCCCAGCCAACTAAAGGCACCAGGCTCAACAGTAATAAAATAGGGGTACCACATGGCCCAGGACCCGTAGCTAGCTATTTAGGCTTACAGCTGTGTTAGAGGCCCAGGGATAGGAGTGACCCCAGATTTAATAGGAGCCTAGCTAGCCATGTGAAACCTCCACTGTTAAAGGGGCCGGTCACCCATCTTGGGTATTGCCTTCCCGAGAGTCAATTCCTCACTGTAGTGTTTCCACAGTAACAGGAGAACCCGATTTAGCTAGAAGGGACCCCATTAGAGTTAGGTCCACTGGAGCTAGGGTTAGATTTGTATGATAAATTGCCTGTATATTTACTGTGGTCTGGACACTGAGACTATATAGTTATTGACCACTACAGCTGAATTGAGACTCTGTTTGCATCTTCCTATGTTATTAGTCATTCACGAACACTATTGAATATGAGAACTGTTTTGCATTGCTGTGTGCCAGCATTCCGGTGCTGGATAACAGTCAGAATCAGTCTTCTACTGTCTTCGGAATCACTTCACCCTGCTGCAACCCTGTCAAACTTCACTCATCTTTCCAGAATCAGTCTCCAGTGCATCCAGAAGCAGACAACAGTCAATCTGAGAAGAGCTATACCACAGTCGCCGCAAAGTTGCATCATCCCATTTATTTTCCTCTCACAGTTTCCCAGTACAGCTTGGCCCTGTGCAGAAGTCTGCCGCCCGTTTTTTTTTTTCACGTCCGCAGCGGAGTACCGTTCGACCCATCTGTGTCAGTTCTCCGAGTGATGTTCGGTTTATTGTTTTAGTGTGTCCTGGCTCGCCTGACTGTGGACTCCAAGTTGGTTGCAGTCCAACGTATGTTTTATTGTTTTGTCGAGTGCCTTGACTCGTCCGGCCTTGGAACTCAGAAGACCGACGCACAGAGAGAGTGGTTTCCTGGAGTCCAAGAGTGGTCCAGAGGTTCAGATTCTCCCGATCCAGTGTGTTCTTCAGTGTATAGTACATCTTCAGTCCAGAAGCGGACTGTTGATTGGTTCTTCTTCTTCTCGATCCCTTTCACTTGGCAATCCAGAAGCGTATTGTGGCCAAGTGGCTTGTATTGCCTATTCTTTCGGGCAACCCTAGAGAGGTGGGGTGTAGCCAAGGACCCATGGTCTGTTAAATCCTCTCTTCATCCTTAGTTTTCCCACCAAGGTTCTGTGTTTCACTGGGAAACCAGTGGAGTGTTTCCACATTTCTTTTGCCGACAGAGAAAGTTGCGTGCACCATCAGACGAGCATCCATTGCATAGACTCTTCTTGTACTATTGGAATAACTGTAATAATAAAAACCTAAGTTTTAGGGAGAGGTGCACCTCTGGGTTTAGAAGTAGATATCTGAAGATAAGGAAGACGCTCTTACAGTGTAGCTGTTACAGTGGATTGATCCATTTTTATATTATCTGCCGTAGAGTTTCCCTCTTATAGGGAGGTAGAAAAATAGAAACCAGACGCTCTTACAGCATAGCTGTTACAGTAGTTATTCCTCTTGTCCATAGTGAAGTAGTAGCTTGTATATATGTGATTGTCCCTCTCTTGTGTTCCTACCCGATAATCAGTTGCCAGTAAACTAGTTCCTTTTCTCCGCTCGTGCCCCCTGCCTCTCCATTTTGGTGAAGAATTACATCACATAGCCAAATAGGAAAAGAGCTGCCTTACCACCTGGGTGGGTGTATTGGAATAGCCTGATAGTCATAGCTTTTGGCTCACTTCACTTGGCGTAGTCACGGAGTTGCGTGATTCTCATTCATTCCAGATATTCACACCTCTTCTGTCTCCTACAACTTGTACCACCTCCCGGCACACTTCACTTGGTGTCACGGGCAGGATGAGCCAGTACACACTAAAATAATAAACCGAATGTCACTTGGAGAACTGACACTGACGGGTCGAACGGTACTCAGCTGCGGACGTGAAAACAAGAAAACAGGAGGCAGACTTCTGCACTGGGCCAAGCCATACTGGGAAACTGTGAGAGGAAAATAATAAATGGGATGATGCAACTTTGCGGCGACTGCGGCACGGCTTCCTTCTTCTCGGATTGACTGTTGTCTGCTTCTGGATACACTGGAGACTGATTCTGGAAAGATGGGTGAAGTCTGACAGGGCTGCACTGGGGTGAAGTGATTCTGAAGACAGTAGAAGACTGATTCTGATTGTTATCCAGCACCGGAATGCTGGCACACAGCAATGTAAAACAGTTCTCACATTCGATAGTGTTCGTGAATGACTAATAACGTAGGAAGATGCAAACAGAGTCTCAATTCGGCTGTAGTGGTCAATAACTATATAGTCTGTGTCCGGACCACAGTAAATATACAGGCAATTTACCATACAAATCTAACCCTAGCTCCCATGGACTTAACTCTAATGGGGTCCCTTCTAGCTAAATCGGGTTCTCCTGTTACTGTGGAAACACTACAATGAGGAATTGACTCTCGGGAAGGCAATACCCAAGGTGGGTGACCGGCCCCTTTAACAATGGAGGGTTCACGTGGCTAGCTAGGCTCCTGTTAAATCTGGGGTTGCTCCTATCGCTGGGCCCCTAACACAGCTGTAAGCCTAAATAGCTAGCTACGGGTCCTGGGCCATGTGGTACCCCTACTTTATTATTGTTGGGCCTGGTGCCTTTACTTGGCTGGGCCTCGTGCCCTTAGTACTACTAGGCTGGCTTACCTTAACTGGCTGGGCCGGGGTGGCCCTTTACTACTACTGGGCTGGCTTGCCCTAACTCACTAGGCCGGGGTAGCCCTTTGCCACTACTGGGCTGGCTTGCCCTAACTCACTAGGCTGGGGTAGCCCTTTGCCACTACTGGGCTGGCTTGCCCTAACTCACTAGGCCGGGGTAGCCCTTTACCACTACTGGGCTGGCTTGCCCTAACTCACTAGGCCGGGGTAGCCCTTTACCACTACTGGTCTGGCTTGCCCTAACTCACTAGGCCGGGGTAGCCCTTTACTACTACTGGGCTGGCTTGCCCTAACTCACTAGGCCTGGCACCTACTTACTGCTAGGGCCTGTTTGCCCTACCTGAAATGGGCCTGGTGCCCGTCTTTAACCTGGGCCTGGCGCCCTCTAAATGCTGGGCCTGGTGCCCTTTTAACTGGGCCTTGTGCCTCTCTGAAATGGGCCTGGTGCCCTTTTTAAATCTGGACCAGGTCCCATTTCATTCTGGGCCTGGTGCCCTTCTAAATCTGGGCCTTTTGCCCTCTTAACTGGGCCTGGTGCCATTTTAAATCTGGGCCAGGTGCCCTTTTAAATCTTTACATGGCCAGAAGTGGCAGGGCCCCTTTAAATTTCTTAGCTCTCTGAGAGGTGCTGCCACTCACAATGTCTCTGCCCCGCCTTCAGTTCAGCCCCCTGCTGAATATTTAACAGGCCTTTACTTGGCCTTGAATCCTTGGACCCTGTGGGCGTTACTCGCTCCCGCCCCCTCTGAATAATTAATTTAGGGTCCTCGGACCCGGTCCTCCTCGTGGCGCTCAGCCTCTTTGGCGCTAAGCACAATTAAAAAAAACACTGTCTTGCAGGGCAGTCAGCACATTACATCGTGCTGCCTCCAACTCACCCAAGCCACCAGGAGGAAGAAGAAGCTGGCGGGAGGTGTCTCTGGCAGTGGGAGAGAGATCCGGCAGGCAGTGCAGCGGGTGACAGGGGGCCTCAGACGGCTGACCAAACGACCGGCGATGCGGCACTTGCTTAGCCGCCGACAGGGGACCGGAATTAATTTTAAAACTATTTGGGGGCCAACATAAATAAACAAATGTGGCTCTTCAGCCCAACGACCGAACTGGACGCTTTTTCTCTTCTTGTGGTGCCCTGATGACACCACTGACCGTGCCATACAGCTGCTGGGGCAGTCTTCAGGTGCTGGAGGCAGAGCAGGAGGACAGCCAAGTTCTTGGGGATGGCTTCAACAGCAGGTAAGACTTTTTCCTTTCCCCTAAACTTGCTGTGTCCTCCCTTCTCAACAGCTACCCAAGAATCACACAGAGGGAAAAACTGTTAAAACTTTTTGAAACCAGGGCTTCTGGTTCCAGAATGGTTAGTGTGGAATGCTGTGCATGAGCAGCTCAGCACAGCATTGCATCCAAGCCATTGTTGCTGCAGCTGCATAAAATCTCTATTTATTTTGATGTACAAGGTGCATAGGGCACCTTACAGTGTATACTGAGGGAAACTGGGGACTACTGGGGACCTTCTGACTGGCATATTACAGAAGCACACATGTTCTGTGGATGTCCTGTAGCTCCTTCCCTTCATGCCACTGAAGACGCACACTACCACTATTTTTTTTTCCAATTGTTTAACCAAGTGAGACGCACTAAGCTGAAAGTGTTTTTACAGGTGCAACCCGAGAGCACAGGGAAGTTAAGTGACTTGCTTAGGGTCACACAGTATATGCAAGTGATGGCTGTGGGATTCAAACCCAGGTCTCCAGATTTGCAGCTCAGAGCCTTAAACCACTGCACTATACTGCCTCCTATACGGCGCTTTACGGCCTCCACCTTGTAGCAGTCTTGTGGTAGAGCCAACAAGCCCTTCTTCCCTGGGAAAGGAGAGCAGTCCATCAGACACTCAATCCTCTCCCCCAACCCTGCAGACCCCCAGTACCCTGAGATCTCTCTTGATCCTGGGTCGCTAGCATGGCAGGTGGTAGCTCTATGCCAAGCCAGTGATCCGGCTTATTTGCTTTTTAAATTTTTCTATAAAGGTTTCTATCCTCCAGAGCCAAACTGGGCGGCTTCCTAGCCATGTCCCTAGGCACCTTTTGATCATTCCTGTCCTCTCTCCGGGCTAGAGAATGGTTCTCTGCATATTCCCCCTGCCACTGTGGTGGGATCTGAGAGGGGAAGGCCATTACCCCCCCCTTCCAGCGCAAATAATCCAGAACGCCTTACTAACAGGAGTGGAAGGGCAGGTCCAGGTAAGGTTTCATGGAGCCCAATCTGCTCAGTTTCCACCATGTTTTCACCCACTAGCTCCCCAAGTCACAGAAGCACAGAGGACGCATACATGTGGAGGCACACATAATTTCCAGAACACCAGCTCCCTTCCACCTCCCTGACCTACATCTGCCTCCAGCACATCGGTGCTGCCACCACACCTGCATCTGGTAGCAGCCAAGAAGGCCCACCACCCGAATCTGAGAGAAGAGAGCTGCTTTGTGGCTGCTCAGTCCTCCCTCATCCCTCCCCCTACCCCCACTCTGGTGACCTGAGCTCTTTCCTGAACTAGAGTCGCTGGTGTGATGAGAGGTAAAGCGCTGACAGTGCGTCAGCCCTCTGCGCCACCGGGATGACCTAAAATGTATTTTTTTTTAAGATTTTTTCCATCAATGAAGGTATCATAGTAAACCCCATGAGGGGGACCCCCATTTCAGGCCCTTCACCATACCATGCTTCTCTCATTCACAGCTAAGGGAAAACAGAGACCATTCCGAGTGGGAGACCAGTGCCACATCCCAGACTTGGAGTCCATAGTTCCACCCCCCCATGCCTGGTAGGTCTACTTGGCCAATCGCAGTTTGTGCCATAAGGTGTGTATCATCTCTCTCATTCAACTCAGTGCAGCTAACTATATTTTCCTGAGTTCCCTTTTCTCTCCTCAATGGACTTCTCAACCCTTCCTGGCCATAGCAACCCATTTCCTTTATTTTAATGTTTTTTTTTTTTTCATTTAAATGTTTTTCATATCAAGACTGTTCCTGTGAGACAGTACATCTCTGTTTCATAAGAGTCCTGGGGTAAGCTGTTGGGAAAATTACAATGATCATTGATACCATTACAAGTCAAGCATACAAATATACAGACATCTTAAAGAAAATATGTAAAAAGATAATTGCATAAAAATGGAAAAAAGGCAGAATATCATCTAGTGGTTTAAACAGTGCCCAAACTGTGACACTGAATTTAAACAGCTTAACATGCATACAGTAAGCATCATATAGCCCCTCTAGTTATTGCTAAAACAGATGCAAGATAGTTTCAAATACAGTAGTCCGCTCTGTGTTTTTTTAAAACTTTATATTTATTGAAAACAGAATAAAAAATCATGTTCATTCAACAAATCTTTGAACAGCAAAACTGTTAGTGTTTTGTTTTTTTATATAGAAGCATTTCCTTCCAGTGGGCTGGCGGCATTGTCAGCTGACCGTACCAGACATCCGTGGTCCCCTCAGGGCCACCCCCACTTCCGGGCAGAACCACCGGAGCTGGCCTGGGGGCGTCATCCAGCCGTCACCACCTGCATTTTCCGCTTTTCTGTTCTCTTAGTCCCTGGAGACACACTCAAAGTTGGGCACATGCGTGGAGGCACGCACGCGCGCACCTTGGCTTGGCCAACTCCGCTCCTCCCACCCCTGGCTTAGCACCTGGCTCCCTCTCTGCCTGTACCACCATCACACCTCCATGTGGTGGTGGTCATAGGCTGAGAGAGCCAACCTCCCTGATCCGGGAGAGGAGAGCTGCCAAGCAGCCGCTCTGTCCACCCCCAGTGGCCCATGCTCATTCCCGAACACTGGTCATCGGGCGTGATGAGAGGTAAGGCATCCAGCACCTCAGCCCTCAATGCCACCATGCTGGCCAGAACAGCAAAACTGTTTGACAGAAAGGGCTGTGTGCAGATAAAATATAAGAACCTTTGAAGTGCCACCATAAATAATAAGGTGACTTATGACCAAAATATGTTCAACAGCTTGACTCATAAATAAAATAATAAATATCATACATATGACTGCAAACTCATTGGACAACAAATGATCCTCTGATAAAAAAAAAAATAGGTTACTGATGATGCTGCAGTTCGGGCTCCCCACGAACTCTATATATAAGATATCTAAGTTCTGCCTCATTACGGGACAAAGTGTGGCCTCAGGGCCATTATATAAAATACCCAGTGTCTCCCAAAAATTTCAAAAGAATCCAAACGATGGTGTAATTATGCCGTAAGTTTTTCCATATGGTAGATTTTAAGAATTGCCTCTTGCCATAAAGATAATGTCGGTATGGAACTTGAAAGCCAGTTCTTTGTGATGGTCTTTTTGGCAGCCAAAAGAAAGATATCAAGTAATTTGCTAGTAGGTAATGAGCAAAAAGGAGTTGAGTAACCTGAGAATAAAAAGAAGTATTCCGTCAGCATGACAGGACTTCTGTAAATGTCTGACAATGCCCCATTTAATTGGGTGATGAATGGCTGTAGCTTAGGACAGTTCCAAAGGCTATGCCCATGAGTGGCAAGAGACACCACATCCCCAACATATTGCTGAGCCCCCCAGAGTATATTTTGATTGTACAGCGGGCACATTAAAAGAAGTACCACAATTTTCCAAGAAAATTCTTTCCACTGATGAGATGCTGTACTTGAACATATGTATTGAAGATGCAGTTTCCATGTTTGTAGGTCGATTGGATGATGCAAGTCCCATTCCCTGGCTATATGGCTATAGTAGCCTCTGCCAAGTGACAGTCTGTGCAGTGGGACCTGTGGTCCCCCCTCCTCCCTGAGAGCAGAGAGCTGTCATCAGGCACTCGGTCTTGCCTCACCCTGCCAGCCTTCTTAGCAACCCTGTCTGTTTCCTAACCCGAGTTGCCAGCATGGAGGTCAGAAGCGCAACTGCTCCTCCAGTGGTCTGGTGTCAGCTATTTGTCTTTTAAAGACTGTGGGACTTTTAATGTGCTGTTAGTGAAAGTGGCAGTTTAGTTCAGATTAGGGGCGATGCATAGAAAAATTTATTTCTGATCTTTTTCTTTGTACACTAAAATAATTGACTAACATTTTGTTTTGTTTTATCTGCTGAGGTCGGTACAATGTGTATGTGTTGTGTCAACTTTTTGTTACATTTCTGTGAGTGCTTACTCTGTCTCCGCTTTGCCTGATTTCATCTCTTCAGCCTGCAGCTTTCGTTGTTTGGTCTTAGTGGGCATAGAGATCTGCCTGCATCATTCTTGTCAGGGTTCAGTAACTACCAGTATGTACGTCAAGTCTCAGTGGTATGGAGTATAGCTTTCCTTCTATCTCTGGTCTCTTTTGTGGTGAAGAAGAAACTGGTAACTCACCTTGAAGAAAATGACATCATTGAGTTAGTCCAGTCTGGCTTCCGAAGAGGCTTCAGCACTGAAACTGCTCTTGTCAGGGTGTGCAGTGATCATCACCTAGTGAGAGATCAATGGGAGGTTTCTTTTTTTTTTTTTATTTAAATATTTATCCTATTCGGCCTGCCGGCAAGCTTCATTCCTCCTACAGTCCCCAGTCGCCACCTCACCCCCGGCATCCCCCATGCCCTTTGTCCCCATGGATTACCCCCATGATGAGGCAGAAGGAGGAGGGCCGGGCTATCTCCGAGTACATTTCCGGAGCGGGTCTGGGAGTTCCTGAGGCAGCAGCACCAGAGTACTGGAGGGGCTTCCATAGAGCTGGCAGCTGTGTTTCTCTCATTACTTGGTCCCTCCCAGCCATGAACGTGTGTGCGTGCGTGCATCATGAAGCCACACTACATGTCTCCCTAGCTCTGGCGCTACCCCCCCATCCTCCACTGGAAGGCAGCCAAGGAGCAGGATGTCATACCCACCCATCCCCAGGAGAGGAGATCAGTTGTCGGATGCTCGATCCTTTCCCTCCCCTACCATCCCCCAGCAGCCTGTGCTCATTCCCAAACACGGGTCACCGGCATGGCACTAGGTATGGCATCCAGAGCCTCAGCCCTCAGCACCACTGGGCTGGCCAGAGGTTTCTGTTTTGACTGATCATTTGCATTTGACTCTGTGGACTCCTGGGAGTTGCTGAACAGGCTTAGGAAATGTGTGGGGATTATTATTAATTATTAGTTATTCCTCATTGGGAAGGAGCCATTGGTGGTGAGTGGGTCTTTCTGGTTACATCCAGTTGCTTTCAACTGTGGGTTTCCCCAGGGTTCTGTTGTGTCACCCGTGTTGCTCATAGTGTATATGCTTCTGTTGCAGGAAATCAAAAGGCCACACAGTGTGAGTTTTCATTGTTATGCTGATGATACCCAGCTATATCTGTCCTTTGACCCTGACAGGGTATCTATTGTCAGTGCTGCTGTTGGAGCAGTGTCTATTGGGGATCAGAACCTGGATGTCCTCCAGCTGATTGACACTTCACCTGGGTAAACTAAACTGCTCATGATAGGGAATTATTGTCAGTTATCAGCCTTAACTGTTCACCTAGAACTTCCAGTCTTCTACTGATTCAGCAAAAGGCAATAAGAGAAGTTCACAGCCTGGGAGTGGTCCTTGATGGGCAGCTGACATTTGTCTCTGAGAAGACTTCTTTGGCCAGGGGTTGCTTTTATGATTTGAAAAACTTTACCAAACTGTGTCCCTTTCTTGATATTAATGACCTTCTACCCTAGTATAGGCCCTTGTCTTTTCCAAACCTGACTACTTTAATGCACTAGATGCATAGAAGTTAACTGCAGAAAAAGAGTCTGGTCCCATCCAGTCTGTCCACCTTATGTAATTATTCTGCACTGCTCTTGTGGCAATTTTTCCCTTTCCTCTTGTGCTGCCTTTTTCTTACTAATCCCACCAGCCTGTCCCATCCCTGCTTGAAGATGCTGATTGATTTGGCCTGTACCATTTATTCAGGTATCTTATTCCACTTATCTGCCTTGCTTTCCATGCAGAAGTGTTTACGAATGTCCTTTTTAAATCCCCCACCCCAGGTTCAGTGTATTCCCTTTTGTCCTCGAGCAGGATAGTTCCTTGACATCTTACCTGGATTGAATTCCTACAACCCGCAAGTGTTCCAAGTAGTCATCCCTCTTCTTGCCCTCTCTTGATGCCAGGTGCCTTGTTTATTGTACCACCTTCATCTCCAAATTCTGGTTAGGCTCCCTGCCCCCTACCTTTCTTCCCTTCTCTCTTCCCCTCCTTATCCCTTTCCCCTCCTACTCCCTTTGCAGCTCTGACACCTGCTTTCTCACCCTACTCCATGTAAAATCTTCTGCTAGTCAAACTGCTTTTTCCTTCCACTTCCTCCAAACTTTGGAGCACCCTCCCTGTTATTGTTCACAGTGCTCCCCCTTCTTTATCACTAAAATCCTCCTCTATGACTGAACTACTCACTTCTGCAGTTACGGTTTATCCTAGATTAATCCCTCTGCTCCTCCCTCAATACTACTCATTCCTTCCCCCAATGCCCTGGTTTATTGGTCCACTAATCTCCTTAACTGACACACCATTGTACTCTATCTCCCTTCCCTACCTCATCTTGCTGCCAGTGGCACTTGTCTGAACTGTTATTGATATGCTGTTTTACACTACTTTTATGTTGTGCTTCCTCTTAATTGTCTACTTTATACTTTTTACTTTTTATTATTATAATTGTAACATTACTGATTTAACTTATTACTGCACTTTCCACATCCCCTTCCTCCCAAGACACATCCTCAGATGAGTTGTTTAGCTCTGTTATCCATGGACCAGCACCCCTGATTGGCCTTCTACCTCGCAGACAGTAATACCTGGGGCACAGGCACTTATCGTATAAGCATATGTGTCAGGATCCAAGTTCTACTGAGAATCACAATGCATTCACCATCATTCTAATTGTACCACTTGGGAGACACCTCTGTTTATACCATTGTATAATCATTAGTTAGACAATATTGCCGTCTTCAGTTCTAGTGTAGAACAGCAAGTACCTATGCAATTATGTATGTAACCACAAGTGGCATTCACGAATACAGGTCCTTTGTTTAGTTATCTTGTCCTTCTGCTAGCTCAGCATGCTTTCCCAGGCTAGTAAGAAGTCAGGTTATTTGCCACTATCCAATGATGAGACTTTTATATATCTTTTTAGTACTTACGATGGTTATTATCAGGGGTATAAGATCCTTTGCATTGCACCTTTTTCTCTGAGAAGAGTAGTCTTGCTGCTGCCTATAGGTAAGAAAGATTGGAAATGTTCTCCCCGGTGTTTATCAGTGTGATTTGGTTGTAAGCCTGCTTTATATACCAGAAATAAATCACTTGATGTGCTGGACACCACTTGTCTGTCATTTCTTCACTTTTGTACAGTTTCAACAAGAACCCGAGAAAGGTAATTTTATTACCCAGTTACATTTGGCAACTGTGGGCAGGTTGGAATGTACAAAGTGAGGATTCTATTCGAGTTCTTTGAACTGAATGTCGAGTAGTGTGGTGCATTGTTGCCCACTTGGACCTACTTGAACTTACTGTGGTTGTTCCTTTATGGACTTGCTCCGTCTTGGTTTTGGGCATGGCAGACCCAAACCATGCCACTGGTACACTCCCTTTGTGAGTAGCAGCCTACTGCCTTGGCACCACCGTTTGCCCATGGGGGACCAGAAAGCCGTTGAGTGATGGTGCCAAGGATTTTATTCCAGTCTTTCCACTGCTTTCTTTGTTTGTCTGTTTACCCCTTTGTTTGTTATGCCTGAACTGTGCACAGAACTGAGACTTGATGTCTCAAACTATCTTGCCTCCCATGAAGGTTGGACTGATTTCTCACTGGACGCAAAGTTGTCAGAAGACCCTCTGCTTACGATCTCTGATCAATATCTAGAGTCGAAGCAAAAAGCCAAGAAATACCACACCAAAGGTCCTTGGTTGTGGCTTTACATACAGCCGTTGAAAGTTTATTAGCACAATGTGCCTCCCTTGAGCTGCAAAATGCTTGTCTAAAAAAAAGAGCTGGGCTTGCAGGCAGAGTTACTGAAAAAGGAATGGAAACTCGCGGAGGAGACCGTCACTCCATGATCATAATAACAGACTGCTGCACTGCGCTGCTCAAGACTCTGAGTGTGAATTGTGTAGTTGAGGGATGACAATGAAAGGTTGAAATGTGATAAGAAATGGCTATCCTATTTGAATGACATTTTGAGTGATACGAATAAAAGTTTGAGAGAGGATAATGTTGAATTGAAGGAAGAGAATGTGAGGTTGATGCATGAGCTAGACAAAGAGCTTAGGGAAAACATCAAATTGGGCGCCGTGTACCGAGTATTGCAGAGTGAGGTTGAGAAGGGTACTGAGCAGGGCACTGCTGAAGTTTGTCACAAGAAATGTAGACAAGATGGCAAGAATGCACTATCAGCGAGATATTCTCGCTGGCCATGTAAAAGTCATGAATGGTTTTCAGTACACGCCCATTGACATCACCTCATCAGGTGATGACTCTGATTACGAGGACAGAGGATGCCTTGTTACATCCCACCTCACAGGGCGGCCATTACCAGCCATTCCCAAGATGGCTGCTGTCATAGCCTGCCCCATGTCACGCTGGCATGCCTTCTACACTGCCATATCACAACAAATATGGCAGCCCCCATGATACGGGAGGCCAACCACCTCCGAGTAGGAGCCTGCTTCCACTGGCTCCCCTTTCCCGGGAAGACAGTGTGGAAGTGCGGGGCATTGTACAGGACATCTTGACTAGACTATCAACCCCTGAGGGAAGCTCCTCCATGCAGGAGCAGATCAGACGCATGTTCGAAAACGCTGTAACCCAAGAGAATGCATTCAAGGCAGTCGCTGATGCGGCGGTGGAAGCTGCCCTTCATGGTGCTTTAGGTCATGGGGAACTAAACACCACTTTCCGCTCGCCTACTTCCAATCTCCTACAGGTCGCTCATTCTGTTCAGCAAATTGCCAAAGGCAACGGACAGATGGGCCCAACTGACAACCTCAGCTGACATTTGAAGAAGGTGTGCTCCCTCTGCGAGAAGCTTTCTTTCCAACCCGAGTACTGGGTCCAAGCCCTGAGACAAACCATTGAGCCTACCCTCTGGGCCAAACTCCCAGAGGCCATCCATAATTGCGAGACACTCTACTACAATGATATCACACAGGCACTTCTTGCTGCCAACTCCCCAGGTATCATTGGAGCCCGTTTGGCCTATAAGGTCAGACAAAATGTGAAGGAAAGCCCAGCGGCTTACCATCAGTAGTTGTGGCTTGCCTATGAGGCCAGCAAAGGCCTAGCGGGTGAGAATACCAACAAAAAACAAACTGAGTACAAGGATTTGTATATCCAAAACATGACTCCAGCTTTCCATGAGAAAGTTGAACTCAACATCTACCTGCAGACCGATACCTTCACTGACATCCATCCAGTAAAACACCAACAAGGCCACTGCCATCTAAACTCCAATGGCCCAGGCCACCCTGGCCCAAGTCACCACAGTAGGCCCTGGCCCAACCCACTATATAGCGGAAGGCAACAACGATAAACAGGAAGCCCCTTCTGATGACCGACAGTTGCACGGAAGGGGACCGGAACTACAAGAATAACCAGAACAATGGCAACTACAACAGAAATGGAAAATACTAAAATTCTGATGGCAAGTACTGTAACAGGCCTAGCTATCAGGACCTAAAGGACGAAAACGAGACCCTCCGTAAACAGCTGGAGGAGGCCCATGCTGCAAAGGAGGCCGCATCCACACATTCTTTGGTGGCCATGGCACCAGCTAGTAATGGCACCAACCCTTTTTGGTCTTTGGCTACCAAACAATCGAGCAGCCAAGGAAAAAACCCTTTCATAGCATCTGGCACTGGCCAGGCCGATATGGTGATTGGGGAATCACCAACTGAACAGTTCGAGATTGCAGTCCTGACATCAGAGGCACAGTACTTGTGTCCTGTAAACTGCAATAGGGAGGCCCAACCAGCCACCCTAGGCCTCAGGTCACAGAAATGAGAGGATGAAGAAGAAGCCAGGAGCAGACTTGACTGACAATTACAGGCCCCAGTCCAGAGTGTGAGTGACCTGCTTGTCGACACAGATGGATGGCCCTGTGTAATGGCCACGGTTGGGGCCGCCAACTGGACATGCTTCTGGATACAGGAGCAGCTTTGTCTGTTCTCCATGATGAGAACCCAGCCACGTCTGCCTGGTCTACAAGCTGGAAGACCAGTGCACAAGGGGTAGGTGGTACCCAACTACAGACTTATCGATCTGTGTCTCTCCATGTGCAGGTAGGCCACCTTAAGACTAATTTTGTCTTTGACATCGTGGTAGTACATCATCACCCCCAGCATACTGGGAATTGATTTTCTTGTACAGCATGGCTGTGTGGTGGACCTAGCTAACAGGTTATTGCTACAGATCAAGAGACAATGTCACGCTGTCACCATACCAGAATCCCATGTGGTAGCAGCCATCTCCCTTAACAACAAGGAATATGACGTCATGGCTCTGCTTGAAAGTCTTGACTTGTTTCCTGAACTGCAACCATTACTACAGGAATATATTGATGTGTTCGCTACCAACAAGCATGACTGTGGTAGGATGCACACCACCATTGAAATTCCAGGACCTAATACTGTGAGGCAGAAGCAGTACCCATTTCCTCTGAAGCCTTACCCTCATTGAGGGAGACAATCCAATCACTGCTGCAACAAGGTGTAAGCAGGGCTTGCGTCTCTACGGTCAACTCGCCCATTTGGCCTGTGAAAAAGCTGAATGGAGCTTGGAGACTCACAACTGATTATAGAAAGCTCAACCAAGTTACCTCCAGCTGTGCCCTAACTGTGGCATCAGCCCCAGATGTGATCAAGTTGATGACACCTGACAAAAAGTGATTCTCTGCTCTTAACATCTCTACTGGGTTTTGGTCACTCCCAGTAACATAAGAAAGTAAATACAAATTTGCCTTCACATTCAATGGGCTCCAATACACCTGGACCATCTGCCCCAGGGCTTTCACAACAGCCTTCCCCTCTTCCATCTCCACATGATGGATGCTCTGCAGGGGTTTTCTACTCCCCAGTGTCTCCTGCAGTACATGGATGACTTGCTCTTAGCAACCACCACCAAAGAACATTTGACCCTTCTGAATGAACTACTGAACTACTGACTCGCCTCAGAAGAGCAGGCCTCAAGTGCAACCCCTCTAAAGCACAATTATGCGAGAAGGTCATTTTCCTTGGCCTACATATCACGGACCAAGGGAGAATCCCAGCTGTCAAAAAGATCCAGGGCTTGCAAGACCTGCCACTTCCCACTAGCGTGGCAACACTTAGATGCTTTTTGGGCATGGTAAACTACTCCAGGGATTTTATTCCTGACTTTGCCTTGAAGGCTGCTCCCCCGTATGAACTTCTGAAAAAGGATGCCCCATGGACATGGAGCCCCACACACACACTGAAGCTGTGGCCCAGCTCAAACAGGCCTTGGCCTTAGCCCCAGCACTGATCAACCCAAACCCAAGATTACCTTTCCACTTGGAAACTGCCACCTCTGATGTGGCCATGTCTGCAGTGCTGGCACAAAAGTACAATGGGTACTACAGGTCCATTGCCTATGCATCACAGATGCTATCCCCAGTAGACAGAAAATACAGCCTCTGTGAAAGAACTCTCTTGGCAATCTTCTGGGCTGTCAGACACTTCCTCCACGTTATTGGATATGCTCCTATTATTCTGCATACCTGTCACACACCAACTAACTTTTTGCTTTCAGACAAAGTATAAGATGGATCAATCTCTAACACCAAACTCACCCATTGGTCTTTGCATTTGCAGGATAGAGACATCAAAGTACTGCCTACCAAAATGCCATCAATCCTGGCCCATGGCCTACTCTACACAGGTAAGCCCCATGACTGTGCCCTCCAGCCACCTGACCTACCTGACCCAGGACCCTTCCTGACAGCCACACCTGAGGTCCTGGAAGACAAAACAATGTTCTGTATCTTCACAGATGGCTCTGCATCCTGTGTGGAAGGAGAACAGGTAGCAGGCCTTGGAGTGTTCATATTGGAGCGTGAGGGTGATTTCAGGTGCATTGCTAGAAAATGCACTGTTATATTTTCACAGTACGCTGAACTGGCTGCTGTGGCCTGTGATTAGAGATCATGCCCTATGGTGACAGAGATGGCATCATCTTTGCGGACTCCAATTGGGTTTGCTCATCCCTAACTGAGTTCTTTCCATTCTGGCAAAAGAACAACTTTACCTCATCTGATGGTACCCCTGTCAAATATAGGGAACTATTTGTGTATATAGACACCCTGACACAAATGTTCACACATAAGCTGTACATACAAAAGGTAAAGGCTCACTGCAAATCCAACCCTTACCATGCATTCAATGAACAAGCGGACTCGCTTGCAAAATGAGGCGCTCGATGTGGGAGACATGGGAAATGACTCACCCACAGTGCATAGTAGCAATTGTGATATCTATAATTGCTGCCACCAAGAAACCAGTACCAGAACCCCCATTAGATCTTTCCACTGCACAGAAAGCAGATCCAGAGATCAGAGATGTGTTCAGATTCCTAGACAAAGGAATTGAACAACCCCTGCCTGTTGGCAGTCCCTACAAAAGACACTTGGACAATTTACATCTGTCCAATGATCAGAAACTCATCTGATATCACAAACAGGATACAGGTGGCAAATTGTGGGTGGCACCACAAGCACTGTGAACTGAATTTATTCATATGATTCATGACACCCCCACTGGTGGACACCAGGGGACAGAAAACACTCTCCAGAGACTCAAGACAGTCATCTGGTAGCCTGGTATGGCCAAAGATGTGGAACACTATGTGGACAACTGCATAGTGTGTGCTCAGAACAACTTCATTTCAGTAAAAAGAAATGCCAAGTTGCTGCCCCAAAGGCAGTCTGGACCATGGAATGTGATACAGATCAATTTCATTGGCCCTCTTACTAACTCCAGTAAGAACAATAAGTATGTACTTGACACAGATTTGTTCTCCAGGTGGGTAGAGGCATTTCTCACTAAGAACAACATGGCAAAGACAACTGCCAAGATCCTGGTGGATCAGTTGTTCTCCAGGTGGGGCCTACCTTTAAAGGTAGACTCAGATCAGGGAACCAGCTTTACAGTGGAACTGATGCAACAGACACTCCAACTTCTTGGAATTTTGATCAGAAATTCCACATTCCTTACCATTCTCTTTCATGTCAGGTAGAAAGAGCTAACATACTCATAAAACTGATGTTATGTAAATTCATTGCTGGCAGTCCCAAAGATTGAGATTCCCTCTTGCCACTGCTACTAATGGCAATTAGGGGCACTCCTGCAGCTAGTACCCAGTGCATACCCTATGAGGTTATGACTGGTAGAGCTGTGAGTCTACCTGAGCACCTGTTGATTTATCTCCACACCCCTACTGCAGACAGAGCATCTGTAGACAAGAATGTGGAAAAGCTTCACGATGACATCATGAAGACACACCTGTTCTCTGGTAAGCTGATGGGCAAGGCTCAACAAGCTAAAGCTCATTTTGACAAGCATGTCAAAGAAGTCGACTGGCAAGTTGGAGACCAAGTAATGCTTCTCCAATACAGACAAACCCACACACTAATTTGCCAGTAAATGGGAAGGTCCCTTACCCATTGTCAACAAACTCAGCCCTGCTGTGTATCAGGTCAGAGTACAACAGCAGAAAAAGACTGCTGACAAGTGGTTCCATGCTAACCAACTCAAACTATATAAAGATGACTAAAACTTACTTGTTCTAACCCCATAGGGTGGAATAGTACTTCAGCTAACTAATCTTTTCTTATTTTTTTTTTTTCAGATATCAGCAAGATGGCTATCTTGCACCCTCTTCTCCTACTGGTGGGACTACTGCCTGTAACCATTATAGCACCCTCACAGACTCACAAGGACTGATTGGATAATTTGCTTGGCCAAATGGAACATTCAGCTCCCCTGGGTGTTTGGATTAATATTCCAAACAAAAACATTAAGGTTACTCAAGGCAAAGATGTCTTTCTGGCTGCTGTAGTTGTTGCCCCGGATAAACAGTCACTTTCCATTCAGTGGCAAGCTGATGCAGTGGGCTGCACAATCCCTGTAGCTTGCCTGGCCAAAGGTACATTCCATGTCTGGCCTAACACTGATATATCTCAAAATGGTACTCTCTCTATTAGACAGGCTTCTCCACGACACACTGGTCAGTATAATCTTACTGCATTCGTAAATCCTGCCTTTTATGACAGACTTCCTTCACAGGAGACCACTGACTTCTGTCTTCAAAACTATGCTGCTGCTTCTTCTATTTACCTCTCTGTAGTCCCACCCAGTCAGGAAGAACTGCTTGCCTGTCCTCATCTGGAGGATGGCCCTCCTAGTGGTTTGACCACCACATCACTCCCAGGAGCTCTGATAAACATTGTGCAATTTATGCATGTCCCAGTTATTTTCAATTTATCATACTGGAATATGGCTGAATTTGGTTTATATCAACATACTAATACTTTTAAGTTTCACAGGATGATGCTTACTGATATTGTAGTTGCTTGCCAAACATGCACAAATGATCCTATTGGTGTTTTTAGACCCGCTCGTAAATATGCTAAACCCAGACCAAAATGCACCAAGCAGGATGCAGCCTTAGATGTCGCTGGTGCAGCCAGTTCTGTCTCCGGTATAACTGGAGTAGCCGGCATTGTTACTGACCTTTTTGGCTCAGCAGTGTATATTTGGAACAGAACAGATATTGCCTCCATTAAAGAACAGACAGTTAAGTTCCAGCAAACACTTGGCAGTGATGTTTTGCCCCCTATCTTGCAAGGTGTTAATTCTCTCAGGAAGAGCATTATACAGTTTATAATATGAAGGAGATTGCTCAAGGGTTCATTGATATGAGACAGAAACGTAATGATCTTATTTTTCAGAATAACAGCGAGGCGGCAAAGAAATATATTGGGCATGAAATTCTATGTTCTGCTCAAGGCTCTTATGTTACTTTTACTGTTAACAGTCTCTTCAGGGACTTGGAATCAGGCAAAATTCCAGATGTTATTCATGATCTCAGATTGGGTAAATGGTATCGCTCACATTGCTCAGCCACTGGTTGCATTTCTGTGTGTTTAAAGAACACTCTTAACATTTCCATGTCTACAGTACATAATATTGGTTATGTTTCCAGGTTTCCTAACAAAGCACCATGTTACCTAACCAAATCTTGCTACATTAGGGACAGTATGTTTGTCACCATCACTGTCTCCTTACCACGCTTTGATCCGGCTACATCCGTCTTCGACAAGCTGGCAAATATTGCACTCCATTGGACATCCTGAAAATGACATTTTCCATGAACGAACTGAACTTCCTTCTATGCTGGTTTAACACCCAGTTCTCCAGGCTTGGGTTGCTCCTCACACTAACCATTGTGCCAAGAAAGGATTCTACTTTTTGTGCCACTGTGACATCTTTGACATTGAGAAACCAGTTTGTGGCTACTCGCCAGAACATCTTCACTGGGCTTTGACATTGGGTGAAGACTTGCCGACCAACCTTAGTGACGTTGATCCAGATGACGTCCCTCCTGCTGCATCTTCAGTGGTTGACGCCGAAACAGCATCATCCAGAAGCTATCTTGAAGAAATGCATCGCTTCACCACTCGGCTGACAAATCAGACCTTCACCTGCCCTGTACGCTTACATCACTGGCATGTACCAACACAGAGTCAAGTATACCTCCAGTGGTCAATTCTGTATAGTCACTAACTATCCGTCCTTTGCATACGGAACTCGTACTTGCAATATTGATAAACCTAACTTTTGTTTTACTCCACAGCAGAAAACTGTCATTGGTCACACTGTGATCATGCCTGTTTCTCTCCCTGAACCAGACATTATCGATACTGACCCCCAATACTTGCTTGCCCTATCTCAATATTTGCCTATTTTTAATGTCCACATTGATCCCTTGACTCTCTCCTTACGATCTTTTAGCTAAAAAAGATACCCATTTGATTTACATTAGCAATAATATATCTAAAGCTAATAATATACTTAATGATTTGATTCATGATGATGATTTAAGTCTTGCCGTTGGCAATTATTGGGTAGAACTTAGCTTTAAGGTTTTTATTATTGAAGCATTCTTGATTGTTTTCCTCATCTTCACTCTGTGCTGCCTGCGACGTACCCTCAAACATCGAGGACAACTCTAATTCCTTTACAAGACTCATGTGTCAGGCCTGTAACTGACTTTTTGGCTCCATCCCTATCAGCTTACTTAGGATTGTTGCCCCTTCTGAGGCAACAAGGGGGGAATGTTATCTATGACCAGCACCCCTGATTGGCCCCCTACCTCGCAGACAGTAATACTTAGGGCACAGGCACTTATTGTATAAGCAGATGTGACAGGACCTGAATTCTACTGAGACTCATAATGCATTCACCATCATTCTAATTGTACCACTTGGGAGACACCTCTGTTTATACCATTGTATAATCATTAGTTAGACAATACTGCCATCTTCAGTTCTAGAGCAGAACAGAAATTACGTATGCAATTATATATGTAACTACAAGTGGCCTTCATGAATACAGGTCCTTTGTTTAGTTATCTTGCCTTTCTGCTAGCTCAGCATGCTTTCCCAGGCTAGTAAGAAGTCCGGTTATTTGCCACTATCCAATGATGAGACTTTTATATATCTTTTTGGTAGTTGCTATGGTTATTATCAGGGGTATAAGACCCTTTGCATTGCACCTTTTTCTCTGAGAAGAAGAGTCTTGCTGCTGCAAGAAAGATTGGAGGTGTTCTCCCCAGTGTTTCACTGTGATTTGGTTATAAACCTGCTTTATATACCAGAAATAAATCACTTTACAGTATGTGTTGGACACCACTTGTCTGTCGTTTCTTCACTTTTGTGCAGTTCCAACAAGAACCTAAGAAAGATAATTTTATTACCCAGTTACAGCTCAGTATCATGCATTTTATCCCCAAGTCCATGGACCAACTTAGTTGCCTTATTCTGTGCTGTCTCCACCTTGTTGTAGTCCTTCCTCAGGTGTGGGCTGCAGAACCTTGTGCAGTATTTCTGGTATGGCCGCACAAGTGACCTGTACAATGGCAGCTCACCTCTCGCCCTCCACTCCTTACCCCCTCTCCCTATGCAACCCAGCATGTTGTTTGCTTTACTCACTATCCTGTTGCAGTGTGCAGATGTTTTTGGGTCTTTGATATCATTCTGTAGTACTACTATTAGGCACACCCTCATCTTGTATTACACCTTTGGGATATCTCCCAGTGTGAATTACTTTACATTTTTTGGTGTTTAAGTTCAGTTGCCAGATTGTGAACCAGCTTTCCAACCTGCCCAGATCCTCCCTTAGCTGTCTTCTCCTTTCCTCCCTGCTTATCTTTGTATCATCTGTAAAGAGGCAGCTGTTACCCTTGATATCTTCACCAGTGTCACAGATGAAAATATTGGAGAGGACTAGTCCGAGTACGGACTCCTGAGGTACCCCGCTAGTCATGGCCCTCACTTCTGAAAACTTCCTGTTGACTACCATTCTCTGTGTTCTAACCTTCCGCCCCCCCCAAACAGCTGTCTGCCCAATTTGCCATCCATCCTCTCTCCCCCCAAGGTCCCTAGTCTTTTGACCAGCCTCCTGTTAGAGACTGAGTCGAAGGCCTTGCTGAAGTCAAGGTATATTATATCAGTTGCCTGCCATTGCCTACTGTTGTGGTCACCCAGTTGAAGAACTCCACCAGATTAGTCTGCAAGACCCTCCCCTCATGAACCCATGCTGTCTGGGGTCCTGCAGCCTGTTCCCTTCCAGGACGTCCACCAGGTCTTCCCTCAATAGAGCTGCCATAATTTTCCATACTGTAAATGCCAAGCTGAGTGGCCTTTAGTTCCATGGCGTGTCCCTCTTCTCACTCTTGTATAGTGGTACGACATGCACTATGTAAATTGGAGCTCCTATTATTGTCAAATATTTAACTTTTTTATTTACTTCAATTTCTCTTTGGCCACTTCAGGCATTCATCAAGCTAGAGAAAAACCACCTTTGTAATCCCCATTTTTAAGGGGGGTCATGTTTATGACCCAAACTGTTATCAACCAGTATCCATTTTATCATCAGTAGTAAAGATTTTCAAAAAACATATACATAAGTAACTTTTTTATACTTGTCAAATCCAGTTCAATGATTTTAGAAAAGGCCACAATACTACACGTTGTATTCAGAATGGTGAGTGATTTTTGACTGTGCTTTTGATGACCAATCTTATTTTCCAGCAGTTTTCTTGGACTTATCAAAGGCTTTCGACACAGTGGGTAATAGGCTTTTATTAAACAGGCTGAGATCCACTGGTTTGATTTGCTTCATACTTTTTTTTTTTTTTACTTTGTTTATCCTCCTTGACTTTGGGCCAGGTCGGGGCCTCCTTCCACCTACTGCCAACCCCCGTATACCTTCCTGCTGAGATCCTGCCAGCCACCCTTCAGGACCACAAACCCACTCACAACACATCGCTGTGTTGTGCCCCCCCCCCGGGCTTACTCCCTAGGGCCAGGTACGCCTTCAGCTCCTTTGGCATTTCTACACCGCAGATATCTGGCCACCCACGGTAGAGGTGAAGACCAGCAGTGTCTCTGATGGTTGGTGGCGTGGATCTGGCAGTGGAAGTGATAGGCCGGCAGAGACTTCATCTGTCCAAGCCTGCACCTCTGTTTTCCCTGTTCTGGATGTCTCCAGGAGTGCACAAATGGATTGGCTGCAGGGGTTCCCAACACAGTCAATCCGAGACTGCACTCCCAAGGCCCCTCTGGTAAGCCGTGAATCTCTTGCACCACCACCTGTGGTCACCCAGGTGGTGGTAAAGCAGCAGGATGCAGTATCTCCTCCCCCCCTTCCTTCCAGAGGAGGAGAGCGTCCTGTGGGATGCTCTGATGTCCTCCCCCTGCCTGGCCCACCATCAGCTCAGGCTCATTCCCAGACCGGGTCATCATTGTCATCACAAGCAGTAGCTCTACCACTGTGCCGGTGGGCCAGCATTTGCTTCATACTTAAATCATTAACTCCAGTATGCCAAAAGTGGTGATGTTTGTTTGTTCTGACTTTGTTACAGTCACGTGAGGGGTTCTGCAGGGTTCAGAGTTGGGTCCTTTATTATTTTTGCTATATATTAATGATCTGCTGAAATACTGCTCTGTGCACACAAACTTGTTTATATACTTAGACAACACAGTTTTGTATTCCAAGTATAAGGACCCAACAGTAGCCATGAATTTACTCCAGAATGGCAAAATACAGGAGGCTTTCTTTGATCTTAGACTTTATTGAATACAAAAAACCCTCTGTGGATGTTGTTTTGCAAACAGACTTTAAAATAGTCTATCTGATCTTTCACTCCTGGCATGGTACTAAACTTTTGATGGTTAGTTCATACAAATATCTAGGAGTTTTCTTGACAGTAATCTTACTTTTTAAAATCATGTTCAGCATCTCTCCTGTATACCGAAAAGATTACTCCTTTTTTTACAGAAATCAGGATCTCTTTAGTGTTTTCATTCACAAAACAGCTAGTCAACTCATTGTTTTTTGGCACAGCCTGATTATCCATCAAAACACCTGACACATTGGATCCTCTTTATCAAAGCTCTGTTAGATTTATCATTGGTCTCCTGTGGAGAACCCATCATTGCTTATATTCTTACTTGGGCTGGGTGTCACTGACACTAAGGAGATGCAGCATTGGTATTTTTTTGTTTATGAAGTGCTCTTGGGCAGAGTCCGTGTTTACTTCATGAATCTTTTTTTTTTGGTTTAGACTTCTGCTATGACTGGTATAGGATTTAACGATTTATTCAGGTAATGTGCCCCAAAGGCACAAACTAAAGCTGGAATGTTCACACTTTCAACAGCAAGACCTTATTCCTGGTTGCAAATACAAAAATTTACTAAATTGACTTGTATTGTGTTTGTTTCACAATTCAAAGCCTTAATTGCTAGATTGTTGTAAGTCTCTGTGATTGTTATTGTTGCTCTGTTATCTATCTATCTACACACTTTATCCCAAATATGGGTTGTATGTATAATGCGTTGTATTATTGGTAACTTATTCTGCATGTATTGTCTTTTATACTGTGTGTATTATGTGGCTGCAATTCTAAAAGAGATTTGTCAACAATAAACTGATTAATCGATTGATCCTCTGTCCTCCAGTCCCTAGGGACCACCTCTGTGTTAAGAGATCAGTTGAAAATGCCCACTAGTGAACCTCCTATAACCCCTGCTACCTCACATAACATCCTTGGGTGTAAGCCATCATTTCCCATAGCTTTATCTACTTTAAGTCCTGCTAGCTTTTCTAGCACTCTTTTCTCTGTTATCCGGACCCTTCCCCCAGAGCCATAGGAGCCAGGTTTGTAAAATTTTTGGTGGGGCCCAGGGGTCAAACCCCGCCCCCTGGCCCAGGGGGTCAGAGGTCATTCCCTGCAATCAAGGGTCTATGGGAGCAGAGCACCCTGTGAAGTAATGTGGGGATTTGGAGGATAAGTCCCTGCCCTCATATATGAGTAAAGATTTGAAAGTACTTTTTAAAAGCTTTGGGGCTGGCAGTATAGCCTAGAGGCTACAGTAACAAGCTGTGAATGAGCTTCATACATCCAGCAGACAGACTTGGGTTTGATTACTGCAACCCCCACTTGCATCCTGTGTGACTCTGAGCAAGTCATTTAACCTCTGCAGTGCTCCCAGGTCACCCCTGAAAACAGGCACCTGTGCCTAGTGGGCCTTACCCGGTTAGCAAAAGAATAAAATAAAAATAAACAAAAAGCCATTCTTTTTTCAACTTCAAGGATTCAACAGCCAGCATGCAATGACAGTAGCCTAACACAGCTACACTACAGCACAGCAAACCCTTGACAAAACTATGCTGTATTCTTTGTATCTCAGTCAGCGTTATGCTATTAGAAAATGGGCCTGAAAAATAAAGTATGCTAATTGGCTGAAAGCCATGGTTAGGCATGCATTTATTTTTCACTAGTGCCCGGTTCAAAATAAGTGCCAGGTCAAGGGTACCACATTACTTAGTGTATCATTTGGGCACCACAAACTACTCACTTAGCGACGGGAAAGACTAATCAGACTTTCTCTTTAGTGACTGAGTGACCACCCCAGCAATGTACCTCAGTTGCAGCAACTTGTAACTCAAAGAGCAAATATTCAGCAATGAATGGATATCTGCTCTTTAAGTTCTCTTCTACCATCGTTGTTGCAATGAAATTCCATAAACACAGTGGTACTCGCTTGAGCTGTTAAGTAGCTGCATATCTTTCCCTCTCCCTTGTCAAAAAAAAAAAAGGCAAGCCTCAACTTTATTTAAGCAATAATGACAGAGAAGCTGGTCATTTCCAAAAGATTAATGACCGGTTGGGGAGATGGGTGGCACAAGGCACAACCGAGGGCCACTTCCTTCCAGCCAGTTGTTAATCCAAGGAAATGACCAGTTTTGAGGTTGTTATTGTGATTATAAATCTAATCACAATAATAACTGTTTCCCCAATTTATTTTTACCACATTTCAAAGTGTCGCGAGCCGTGCATGTCGCACAGTCAGTTGACAGCTAGATCTGTTATTTCTAAAACATTAATGACCGATCCAGTTGCCAATCAGGAGCCTCTTTAGGATCATGAATAATTAGACATTTTAATAAAAAAGAACTTAGTATAGGTGCCACAACACTTTCCACACACTCCTGGTCCAGATCTCTTCTCCCTGCTTGAGGCCATCCCACAAACTGCAATTTAACAGCATGAACTTTCAGTGTCAGTAAAACTTTCTGTAGCAGCGATATTCTCTTGCTTAGCCATTTCTTCCATCTGCCCCTGCTGCCTCCTGCATGCTTTTTTCTGTTTCTGGTATTGGCAAAAAGGAAGCTGGCACACTCACACATAAATATACATACATACATATATACATAAACACAACTTAATCTTCACCTTGTGATTTTGTCTCTGCCAGCTGCCCTGCCAGATCCTGACAGGAATCCACATGAATTATGGTAAAATGGAGATAATGGAGCATGCGTGAGGTTAGGGGCAGCAGTAAAGTACAGTTCATGAAAGCCAACAAAAAAAATTTCAGGGAGACTACTGCTAAAGAGAATTTGAAAGTATGGTCACTGGACCGAACCTCACAATTCTGCCTGGGCCACACATTTCAGGGACATATCATAGAAACACTAAACATTCAAACAGAGAAGATGTCAGCAGATAAAGACTTCATGACCACTCTAGTGTGTCCTATTTTCCCTAGCAGCTACACCACAGACCCTTAATCAGTCTTTGACTACCCCCCAACATACACACACACAAACACCCATGACCATACCACACACGTTTCATCATACATTGATAGCAATCCCTGAATACCTATTAGGTGGGAATGACAATATATTGTATGAAACAAACAGTTTAAGGCAGTACATCCAGCTTTGCTGTTCCCTGGCCCTCAAATCACTTTCTGACACTGATACCTCACCTGTGACCACTACCATAACATCCAGATGTCAGTACCGGTTGGCATCTGCCCTCTCTGCATATATTATTGAGGAGAATGACTGCTCACTTTACTTCACTAAGGTTTACCAAATATCACATTATCATCTCATCTGGACATAGCTAAGTTCAGTCTGCGGACAACCTAGCAGCAGAGCTGAGATTCAATCCCATGGCCTCAGCAGGATGCCGGAGGTCAGTTGTACTCCTAATGTGCTATTAACACCAGCTTTAATCATATTTTTTTGAGGACTTACAAGAAAGGTAATAGCAAGGAGCTGAGTGTATTGACTCCCCTATATTGGGTACCTGGTAACCTTCTAAACTCTACACAACTTTGTTTTTATGGGCTGTTTTGGAAATAATTATGTGCCCTGTTATTAAATGTAAGATGCAAACACAGAGCTAGGTTATCATATTCATACTATAGTGTGTAGTAGAGCAGTGTCCTATATAGAAATCCATTCTTTGAAAATGCTGTTATACCACAGTCAAAGGTCATGGAATGTGATTGTACCCTTCTGTGGTAGAACAGCATTCTAGAACCTCTAGGGACTGCACAAGGCAGTTTCACTATGAAACAGAAAGAAAACAATGCACACATGTCATATATACTATACACTATAAACAAAATGCAGAATGAGAAACGTTATGCATAATCAGTGGGTTCTGCTACCTTGGGGTTCTGATTGCCACCAACCTCAGAACTCCTGTGTGGCAAAACACACTGGTTGTGCATAGTTGCCCATGCAGTATATTCCATGATGTGGAACTGAATACTAATGAGTCTGTCACCCTGTACCCTTCCCTCCCGATTTTCAAGGAATCCAGGGTAGGTGGACCCCTTCATCAACTTTCCAGGCGGCCCCCCACCCCCACCCCTCTGTCCAAACCGGTCTGGCTGCTACTGCTCTCCACAGGCCCTGGAGTTCAACTGGACAGACAGGCAGTGGCCCACTGGAATTCGGCTCCCAACTTTCACACCACCTCACCTCTTAAATGTTTTATGACAGAATCAGTTTGGCAATAGTGTAGATTATTAGGTATGAATAGGACCTATTCTATGAGCTCAAGCTAGACCATTTGGTCCAATCGCCCATTCCTTCACTTTTTATTAGTTTGAGTTGGGTGGCTTTGACCTCCCACAACCCACTTAAAAAACAAAACAAAAAAAAAACAAGTAGAGCATAGGGGGCCAAGCCCCATAACACAAATAAACTGACAAAACCAAAATTAGTTTTCTGTGCGATTCTGTCACCCTGCGAATTAATCCTATCAGTGTGGCCTGCTGCAAGAGTCTTCTTCAAAGTAAGATGAGCAGACACAAACTCTTGGCCAAATCGCCCATTCCATTACTTTTTATTACTTGATTTGAAAGGGGGGGGTGGCTTCACCCCCCCACCCTGTAAAAAAAAAAAGAATGTGTGTGTGTGTGGGGGGGTGACCCCACCAAATAAAGGACAACCAACCACAAGCATGAAACTAAGGCATGTGACCAAATCTGCACTGTATTCCGGAAGCTTTTATGGCAAGCTTCCTACACATACCCAATAATCTACACTATTGCCCTTAGTTCCACCACTTCTCTGCAGTCCATATTCTCCCCCCATCAGACACTAGTTCCTTGGCTTTCCTGACAGTGTCACATCAGTCACATCACCCATACGTAACTTTTAGAACAGCTTGACCCCTTTCAGAAACGAATCTCTTTCAGAAGTGCAGTAATATAGTCAGCAATGCCCTGTACAGAATATACATTACAGAATACATTTCCACAATAGTTTTTTTAAATGTCAAAGTTAAAAGATAAAATGCAGCATATTCCTTACAGAATCGACAACACTTTCTGCATGTAAGGGAAAATGGCAACTTTAATAAATCCTCCATATGTGGTTCTACAAATTATAAGCAGCTCACACTTCAAAATAATCTAATTGCTGAACAAGAAACAGTAAGTTATGTGACTGAAGCTTCTATAAACAGTAGTAAAAGCTCATATTCTGTCCCATGGATGAGGCTTTAGTTTTTTCTTTAATAGCCCCTGCCCACTGATGCAATAACTAAGAGCGTCCCTCCCATCCAGCCCACAGAGGCAACATCAGTGTCCCTCTCATCCATCCCCAGAGAGGCAGTATCAGCATCCCTCCCGTCAATCCCCAGAGAGGCAACATCAGCATCCCTCCCGTCAATCCCCACAGAGGCAGTGCCACCATCAGCATCCCTCCCATCAATTCCCAAAGTGGCAATATCAGCATCCTTCCCCTCAGAGGCATCAGAATTCCTCCCATCCATCCACAGAGAAGCAACATCAGCATCCCACCCATCCATCCCCAGAGAGGCAAAATCAGCTTCCCTCCCATCCAACCCCAGAGAGGCAGCATCAACATCCCTCCAGTCAGTCCCCACAGAGACAACATCAGCATCCCTCCAGTCCATCCCCACTGAGGCACCGCCGCCATCTGCATCACTCCCATCAGTTCCCCCAGTGTCAACTTTGGCATCCCTCCTATCAATCCCAACAGAGGCAACATCAGCATCTCTCCAGTATATCCCCACAGAGGCACTGCCACCATCTACATCCCTCCACCATCAGCTCCCACAGTGGCAACATCAAAATCCCTCCCATCAATTCCCAGAGAAGCAACATCAGCATCCCTCCAGACAGTCCATCCCCACAGAGGCACTGCCACCATCTGCATCTCTCCCATCAGTTCCCACAGTAGCAACATCAGCATCCCTCCCGTCAATCCTCAGAGGCAACATCAGCATCCTCCCCACAGAGGCACCGCCACCATCAGCATCCCTCCTGTCAGTTCCCACAGTGACATCAGCATCCCTCCAGTCCATCGCCACAGAGGCAGTGCCACCATCAGCATCCCTCCCATCAGTTCCCACAGTGACATCAGCATCCTTCCAGTCCATTGCCACAGAGGCAGTGCCACCATCAGTATCCCTCCCATCAATTCCCACAGTGGCAACATCAGTGTCTCTCCCATCCCTCCACACAGAGGTGTCAGTGTCCCTCCCATCCATCCTAACATAGGCATCCCTCCCATCAATCCCCAGAGGCAACATCAGCATCCTTCTAGTCCAGCCTCACAGAGGCACCGCCACCATCAGCATCCATCCTATCAGTTCCCACAGTGACATCAGCATCCCTCCAGTCCATCGCCACAGAGGTAGTGCCACCATCAGCATCCCTCCCATCCATTCCCACAGTGGCAACATCAGCATCCCCATCCCCACAGAGGCAACATCAGCATCACTCCCATAGAATAAGTTTAAATGTGCCAGCCCCTCCTCCAGCATGGGCTAAGCAACCCAGAGAATACTATTAGCCGAAGTGCCTGAGGAGCAGGGTTGGTTTCCTAGCCTGATTGCCAGTAGTCATGAGACACACTATTGTTCAATTACAATAGAGTGTCTCCTGACTACTGGCAATGATTCAATTATCATGTGCACCCCAGCCCATAGAACAGTTCTGCTGCTGGCCTACCTTTACTTGCTGGCTGATACATTGCTCTCCTCCTCTGCTGGCAGCTGTTCCTCATGGACGTGTTAATTCACTCTGTGCTCCTGCTACTCCAGCTGCCCGAACTGAAGGACCCCCACCCGGCCACTTGTAGGCCAGCCACCTGCACAAACCTCCCTAACCCCACCGATGTGCTCAAGTTGCCCACTCGCTGTACTGCATTCTGCAGCGCAACACTACTCTGCTGCTTAGCCTGCTTGCGATGCCAACAACACCGACCCGACTCTGTTCAGAGTACAACTGGCCTGCTGCGCTGCGTGGGTCTGGCTACTGCTGGTGTGGTGTTGTCCTGTTCATGGACTGCTGGCTCCCGCTGCACCTCCACCACCAATCTTTTGCGCACTAGCTCCTCTCTCTCTCTTCTGACTGGATGCCTGGACCACCACCACACCGCTCAGTCTCTTCTATGCCAATTGCCAGACAGCCCGCCGCTCACTCTCTCCCGCCACCACACTGTGGAAATCATCATGGCCGTATGCATGCATATCGCGCCTAATACAACTCCCCTCCTTCCCGCCCCTCGGCCAATCACTGTGCGGCAAGTTGAAAAATGGCACTTACTAAGCGCCCGTTCGCCAATGATTTTCCGTGGCAGGCACAAACCATGGAAGGGAGGAGGTGTCGCAAAGGCGCCCGATCATTTTAATAACGCCACAGCCGCCGCAGCCTAAATAAACAGTGGGGGTGTCGGGGGATGGGGAGGCGGGTGCGTGTGTGTGGTCATGGCAATTGTCAGCAGAGGGCACGCAGAGAAACCAGGGGAAAATGCCTTTTTAAAAGGCAGCATGTGCAAAATATTGCTGGGGCTCAGCCCAGGTCCCAAAATATTGCTGGGGCCAATGCCCCATGGGCCCATACAACCCGGCACCTATGCCCAGAGCCTTTAACTCTTCCTAATCCCACAATCTGGCAGTGGTCCATCTTTCTCCTTGGTAAATACTGAACAAAAATATTTGTTCAGTATCTCTGCTTTCCCCTTGTCGCCTTCATGCAGCGCTCCCTGCTCTTAAGTCTCACTGTACCCCTGTTGATTTTGCGCTTCACTTGGATGTACCAGAACACCACCTCAGCCCCATTCTTTGCTTCCCGTTGGCAACCGGAGCTCTATGTCCACTTTGGCCTCCCTTACCTTGCTGGTACTGCTGATACCATCTGTGGAACTGCCACAGATGGTATCAACTCAGGTTCTCAAGATGGTAGCCACGCTGGGCTGACCATCAGAAAGCAGTATGAGCAGCATTTTTTTTTTTTTATTGTTTAATTATTTTTCTTTTTGGCAATATTTGTGTGTTTTTATTGTAGCAGCACTAGTATTTTAGTTAGCGATTAGTTTAGGTCTAGTGAGGGATTGTGAGTGAGTAAGCTATTGTAGTGCATTTCGGTTCAGTTAGCAGCAGTCTCATTTAACGTCTCCATAGCTTTGGAGTTCATTCCAAAAGTTATTTTGGCCCAAACAAATTGAAGTGGGTGAAGCAGGAGTAAATAGACAAATGTGTTCTACCTTTTTTGTCTGCCTGGCTGTTTGGTTCCGTTGTTTGGAGGATTACGTTCTGGGATCTTGGCGAGGAGTCCGTTTCTGCATCGGAACTGGTGTCGGGGGAGCGGCGCTGGATCGGTGTTGGAGCGTGTTGGAGTGCGTGTGGTCAGGACTGGGTTTACCGCTTTGCTTGTCCCGGAACTGCTTCTGGGGGACTCTGGGGCTATTGTGAGATCTAAAAGGCCTTTAAGTGGAGCTCATTATCATTCCAGTTCTTCTTTGGATTTGTGGCTGGTTCTAGTATTGGAGGGGCTGTTCTCTCTCCCTTGCTGGTGCTGCCATGGGGGTCAGGGGCAGGGTTTGCTGGAAGGTTGACCTGTTATCCCTAAGCTCTCTGGGGATTCAGCTGGTGGGCTGTGTTTAAGGAGAGCTGAGGTGTCGAGCTACTGGTAATACGGGAGAGAGGAGGACCGTCTTGGAGCATTGTGGGCTCAGCCCATTGCAATCGGATCTGGAGGCTTAGAAGGCTGAAGTTTCCCATGCCTGAATCGATCTGGAGATCCAGGAGGCTTACTTTGAACCGAACTGGAAGATTGGACCACAACCTGGTTTGACTTTCTCTTCTTTATTCATTGTTTTGGCCATATTATTATTACTTTTATGGGCAGTGAGAGAGCCTAAAACTGGAACTTTGGACAGTGAGGGTGTCAAAAGTTTTATATCACTTAATGATTTTATCCTGACTACTGTGAGAGATAGTGTCTGGGAAAAATGTATCTGCTTTATTTTTCATCTTTTGGGGAGGTGGGAGCTCCCTAGAAGGAGATAAATTGCTGCTTCTGGATCATCTTATTTTGCTGCTACCTGGAAACCTTTGTGCTCCATTTTATATAGCTGTCTCTATTGTTGGGGGCTGTATTTGTTATTGATTGTGTGTGTTTGGAAGTTTATATATTATTTGGTTTGGGTATTTGTTTTAGAAATGTGCTGGCCAGTTATGTTGATGGTTAGGCATTATTCCCCTCAGGCTGAGGGATCTTTACCCTTTTTATTGCCCCCCTCTATCCCCGGATGTGTATAGATGGTGTAGGGCATTAGAGATAGTAAGAAGAGTAAGGGTAGGGACTCAGCCCATCGGGAGAATGGAGAAGAGTGGGCGGATTGGAATTGTAGGGACAAGGAGATGTCCTTGGCGAAATGGGTCCAGGAAAGGGGTTCTCCCTATCTGGTTCCCATACCCAAGGGCTCTGCTTATTGCAGACAGGAAACTCGGTCTTCCTTGGCTACTCATCGGACTCGGGCAGTGTTATGCAATGCCAGGTCCATTAAAAACAAGACCGCCATAGTTGGGATCTTGTTAATTCAACTGACCTGGCTTGCATCACCGAGACCTGGTGGGATGAAAATGCTGGTCCTGTTCTGGCTGCAGCAGTTCCACCCAGGTACTCAGTGATACACTGCCTGAGACCAATCGTAGGGGCGGGGGTGTGGCCCTTTGTTTTATATCAGAACTGAACCTGATGGAAGTTCCAGTGGGAGCTAGCAACTTCTTTGAATGTATCATGGGTGAGGGTGTGGGGTGCAGGATTCTTTTCGTTTACCATCCACCAGGCAACGGGAATGTTTTCGTATGGGAAGTTGCGGACTTCATTGTCGACCTGTCACTGGGACCCCACAGATGGCTGATCCTGGGGGATTTCAATGCCTGGGTTGACAATGAACTCTCGCGGTTTGGACAAGACTTTCTCCAGTTAATTAGTTCACTGGGTCTCACACAGGTTGTTTCCTCCTCGACCCACACTGGTGGTCATTCATTGGACTTGGTGTTTCTCCTGGGGATGGAGATATCCGATTTGGTGGTGGAACCAGTCGGGTGGTCTGACCATCATACCATCAGTTTCAGTTTTGAGGCCCCCCCCCAAGAGGCCTGCCTCTATGGAGATGGTCCAGTACCGCACTTTGAGGGGTGTATCCCCT
The DNA here is from genome assembly GCA_016271365.2 of Neoceratodus forsteri. Taxonomy (NCBI): domain Eukaryota; kingdom Metazoa; phylum Chordata; order Ceratodontiformes; family Ceratodontidae; genus Neoceratodus; species Neoceratodus forsteri. Next base: position 1,193,526,442 of record CM028130.1, on the reverse strand, counting down.
GATGGTCTGATGGCGGCACTGGACCTATCGGGTATGCCAAGTGAATGCTTGGATCCAGGGGATCTTGTACTAGCTTATAATAAAGCAGTAACAGAGGCCCTGGATTCCATTGCTCCTGTTCGTATCCGTCCACTCTCCCTTCACCCCAGGTCTCCATGGTTTGATGAGACTCTGAGGGAGTTGAGAAGAGTTGGATGAAGACTAGAGAGGCAGTGGCGGAGGTCTGGTCTGGTATGTGACAGGCTTAGTTTGATGGACCATTATGTGGTCTATCAATCAACAATTTCCCATAAGAAGGCAGAATTCCTGTCCAGGGAAATTGCTGCCACGCAGAATCGACCAGCTCAGCTTTTCTAGACTGTGGATAGACTGTGCAATCCAATCCGTCTTCAGCCCAGAAATGCTTTTTCTCAAGTGCGGTGTGAGGAGATTGCTCGATTCTTCGCGGATAAGGTTGCCACAATCGGGTCCGACATCCGCCTGACCCTTTCTCAAGGGAGTAGCGGTGGTCGGCAGGAGATGTCGGACTCCCAGTTTGTGTGGTGCGACTTTAGCCGGCTCACAATCAGTGATATTGTGATGGTTATCCAGTCATTATGTCCTACCAACTGTAGTTTGGATCTGGGCCCCACGCGCTTGATTGTTGGCTGCGTTGATGTCATCGGCCCGGTCCTTGCTGAGATAGTCTGGTTATCCTTGGAGAGGGGAATCTTTCCAGACTCCCTGAAGGAGGCCGTGGTTCGGCCCCTTCTTAAGAAGTTTTCCTTGGATCCCGACTGTCTAGCAAACCACAGTCGGTCCCTAACCTTCCCTTTTGGCAAGGTTATTGGAGAAGGTGGTGGCATTACAGCTGGAGGACCATTTGACCAGCCACAATATCTATGACTCTCTCCAGTCCAGTTTCAGGAAGAGACATAGTACCGAAACGGCTCTTGTTCGGGTACTAAATGACCTCCTGATAGCGAGAGATCGAAGGACTCATTCCATCTTGGTCCTTCCTGATCTCTCTGCAGCATTTGATACTGTGGACCATGGTGTGCTGTTGAGTCACTTGCGGCTTATCTGTGGACTCTCGGGAGTTGTTCTCAGATGGTTTCGATCTTTCCTCATGGGTAGGACTCAGAGAGTGGTGTCTGGGGTTTGTACCTCAGTTCCATTCCCCTTATCCTGTGGGGTGCCACAGGGATCCATTTTAGCGCCCATGTTGTTTGCAGTGTATATGCTGCCGTTGGGAGCAATTATTAGACGGTATGGCTTGAGTTTTCACTGCTTTGCAGATGATACTCAGCTATACATGTCTTTTGTGCCTGAACAAGATGATGCTGTCTCGGTGCTAAACAGCTGTCTGGACAAAATTCAGGCCTGGATGAATGTGAGCTGGCTAAGGCTGAACCCTAAAAAAACTGAGGTGTTGGTAGTGGACCAGGGTCATCGCAAGGTGGGTATGTTGGCAGGTTCTCCTTCGGGTCTATGGCTTGGATGTGTCCAGCTAGCTACCTCCGACCAGGTGCGGAACCTGGACGTTATGTTTGATGACTGTTTGACCCTAAAGTTACAGGTGTCAGCAGTTGTTAAAACTTCTTTTTACCATCTGAGAACTATCACCCGGGTGAAACACCTGGTTCCTTCCGATGATCTTCTAATGTTGGTTCACGCCTTTGTTACCTCCCGCCTTGACTACTGCAATGCCCTTTATCTAGGGCTACCGCGGGGTTGATATTCGCCGCTTGCAGCTGGTGCAGAACGCAGCAGCCAGGCTGTTGACTGGTGCTTCAAGAACCAGTCATATAATGCCTGTGCTCCGCGGTCTGCACTGGCTGCCGATACAGTGGTGGATCACCTTCAAGGTTGCTTTGTTAACCTATAAGGCCCTACACGACCAGGGACTGGGTTACCTGAAAGATCTCTTCTGTCCCTACTGTCCCCTCTGTCCTCTCCGATCCACTGATGAGGGATTGCTAGAGATTCCCATGGTTCGTTTGCAAACATCTGGAGCAAGGGCATTTAGTTTTGCTGCCCCGTCCCTGTGGAATTCTCTGCCTCATCTGCTACGAGATTGCCTAACCATCCAGAGTTTGAAGAATGCCTTGAAAACTCATCTTTTTGGTTTGGCATTTGGGGATTAGTGCTGCTGCTATTATGCTGCTATCATACTGCATTCTGTTGTAATTTATATGTTTTGTTTTATAATAATTTATTTTATTTTATATATTTTATTGTACAGGCGCCTTGGTTTTAGAAAGGCGCCTTTGTATAAATAAAGCTGATTCGATTTGATTTTGATTTGGTGGTTTCTGTTGCTTCCAGGTACTTCGCCCTGTCTTCCTCCCTCTGACTTCCCTTATACTTGAAAATGCTCTTCTTTTGGTTCTTATCGCTGCCCTTATATCAGCTGTGAACGACAATGGCCTATAGTCCTTTTCCCCTTCCCACTCTTCAAGGGCTTGTCTTTTCATCAAATGCATTGCCTGCAGTTAATCTATAATGTGACAGTGAGACTTCTGACCTCTGCTTGGAGGACAGACCATATCACTTCCTCGCTCCAGGTTGTGGGCTAGCTGCCAGAAAGGTGGTGCATTGACTACAGGGTACTTTTACGCATTTATAAAATGCAGGGCCCCCTAAGTGAGCTCCTGACCCCAACATTTCTACCAGGGTTCTGAGGTATACAGGCAGGGACTTTTGAGGGTCCTACCTTTAAGGTTGAAGGCAGCAGGAGACCTGTCTTTTTGTGACAGCTGCCTCTGTCCTGTGAAACTTGCTCCCTGGCATTGTCTGTGATTCACACACGCTGGTTTGTTTTTAAACATAGGTTGAAAACGCGTCTTTTTAGTCAGACCTACATTGTATGAATGCGATTTACAGTCCTGTTGTGTAGGGGACTATTCTTATTCCTGCATTGGATTTGTTGTGTTTATGTCTGTTCAGAATTCTACCTGTATTTTGCTGTATATTCTGATTGTTAAATGACCCTGAGAACTGGGAGGGCACTATACAAACATAAACCTCTGCCTATGCTTCAGGGAACACAAAAGCCTGTACTGTAGTATTGACAGAACACAGCACATCTATGTAATTAAAAGAAGTAAATCTTCAAGGGTATTTTGTGGGTAGCCTTATGTGTTTTATACATAACCCCACTCTCTCCCAGGGGGAAAAAAAACAGACAATAGGCATTTACAAGTATTTTGTAAGTCTGTCATATCATTGGGTATATTGTTTTAATTAGGCTGGCAATATGTTTTTATAATATAATCCAAAACCTATCCATTTACCTACTGTAGGTGTTTGTAAAAATCTGCTTCCATTAGGATTAGATTGGAAAAAGTTTTCACTCTAATGTTGCTTGTTATTTTTTCTACTTTCTGTGCTGAGCCAAATAGTATTGTTTGTATTTTTTTCCTGGCATTTAAAAAAAATAATTTGTGTTATAATAAGTTTGAATGTTATTAGTCAGTTTGTGTATTTTAGTTACTCAAATGATTCCCTTAGATTAGACCACAACATTATTATTATATGAATGCATTTTAGTAGTATTACACACAGAGGAAAGTTGTTCATAAATTAATTGAAAAACAAGGGGGCCCAGTATTGACCATTGAGGTACTCCTATGGTAACTATAAAGGATTCAGAATAGTTTCCTTTAACATTAACCGTCAATAAGTGTTTTAGTCAACTTTTTATCCAATTCTCTGAATTATTTGTGTCACAGAGTGGTTCTCTCCTAGAACTCAGTCTGCACTGCAACCAGTTTTCACAACCCTTCAGACATCTGAAAGGGTTACCTTGGTATGCTGCCACCACTTAGCGTGACTCACACTTGGGGTATCTCTAGGTCTGAATCTCACTAGAGCCACTGCTCACACAGTACAGCACTCTCCCCAAAGGGCTAACAACCCACCCCTTTTGTCACAGCTGAGAACAATTCGCTTTAGATATGGTATCTATAGCCTGTCTCTTCAGAAACAGACCACAGACTTGCCAATTTACCCTGATTATCTATCCTTGAAATTACTCCGTTACAGAAAGCATGCCGTATCTAAACATAACATTTACTGCTCCATGATATTTAAATATGTTAAAAGGATAATACACACTAAAGACTATGGAGAATATAATAGTTCTACAAAGATAAAAATAAGCACATTTGAAAAGACAGATCACACAGAAAAAAACTAATTCAATGCTGTCTAGATTTTAGGTAAAGCAGAAGAAGCTTACCCTGAGCTGGGAACTGGTGAGTTATGGCAGACTCAACCCTGTGATGTTGCTGGTACAAAATCCTAATCATAACCAAGTTCTCATTGTAAACATATGGCAGAAGTACCTTTGGCTGGCCAGCCCACTACACCATTATATGTACCTCTCTGACATCACAGCCTGTGACCATTCCTTTGATCTCTGGGGACCACCCTTTTCAGAACAGGTCCAAACTGGTTTTGTGGGTTGGAGTTTGGTTCTTTTGTATCCTGGCTGGCTAAACCAGCAGGGAACTGTTTCACTGTGCCCTGGCCCTGTTTGCCTTCAAAACATTTTTTATGAAAGAGACTCAGCCCTTTGAGGTGTAACCAAAAACAAAAGCCTTTTAAATCAGAAGACTTCTGCTACCCACACCCACTTGTTTGTATTGTAAGTACAAACCCATTTTTATACAAAAGGCTACTTACAATTGAGTTCCCTGCTGCATGGATCACAAAATAATGCAATGTTCAGTTTCCACCAGACCTCATGCCTCAGCTGAACTACTTTATAAAGTCATAGTTGATAATAAAAATGAAAAATAAAAACACAAAAAATACACTGCAAGTTGTCACATCTTCATCCCCTGAAAAATGAAAAACATCTTTTAGTTGCACTGAATGTTTTTTTTTTTTCATGTTAGCAGGGTTGCTCTACCTGCTGTGCCCCAGTTCTCTTTGGTTTAACAGTTTGTGAATTCTTTAAGGTTCTTTCCATTCTTTACCTGGCTACTGGTAACTGCCTAGACAACACTTCTGCATTGCCGTACTGTGACCCACTGGGATGCCTGATGTCCATGTTATAGGACTGCAGCACCAAGCTCCAGCTTAATAGTTTGGGGTTTTGTCTGCATGTCCTGTGGAGCCATGTGAGGGGGTTGTGGTTGGTGACCACTGTGAACACCCTCCCATAAAAATATGGACACAGCTTTGTCAGTGCCCAGATGATACCCATATACTCTTTATAAATTGCGATATAAGCCTCCTCTCAGGGCAGCAGCTTCCTGCTGAAGTACACAACTAGGTGTTACTCCCCCATGTGCATGACCTGACTCAGAACTGCCCCATCTCATGATCAGATGCATCCACTTGCACTATGAAATTCAGAGAATAGTCAGGGCTTGCAAGCACAGGTGCCAGACCCAATGCCTCCTTCAGCTGGTGGAACACTGTCGCACAGTGATCCCGCTACTGAACTTTTTCTGACATTTCCTTTCTTGTGCAATTGGACAGGGGTTTGGTCATGCTACTGAAGTGTTGCACAAACATTCGATAGTATCCTGCTGTCCCTAGGAAAGCCCATACTTTTCTGTTTGTTGTGGGTGTGGCCCATCCCTGTATAGTGTCAGATTATACTGGATTAGTCCAAATGTACCTACTCCTCACCCTGTGCCCAAGGTATGATACTTCAGCCATCCTTGTTTGGTACTTCTCAGCCATGACTGCCAGCCCTGCATCCTTCAGTCAGTGAAGCACCTCGGTCATGTGCCTTATGTGATCTGCCAATGTCTGGTTGTAGATGGCAATGTCATCTGCATATGCCAGAACAAAGTCTTCTGCCCCAGACAGAATGCAGTCCATGTGCCATTGAAAGGTGATGGGCACATTGTTCATCCAGAATGGTATTACTCAGAATTTGATTAGGTCAAATGGAGTGACGAAGGCCCACTTCTCTCTGGCTTCAGGAGTCAGGGATACCTGCCAATCACCCTTTGTCGGTCTATGGTGGTCAGGTACATCACTCCCCCAACCTCTGTAGGATCTCATTCATCCTGGGCATGAGGAATGTGACTGACTCCCTACAGCTGTTGAGCTTGTGGTAGTCAACACAGAACCTCTTGGTCCCATCCTTTTGGGCATCAGTACCACTGGGGAGTCCCAGGGACGACTGAACAGCTGGATTACCATAAGAGCCAGCATTTCCTTGATCTTTCCCTGAATAGCATGTTTCACTCCCCCAGGAACTCTGTAGGGTGGCTGCCTCAGTGGGCCTGGAGACAACTGTATCCAAGTGGTGCTCTGCCAGCATAGTGTACCCCAGTTTCCCCGTGAACATTTCCCCAAATGTATGCAGCACCCTACGCATTTAGACAGCTCTGAGAGGGTGACCACATCCACAGAGGATTCTCCCTTAACCTCTCAGAGGAGATCCACCAGTGAGTCTGCTTCTGCCTCCTCCTCCTCCAGATAGCTGTGTACAGCCAGGACCATCGTGTCCCGGTCATGGAGGGCTTAATTATGTTTACATGGTAGATGTTTGGCTTGTGCCCTCTGTCGGGTAACTCCATCATGTAATTAACATCATTCACCCTTCTGACCACCTGGTAAGGACCCTTCCAAGCTGCATGTAATTTATTCTGTTGGACAGGGATAAGTACTATCACCCTTTGCCTGACTTTGTACACCCAGGCTCTGGTCACCTTGGTCATACCACATGTTCTGTCTCCATTGTGCAGTAGCTAGGTACTTCTGGGCAAACCCCATAAGCTTCCTGAGCTGTGACCTCAAATTCAGGACTTACTCCACAACAGATTCTCCTTAGGGAGCAAGCTCACCCGCCCATTCATCCCTTACCATATCAAGGGGAGCGTTACCCCATGGCCAAACAGGAGCTTGGTGAGAATCCTGTGGACTCCTGGGGGCCTTCCCTATATGTGAATAAGAGCTTGCGTAAGTACTTGCCCCACTTTCTCACATGCTGATCAGCGAATGCCCATAGATTTAAGAAATGCATTAAATCGCTCGACCAGACTGTTAGTCTGGAGGTGGTATGGGGAGGCAATAAGCTGCCTCACCCCACACTTCTCCCAAAGACTAACCATTAGGGCAGACATGAAATTGGTGTCCTGGTCTGACAGAATCTCCTGAGGAAACCCACCCAGCAGAAAATTCCAGCAGCTTGGTGGCCAGTTGTTTTTCCTCAGTGTTGGACATGGGCATGGACTTTGGGTAACTGTACCATAATCTAAGACTACCAAAATGTATGTACCTCTTGCCTTTTCGACTTAGGGTGCTGAATGGTCCCGCAATGTCCACAGCAAGTCACCAGAGTGGCTCTTCAGTTATAGGCAGGGGAATCAAAGCCCCCTTAGCCTTTTTCCCAACCTTTTCCACTCTCTGGCACTACAGACAAGTCTGGCAGTAGTTTGCCACATCCTTAAACATACTGGGCTAGTACAAATTGTTAATTAGCTGCCTTTTTGTATGGCTGACTCATAAGTGTCCAGAAAAGGGTATGCCTTGGGCTAAGTCAAGAAGCTGCTTTCTATACTCCTTAGGAACTGCTATCTGCCTGAGTACCTCTTCCTCCAGTTCTCCCTTTGGAAGCCACTCATGATATAGGAGCCCATTCTTCTCATATACCTCTTTTCTCTGAACCTTGAGAATCACCTTCCACCCTGGTGGCTAACTCCCTTAATTTTTGTAGGGATGGGTCAACTTGCTGTGCTCTTTCCAGCTCCAGAGGCCTAACCTTCCCCAAAACACATTCGCTTGTGGGAGAGCCACCCATGACTGGGCTCTCACCAATCCGTAGCTGTGACACACAGAACTGCTGCTTCTCCCTCTTATTTTTTCAGCTACAAGTTCCCCCTGCTGCTGAATGAGATGTTGCCCCCAACCCATGTCCTCAGGAACTGGGTCCCTAGCCTTAGTACAGGAAGTGACACACACACAGTGTTGGCCTGACTGTCAAAGTCATTATCCTTGCCAGCCCTCCAGTGTAGTGGTAGCGCTACTGCTTGCGACGCCTGCGACCTGGGGTCAGGAGTGACCTCGGGATGCTGGAGGGCTGGCCGGGGAGGATCAAGTGTCTGGAGGGCTACTCTCCTCAGAGGAGGGTGGACTGTGTCTCCCACCACATTACCGCCACCTGGGTGACCATGGGTGGAGGTGCAGCGGGAACGCAGATACATGGGAGGGAGGGCGTCAGATGGAGTTCAGAAGTGGTGGCACGTCTTAGCATGTACCTGCCTCTTGGATTCCCCTGAGTGCCGGCGCTCTCACGAACAAGGAAAACACCCCACCCTGGCTGCCACTAGATGAAATCCAGCTGCCCCTAGCCTCCAGAACCAGGCTCTCTGATGGACCACCCAGATCACCTGATGCACACTTATGGATTGTGGAGGTAAGGGGTTCCCTCCACTCCCCTCCCAGGGAGCAAACCACGGCAGGATGGGTGTCGGTCTGGCATGGATCCAAAGGGAGTTACCAGGGGTGGAGCAGAGGGACTTGCAGCATAGGGTCTCTGAAGAGTGGCAGTCAGGGTGGAGAGAAGGGGGGCTGTAGGAAAAAGAATAAATATAAAAAAAAAAAGTTGTTATCCTTTACACTAGTGGGCATAGTCGGTATGACATCCATCTCCCGTATACCTTGGCCTCCTTCACAGCTTAGAAAGATCTTGGCAATTGGCACTGAGACCGCAGGACTCATCACTCCTCTAATTTTGGAAAACTTGCCTGGTTGGATCTGTTCCTTGTGAATCAAATCCTGTTCTACTATTGAAATGGAGTCTCAGTGTCCCTCTATTCCTGGACTATCATCCCATTTACCAATGCAGAGTGCATGTGTGCAGTAGAGTTAGGGCCACCAACTGCTGGGAGCTTCCAGAGCTACTGCCTCCAGCCTTCAGCTGCACTCGCCCCTTTTGCTGTATTTTTCAAATGGTCATACGACAGATGTCCCAGTTTTTGGCAGATATAGTACCTCCATTCCCCTGACTTCTTTCTTTGGAAACTATTCAGCTTCCCTTTTTGTTTGCACACAGGCTGGCTTCCCTTTGGCTGCCACTTTGGGTTCCCTCAAAACCATCTGATGTCCATTCCCCATTCTTTTTGCACTGAGAGTATATTCTGCTGGATACAAACTAATCCGCTGTCTCAGCTGCCTCCTTCATAGAGCTCGGAGCCCTATCCAGCAACCATATCATCAGCTCCTCTGGTACAATCTTCAAGAACTGTTTCATGAGGAATTAATCTTTCATCTGTTCCACAGAGCTAGTCTTTGCACCCTCTTACCATCACTTGAATAGATTGCCTAGTTGTACACACATTTTAGAATAGCTGTCTCCTGGTGCCTCCCTCAAACCTCTATATTATTGTCTATAGGTCTTGGGAGTCCGTTTAAAATATCTTAACATTTTTCACTTTGTTATATTCCATACTGTCCCCTTTGTCTATCATGGCTGAGGTTTCTAATGCCCTGCCTGTAAGGAGTGGCAAAAGTTGAGCTGATGAAGAAGCCATGTCTAATTCAAACTGCCCACAAATTCTCACAAAGATTATAAAAACAAATCAAGATCATACCCCTCCTGATACTTGGGAAGCATTTTGGAAATAATTTTGGCTTTCGGATCAAACCCCTGATGCTAGTACTGCAGTTTATGGCATTGCCTTCTGGTGCAGAATCTCCATCTCCCTCTCATGTTCATGCTCTCGCTCCTGTCTCAGCTGTATCTTGTGCTGGTGCTGCCTTTCTCATGCTTCTCATTATTTCTCTCACTTCTTTCTCAGCTGGATCTTGTCTTGGTGCACCTCTCTCGCTTCTCTCTCTCTCATATGCCCCCTCAGCTGGATCTCATGCTGCCGCTGCCTTTCTTGCTTCTCGGCCTCCAGCATTATCCTCTGCAGCTCTGCATCTGCCTTCACCTTCAACTGCATTATCTATGTCTTCACAGCTGCCCCAGTTGTACGCTCTGACTGACTTGCATGCTCCCTAGCCTGTATCTCATGACCTCGGCTAGCAGTGACCACTTTTGCATTACTTCTCAGGTCACTTTTCTCGAAGATGTCTGACTTCTGCCCATGGCTGGCCTTCCTCTAAGATGAGCCCCCTTCTTTTGCACCGCTCCTGAAGGTTTGGCAATGTACATTTCTAATATGGCCCAGACAAAGTGTCTTGTAGCTATCTACTTTTACTTGTAATACAATAAAAACAGCAGTATATACAGTATTCTTCTCTGTATATTCTGTTCTGTGACTGGACAGATAACCTTTTTATTGATGATTCAATTCAGGTTCTAACCACTGTCAACCAGTTTGTCACACTGTTTCTTTTCAGCAGCCACAAGTCTTGAACTGGGAATGGCACCAGCCGTCTCTGTGTTTGTCCGGGGCAGCATCAAAAATGTGCAACTGAGTGCTACAAAAACTGCACCTAGAGCACCAGTACTTGCATTTACATCTATCCAGTGGAAACAAAGTGCTGTGTGTTGCAAAGACTCTGTGAACTGTGCTGTTACTTTATTGCTCTCCCCAATTGCTGCTGTAAATAAACTGCTGCTGTTTGCCATTTACATCTCTCATCTGCACAGCTGATTAGGGGGTCCGGCAGCAGACCAGAAGGTGTGTCCTGAGACGAGGGGGCAGGGCACAGGTAGAGAATAAAAGCCCATGCTGCCTTACGTCGTAAGCACTGTAGCACGAGTGTGAGTGGTGTGGTCGAGAAAATCAGGGGAAAGGAAATTGGAGTAAACTAAGAATACCTATAGTTAAGTTGTGATCTAGTTTAGCGAAGCTAGCTATTTTTAGCAAAGCAGATCAAGTTGGCTGACTTGAATCCAAATTGTGAGTTAAATAAAAAGTATACCTAGTTTTGACCTGGTAACAAAGCATTGATTGGATCCAGACCAGTCACTCTTTAAACTGCTCTCAGATTCATGGGGACTTTATGCTGGATGGATTGCAGGTGATTTTGTACGTATATCCTAATTTAAGCTGGATAATTCTGAGAAAAGGAAAATGTCCTAGTTTTATAATATTAATTAGTGGCTGGATAGTAACAGCTGGGGTGATTTTTAAATAAAGGATATAATAGGCTTATCCTTTTTATTAGAAATTTTAAAGGGGTTACTATTTTTTTAGCCCCATCAAATCTTAATTGATGGTCTTATAGGAATGTAATTATATTATTTTTATGTTAAAATGTTGTAGTTAAAGTAGTAAAACTAGTGCAAATTAATTATTTAGGTTTCTAGATATACAATACACACAAGGGGTACATATTGGGACACTATTGTTAGTGATTCACATACAAGAGGAATTTATTTGCTCATTTCTCTGTCAAAATGTTTATTTGGTGGGGGTTATTGATTTTCCTGAGTACAAACTCAAAAAAAAAAAAAATAAATAAATAAACTATAACAATGCTGTAAGGGAGGAGGTAACAAGCAGTATAGAGATGTACCATGATTACATGTTAAATAGCACAAAAGCAAGGCCTGCAAAATCTATGATTATATGGTTTGGAAAACCTCATTCTGGGCTAGTTAGTGATGTGTTAGAACTCTCATTGGTAAAATGGATATCTATTACCGGAAAACTTGTAAGTGGAGGAGGAATGAATGCCATAATGGATCACAAAAAGAAAACAGAAAAAAAAATTTTTACAGAAAGAATAATGCAACCAAGAATAATAAGGTTGTGTAAAATATTTTTTACATTAAGTTTGATAAGTGGTGATATTCATCCAAATCCTGGACCTCAGCCTGATGCCCACATAGATATCATAGCAGGAATTACTGGGAAAGAAGGGCCTTCGGATAGTTCATATACACACTTGTAGTCTACTTAAAAAAGAGAATATCTAAAAGAATGGGTCATAAAGTATAAACCAGATACACTGGTTATAATGGAATCATGGTTAAACTCCAAACTTCCAGATAATATGGTTACTTTGGCAGGATTCAATCTATGGAGAAAGGATAGATCTAAAAAAGGTGGAGGAGGTATCATATATGCAAGAACCTGGGTTGAGGTGAAAGAAGTTAGTAATTTAAATAAATGGCTTGGAGCAGAAATTCTGTCCCTGGAAGTAAAGATCCCCTTTTCAAAACTTATGTTACTATTAGGAATTTATCGTCCCCCAAAGAGCAATTGTCAAATATCTGAAGACTTGCAGGAAACCTTAAAAGCACATTTAGAACCTCGCAAACTACTCTTGACTGGGGATTTCAGTGTAGATTGGGGCACTATTAATGTTAACCATAAGTTAAATGACATGGCAACAACTTTGGGTTTGACTCAGTTTATAAACAGTGTAACCAGATTGAATCCTAGAAATCTGAATTCATCAACCACTTTGGACTTGATATTTTCTACCAACCCTGGAAAGTTTGTAGGGAGCAGGGTATTACCAGATACGCTTTCAGACCATCAAATTATATTTTGTATCAGGAATAAAAAAAAATGAAAAGAGCACCTGGGAAAATAATAAAGTCTAGATCATATAAACATTTTGATTATATAAAATTTATATCAGAATTAGAGGACTACAGCTGGGAAAGCTTGGATTTGATACCAAATGTAGGAGATGCATGGGAACTATTTCAAAACGATTTCTTAAAGATCTGTAACTTCCATGCACCAATAAGACAGACCAGTTAAAATGAACAATTCTCCATGGTATGGTCCAAATTTATTTAAAATAAAAAGAAAGAGGGACAGTTCTTGGAAAAGGGCAAAATGTACTGGCTTGAATCAGACCTGGGAATCATATAAACATATGCTTAATTTATATACTAAAGAACTCAGAAAAGCAAGACAAGATTACTATAAGGATCAGCTAACAAAAGACATGGCAGAAAATCTCAGGGCCTTGTGGAATACATTTAATAAGCTACAAGGATCACAGCAATCAAATTACCCAGGCAGATTTATAGTAGAGGGCAACAATGAAGAAATGGGTACAAAGGTTGTAGATGGTTTTAATGAATTTTTTGTTAATATGGGTTCTAGATTTGACACAAAGTCTAAATAATAACTTTAATCAACAAAAGATCCAGCAAAAGAGTGCAAATAATTTTGGTATTGAGGGTAATAATATCAGGCAGGATGAAGAATTTAACTTCTCGCCAATTTTAGCAAGTGATGTATTAGGCCTATTACTTAACATTAAAACAAACAAAGCAGAGGGCCTAGATGGCATACCAAACACTCTTTTGAAGTTAGTAGCTCATATTATAGCGTACCCAATTGCCAGTATATTTAACATGTCTTTAACCTATGCAGAGAGACCATTTATATGGAAATCGGCCAAGGTAGTCCCAGTCTTTAAATCTGGAACTAAAAATCAGTTGGAGAATTACAGACCTATTTCTTTGCTGCCAGCTATATCAAATATATTTGAGAAATTGATTGCAAAGCAAATAAATGCCTTCCTGTCTAAACATAAGGTGCTCAATAAATTTCAATCTGGGTTTAGACCCCAACATAGAACTACAAGGCACTGTTGAAAGTTACAGGAGATATTGTAGAGGATCTGGACAGGGGGATGCCAGTTGGTGCAATTTTTATTGTTTTATCCAAAGCCTTTAACACCTTGGACCATGACATCAGATGGCATCCATCAGATATGGTTCTGAGATGGTTTAAATCCTACTTGGTGGGAAGATTACAACAGATTATTTTCAATGGCTGGGCCTCAGGAAGGAAAACGACCATTTCAGGTGTGTCTCAAGGGTCAATAATGGGACCTATTTTGTATAATATCTATATAAATGAGTTAGATTTATCACAACATGGAGTGGATTACCAACTTTATACTGATGATACTGTTTTGTATGCCAAGGGATTGTCATTCCCAAGTATTCAAACATCCCTACAGGAAGCCTTCGATCATTTGCAAGATTTTTTATTAGAATCTAGGCTTGTCCTAAATGCAAAAATATCCCAGGTAATGCTATTTAGTAAAGGTGAAAGTAGGACCCGGGCTGTGGAACCTTACAAATTGTAACCTTGTGTGGTTCCAAACTGGAACAGGTGGACAACTACACTTATTTGGTGGCGTTCCAGGATGAACACCTAAGATGGGATAAACACGTCGATGAAACTGTTAAAAAGGTTGGTAAATACCTGGGATCCTGACATAAGAAAGCACATAACCACCTCTGTGGTATTACCTATTATGGAGTATGAGGACACAGTGTATGTGGGAGCAGCACAAATGCAACTTAACAAATTAGAAAATATGTATAATAAATTAGCCAGGTTTATTCTAAATGTTCCCAAAATAACTTCTCTACAAGATATGTATAAAGATTTAAATTAGCAACCACTGGGGGTTAGAAGAAACAGTCATACTCTAACATTTATGACAGAATGCATTATGGGAAAAGCTCCAGAATACATTATGGAGGGCATACAGATTAAAAATCTTAAGCAAGGTCTCAGATTGGCAGAAGGCCTAGAATGCTTAATACCAAAATCAGATCTGAAGCTGCTAGGAATCATTTATTTTATAATGGGCCTCCAAGCTGGAATAAACTCCCAATCAGCTTGAGACCCACCAACAGGAAAATCCAAGTTGGGAAAATAAAATTATCAGTTTTATCTTAGGAAGGTAGTAATGGCGTAGACTATTACGGTATGTGTAATTATAGTGTCTTGTATTTATGTGTACCCCAAACATGTATATATGTCTCGATACAATTAGTTATACTGATACTTCCATTTATATGTTGTCATGTAAATTTGTTGTACAATACATGTTTGATGTAAGTGTAACTGGTTCTCCAGCTATGTTATTTACTACTACTTCCAGAACTCAGTCTGCATTGCAGTCAGTTTTCACAGCCCTTCAGATGCTTGCAAGGGTTACCTTAGTATGCTGCCATCACTCAGTATGACTCCCACGCAGGGTATCTCTAGGTGTGAATCCAACTAGAGCCACTGCTCATACAGTACTGTGCTCCCCCAAAGGGCAAACAATCTATGCTTTTTGTCACAGCTGAGGACACTTTGCTTTAGAGATGGAAACTGTAGTCTGTCTCTTTGGAAATGGATCACAGACTTGCCAGTTTACCCCTGGTTATCTATACTTGAAATGACTCTTCACAGCATAAAGTATATAAAAATAACATTTACTACTCTTATGATATTTAAATGTAACTGGACAATACACACTAAAGACTATGGGGGATACAGTATTTCTACAGAGATAAAAATAAACACATTTGATAAGATAGAGATCACACAGAAAAAAAAACTAACTCACTGTTAATTTAGTGTCTAAGTAGAGTAGCAGGAGCTTACTCCCAACTGGGAACTGGTGAGTTGTGTCAGACTTGAATAGTGATTTTGCTAGTTTACAATCCCAAGCATAACTTAAGTTCTCGATGTAAACATATAAAAAAAATACCTTCAGCTGACCGGCCCACTACACCCGTCTCATTGTACATGCCTCTCTGACAGCACTGGGTGGACCATTACTTTGATCTCTGGGAACCACCATTTTCCTGAACTGGTCCATACTAGTTGTGTGAATTGGAGCCTGCTACTTTTGTTATCCTGCTGGCTAAACTAGCAGGGAACCATTTCACTCTGCCTTGGCCCTGTTTACATTTAAAACATTCTTTTTTATTAAGGGGAATCTGCCCTTTGATGTTTAACCAAAACAAAGCCTTTTAGATCGGATGACTTCTGCTACCCTCACTTACTTGTTTGTACCATGACTACAAACAACTTTATACTCAAAACATCACTCACAGCTGTGTTCCGTGCTGTGTGGACTACAGAAGAATGTAATTTTCACTTCCCACCAGACTTCCCACCTCAGCTGAAATACTTTAGAGAGGCATAGGTGAAAATTAAAATTAAAATAAAAACACAAAAAATGCATTGCAAATTGGCACACTTTGATGGTCCAAATTTCAATATTTTTGTTCAGTGCTAAATCATGATGAACAAACTGAGTATGCCTCCCTCTCTAAAACACCATGCCTAAGACAGAATGAAAACAGGTCAAGGGTTAGTGTGTATCGCTATAAACTACAGAAAGAACTCTTTAGATATGACAAAAGAAAACACTGGTACACACAGTATTTGGAATATGTTACCGGATGCAGTGGTTGAAGCTAACACATTAACTGACTTCAGAACAAATCTAGATAAATTTATAGATGAGCACATACGGCGTCAAACCTACTGAGAACAGTTAGGCAATTAGTAAGAGCCAAGGCCTACTTTTGCCTGTGCAGTACACTATGTTACCATGTATGAAAGCCATGGAGCAGTCTATGTATGTAGTTCCAAGTACAGTGTGCTACCCTCAGCCAAGGCTTGTGTTATATCACTCATGATATAGATTGCATTTTAGGGATTAAACCTGTGTGTTGAATATTGCAACGACTGATTGTGCACACTTTTTATTACGATTTTGGACAACGTTGGGATGATGGAGATTGATCTATAATTATTTTCAATAACAATCAATTAAAATTTTAATTGATTTGCATTTTTATCTTTTTACCCTATCCCCACCCCAGGGATGAACTGAAAATACAGTATTGTCTAGCCTTTTTTCCCCAGTCCACACAAACATAAATAAGTAAATAAATGTTTAACAATTTTCTGTCCCCTGATTGAAAAACCTGAGAAACTTGTACCCTTTTCCAGTCCATTGGAACAATGAGTATTTTTAAGGATACATTCAAGATACTTGTATGGAGATGTGCTATATAGGAAGCTGCTGAGCAAAAAGGTAGCCAGCACCAGGAAAAGTGTTGTGGTGCTGCCAACAAAGCAGGCAAACAATGAACAAGGGATATGAGCACCCACAACAAGAAGACTTCACTCCAGAAATGGATTAAAAAAAATCTTCTTACTGTGAAGCCGTGAAATCGAGTATGCGCATGCCCGATTTTCACAGCTTGACTTTTCAAATCCGAATTTCAGTACAAAACAGCACAAGTTTTTAATACTGAGATACAATCTTCAACCCTGTTCACTGAGTTGTTCTATGCTGTCTGCTCATATAACAGTATTTGAATTTTACCAGACTTTTCCTCCGTGGGAAGGATTAGAAGTGTGTCATCTCAAAACGTAAACTCATTAACCATGCTCAGTCATTCAAAGGGCGGCCACGGAGGAGAACAGAGAGTCTCTGCAGATCACCAAGGAGGGTTGAAGGATGGGGGAATGGCCAGCAGTGGTGAGGTCTTGGGAGTGAGAGATGAATACTAGCGGGTGGGCAAGGGATGGTGCAGGTCTTAGACGAGCACCGTCCTTTTTCATCTAATATCAATTGCATACAGATAACCAAGGTGATATGATTTTGATGAAAACTAAAAGAAAGAAAGATGGTGCTATAAAATAAGTGTGAAAGCTTATCAAAACACTTTTTTTTTTTTTTTTTTACTAAGAACCTACATTAAGAATTTTGTTACTTGCATGCACCAGTCCTGTCAGAGCACAGATGGCAAACAGAAAGTGCACTGCAGCTTTCCTCCCACAGTGTTACTTTCATTTACAGTGGGGCTTTCGCATGATGATTAGATTGTGACAGTCTCAATCCAGGGATACCTCACGGACATTTGTTGTGATGCCTGATTTTAAAAAGATTACACTCTTAAGCACAGTACAATTATTGTGAGTAGGCACAAATTCATTACTCCAGTCAGCATACTGGAGCAAAAAGGCCTCATTACACTAGCTCTTTAAAACACATGGCAATTTAAAGGCAATTACCTGAAATCTGATGCCTGCTCTTACTGTTCCTGAAGCTACAGAAAACTAAATTCATTAAGAAAACACACAGCAATTTAAAGGCAGTCACCTGAAATCTGATGCCTGCTGTCACTGCTGCTGAAGGTACAGATACACACAGTTAGAAACTGCCAGAAAGTTACCAGCAAACAGAACCCTCTACTTATGCTCAAACAAAATGACTGAGGCTACTAAATTCAAGTTAAGAAAACACAGCAATGTAAAGGCAATCACCTTAAATCTGATGCCTGCTCTTACTGCTGCTGAAGGTACAGCCAAATTAAATTTTTCAATGAATGGAATACAAGAATTCAAATCTCTGCTCAGTTCTACTGACGTAATGTTTATTTCCACTGTCACACAACAGAAGGCCTCAGATGGAACCAGGGCAGTGACCAGGGGGATGCAAGAGATGCGGCTGAAGTAGGGCTCACACTATCAGGGAGCCCACTGTCCTAGAGGTCAATATTAAGAAAACCTTTTATAGTCCGTGAGTCAAGCTTGTAACTGTCTATGGACTGTATATTGCTTGTCCATTTGAAATTGAGCTGTCAGCAGTGGTGTCTGTGCTGCAGTTTCAACTCTAGTCCCAAGGGGTGGAGTGGGAGTAGATTACAGAACAAAGAAGAAGTGGGGCCCATCACTCAAAGCATGTGATCCTGGTTATCAGGAGGAGCAGGGAGAAAGTATATACTGTAATTCAAATACATAATCATGGTGCCAGGTAAGGGGGAAGGGTGGCAGCACAGACAAACTATAGATGCTTGTTAGAATGTATGCAAAAGACCTTACAATATAAATGTTTTATATGTGCTAATGGTTGTGTATACACATATTGGTGGGGAAGTTGGGCCCCACAAAATATTATGCGGGGGGGCCCTTAATGTCATTGGCACCACCCTGGATGGAACCAAGGCTTTTGTTTTATCTGTAGCAGGTTAAAAAGCACAGATTTCCCTAGTAAGCAGGTAAGAATAGGAGGGAGATTTTTCATGGTCAGCAAAGAAACACCATAAAATAAAATTGCAAGTTTTGTACGGTACTTAGTTTTTTTATGTATATGGGCGTAAGAAGAGGATAAGGGCAAATAACATTTAATTATTTTTTTTTAATTTAAGGCAATTTTATTTTTAGGGCCTAGTTGAAAGTTTTTAGCGAGTAAAGGTCGCAGCCATGTTTGTGATGGCAGTCAGGGATGTGTGGTAATATTGATTTTATTGTGAAGACTACTGGATCTTTATCCATTGCTGTTTGCTGTCAAGGCACAGGTCAGGAAGCATAGGAAAACCAGGAGCTGTTTCAAAAGTCAGAAATAGTGTTTTATTTTTCTCAACAGCAAAATAAAAATAAAAATTTGTTCAGTATAACGATTTACAAAGGCAGTACAAACAGCGAAAACAAAGTCCTTTTTTTGAGGGTATCTCTTAATTCCAAGTTTCAGTCTCCAACTCACCTTGTCTGTCTGGCAAAAGCATTGCTGCTCTTCTTATACTGTAAGTCTTTGTCTGGGAACTCGTTAGGAGAGCTTGCTTCTCACAGAATGTTCTTGTCCATTTCATTCCTTGCAGGTACAGCAAAACAGTACATGGTGTCCCAGAGCTGACCTCTTGTTGACAACTTTGCAAAGGGCTTAAAAACTGCATCTCAGGTTAACCCCTTGAGTTCCAGATAGCTTTTTATAAACATTTCAACATTATAACTGTATACAGTTTTAAAAAGGAATCCCAGTATCAGTGACATTTCCGCATAAAGATTCACATATATTTTTATAACTGCAAATATGCAAGGGAGAAGAAAAGATAGAAATGGCAAGGGAAGGCAGAGAGATAGCAAAAGGCGGAGAATTGCGAAACCATCTGAGTGATCAACTCCTAGGTCTCGCAAGAAAATTTGGTTGAGCAACCAGACAGACGAGATAGAAAAGGAGAGGATAGAACAGACCCTTGCATTTAAACTCTTTCTGCATAACAAATGGGGCAGGGTCTTATTGAATCCTGTCACATACCCTCTCTTTAAAAGGGAACCTGTTTTACAAAAACAGGTTTCCAAAATGTTCTATTAAATTCCTGTCTAACATTAGCTTATAACCTTTACAGTTCAGTGCATATGCAGCATAGCAGAGAAGTTTCAACTCACATTTTTTCAACTTTCAGAATTCTCAATTCCTGATCCATATCTTGACAGAAAATCAGCATTGACATTCTCTTTCCCAGATTTGTGCATCACTTTAAATTTAAATGGCTGTAGTGCCAGGTACCACCATGTGATTCTAGAATTTTTATCCTTCATTTGGTTAAGCCAACAGAGAAAACTGTGATATGTTACAAGTACAAAGTCAGCTCCTAGTAAGTAAATGTAAGGGACTCCATGGCCTACTTTGCTACAAGGCATTCCTTTTCAATGGTGGAGTACCCTTTCTCTCTGTCGCGCAACTTCCTATTGATATATCAAATAGGGTGTTCTGTCCCATCTACATTTTGACTCAGGACTGCACCTAGACATACCTATGATGCATCTATCTGTAACAAAAATGGTTTCTCAGTCTAGGCTTCTCAAAACAGGGGCTGAACATAGTGCAGCCTTAATGGCTCGAAAGCCTCATCACACTCTGGGGTCCATTTCACAGTATTTGATCACCGTTTTTTCATGAGTTCAGTGTGGGGAGTAACTAGTTGGGCAAAGTTAGGAACAAGTCTCCAGTAATAACCAGCCAGCCCTAAAAATGAACTGACATGTTTCTTGGTTTTGGGGACAGGGCTGTTAGCTACAGCTTATATCTTGGAAATCTCTGACTTGACTTCTCCATTTCCTAAAACATAGCCCAAATATCTGGTTTCCTGCATGCCCAATGCATACTTGATAGTATTAATTGTCAGACCTGCCTTTTTGATCAATTGGATAACTGCTTGTAGGTGTTTCAGGTAGCTTTTCCAGTCTGGACTGTACACCACGACATCATCCAGGTACACAACACAATAACCAGTGTGGGGGAATAAAATGACATCCATGTACTGCTGGAATGTAGTGGGTATGCCATGTAAACCAAACAGCGTGGTGGTGAGCTGATAGAATTTTATAGGAGTGGCAAATGCAGTTTTGTCTCTGGATTTTTTAGCTAGGGTTATTTGCCAGTAACCCTTGGTGAGATCTAGGGTACTGATATACTTGCTACTTTTCAGTCTGTCCATCAATCACCTATTCTGGGCATATCATAACTCTCAAATTGTGACACTTGACTAAGTTTCCTAAAATCAAGGCAGATTCTTACACACACTTATTTTTTGTTTACAATCACCACTGGTGATGACCAAGCACTTCTTGACTTCTCTATGATACTCAGTTGTTTCATTTTTTGTATTTCCTTACCCATGTCTGCTCTTAACCACTCTGGTAATCTGTATATCTTTTGTCTAATAGGGTGAGTATTCCTTGTCACTGTTACGTGCTTGACCCTTTTTGCTTGGCCTGGTACTGTGGTAAATTTCTTTAGCAGGTTACAAATTTCTTCCTTTTGTTTGGAGGTTAAGGAAACATTCATCTTTGCAGCATCAGCAGTTAGTTCGTTCCAGTCTGTCGTAAGCTACATCAATATCTTCTTTATCAGTTTCTGGTAAAACCAGCACAACCGCTTTTGGTGTTTTTGTTAAAGCCATTTCTTGAGGAGGTTAGCATTTGATTGATTGATAATATACAGAATACAAATTGTTGGGGTGTGACCCCCATTTTCAACAATGTCCTGTGGTATATCTTAGTATGATTTTTTCCCATCAGGGGTTTCAATCTCATAGTTAACTGTGCCAGTACGTCTAAGCACTTTATAAGGCCCTTGCCACTTCATTAACAGTTTATCTGTGTGGTGGTTAGCAGTAGCAAGACCTTTTTACCTGGCTCAAAAACGTTTTCTTTTACCCCATGGTCATAATACACCACCTGCTGGTTTTGGGCCTCTTCCTAATTACTATGGGCGATTTCAACATATTTTGCCAGCTTCTTTCTCAAGGCCCACATATAAGATGTAATAGATTGTTTCTGATGGGGATTATCTTTCCATGTTTCTTCTATTACATCTAGTGGCCCTCTAGGTTGTCTACCATACAGCATTTCAAATGGTGAAAAACCTGTTGATGCCTGTGGCACTTCTCTGTAAGTGAAACACAGGCAAGGTATGTATTCGTCCCAGTCTTTCCCTTTCCGATTTACAAGCCTTTTTAACATGCGTTTTAGGGTTTGATTAAAACGCTCAACAAGACCATCTGTCTGAAGGTGATAAGGAAAGGTTCTTATGGCAGTGACACCTAGTAGCTGGTACAGCTCCTTCAGTAATGCAGTACCAGAATTACTACCCTGATCAGTAATAATCTCTTTAGGTATGCCCACCCTGCTGAAAAGTTTGCCAAGCTCGGCTGCCACTTTTGGGTCTGTGACAGTACACATAGGACCTGCCTCTGGGTATCAAGTAGCATAGTCACATACTACCAAAATGAATAGATTACCCTTTTTACTTTTGTCTAAGGGGCCAACCACATTCATTGCAATTCTCTCAAAAGGCACAGCTCTCAAGGGTAGGGGCACCAGGGGCACCTTGTCTTTTTTAGTCACTCAGGCTACTTTCTGACACTCAGCACAAGAACTGCAATAGGTAGTAACATCTTCATGAATTCCAGGCCAGTAAAATCTGTACAGCAATCTGGCAAGGGTGCGATCCCTCCCTGAGTGACCAGCCATAGGACTATTATGTGCTATCTGTAACAACTCGGATCTGTACTTTTGTGGTATAATCAATTGTTCTGTTTGGTCCTGTGTCTGAGGTTTAACCCAAACTCTGTACAGCAGCCTACTACATTTTTTAAAATAGGTTCACCCTGTTTTAGTTTCACCCTCAGCTGCTTAAAATAACCCTGGAGAGAAATGTTGTTATATTTTTCTGAAAGAAAATCACAATCTGTAATCAGTTTAGTTTCAGCATTTTCATATGTTAACCCCTTATGCTCATCAGCTGTTTGTTGCCACCATTTCTTCAGGTGTTGTGTTTCTTTCCTGGACTTCTGGATCTTGGAGCTGTGCTCAATCAAGTCTGAATCAAAATTAGCAAAAGAAAGAGTCCCCATCATCTGAGATTTTCTATGACTGAGCTCTTGTCACCACAGCTACTGAAACATCAGCACTTACTCCCTCTTTGATTAACTCAGTAAATCCTGGAAAGTCATTTCCAGTAATCACAGGTACAGGTAACTTGGGTACTACCCCACTTCCATTTGGTGCGACACCTCATTAATAGTCAGTCACTTGGCTAGTGGGATAGTATCAAGTGTCCCTGCAGATGCAGATGACACCAGTATCTGGTCCTTTTGGACACTGTTTTCCCAGCACTTCAATATGCACTAGGGTCTGTCTGCTTCCTGAATCTGTAAGTCCCTTCACAGTCTTATCTCCCACCTTCACATCTGTTAAGTACTGGCCCCAATTTGCTAAAGACAGATCTGCTCCAGTGTCAGTCTTCTTACTATGGCAATTTCTTGCACTATGATCTTGCTCATTACACTTATAGCAAATAAAGTCTTTGGGTACAGATTTGTTACCGTCACCAGAGTTCTTATCAGACTTGTAGTTTAAATTGGAAAAAAAGTGTCTTACCGGTGCTTGGCTGTTACTCCGCTGCTGTGGCATCTGTCTGGCCATTTGGTAGTCTTCAGCCAAAGAAACAGCCTTTTGCCCACTTTCTGGTTGGTGTTCTTTTACCCAAAGCTGTACATCTGTGGATAGGATGTTGATTAACTGCTCCATTAGAAATGTTTTGATGATCTGTGGGAGTGTTTTTTGCCCTCTGGTTGGAGCCATTTCATAAGGAGTTCTTTGAGTTGGGTGAAGGCTTCTCCAGGATTGTCGACTGGGTTGTGCTTCAGAGACTGAAATCTCTGCCTGTAGGTCTCTCCTGAGATGCCATATCTTTTAAGGACCTCTCTTTTCACTAGGTCATAGTTTTCTGACTGTGCAGTGTCCATATTGCTGTAGGCAAGTTAAGCTTTCCCTGTCAGGTAGGGTACCATTTTGATTTCCCATTGTTGCTATGGCCACTGGCAAGCTGTAGCAACCCTTTCAAAAGTTGTCAAGTATGCTTCAGTATCATCCTATGGACACAGCTTTGTAAGTTTAAGGTCTTTTAAGTTTTTGGTGTTTTGTTGCTCTGCTGGACCTGTGGCAGATCCTCCAGCTTTGATAGCTTGCAAGGCATAAAGCCATTGCTGCTCCAGTCATCTCTTCTTTTCTCTGCTGTCCCTGTCGCTACATCTCTTATTTTCTCCACTGCTCCTCTTTTTTTCTTTGCTTCTTCTGTCATTAGATCTCTTCTTTTCTCTGTTTCTCCATCTCTTGTTGTTTTATAGCCCACCATTTGAAAAAGGCAATCAGGCTTTCAAGTTCTGTCACTACCTACTCTTTTTTCCATGACTGGTGCTGGCTGTATAGTCTCAGTTTGGACTTTTGTTTCTGCTTATAGTTTGGCTGCCATTCCTCTGGTAATCACTCCTGGACTTGCTGCTGTAGAATCCATACCTTTCTTCTATGCTTCTCTGGTACTAGGTCTAGTACCCATGCACAAAACTCCTGGTTTAGACTATGCACAGCGTAAATCCCACTTAGGCTGACACCATCTGTTGTCAAGGCACAGATCAGGAAGCATAGGAAAATCTGGAGTAGTTTCAAAATTTGCAAATAGCATTTTATTTTTCTCAATAACAGCAAAATAAAAACAATATGTTCTGTATACCTATTTACAAAGGCAGTACAGACAGAGAAAACAAAGTCCATCTTCTGAGGGTATCTCTTAATTCCAAGTTTCAGCCTCTCACTCTCCTTGTCTCCCTAGCAAAAGCATTGCTGCTCTTTTTCTCTACCTGCTGTTTCTACTGTGTAACATCTTGAAACTCCAGGTACTGTGCTGTTTTATGACTGGGACTGCTGCTGATTTTTCCTGCTCTTCCCGAATGAACTGGCTGTTTCCCGGTGTGCTGCCCGCTGGTACCGAGAGGGAGGAGTGATGCCCCTAGTGCGTCACAGCAAAGGAGGAGGGACAGAGAGCTCAAAAGAACGCGCTACATACTGCACAGTAGTCATCTCTCTACCTGCTGTTTCTACTGTGTAACATCTTTAAACGCCAGGTACTGTGCTGTTTTATGACTGGGACTGCTGCTGATTTTTCTGCTCTGCCTGAGCAGACTGGCTGTTTCCGGTGTGCTGCCGTCCGAGAGGGAGGTGATGCCCTAGCTGGCTCAGAGCTAAGGAGGAGGGCAGAGACTCAAGAATGTGCACATACTACGCTAGCGTGAGTGGCACGAGCGCCACTCGGAAGAGAAAAGCACTGCTTGGACTTTTTTTAGTGTAAGGCTCAAACATACTATTCATTGTGTTTCTGGAGCATATATTTATGAATGTTACTTGAAATGCAGTATTTTGTAGTTTAGCATTAGAGTGTTTGTGGATGAGGCTTAGTATACTGTAGGTGAAACTGAAATTTTTGACTGTATATGAGGTTAATATATTGCTATTTTAGGAATCTTTTTAAATTGCATGAACTCTTTAGAAATAGCTCTCCTCATTACTCGAAGCTGTAGTCTTTATTATTTAAACCTGATTTATAGCACTGATAGGAGATGGCTCTTCTTGCACTTATGCTTGGAATGATAGTCTTGGCCTTTTCAGATAAACAAATTTTGAAATTTCAATCAGATTCAGAGATTAGGCCATGTTCTTTTTTCACCTCTATGTCAAAACTATATTTTTCTATGGAAGGAGCTGGTAGAAAAAATAAATTCCATATTTCTTGGAATTTAGGTAGGATTAAATGTAGTATACAAAATTTAGGCCAGAACATCACATTTCCTAAGGCCAGTAGGGAATTGATATCCCTTCTTATTCTTGCACTAGCTAGTGGGGATATCGAATCGAACCCTGGCCCTGAAATTCAGACTAATATTATTAAAATAGCTCATGACAATGCCAGGAGTTTTGATGGAAAACAGTCTATTTTTGATCTTTGGGTATCTGAGAATGCCTATGATATTATGGGAATTACGGAGACCTGGTTATCAAAAAAGCATCCAGATTCTGAATTCCAAAAGGAAAATTACGATCTTTATAGATATGATAGGCCTTCTAGGGGAGGTGGAGTTGCACTTTACATTAGAAGTAATTTGGGCCAAGTAGAGTCGCTTTTTTCAGGCAATATTGAGGGTATTGAGATATTATTGGTTTATATGACTGGAATAAAAATGTGTGTTGGGGTAGTATACTCTCATCCAAAAATAAAGATGTCAGCTTTTGAGCTTTTAGCTTTAAGATTAAACCTGTTGATTGGGCAAAGGGATGTACTCCTTATTGGAGATTTTAACGCAGCATGGAGAGCTGAAAGAGGTCTTAAATTGCAATCTGAATTTTTGGCGTTAGGCCTTACTCAAGTTGTAAATATCCCTACATGTAGAAGCACATATACTAGTGTAGGAAATATTTTGGACTTGATTTTTATTTCAAATGGTATTCACTTATTGGACTATAAAGTGGGCTCTCCAAATTTAGGAGATCATTGTTACCTTGAGTGTAATATCAATCAAGATTATGAAATTCCTGACATTGTAAATTGTTGGTATGTTAGAGATTTTAAAAATTTTAATAAATCTGTTTTCCAGACTCAAATGGGAAAAGTAAATTGGGCTCGTATAGACTTGATTCCAGAAGTAGATATGGCAGTCAGAGAATTCACAAAGATTTATCTAGAAGTATGTAATAAAATGTCTTTTAAAAATCCAGAGGAGGACTTAAACATAACCCTTGGGTAAATGAAAAATTAAAAATATATAAGATGGAAAGATAGGATATGGAAAAGGCAAATCGATCTTTAAAAGTAGAAGATTGGGAGTTGTTTAAGAGGATTAGGAATAAAAGTAAAAGTTTGATAAGGAAAGCAAGGAAAAATTATTACAGAAATAAAGTGAATCAAACTAAAAATCCAGCTCAATACTGGAATTTAATCAAGGATATGGAGGGTAGGGAAGGGAAACATCTGAAAATAATTCTTAAGAATGAATTGGGAGAGGAGATGCCTACAATACAAGCAGTAAATAATTTGAATCAGTATTTTTGTTGTCTTTCAGATTTAAAAATAGAACAAGCTGATTGTAATCAGAATTTGATTTCCAACAGATTAGACCCCTAGAGACACAATATAGAGAGAGCGTACCATGTTTCTATTTTTGAGCAATTAAAATTGGTGAAGTTAAGAAGCAAATGAGACAGTTAAATTCATGGAAAGTAATAGGGATGGACAGAATAGAGACAACTTTTTTGAAAATTTCAGTAGAGCAAATAAGTCCAACATTGATGAAAATTTTTAATTTTAGTCTTCAGCAAAAAAGCTATCCAGATTTCTGGAAAAATTCAAAAATTGTTCCTGTCTTTAAGGGAGGAGATAGAAATAATCAATCAAATTATCGACCGATAGCTTTATTGTCTATTGTTTCGAAGGTCTTTGAACGCCTGGTCTGTGTCCAGTTATATGAATATCTGGAGAAGTATAAACTTTTGACTGATTTTCAGGCGGGCTTTAGGCGGGGGAGGTCGACGGACACTGCCCTGATGGATTTCCTTGACTCTGTGGCAAGTGGCCTCGAGGCTCGGGAGTCTGTCGGGGCGGTGTTTGTCGACCTCTTGAAGGCCTTTGGTTTAGTTGACTTTAATATATTAATGAAAAGGTTGGCTCAGATGGGTATATCAGAACCTGTTCAGGCATGGATATTATCATATTTAACTGAACGTATGCAACAGGTATGCATAGATGGAATAATGTCAGACAAAGAGGGTACCTTTAGGGGAGTTCCCCAGGGTTCAATCTTGGGTCCCCTATTATTTTTGATCTATGTAAACTCCGTTCCATCATGTATCCAAAATAGTAAGATTTATTTGTATGCCGATGATATGGCCCTTATAAGGAAAGCAAAAAACTTGGATGATTTACAAAAAATGTTGCAATTTGATTTCAACATTCTACAAAATTGGTTAATTCAATCAAAATGGTTCTTAGTACTAAGAAGACTCAGGTAATGCTTTTCCATTCTAAAAATAAACTGCCGCATCAGACATTAAATATTTTTTCTTTAAGGGGTTTAATGTTAGAACAAGTTTGGGTATATAAGTATTTGGGAGTTTATATGGATAGTTCTCTTACTTTTTCTTCTCATATTACAAAAATAACTAAAAAAGTTAATTCTAGACTGGGTGTGTTAAGAAGGAAAACATCTATACTACCAAGAGAGACAAGAAATAGAGTGGCTATACAACTACTCTTACCAACATTAGAATACGGTAGTTTAATATATCAGTTTGCCCCTAAATATCTATTAAATAGCCTAGATAAAACATACCATAGAATAGCAAGATATGTAATGAAATGCCCATATAATACCCATCATTGTAATTTACTTCAAGATCTTGGTTGGGATTCCCTTGCAATTCGTCGGAAAAAACTTGTAGGGTATAAAGCTTTTTGTGAATATGGGGGGAAAGGTTAAACATGGTCCGATCTCTCTTGGTGTCCCTATTTCTGATAGATATAATTTAAGGCATTTAAAGCATAGATGTCAAAAGGTTCCTTTAGAATTAAATGGTTACAGTAAAATGCAACGACATTTTTATTTGCCAAAAATATGGAACGAAATAGATCCAGATATTAGAATAATTGATAGCTTTAACACATTTAAGTACTCCCTGAATAGTATTTGGAAAGATAGATGTGTTTGTTTTGGTGTTCCCTAGGTTATATAACATTCTTTTATTTTATTTCCCTCTCTCTTCTCTTTTTCCTTGATGTTTCTGCTTCCTAAATGATAACATTGAAAATGAAAACTTCCCTTATATGTTATTAGACATTTAATCTTCTGATTTGTCTGGATAGTCCATACTTAAAGAATGATGAAATTTGTTGAATTTCTCTGATATTTGAGTATTTATGTATGTTTTATATGTAGTGGAATTGTCTGTTAAATATGTAAGATTTGTTCCTGTAATGTAATATGTTCTTGTTTCAAAATGTCTTGTTTTTTGAAACCGTATGCTTAAAACAGGACAACTTTGATAAACATGGCACTTGGTCCTAAAGTTATTATCCTGCTAAAAAATAAAAGTTTTATTATCTTATCTTATAAGTATTTGTATGGTAACTCGTTAAGAGTGCCTGCTTCTCACAGAATGTTCTTGTCAGTTTACAGGATGTTTTTATCAGTTTCATTCCTTAAAGGTGCAGCAAAACAGATATGCAAGAGGGAAGAAAAGACAGAAATAGCAAGGAAAGGCAGAGAGATAGCGAGAGGTGGAGAATTGCGAAACCGTCCGAGTGATCAGTTCCCAGGTCTCACAAGACAATTGGGTTGCGCAACCAGACAGACAAGAGACAGAAAAGGAGAGGCTAGAACAGACCCTTGCATTTAAACTCTTTCTGCATAACAAATGGGGTAGGGCCTTATTCAACCCTGTCACACTGTTGTGCTCAGATAACAGCAGTGGCAAAGATGGCCCTCAGCCAATCGGGTTTCATGATTTTTAAAACCATTTTATAATGTCTCTTTTCATACTGTCTGAACATTCTATGGTATCAATTAATACCACTCCAGGCTGTTCAGATGGATAGCTTAGAATGGTGTTATTGATGTCATAAAATGTGTTAGAAACATGAAAAGAAAGAGCAGTAGCTGATGAGGATAGAGGTACTCTGTAGATCGGAGTGCACCCCAAAGCTAGGTTATTTATTGATCAAAAATTGGTCAAAGCATATCAGAATATATAACTGGTATGAAAAGGAAGATGAAAGGGCAGTTAACTAGGTAAAAACTATTTCCATCCCCTTTAACGGGATTGTAGAATTTCCAAATGAACTACATTCTAGAATATCACAATTTAAAATTGTACACAGAATGTATTGAACTCCCTCTAAGATGCACAGAGTAGAGCTGGAAATGTGAGCAAGAGGTTAGGACCCTAACCCATCTATTGTGACACTGTGAGGTCTCACAAAACTTCTGACAGCAGGTGGAGAGTGCCGTCTTCCAAGTTAGGCTGCACCCCTTTACCTTATATACGGAGCTGGTCCAGAGGGTATTTGGCTGTGGAAGGCCCTCTTGGTAAGTAAGAAGTTATTGATGACCATGTGGAAGGACACTACACCCTCTACGCTGCAGCAGCGGCCGACAAACACACCCACTCTGGAAGGTCTGGATTGCCAACGTATAGACATGGCAGCAACTCAAAAATGTACAAAAAGATCTGGGATATCTACCTAAAACATCTGGGGCTCACTCTCTAACCAACCATTGATCCCTGATGGTGCACTTTTGGACCCCCCAAACCGGGAGCAACATCTCTGTGAATGCCCCTTACTGTACATCCTGATGGTTTAAAACAAGATGGTTTACTTAATCCTTTCATAGGTTCATGGGTATCGAAACGGGTCAATCGGCCACTTGAGCCATGTTAGACCTGCCACATATCAGTGGTGGTATGTCCTATTATTGATGTGACACAAACGAACTGTAACATTTTACCCCTTATGTGTACCTATATTACTACTTGACATGGCATATTAAGTGGTGTATTGTTTGTTTGTTTGCTGTTATATACCAAAAGCAATAAAA
Organism: Neoceratodus forsteri; assembly: GCA_016271365.2. Classification (NCBI taxonomy): domain Eukaryota; kingdom Metazoa; phylum Chordata; order Ceratodontiformes; family Ceratodontidae; genus Neoceratodus; species Neoceratodus forsteri. Next base: position 1,193,496,051 of record CM028130.1, on the reverse strand, counting down.
AATAATTATAAAAAAGTGACACAAAATGCATTTTATAAGCTTAATATGATACTTCAGGGTTGGATTTAAGGTGAGATTTATGCAGTTCCAGGGGTCATAAGACCCTCTGCACATGGCATTCGTTCGCAGCGTGCCCCTCAGCGTGGGATAATCTCATCAAAAATCCCACCCGGTCATGTCTTACTGCTTACTTTAAATTATTTAACCAAAGTATTATAGAATGCATGCTTAAAGAGGTAGCTTTTTGTTTCCTTTTTAAATGCCCTCATTGAGGGAGAAGTCTGCAGGCCAGTGATGAGGATGTTACCAATCAACAGTGATGTTACAGAGAAAGCCCTCTCCCTGGATTGTCTCATTCTAGATTTGGGGATTGCATGGTGACCTTGGGTGATATTATATGATACAACTTGAAGATGATGCTCCAAGTATCTGTCATTGACACCTGACTGGATAGATTCCATTGCTGTGATCTATCAGTGTATAAAATAAATGACTGAATGGCCACAAACTTGCTGAGTTTGAATCCTGGCAAAACGGGGGTGTTTCTAAACAGACCAAGCCTCATCCAACAGTAATGATAGAGATATTGCCGTAGTTACATACAAAGTGGCATGCATCTCTGAGCTGTGGATGTGGCTAAAAACCTGGGAGCCCCTTTTGATTGCAGGCCTATCTTTGAGTCTCCGGTGGCAGTTGTAGTTAATTGTGGCTTTTTCCATTTGTGTAGCATTGCTAGGTTGAAGTCTTATTTGCTAGGAGAGGAGTTGGTCATAGTGGTGCATGATTATGTAACATCCTGCATTAGTCTACTGTAATGCTGTATATCTAGGGCTTGGGGGGGGGGATACGTAACCTACAGCTGGTGCAGAACACTGCAGCTTGACTGGTATCATCCACAAGTACTTAATACTGTTTTGTGCAAGTGCTGTGTGAACCGTACTGGCTGACAGTGACATGGTAAACATTCAAGATCTTGGAAGGACTGGGACCTTGCTGCCTAAAGGACCTCCTGCTGCCATATGCCCTAGTCAACCTCCTTCTCAACTCTGAAGTCAGTATGTTAGCTGTTCCGCATTTTCAGTTAAAGACCTCAGGGGACAGAGCATTTGTAGTATCTGCGTCATTATTGTGGAACCCTTTAACATCTCCTAATCAGTTATGTGCTTCAGTGGAGCTTTTGAAGAAAAACTACAGGTATGGCTCACACATTATCTGCAGCGAGTGCACATAGCAAGGATTAGCAAGCATGATAGTTTATTTCATTTGTTTCTGTGCATGTCACCAACCCATCTCATGGACTTACGGGTTAACCACCACTTACACAGAGCCATATCGGCAGGTGGCCAGCCACATAGGATCGTGCGGCGACTGCAATGGATGCCAAGCAGGTTAAGGCATTTTGCTGTATTTTGCCTTGGGACATCTGTGATTGATGCATGCACAAGCATGCTGCGTCAGCTCACGTTCCCCCACGTCTGCTAGTACTGCCAGTGCTGCCACCAAGTCTCTGCTCAGATACCCCCCTCCCCAAGGGAGGAGAGCCATCCTAGGACACTCAATCCCCCCTCACCCAGCTGGTCCCCAAGCGACCCTGGTCCGTTCCCAAACCCCGGTCACCAGTGTGGCTGGAGGTAAGGTGCCAGCGCATCAGCCCCCATGCTACTGGACCAGCCAACATGAGAGCTTTGAGTGTTTTAGGTGGCAGCACCATCAATTCACTATAGATCAGATTAGCACTTTATGTTGGCTTTACCCTATCTTTAGCCATTTTATATCAAGACTTAAGATCTTTTTATTCCAGGAGGCATTTGACTAGTATCTCACTGTTTACTGAAATTTGTATCTGTATCTGTTTATATATAACCTGTATATCTTTAGTGTCTGTCTTATGACATTTTGGTTTTAAGCTTACTGTGTATGGTGTACTGAGTGGTTTTCTGTAGGAGCACTTAATAACAACATTTCAAGATTGAAACAGCAGGAGTTGGAGAATAGAATGGCAGTTGTGACAAGAACAGAATATGTTGTCAATGTGCAAGCGTAATGCTACCTGGTTATCATGTACAGTGGTGTGGTGTATTGTAGGGTTGTCTGAACCCTCTGAAGTTCTGGGTTCTAGTTCTAGTCTAGACTTTTGGAAAAAGTTCTAGGGTTCTAACCTTTTTAGAACTTTTTAAAACTCGAACCCTATTTTTTTAATTGTGCTGCCAGTAATGAAGATAGTAATGAAATACATGTAAAGGAAAAACTGTTTAATATAAGGGGGAGAGAAATGATCATGTGTGACACTGATAAGAATACAACTAGGTTTAGCTATGGTTTCTTCTGTTTGCTAAAGCCAGCAACTTAATACGTAACAGGCCCACCCACCCATATGTTAAAAGTTTTCCTGCTGCAGCTGCATCATAGTTCCTTAGTGAAAGAGAGGCACATTAGCCATTTATGTACTCAGTTATATATACTCATCATCATGAATTATTAGAAAAAATAACTGATATTACCTAATTTCAGCTATTTGCTGCTTTGTGTTTTAAATGAGTAAATCAAAAGTTGCTATGTTTAAAAGAAAGATTTTATAACAAAGTCAAGCCAAGGTACTGCAGCCGTAGCACATGGAACTGTTGCAAAACATATTTCGACTTTTTTGATCTCCAGTATTCAAAAGGGCATACATCAATAGGAATAGGCAGTTCTTGCAGGTAACTGTCTACCATGATGGACAGAGACCGCTCAGAAGAGGAATCAGCATAAGCTGGTATGGCAGCAATTTGGGAAAGGTTTTGTCACAGATTTAGCTTGCTACTAAGGGTTGAAGAAGTAGCAGTTGTGGAACAACTACTGTTAATGTTTGGGGACTTTTCCAGTTCTGTATCCCTTTGTGAAGATGAACCTGCATGTTGTGGTGATGACAACCTGAGGGTACTGAGCATATCTGTGTTTGACTCCTGAGAGTGCTGCAGCTCATCTAGCAACAGACATTTGTACTGCTCTATATCACCTGTTTTTGGAAGATGTATAGCCTTGAACCTGGGATCTAAGATAGTTGCAAGGATGTAGTGTTTTGATTTCGTCATTGCAACTAATTTGTCATTGGTTTTGAAGCACTCACTCATTCTCTTTACGAGATTCCCATGATACAGGCAACATGTTGTCTGAGCTTCAGATCTGTCTTTTTCTATTTGTAGATTTAGAACACTAAGATGATATGAAATCAGCATTATGAGTGGGATAACCTGACTCACAGATGCGCCTTCAGAAGACATGTCCCTTCTAGCGGTCTCAAAAGGAGCTAGGATGCAGCACACTGTCTACATTAATTTCCACTGCAGCACAGACAGCATAATGCCATCTCGAATAATGTAACTGGAGCAATACTCATGTACAGCTTGCTTTTGCTCCAAGAGGCGCTGCAGTATATAAAGCATTCAGTTCCAACGAGTGGAAACATTTTGAATCAGCTTTTGCTGGGGCAGCTTGTGTTTTTTTTTTTTTTTTGCAGTTCGGACAATGTCCGTATAGCCTTGGTTGAATGTGAAAAGTGAGTCACAATTTTTTTGCAAACAGCAATCATACCATCCACTTGTTTCATTGCTGAGAAATCCCATGACAATTAAATGAAAGCAATGTGCAAAGCAAGAAGCATGCATAAATCCTCCATCCTGTACTGCTTTCAAGATGTTGGCTCCATTGTCACTTACTATGAAGCCACATTTTAGACTGTGAGAATAAACCCATTCATCAAGGAGGTCATTTAGTTCCTGAAAAATTTTTGCAGCTGTGTGACTTTGCCCAAACTTTTTTATATGCAGCAGCACCATCTTCTGGGGTGTCTTTGTTTTTGAAGAACCACAAGAAAACATGACCCAATGAGCGGTAAGGGACATGTAATATATGTTTTGAGTGCTGGTCTACATATCTGTTGTGACATGAATAACCACACCCTCTACAGTTTTAAGTGCAAGCATCACTGTCGCTTTTAAAGCCTGATAAATGTTTGGTATTTCAACATAGGAAAAGTACCTTCGATGAGGAACATTGTAACGGGGCTCTGCTAGTTTCAAGAGCTCCCTAAAATCCTCATGATCTACCAAAGAGTATGGGAGAAGGGCTCCAGCTAACAGTTCACCAGTTCTGTGATTAAGATGAAGGGTCTTTGGATGATTTTTAATCAAGGTATTCTTCCTTTCAAATTCCTGAGACAGTATTAGCTGTTTACAACATGTCCCTGCTGGTTTATTATACACCGTGCTTCGATGGGCAGATGGACGCTGGGATGGTGGACTAGGACTTACACATTCAGTGCCATCACTGGATATGCATCTGGTACTAATGGTGCTGGCATTGGTGGTAACAGTGATCCTAGGGCTGGCAGTGGTTCTGTCCGCATCAAGTTAAGACAATTCAGTATCCATTTCAGATTCCTGACCCTTCTCAAGTGCAGTCTGGAAGACGGAGGACATAGGTTTTAGATGATCAAGCAAAACTGAATGCTTTTTCAGATGGCGTTTAAGAGCTGTAGTGCCAAGACATGACACAACTTTACCATGGCTTACACTCTGTTGACACAGGGAACACATTGCTCTGCATGGATCAGTTTTACTGACAGAGAAATAATTCCACACCTCAGATGTGACAGATTTTGTTCAAGTGCTAGGAAGATAGCTGAAGACTGTTTGCGTCTTTTCACCTGTCCTAACAGAACCCGGGACATGCTCCTTGTTGCTAGAAGAGTGGGCAGAAGACTCTGACGGATTTTCATTGCTGGCCGACACAGAAGTGGTGGATTCAATGGATATGTCCTTTTCATTGCCAACAGTGCCAGGGCCGGCGTTAGGCACCCGCGAACCCCGCGGCCGCGGGGGGCCCCCAAATGTAGCGGGTCAGGCGGCATATGTAGCGGTCTGGCGGCGGGCACCAGCAGCAACACATTAACCAGCCCAGCAGCATACTTTTGTCTGTCTCACCCCACTCCTGCCTGGATCACCACAGCATCCTATAAGAAAATAAATGCTGCCCCCGATCAACATAGCTGAGCAGCATTATTAGTACCTGGCAAGAAAATCGGGCCCGATTTCCGGCGAACGCCAGATCACGCCACGCGGTCCACGCCACCATCCTGCCTTCAGTTCTGTCCTCAGGGAGGTTTCATGTTCCCCATGGTCCTCTGTTGTGCTGCACAGAACGTGCTGACGGGAGGAGGTGCTGAGCTGGAACCAATCACAGGGCTCCAATAGGTCCGTGGCTGTTTATCGCACCTCCTCCAACTCAACTTGAAAATTTCTGTTCCCCCCACAGGTCCGTGTCTGCAGCATAAGTACAGGGAGATGGGAGTCTGGAAAGGTAGAGAGCAGAACAGCAGAGGTAAAAACAAATATTGCAGCTGCTGGAGAGGAGCAATTTTTTTGCAATTTATTCTACTAACTATCTGTTAGAAACGTAATACTTCTAGTGTCTCCAGGTCATTGTGTCTGAAAAATCTTGCAGTAGTTGGATTGATGTACAAAGATTACTGGGGGTTTGTGGAGGGGGAATGGGGAAGGGGGCCCGGGGAGGAGGATGCGGGGGCCCATCGAGGGGCCCCAGTAATGGAGTTTGCTGGGGGCCCCCAAAGTCCTAACACCGGCCCTGAACAGTGCTGGATGTATTTGCAAGTGCACTACCTGATTCATTGTCAGCAGACTTGCTCATTTCACTTTGTTGAGGAAGTAATGATACATTGCAAGACACAACAGTGTCGGACTGAGACAAAGAGCTACTTTCTGAGTCCGAGTCAGAGGGACTTACTGTCACTTGCATTATTACTGCTAATTACATGGATTTTAACAGCATGAACGGCATACCTTATGGCGCCTCTCCGTGTGACCCCAGCAGCTGCACAGGTTTTCTTAAAAGGTCCCCCTTTACCACATTTCACTGTTGCTCTTTTGCTGTTTGTTGAATTTTTATCATGTGAAACATTTTGGTTATTTCTGCTAGCACCAGGATTACCACTACCACCAACACCTGCTCCAACACCAGCACCAGATGCTTCATCTATGTTGGTGTCAGCCATAACAGTACCAGTATACTGCAGTGAACACACCCACACAATTCCTGTGTAAGAAAGCAATGTGATCTGTGATCGCTGGCTACAACTCCAAAATTTTATTTTGGCTATGTGACACTGTGATGCAGTGGACTGAAAGGAATTGAAGAATATGATGGTTTGCAACTAAAGGATCCCAGGTTCAAGGCTTACAGAATGATTGGGCTGCTGGGCATAGGCATACACATAGCAGTCAAGGGGTGCACAGCAGCAGGGTGATGGACTGACCACAAGAGACGGAGTTACACACACAAACTGAGGAAAGAAATTTTTCTGTCTCTCCTCCTAACACGGAAATATATTTTTAGGCTTCTGTCATGTATTTAAGGATAATGCCACCACACAACTGGCCACTGGGCTTCACACGGTAACGCACACTGTATAAGGTACAGTGCAGTCAAGGGGTGCACAACAGCAGGGTGATGGGCTGACCACAAGAGACGGAGTTACATACACTAACTGAAGAAAGAGATTTTTCTGTCTCTCAGCAGCAGGGCTTCTGTCACATATTTAAGGATTACCATCACCACCACACAACTGGTCACTAGGCTGCACATGGTCACACACACTGGGGGTGGGGTACAGTGCAGTCAAAGGGAACAAAGCAGCAGGGCTATCGTCTAGCCACGCCACAGGAGAAAAGCATCAAAAATTGCCTTGTGCTGCTCTTGTATTAGAGGACAGGAGGTGTTTTTTGGGTGAAAGAGGTTTAAGAGGAGAGGATTCCCATTAGCACAGCAGACTTCTGACAAATTCTATTTTTGTTTTGTCACTTAGGGATTTTTTCCCATTGTTGGTTGGCTTTGAAACATCAAATTAATTAACTTCACTTGCCGCATTCAGCCCCTCCCCCAGCCAGCGTGCCCTCTCCCTCCCAGGCCCCACCAGATGGGAGATGAATTAGTCTGACCTAAATTCAGGATTTGGAGAAAGAGCTGCAGTAAGCAGTCTCATCAAGTTACAGGAACTTAAATCTGCTCCTTTCTGTCTTTTTTCCCCTCCCGGTCCCGAGTCCCCAAGCCCCTGCAGTGGGGCCTATACAGTCGGTACTGCTGCAGACTTATCTTTGAGTCCGTTCCGTTCGTCCTTTCTTTCTGTGGCTCCTCCACTCCACCTACTCCTTATTTTCCCCCACCCACCATTCAATTTGTATTTTTTTAGTTGTCAAAGATCGCAGCTTCAGCTTGCAGACAAATGAAGAGAAGAGACAAGAGAATGAGCGCTCTGCACACTAGCAGACTGCGGCTCCTTTGTCTCCTAGCCACGCAGTTTGCTCCACCTCCCAGGCTTCCACAAGGCTTTCCCAACTCAAGTTCAACCACCTGACTGCATATCAGCTGGTCAGGTGGTGAGGTGCTTGGAGTGCAAAATGCGCAAACGCAACCTCAGAGACGGAGTCGTCACTGAAAACAGCTGCCCCCCCCCCATAGCTGTAAGGGACCACCGGGCAGAGTCGGGAGGAGCGTGGGGAGTCGGGAACCCCCCTCACCGAGCTGGTGCTGGGAAGGAGAAGTAAAAGAAAAAGTAAGCTGCCGCCTGCTTCATTACCAATGATTCAAACCCTTTTGCAAATCATCTAGTGTTCGAGTTCTAAATTAGAACTCGAACACCAGGGTTTGAGGAGGGTTCGAATCTTTCTCGAACTAGTTCTGACAACACTAGTGTATTGTATTGTGCAAGTGTATTGCTTCCTGATTACTGTGTATTCTGATGTAACACATATTTATCCTGTACTGTTGCTTTTGTTTACATCTTTGTGTCACCCTTGAAAATAAGTATTTAATGCTGTTGGGTCCTATCCGGTCAACAATTTCAAACAAAAAAAAATCTACTCAGCACTGTGGTGCCAGTGAAGCACTGTGCATTTCCATGTTGGTGATCCAGATTCACTATGCAGACCTTCACACTTATGCTGGGCTGTTGAGGTCCAAGGATACTATGGAGATATCGTTCTCAGATTCCAAGAGGGAGGGTGATGGTGCTTCCACTTAGCTAGAACCTCTTGTGGGGGATGGAGGGAGGTACTGGATGTTGTGGATAACCATACAGTGTCTGCACACACACCCGTGGTCAGACATATGTGGTGCTGCCTTCTCGTCAGTGGGATGTGAGCAGGGAAAAAGTGGGGAAGGAAAAGGGCCACTACCTACTCAGATGACTTGTGTGCACTCCCACGCAGTCAGCTACACAATTGTGCTTGGCTCCACACAGCACAGGGAAAAAACTTCTGGTAAGCCCAGAGGTCACTTATCCACTTCCAGGGCCTACCATTGGAGTTGTGGTTACTGTAAGGTGTCCTATGACAGTTAGTCAGGTTAGGGCTTGCAGCCACATCCTATGAGGCCAGCGGTTAGATCATTGCACAAGACTGAAGCAGCAGGAGCTGGAGAATAGAATGGCAGTTGGGGCTAGAACAGAGAATAAAGATTACGCTGTCATCATCAGCATCATCATCATCACCATCATCATGTAAAGAATAATTCACAGTTGGGTGTGCAGCAATATTGTAATAACAGAACAACCTGGGTGGGCTTTCATCCACACAAGGAGCGAGGTTATCGGAGCATTCAAGCACACCCACAGTGGATTATTACACTTACAGCATATGTGAAATGGTTAAAAGCGTTATAATATCATCTAATGTCCTTCTAAGACCTACTCCAGCAGGACTTCAGCAACATTTTGCACTGGTTCCAATATAACCAACTTAGTCAACGCTAAAAAAACAAAATGGTGTCCATGACCTTCTGGGACCAGTCAGAAACTGGACAGACTCACTTCCCCCATTTTCACCACTCTGCATGGCACACCTCTTGAAGCAGTTCAGTCATTCAAGTACCTTGGGGTGTGGCTAGACAGTAAGCTTGACTTCTCAGCCAACATCAGTGCTATCCATGCAAAACTCCATCCCAAGCTCAGTGCCCTGTACTGCAACAAAGATTGTTTATCTCAGTATGTCCACAGAGAGCTTATTACCAAAATGGTGCTCTCTGTCTTCAGCTATGTGGATGTTGTCTATGTCACCACCCTTTCCACTTCCCTCACCTGACTGGACACTCTCTGCAACTCCTTCTGCCATTTTGCTACAAATCCTCCCTCTACCCTCTCATCACCAAGCTCACTGTACCTCCCTCATATCCAAATACTGGTTTGGTTCTCTTCTGTCATCCTTCTCCTCTCACAGCTTACCCCTGTATCCTGTTCCCTCCATTCTAGGGACCTTCACAGTTTTGTCACTCCTCACCTTCGCTCCTCTGATGGGTAATTTGTCTTCTTCTACTGACTTCCCTCACTCTGGAAATAACTTCCCTCCTGCCTTCACCTCTTCCTATCCCATGGCTCCCCCAAGTACCAATTGAAACATCAACCATTCCCCACCTCTCACTGTTACCCACCCTCCTGATACCGCCACCGCTGAGCCTTATCTATCATGGTAAGCAGCTGGCTGGGTCCCCACTCCTGCCTTGGGTTACCTTCCACACCACTGCAGTTTTCTCCCTCCTTTATGAGGTCGAGCAGTAACTCGCCACTCAGGTCAATCTCCAGTTGTCAATATATACAATAATGTATGGGGGTGAGTGTATAATGAGAACTTATGTGCACCCGAGGTGTGGGATGCTTCATAAACCCCGAGTGCGAAGCCCGAGCGGTTTATATGAGCATCCCACACCTCGGTGCACATAATTTCATTTATTCACTCACCTATGCATTGTTTTATTGTAATTGCTGGGAGGTTTTCCCAGCATCACTTTGTTAAAAGTAGTAGAAGTGTGACTTGTGTGCAGCTACTGTTTAAAAAATCAGTTTACTGTTTTGAGCCCCAGGGGTTAGATGCATTTTATTTATTTTTTTACTTTCACCAATACAAAAAAGGAAAAAATAAACAGCTTTCATGGTTTGCTACCTGATGTGAGGGATTGGGAATAAGAGGGCCATGTCTGTGCTGTCGCGATGATCATCGCTCATTTTTTGAAGACGACTGGGGAAGGCAGCTATATTTGAAATTCACTCCTGATGGCAAATGTTAATATATGACTGGAAATTTGCTTCAAATTGAACTGTTTAATCCATGCTGATTTTGCTGTGTTGTATGCCGCAGTCGTAGTTCATGAAGCAGCAGTTCTGGGATCGACGATCGAGGAAAAAAGCGAGGCATGCGCAGTATGTGAGAAACCGGGCGTGTGTTCAATCAAGTTATAACCTCATGTGGTTATAACGATGAATTATAACCCAGTTTCTCAATGGGAGAAAACACTCCCCAGTTATTACATTGTTTTTATTCACCAAGTATTGCTGCCACTTCTGAATTTGTACTTGCTAGGTGCTGTTATTGAACTCTGATGCACTTTATTCTCTGCAAATACAACTTTGCATTTATTGAAATTTTTTGTACTAATTTTTTTATTGAATTTTGTTCAGATATTTTGCTACTGTGTATTGTGCTGCTGTTCTTTCCACTGTTCCCCTCCCCAGGTCACAGTTGGAAATGAGTCTTGGCTTAGCGTGCCACTCTGGGTTACCAATTTTCAAACAAATAAACAAACGTGTACTAAAGTATAATAAATCTGCAGTAGCATTTCAAGGAGATCTTACTTTGAGGACAGGCCACACCAATAGGACTGAGCCACCAGGTGTTAGGACCACACAGAAAACTTCTAGCTAGCAGTCTATCACGGTGGACTGCCCCCCCCCCCGCCAATGTCAGTCAGCTGACATCAGCCTAACCTATGTAGGAAGGTGGTCCCCTGCCTACCTCAATTCTTTTTTTGCTGTTGATCCTGCACGTCAGACCTTAGCGGATGCTGCAGCTACAGTCTACTGCCCTTTCCCACACTTAACGTGCTTTTTTATTTTTTTGTTTTTCTGTAGTGTAAAACATTGAATTTTCGGTGTTCTCATCAACGAGTTTGTCTTCTCCACCAGCATCGTCTTCTGACTGCTCCTCGAAGTGTGCCTGCAGCAAATCGATCCCTGAAAAGGATGGCCACTCTACATGTCTCATCTGCCTAGGCCCCAGCCATGACACTGAAGCCTGCCAGTTTTGTCAGAAATTCAACCAGGCCACTCTGAGACATTGTTTAGAAACTCTGGAGAGTCACCTTTTGAAGCAGAAGTTTGTCATGATAGAGAAGGAGCTGCTGGCCAGGAGCTCTTCGGTCTTGCCAGCACGGTCCTCTGGGGCCTCTTCATCTTCTCATAAGGAAATGTCTGGGAAGCATAAGCACCAGGATAAACACCGGGACCGGACCTGGTCAGCTTCCCCACAAACTGTCGACCGCAACAGGGTCATCCCCTGTGGGGGGTCAGCTCCTTCAGCCCCACCAGCCCTCACTTCCTCCGGGCTTCCGGTGGCTCCCCTGCCCACCCTTATTTCTATTTCAGGCAGCAGCTCTTTGGGGCAGGGGACTTTGTCTCCTACCTCCAGCCCCTGATGCTCAGGCCCATATCTTTCATGGACTCTCAACCAGGGGGCTTGGCTGGTGTTCGTCTATTGAGTGTTGGCTCTACAACCATTGACCCCCTGGCCACGGTGTTGCCTTCATCAACTCCCATCACTGGGACCGACGTCAGTCCTGCCAGGCAATGCCTGCAGCAGGCCACCACCATCTCTTCCTCAGCAGCATCGTCTCTGTCCTTAATTAAGGGGTTTGCATCCCCTCAGGTGTCAGCTTCTCCAGCTGGGCTAGTGCTGGTGGATCCGTTGCCCAGGTGCTCTAGATCATCACCTGCTGGGCCACCGCCAGTGGTGTCGCAGCCCCAGCCTACAGGCCTGACTCTGTTGTTGCCCCTGCCGCAACCTGTGCTGCAGCTGATGCCTGTTGCTAGATCCTCACTCAGCGCTGGGTGGACCAATGCCGAGGTACCCTTTGCCAGGTCCCCAGTCATCGTGCCCTTCCATGGCGTTGCCTATTTTATTCCTGCTGGTGTATAATATAGCACACCAGGTGGATTATAATGCTCTTTTTTCGGTGTGGTGGTCCTTCATGCAAAAGCAGACCTCTGCCCCTCAGGGCCCGCCTGTAGCTTCCCCCCTCCACCCTCTCCAGGATCCCCAGCCCCAGAATCCAGATCGGGCTGGTTTGAATGAACCCCGTACATCTGGGTCCTCAGGGACTTGACCTGATTTTTGTTCAGGTTCTAGAAGGGATGATCACTGGCCCCCAGCATCTGTCCCAGCTAGTGATACCACCGAGGATGACTCGGACTCTTCTGTGTCTTCCTCTTCTGGGGAGTTTTCAGAGGGGAATGATCAGGCTAAAGAGATAGGGGAGAAAGGGGAAATTGTTTAATCAAGAAAGGCACACTAAGCTGAAGCTTGTTTCCAGGTGTGACCCGGGAGCACAAGGAAGTTGTGACTTTCTCAGGGTCACACAGTATGCAAGTGGGAGCTGTGGGATTCAAACCCAGGTCTCCAGGTTTGCAGCCCAGAGCCTTAAACCACTACACTATCCTGCTTCCCAGGTGCCCAGATCCCCCCCCCCCCGATGATCCATCTTTTATGGATGTCATGCCCCATATCCAGTCCATTATGGGCAAGGCCACTGATTTTCATTTTTTTACTGGAAAACCTGGCAAAATTCTGGAATTAAAGCTGCCGAAACACCGTTAAAAACAAAGATTTAATGGAATCTGGCATTTTATATCAGATCAGTAAATCTATAAAACTTGTATTTTGCTTATAATTGCTTTCTGTACTATTTTCAATTTGCTTTATATAGTGCTCTGTATATTAAGCCTTCTTTTATTCTGATTATTTATGCACATACTAAAAGAATGACATTAGAATCCCAGTAAATTCCATAAAGTAGAGTAACAATCACTGGTGCAATTCCGGAATCTGATGTCTTGAAAATGGAATTTCATTGTTTTAATCACCGTAAATCAGTGGCCTTGATTATGGGCTGGGTTACAGAGGAGCAGGACCCAGAGAGACACCATTTGGCTATCTACTTGCGGCAGCGGGATGCCCTCCCAGTGGTGGTGCCTCCTTTGACTCTTATGAGGATGTCACTAAGGTGGCCTGGAACCACCCTTCTACCACCCCTCCTCTGCCTAAGAATACAGACCACCTTTACCATGCTGTGGCTGGCAAGCCTTTTCTAGGGAGCCACCCTAAGATGGATTCAGTGGTAGCTGATGCAGCACATGACGTACTAAGAAGCCCCAGCGTCTTAGTACCCTTCCTCTGCAGCTGGATCACCTGGACAAATGTGATTTTGTCTTCAGTACTCTGGCTATCCGGGCCATAAATTATCTGGCCCACATGGTCTAATACCAAAATGTTCTTTGAGACCAAGCCAGGGATCTGGTACAGACTTTACCTGAGGACCCCACTAAGATGCAGCTTGCCCAGCTTATGAAGTTGGGCTCGGATGTTGGCAATCATGTCCTCTGGGCAGCCTATGATGCTGTTGATGCCTCTGGACAGCTACTGGGGTCATCTCCAGTGCCATTCTTGGCTCTGGTTATCTGGCTTTGCCTCGGACATGCAGGCCAGCATTTTGGATGCCTCCTTCTGGGGAGAGATCCTTTTGGGGGGGTGTCCAGGACAGTGAAGAAAGGAGGGTTACTAGTGGGGTACCGCAGGGTTCAGTACTGTGACCGGTCCTTTTTAGTGTCTTTATAAGTGACATTGCAGAGGAACTGGAAGGAAAAGTATGTCTCTTTGCAGATGACACAAAGATCTGCAACAGGGTCGATGCACAAGATGGAGTGGAAAGGATGAGAAGGGACTTGGCAAGGCTGGAGGAATGGTCAGATGTATGGCAGCTTAGATTCAATGCAAAGAAGTGAAAGGTAATGCACCTGGGGAAAAAAAAACCGAGGGGAAGAGTACACATTGGGGGTGAAATACTGACAACAACAAAAATGGAAAGGGACCTGGGGGTAATTATATCAGATGACCTAAAAGTGGGCAAGCAATGTGAGAAGGCAGTAAGGAAGGCTCGGGAGATATTGGGATGCATAAGGAGAGGCATCAACAGTAGAAAACAGGAAGTTATTATCCCTTTGTACAGACAGTTGGTGAGACCCCATCTGGAGTACTGTGTGCAGTTCTGGAGACCCCATCTCTGCAAAGACATAGACAGGGTGGAGGCTGTCCAGAGGAGAGCAACCAAAATGGTGCAGAGTCTGCACCAGAAGACATGCAGAGAGAGACTAAAGGAGCTTAATATGTATACCCTTGACGAAAGGGACATGATAGAAACTTTTAAGTATCTCAAGGGAATCAACAGAGTCCAAGAGGGTGGTATCTTTCAGAAAAAGAGATGTGCAAGAACAAGGGGGCACAATTTGATGATAGAGGTGGGACGGCTCAGAGGTAATATGAGGAAGTATTTTTTCACAGAGAGGGTTGTGGATGCATGGAACAGCCTTCCTGAGGAGGTCGTGGAGTCAAGAACAGTAGTGGAATTCAAGAATGCATGGGACAAACATGAGGCAGTTCTAGTAGGGGGGTAGGAGGAAGTAGGCTGTTGGTTAACTAGGATCTGCAACTTATCCATCAGGTAGGAAAATGGGCAGACTAAGTGGGCCAAGCGGTCCTTATCTGCTGTCAAATTCTATGTTTCTATCATTTCTACCCTGCAGGAGTCAGGGCAGGCCCTCAAGTTGATCCATTCGCTCTATCACATCCAGTTTAGAGCAGGCTAACATCAGCCCTTTTGCAGGTCCTCGCACAAGCAATCTCGAAACCAGCCTGCCAAGGGTCAGCACAAGCCTAAGGCCATAGCAGCTGCTGCCACTGTCAGGGCTCCCACGGCCCCCCTACATGCGTTTGACCCTACCTCCTGACTACTTAGCTGACCCCCCCGGCCAAGGATCCAAGGGAGGTGGTTGGGATTTGGTTCTCCCTTCACCTAGAGGGGTGGCCGAGGGTGACCACAGACAACTGGGTGCTCCAGATCATAGCTCACGGCCACACTCTGGAGTTCGTAGAGCGGCCACCTGGAAATCCTCCTGTCCACTCCCACTACTTCCCCGCACACCTGTCTCTGGTTTGGGAGGAAATTCAGGCTCTTCTTCAAAAAGGAGCCATAGAGCCCATCCCTCAGGCTCAATGGGGAAGGGGGTTTTACTCCAACCATTTCCTTATCCCCAAGAAGACTGGGGATCTCTAGGCCATCCTGGAACTGAGCCATCTGAATCTGTACAGAGTACAAGCACTTCAGGATTGCCACTCTTCAGGGGTTGTTACCCCTCCTGCACCAGGGGGACTGGCTCTGTTCCCTGGACATGCAGGATGCTTACTTGCACATACAGATCTTTCCTGCCCATTATCATTTCCTCCACTTCCACTTTCAGGTGGCCCATTTCCAATTCCTGGCCCCTCCCTTTTGGTCTCTTCTTGGCCCCCAGGGTATTAACTAAATGCCTGGCAGTGGTAGCAGCCACATTGTGAAGGCAAGGTTTCTATCTGTTTCCCTACCTGGACAACTGGCTGTTAGCAGCCCCCTCCAGGGACCATTTAGTTCAGACCCTGGAATACACCTTCCATCTCTTCTAGGATCTGGGGATCGCTATAAATCTGCCAAAATCCTACCTCTCCCCTTGCCAGCACCTTCAGTAAGTAGGCGCGGTCCTGAACACCAGCCAGGGCAAGGCTTTCTTTCCCAGGGACAGAGCGGTGTGACTGATGGAGCAGGCCCATCTGGCTTCCTCCAATCGGCAGGTCCCCACCAGGGTTTTCCTACACCTTCTGGGTCACATGGCAGGGGCAAATTGTCATAGTTCCTCTGGCCCACCTGCATATGCAGATTCCTCAGTGGACCTTGAGAATCCCTTGGGATCAACTCACGGATGACCTGGACCAGTTGGTTCTGGTCTCCGACCCGGTCTGGAGGGTTCTGTCGTGATGGCTCAATTTGGCTAACCTCATTCGGAGGCTCTCTTTTCAGCTCTGAACCTCACTAACATTTGCTCATGATACACATCTGGCCTGGGCTGGGGGATTCATCTGGCTAATCACCAGACCCAGGGTACCTGGACGGATGTAGAGCAGGGTCTTTATATCAACATCCTGGAGATGTGGGTGGTTCTTTATGCCCTGCAGACCTTTCAGACTCGTCTCCTCTCAGGTCTGCTGCTGGTGCAGATGGAGTGGTGTGTGTGTGTGTGTGTGTGTGTGTGTGTGTGCGCGTTGTACTACATCAATGAACGGGGGGGGCCCATTCTTACCCCTGTGTTGGGAAGTGATGAGAGTCTGGTATTGGGACATTGAGCACAGTCTGGAGCTCTCAGCCATTCATATTTCAGGTGTTCAAAACATCTTGGCCGACAGCCTCAGCCACTCCAGGTGGTGGGCTCACAGAGTGGGAGCTTCTAACCTCTGTGGTCAAAGATCTCTTTGACAGGTGGGGCCATGCAGAGTTGGACCTCTTTGTATCCTCATTCAATGCATAACTGCTGCTTTTTTGCTCGCTTGATCCTGGGCCTGGAATTTTCTGGTGAGATGCATTCTCCCTTTCCCAGAAGGGGAGATTTCTGTATGCCTTCCCTCCAGAGGGTTCTGCTCAAGCTCCAGTTGGAAGGGGCAGAGATGATTCTCATAGCCCCCTTCTGACCATGCCAGATTTTGTTCCCCTTGCTGCAACAGCTGGTGTTGGAGCCTCCGGTGCCTCTGCCCCTGTGCACCTGCTTGCTCTCCAACAGAACTGGGGCACCCTAGTCCATCTGGACCTCAAGTTCCTGCATCTCCATGCGTGGCTCTTGCAGACCTAGTCATTGACCACTTTAGGGTATCCTCTAGGGTCCCAGATGTTCTGGTGGCTGCAAGGAAACCCTCCACCAGGGCCACTTATGCTATGAAATGGAAGCGCTTCAACATTTAGGCCAGTGCTTGCCATTTGGATCCTTTCACCTACCCGGTGAATCAGGTGTTGGAGTACCTCCTTTCCCTTTCAGATTCTGGCCTGTGGTACTCCTCTCTTAAGGTGCACCTGTCTGCCATCTCTGCGTACCATGCACATATTGAGGGCAAAGCTGTTGCCCAGCTTGGAGTGTCCCACACATTCCTATGGGGTATTTTGCATCTGAAGCCTCCAATTCAGGACCCTGTCCCTCCATGGGAGCTCAACTTTATGTTGAAGAAACTCACTTTACCTCTCTTTGAACCAGCCGTGAGTTGCGATCTTCGCTTCTGTTATGGAAAGTGCCTTTTTAGTTGCTGTTACTTCTATTTGAAGTATTTCTGAGCTCCAGGCTCTTATGTGTAAGGAGTCTTATTTGATTTTCCACACAGACAGTGTGTCTTTGCATACTAATCCTTAGTTCTTACTTAAGGTAGTGTCTGAATTTACTTTAAATCAATCCATCTACCTGCCAGTTTATTTTCCTAAGTATTCTAATCAGGGGAAGCATTGCTCCATACGCTGGGTGTACACAGAATGTTGCGGTACTACACAAACTGCATGCGGCCTTTCAGAAAATCTGAACAGTTGCTTGTTTCATTCACCGCTGAGAGAGGGGGTACTCCTGTTTCCAAACAGTGTTTGTCTAAGTGGCTAGTGAATTGTGTTGTTTATTGCTACTTCAAGTACAACAAACCCCTTCCGGGGGTGGCCAAAGTCCTTTCTTTCAGGGGTATGGTTGCCTCCACAGCTTGCTTCAGAAATGTGTCTGCTGCTGACATCTGTGCAGCTGCAACATGGAGTTCTGTTCACACTTTCACCAAGCATTACATTCTGGACATCGCCTCTCATTACAGGGCAGATTTCAGCCTGGCAGTTCTTCAGGGCCTTCTCTCCCCTGAGCTCTTGGCTGCTGATCCGTCCTCCTCCCAGTGATGTAATCCTGGTGATACCCAGTACTGCTTGCAACGCTGTCCTACTGATGAGGCCTGCTGCAAGAGCCTTCCTCGGGGTAAGATAGTACAGTTACGTAAGAACTTACCGTAACAGATCTTAGAGAGAAGCTCTTGCAGTAGGCCCCGCTTTCCCTCCCTCCTTCCCCCTGCTGCTCTTTTTCTCTTGCACTACTTATGCCTTTCTTTTGGCTCTTGGGGAAACCTCCTCGGTTCTCCTTTAGCTTCTCATATAGGGTCTCCAGCGGGAGAACTGAGGTGGGTGTGGGGGACCGCTCTCTTATACAGACTAGGCTGATGTCAGCTGATGGACATCGTGGGGGGGTCCCCTGTGATAGGCTGCTAGCTAGACGTTTTCTGGGTGGTCCTAGCACCTGGTGGCTTAGGCCTACCAGTGTGGCCTGCTGCAAGAGCTTCTCTCAAAGATCTACTGTTATGGTAAGTTCTTATGTAACTGTACTTTAGAAGGCCTCAGAGCAGTCCAACATACAAACTTTAAGTAATGGGAACAAATTAAGTTTACAAAAACAGATTTGAATGTGTTAAGTAATAAAAAATGGAATGTCCTAAAATTCCAGTTCTGGAGGGAATGTTGTATAACCAGAGTTCTGCTTATGCCAACTTTGAGGGTTTTCTTGGAAACCTGAAAATTTATTTAACAGAGAAGAGAAGCATTGCCGCATCCCCTTCATATTTACGTGCACCCTATTTTCTGTCTTTACATATTTTTCTCTCTTTTTCCATCTGCCTGGTCTTTAAAATTAGCTTTGCATATAGCTTCTCTCTTGGGTTGTTACAGAAGTTCAAACTAGCGACCTAGATGCATAGATTCTGATGACAGATAAATACTCATTAGTCTGTTCAGTCCGCCCACTTCCTACATAATCCATATCTGACCTGATGTTGGACCCGTAGATACTGGGCCTCTTGCCTTTCCAGTGCTCCATCGCTCCTTCCCAGATTGTCCATCCTTCTCTTCTCTCTTAGGTTGTACTATCCCTCTGTGCCTATCCTATCCATCTTTAAAACTAGTCACTGATTTGGCTTCTGCTGCCAGCTTTGATAGACTTTTACACATGTCCACCACTCTTTCCATTGTGGAGGGGTTGTGGCATAACAGATGGACCAGAACTTCAGGTTCAACACACAATCTCTGTGTGATGTTTATTCAAAATACAGGAAATAAGCTTCTGCAATGCCATATCCCTTCTTCAGTACATCAGTTTGCAGCAGTAGACTATGAATTTCCTTTCTCTGCACTTAGCTAACACCTCCTGACACTGATCTCTGATCTAACCACTTTTCAGTGAAAACCCTTCATCCCTATGTGGGCCCATTTGCTTGGGTAGTGGGACCAAAAAAAAAAAAAAAAAAAACACAAGCTGAAAACAAAGAACTTCAGTACAGAAACACTGAAAAATGGGTTGCCCCAAAGGGCATCGGCAACAAATCAAGTTTCAAAGAAAAAAAATCATCATACATATGTCTAATGCAAAGCAGCATGGGATATATGCAAATCACCATGAAATGTCATACTTGTTCAGTTTACAGCAATTTACATGCATTTTAAATAGCACAACTAACTTAATTTCTATAATAGTCACCTAGTACTTTTTACCATTATCAAAAACTCCTAGTGCCATGGTATTTTCAACATTTACTTGTTTCGTAAACATAAGGTATATTATGACATAGTGCTATTGCATACTAAATCCAACAATGATAAACACAACCTGTTTTACGTATGCATGGCAGTCACGACAATAACCTCCCTGTATGAGGACCTGAGAGGGAAAAGGAAAATTCAAGAGGACACTATAGCATAGTCAAGAAAGGGGAGGGGGTGCCCATAGGAGGCCAACCTTATGGACTAGAAATTGTAAAGGATAGATTAGCCTAAGAAACAGAAGAACTGTTGCAAAAGATTTAAGAAAAGGTCAGTCCTCAAGAGTGGCAGGAGCTCCCTGTCACATATCCCCCACCTTAAGCAGGAAGCAGTTATTGCAGACTACTTACCACCTTCCTGTCCCAGGAAGGGATGGAGCTTTCACCCGTCCAACTTTAGAAGCTCTGTCTCAGGGTCCCTATTAACGATAAATATTCTATCATAAACATAGTAGACATGTTTCTTTACCCTGAGGCATTAACAGATTTCTCAAGAGACTAACGGTACTTTCCCTGAACTATCTCCTTTTAGGGAAAGTATGTCACATTTCTTAACCAAAAAATCTGGATGGATGTAAAGTCCAGTACCATAGAAACAATTTGTCTGGGGTGAGTAATTATCTGCTCCAACCCCACCAGACACATCAGTTTTAAGCAGGGGCCCAGTTCTAGGTTCAGCCCCTCTACATAAACCCACTATGTCTCTTGATTCATTTGCTACAGACAGACACCTGAGGGTGAACACTCTTTTGATGTTACCCCAACACAAGTTCCAATCCATTTTTCGCCCACCTCCTCGTTTGTAAGTTTTTCATCAGAAAAATAAAACACATGTACCACCTCCTTGATCTTAACATATTGGCAATATTAGCATCTTTAGCCTGCAGTATGCCCCAGTCAGTACTGTTACTAGATTATGCTGCATCAATACAAGAAAAAGTCCCTTCAGCCTCATAGGCTTCTTCTTGCTTGGAGTCTTCAACCCCAGCACAATATCACTAAGCACAATCTTACCTGGGGTCTCACATTCAAGTTCCATACTTGCATCTCCAACCTCCAACAGGTAACATCCTGGGAACGCAGGAAACAAATTAATATCCTGTTCAGTCAGGGAGTCCTCCTCAAACTGAGCCCATGAAGAATCCTCCTCCAATTCTTTATCCAGACTCTCTGGCAGGAACCTCTCGAGCACCTGACACCACTGTTCCACCTCTCTGCATAGTCAGTCTGCCTCCAGCCATTGCCCACTCATCCAGTGGATCATCCTCATCAGGGTCTTCACCTCCGGGGTGTTGTCTCTTGCTCCTCCGGTCTGTCTCGACCTGCATCTCTTTGAGCATTAAAGAGGACACTATAGCATAGTCAAGAAAGGGAAGGGGGTGCCCATAGATGGCCAATCTTATGGACTAGAGATTGTAAAGAATAGATTAGGCTAAGAAATAGAACTGTTGCAACAGATTTAAGAAAAGGTCAGTCCTCAAGAGTGACAGAAGCTCCCTGTCACATCCATGAAGTTCTTCCTAATATCACTTTTGAATGCCCCCCCAACACCAATGTCCACCTGTGGCCTCTGGTTACCGTGTTTTCAGTCCACACAAATAGTTCCCTGCAGTTTATCCTATTGATACCCATTAAGGACTTGCAAGTTTTAGTCATGTCTCCACGCTCCCTTTTGGCCTTGTAAAAGTTCATGTTCAGGTTTTCCAGCCTGTCCTTATACATTCTCCCCTGCTGCCCCTGTGTCATTTTTGTAGCCTTCTCCTGAACCCTCCTCAAGTAATCCCTGTCCTTTGTGAGGTGGAGCTTCCTTTCCTTAAGTAGGCTCAGTACTTCAGGTGTGGTCTCAACGTAGACCAGTAGAGGGGAAGAATTAACGCCTTCCTTCAGCTGGTGAACACCCTAATTACTCCAGCATTCTGCTCACCCTCCCCATATGCTTTGATGCATTGGACTAAGGACTTAAAAGAGCAACTCTCCACTATAATAAAAAGCTTAAACCCACTAGATTTACACCAGTTATGACTTAACTTTAGTGTTTTCTAGTTATTTTTTTTTTTTTTTATTTTCCCCGCTGTTGATGTACTAAATATTGCAGGTCATGCAGGACTTGGTTTATAGTGTCTTTCAAAATGTATCTGATTCTCCCCTGCTGACCTCACAGTTGTTGTTTGTTACATTACAGTCTGCTAACATTGTGAGCATTATGATGTCATAAACAAAAACACTGTGAGGTTTAACATGGGGAGAGGCAAATGCTTTTTATACAGACATTTTGGATAGACTACAGTAGCACCACTACAGTAGTACCAAGATGTACTGTAAACCTTGGAAAGCAACCTTGCCAGTGAAAAAATAGTGTTCTCTGGCACACTGTTGTAACCCCTAGATGGCGCTATCCCAGGGGCTACTACCCCTGCCTGATTTGCCACTAACAGGTTGAGGGGCCTGGATCCAATGGCGGGTGCCTCCACCCAGAGGTCAGGGTTTGCAATAGTTAAACTAACTTGGTCACAGCCCTCTGGGACACTGCAACCCCCCTTTCTTCCCACTAGTGGCCCACACAATATCTCAGAATTACCTTCACAGTATACACTTACCCCCAGGTCTGGTTCCGGCACTGGGACCTCCTGTGAAATGAGATACAGTGCAACAATCACAGTACAGTACTTTAACATAGACAAATACCTCAGGCAGTATAACTTTGCTGAAACAAGCAGCTCTGATTTATTTAGGGGATATAACAAGGACAGGGGAAAATCAGGTTAATTAGCTTATCACTCTAATAATCTACCTATGGCTCTGTTCACAGGCCTATCCCTATCAGTTACTGTCCAGGTACCCAAGCCCTAGTGGCTAGTCAAACACGTGGCAGCTGGTAGGGCCCTTTCACACAGAGAAAAGGAGAATTAAACAGTCAGCAGTACAGTAATTCCATTTGGATTTAATGTGGCAATTCAACAGGGAGCGACCCTGAATTAGTACTCATGACCTCCAAATAAGATAGGGTCCTTCAATGTCAGCAGGGCTCACTTGAGGTACACAAACCTCTTCACACATCCATATAAAAGAAAGCACTATACCAGGCAGGCTGCATCTGTATCCGATCGCAATTACTGCACAATACCGGGAGAACACAGCAGATTCAGTTCCTGACAGACCGGAGTGCAATTTTCAGCAATTCCTCCAGTCTTCTACAGGGTGAGCCTGGTTTCACTCTTCAGATATCCTTTGATTCTTTTCACAGGACGGATTCAGTCCTAACAAGCTGTTACACAAGCTGCAGACCGGAACTCTGGGCCTTACACGCTTTTTTGACTAAAACTGCACACTGAAAAAGCACAGGGCTCCTTCCTTCTTCACTGCCAAAGCTCAACTGAAACTCCAACCGACAAAACCGGGCACTTCCTTTGAGTTCCTCCCAGTTCTTGACTGGATTGGCTGTCACTCACAATAGACTGCTGCTGTTGGTCCAAAAAGGCACTGAAGTCTAAACTCATCTCCCAGAGTCACTGCCCATACAATCCTCTTGTGGCTGGCTCAGATTATGAGTCCAAGTTCTGATTCGTCCAAGGCACCATTTTAGAGCTAGCTTACCCCACACTGATTTGGTCCAGTTCAGCAGTTCAAAACTAGAATGGGGAACTAGCAGACACAGTTCTGACTGCAAAGAAAGCAGGTTAGACAAACTGTAATTTCATTATTACTCTAAATAATTTCTGGCAAACAGTTACATCTTTCAGATAGGTTCCTTTGCACTCCTAGTGACTGCAAAATGAAGTGAATTAGCAGCAGCTTGAGTGGTACTCAATCAAAGAAACACACAGTCCCCCATACAAACTAATTATGTCTACAAGCAGACAGCTCTTAAAGAGACAGTACCAGAGGTTCTAAAAACACTCACTGATAAATGGCTTAAACGCCAAACACCATTCAGGCTTGGAGCATTCAAGCAAGCTCCTGGAAGTCTTTTGGGAACCCCCCATTTGCAGGGGGGTTACACCGTAATAACAGAAATATCATATTTATGAAAGTACATGCTGAAGTGCAGAGTTGCTCTTTAAGGTTGTCGCTGATAATGACTACCAAGTCCCTTACTTTAACACTCAACCAATCTCTCTTCCTCCACAGTCGAATAATGAGTTCTGAAGTTTAGTATACCAATATGCTTAACCTTACATTTCTTGGAACTGAAGTGGCCAAACCTTAGACCACTTCCCCAGCCTTTCTGCATCCCTTTTGATCCCATTATTCTATCTTCTGTGTCCACTTTCCCACAGATCCTGGTGTCATCAGAAAAGAGGCAGATCTTGCTCTGTATAATCTCTACTGTATCACATATGAAGATGCTAAACAACACTGACCCCAGGACCAATCCCTGTAGCACCGTCCTGGTAACCCTTCTGGCCTGCAAGAATTTTCCTTTTAACTACCACCTACTGAGTTCCACCCCCAACCAGCTCTCTGTCCATCTGGTGAGTTTGTTCCCCATCCCTAGATCTCCTGTTTTTTTTTTTGTTTGTTTTTTTAACCAGCCTTCTGTGTGGTACAGAGACCAAGGCATTGCTGAACTCCAAGTATAGCACATCAACTACTTGTCCCCATCAACTGCCTTTGTAACTCATTCAAAAAAGTCAATCAGGTTAGTCTGTCATGACTTTCCTGCCACAAATCCATGTTGCTCTTGTCCTGTATTCTGTTAGTCTCCAGGAATTCAGAAGGACTCCTTTTTGATGGTTGCCAGTAGATTCCCTACTGTTGAAGTCCGACTTGCTCGCTTGTAGTTTCCCAGGTCAGCTCTGTGCCAACTCTTGTGGACTGGCACCACATAAGCTACTATATAATCCACAATATCGGTTGCAATTACACAGACTGCTGAAGTTGATACTGTTGTGTGCATCAGTTGCTACCTCGGCAAAAGCGGATCATGTTTAGGAGCTGCTCTGTTTTCATCAATGTAGCTGCCAGGCAAGTTCCACCATCAGGAGCCACTGACTGATTGGAACTGATGCCATTGGTTAGAGCACCTATAATGGCACACAAAGAGGACTACAGAGCTGGTTTTAAAGAACAAGGTGACAGAAACTAATCAATAAAAGAAACACATACTGTATACAGTAGAAGGAGAACAGGGGGTAATTAAACATAAACTTGGGATTATACAATGGGATTATGCAATGAAGTAAATCCAAATGCCCAGTCCCTGCAATCTGATTGGTTGTCTGGCACCTTTTCAACATGATAAATCCTCCATTGTACCCACTGGAAAAGGTTCCAGCCAACTAAATCTCCTGCCACCTAACAAATATCACTGCTGCCAGCCAACTTCAAACAAACTGCCGCCATTTTTAAATGCCGCTTATGCTACATACCGGCAGTAAATTAAAAACTAAAAAGAGCACTTCATTCCATGTAATTCATACCAATGAGCTCAAAAACATGTTTACTGAAGAAAACTAGCCATCCACTACTGAAATATTACCCGATAAAACAGTTCCCCACACTCAGTTGCCACCCCCTGACTCCTACTGTAGCGGTAAACACGGCCGTACTAAACACTAACTTGACAGCCCCACTCAGTGCGAACATCCATGTTCACTTTTTTTCTCCTGTAAGCCCTTCGAACTTATGAAATGCAAAACCTCCAAACGTCAACCTGCCAGACTTTCATCTCACACACGCCACTACCCTGCCGCTTAACTCACTTATGGGACAGGACACAGAGGGATTAAAAAAAGTAAAGCAACATGGGGGGGGGCATCACTCTACCTAGCAACAAGAAACTTTTTTTTTTTTTTTGGCGGAGCAATAAAATAAAAAAAAAATGTAAAAAGCAAACAAAAAGTATTTCAATATTTTTTTCTCACCAAAAAAAGAGGGCCATTGTATAATAGCAATATACCCCTCCAGGGAGTGGGTATACTGGTGTATTTACCATGCCTGGCATGGTTAAATCACTTGGCTGTGCCTCATGACCGAACCACACCAGGCGTGGTAAAGTCATCAGTATACCCACTCCCTGCAGAGGTATATTGCTTAAATATCTATACTGCAATGCTTTCCTTCCTTTTAAGTTCTCCCACTCTACTCATAAGATCCTCCCAACTACCTGGTGCGTGCATAGCATGTGTCCACAGTTCTCTGTGGCTTCTCAGTCCTGAGCTTTGTGGCCAGAGTCTAAAGTTTCTGCAGCCCAATTCGCTCATTCATATGGCATATTTCTGTACAGCAATGGCTAACATTCCTTGTGATATTTTTTTTTTTTTGCCAGGCATCCCCTAGCCCTGCGAATGGGCTTGCCAGTTTCTGGCAATCTGTCCCCTCATACTCTGAGATGCCCCCGCCCCCCTCCACCTGAGTGGGGCCGTCAGTGGTGGAACTAACGTGGCCAAAGGGGATGGCACCAGAGCTAGCTCATAAGCGGGAGCTGGCATTTTTCTGCTGTAGTTCCTTGGGGGCAGGAAGGTGCAATGATGGCCCGCGGCCGTC
Organism: Neoceratodus forsteri; assembly: GCA_016271365.2. Taxonomy (NCBI): domain Eukaryota; kingdom Metazoa; phylum Chordata; order Ceratodontiformes; family Ceratodontidae; genus Neoceratodus; species Neoceratodus forsteri. The sequence continues at coordinate 1,193,470,012 of CM028130.1, read as the reverse complement.
CTGCCCCCCCCCGTGCATGCTGGCACTTACCATTGTGGTACCCCTGGTCTCCGCTGGGGTCCATAGTGCATCAGACACTCTACCCCACCTCTCCCCAAAGTAGGAGAGCAGTCCAGCGGATGCTCTATCCTACTCCCCCCATCCGGCACTTAGACTCCCAGATCCATTCCTGAACCCAGGTCGTCAGCATCGCAAATGGCAGCCATGCCTCTGCATCAGTGGGCCGGCCCACATTACATGTAATATTATTAATGACATCAACTATTGAACATGGGGAGGGTACTCTAGCGCAAACAAAGAATGGAAGAGAGATGTGAATCCTAGTAAGCCAGTACAGTGGATTCCGATTATATGCACACCTATTTTGCAACAGCAAAATGTGCATATAAGCAGAATTTGCATATAGCCAAAATTGAATGTAGGCCAGCTTGGTGGTTCCATGAAATCGAGTTATGGCAGCTCTCCATGAGTCCAGGAGCCGCAGTTGGTCGGCAGCAATGAGGGCTCTGTTTGCTTCATTTGCTTTTAAATAAAGAAAAAAGTATCTCTAGTCCCTCTTTGGCAGAAAAGCAGAGTCGTGGTGGCGAGAAGAAGGCAGAGGAAGAGGAGTGGTGCAGAACAGTGACACAGCAGTAACGTTTAGTGGAGCAGCCAAGTCCTGTCCCTGGGACCACCCGTTACACCTACCTTAAGCAGCGATTGGGCAGGCAGGACTCCAAGTCAGAGAAACCTCCCATAGAGCAGTGCAAGAGAGCAGAAGCCTCTGCTCTTAAAGCGATTTACCAAGTTTTGATATATGAACGCATGTACTGCAAGGTCACTGCATACAGAACTGATTTGCAATGTATTTTGATAGATGCATAGCCTATTTTAGCAAATTAAATCAGGTTTTCACCCTTGCAAACCAGGAAGTGTCATTTTGTGTATTGGAGCCTGTATTTGGTGACCTTTGTCACTCATTACCCTTGCAATGTCACCACAGGGAGATCTGTGCTCTGCAATTAAAATTAGTTCTTGGTCACAGCAATTCTGTCTTAATAACAGAGCTCTTGGTCACAGCATGCAGCACGACAATGGTAATGTCAAACGGTTCATTTTCAGAGTCCGATGATGAAAGCATTATGTTGTCCTGCACTAACAGTGATCTTTCAGACACTGACATAGTGCACAATTTGACAGCCGCTGCATAGTAGATCCCCACAAGGATGACCCTATGACAGCAACGATAATGATGTGGGCAGTAGCTCAGGCAGTTACAGCAGTAGTCCTGATCCATTCCAGTACAGCAGCGAGAGCAGACTTAGCAACACGGACTGTCACCATTATATTTTGCTGCTTAGGGCTACGGTTTGGTTCCCGTCATTGCTGTCATTTTACTGTGCAAAATCGAGGTATGGTGTGTGTTCTGTTACTCCCAGCATCGATCTGCCCACACAAAGGCTAGTGATAGTACCCTGGGTTTTTATATTTCTTGTTTTGGGGAGTGGGGGGATTGCTTTCCGTATGCGAATGAGTTGTTGGCCACTCCAGCTTGACACTGAGAGCACGGCTTGATCTGGTGACATTGCTTGAGCAGGATAAATGGCTCACAGTTTGTCCAAATCCAGTTTGTCTAAATTCCTCACCTGGTACTAGTTAGTAGTGACCTCCTGCCAATTGATTTATCAGTCACTCACTCTGATGGAGCACAGGGTGGAAATTACAAGCAGGCACCTTGTACCCCAATCACTCCAAACCCCCCAGCTGCACACATACACTTAGAAAAATGCACAGCAAAGAACTTTTATTATCTGTAAATTATTTATACTGTTTGGGTCTGTCTTTGCCCTAGTGCCACCTGGTCTATACTATAGCTTTCTTCTCTGTGTATGTGTTTGTGTGTGTGTTTGGGGGTGGGGGTCCTGCTTGTACTTTTCCCCTAAGATGCATCAGTGATTGAGTAACGTGTTAAAGTCACTGGTTCCCCTGATTACGGCATGTTATAAATTTAAAACTACAAATTATTGCACCAGCTTTGTGTTAGCTGTAAGCACTCAGTAACTATACAGACTGCAGCTGTCATTAGTGTCTGCATAAGCATCTGTAATACCATCTTGGCATTGGCTTATTGCCGCTACATGTGTGCCTCCAGGTGCATTATGAATTGAGCAAAAAAATACACAGTACGGTCGATGATCGTCCCCCACCCCCCAAGGTTAAAAATGACACTGCCAATACCCTTCTCATGGAGAAAGAGACTGCATTTATGTTTAGATAGCCTAAGTACCGTTTGATTGGTCCACTACAGAAAGGGACATATTTCTTTCGGCAGGTACTCAAGGGTTAGACTGTATTTGAACCACCCTTCCTCACTTATGTCACCATACCTCATTACCACTTCGGTCTGTGTCAAGCCGTTTGTGTTTTCCCATTTTTTCCATTACAGTGGATCTCTGATGCACATACATAGAGTGTACAGCAAATGCAACAGATGCTGCACTATACTGTCTCCTATGCCTTACTGATGTCATGGTGTATTGTGTAGACTCCCTACATTCATTGCTGTGTAGCCCATATTTTGGTTCAGACATTATTCCCTAAGTATGCCGAACTGACTAGCACACTTTGCAATATAACACCATAGAAGCCGTACATTGGTACCACAGTATCGGGAGATGATGGCAACTACAGTCTCTTCTTTTGCTGATGATCTGGAGCACATGCAATGATGCTACAATCCTAATTATAAATAAAGACTGTCTTTATGTTAAAATGTTAAAAAATTAAGTGTTTAATTTTGAGACACTTTAAACTACTGTATGTACAGTATATAGTTGATTTTATTTCATTCCTTTATAAACTTAGCGAGGTGCTGGCAAGCTGGAGAAACAATTCAGTGCACCATGCCCCTTTATTCATGCACATCTAAGCATACTTTGATGATCACTGTTTGCAGGAGGACACCAAATGAGCCCAAGAAAACACAGGAGCACAGAAAAAATATAAAATGTCTATAATGATGGTGACAATCAGAAATGCAATAGCAAAGGCACTTTACTGAAGCAATCGCACTGGAAGCAGCACTTGCCAAAAATATACAGTTTATTGCACTGTTCTCCTGGGATTGGACTGTGCAGCTCAGTGCTTATACTCTTACTGCACATTACAATTCTGAACTGTTGAATAAGTCATCCATTTAACACAGACCTCTATGTACCAATACTGAAAAGCTTACTTCAATTTATAGATCTGCCCAGTTCAAAAGTCATCCTTTTGTGTCCCAATACACCAAAGATTACAGCTCCACTCAGTTAAAAAAAAATTATTTTTTCTACAGGCTTGTTGTTATAATTATGTACTTGCAGCACTTACTAAAACTGTAACATTGTGCTCAAGCAATGTAGATTGTGATGTTCCTAGAACCGATGGACCTAGGACACAGAGCTTAGTCAGATGAGTAAAATTGAAAATCGGGAGAAATTACCACTTCTGCAATCCCAAAAGCAAGTATCCACCTCAGCTGCCAATATAACAAACAGTTTCAGTCATCAGTGCTGTAAGTTTTGCCAGTTCAGTTTTGGATCTGCACTCACTGAGGCTGGGTCCAGGAAAGATGAATGAACGAGCAGTGAGAAAGGTGCAGTGGGAACACCTTCCCTGTACTGATGTCACTCATGCATGCAGATGCACTGCTCATGTGCGAACTTCAAACAAAGAAAAAAACATGCAGAGACAACTGTGGCACAAAAATGTTAAAAAAACTAAGCATCTGAATATATTTAATACTTACCTTCCAGGCAGCTGAGCATTGCATCACTCAATGAAGGGAAGGTGATCTGTAAACATGTCATTGGGGGAAGTTGGTATTACGCTTTAACAGAATGCCTAAGGGGTGGAAACAAGGGCAGAACAGTTCGGGTAGCCCAGCACAGCGAACTTTGCAACACAAAATGTGTTCTCTGCCATCTCCCACTCTGCATACAATTTGCTGCTGCTGATGTGCTGGCAAGGTGCTAATGTGCTTGTTAATAGATTATTTATACAGGTAGCCAGCACCCATTAGCACCTAGTGAATTAATCGCACTAATCCGGAATGCAGTTCACACATTTAATAGAAGTGTATCTCATGAATGTTGCACTTCACCAAAATCTGCACTTAAGAGGATTGCTTTAAAATGAAATTTTTAACATTGGATTTAATAAAAACAAAAAGGGAAACTGAAAGTGTGCTTTTAAACAAAAATAGCTTTTAAGCGAATTGCATGTGTAACCCCTAGATGGCGCTATCCCAGGGGCTACTACCCCTGCCTGATTTGCCACTAACAGGTTGAGGGGCCTGGATCCAATGGCGGGTGCCTCCACCCAGAGGTCAGGGTTTGCAATAGTTAAACTTACTTGGTCACAGCCCTCTGGGACACTGCAACCCCCCTTTCTTCTCCACTAGTGGCCCACACAATATATCAGAATTACCTTCACAGTATACACTTACCCCAGGGCCGATTCAGACACTGGGACCTCCTGTAAAATAAGATACAGTGCAACAATCACAGTACAATACTTTAACATAGACAAATACCTCAGGCAGTATAATCTTGCTAAAACAAGCAGCTCTGATTTATTTAGGGGAATATAACAAGGATGGGAAATCAGGTTAATTAGCTTATCATTTTACTCATCTACCTATGGCTCTGTGCAGGCCTATCCCTACCAGTTACTGTCCCTGGGTACCCAAGCCCTAGTGGCTAGTCCAAACCGTGGCAGCTGGTAGGGGCCCTTTCACCGAGAAAGAAAAATTAGTTTAAACAGTCAGCAGTACAGTGATTCCATTTGGATTTAATGGAATTCAACGGGAGCGACCCTGAATTAGTACTCACAACCTCCAAACAAGATAGGGTCCTTCAACGTCAGCAGGGCTACTCTTGAGCTCCAAGAGACTCCTCACGCATTTATATGGCAAACAGGCAGGCTGCTTCTCTATCCCGATCGCAATTACTGCACAATACCCGGGAGAACACACAGCAGATTCAGTTCCTGACAGACCGAGTGCAATTCAGCATTTTCTCCAGTCTTCTACAGGGTGAGCCTGGTTTCTACTCTTCAGATATCCTTTGATTCTCTTCACAGGACGGATTCAGTCCTAACAAGCAGTTACACAAGCTGCAGACCGGACTCTGGACCTTACATGTTTTTTGATTAAACTGTGCACTGAAGGAGCACAGGGTTCTTTTCCCTTCACTGCCAGAGCTAAACTGAAACTCCAACAGACAAAACTGGGCACTTCCTTTGAGTTCCTCCCAGTTCTTGACTGGATTGGCTGTCACTCACAATAGACTGCTGCTGTTGGTCCAAAAAGGCGCCGAAGTCTAAACTACATCTCCCAGAGTCACTGCCCATACAATCCTCTTGTGGCTGGCTCAGATTATGAGTCAAAGTTCTGATTCGTCCAAGGCACCATTTTAGAGCAAGCTTACCCCACACTGATTGGTCCAGTTCAGCAGGTCAAAACCAGAATGGGGAACTAGGCAGACACAGTTCTGACTGCAAAGAAAGCAGGTTAGACAAACTGTAATTTCATTATTACTGTAAATGATTTCTGGCAAACAGTTACATCTTTCAGATAGGTTCCTTGCACTCTAGTGACTGCAAAATGGAGTGAATTGGCAGCTCGAGTGGTACTCAAACAGAGAAGCACACAGTCCCCCATACAAACTAATTATGTCTGCAAGCAGACAGCTCTTAAAGAGACAGTACCAGAGGCTCTAAAAACACTCACTGATAAATGGCTTAAACGCCAAACACCATTCAGGCTTGGAGCATTCAAGCAAGCTCCTGGAAGTCTTTTGGGAACCCCCATTTGCAGGGGGATTACACCCTTCCTGGCCTGGGAAAGCTTGACGTCCGCGTCAAGCAAGTACCCCCGTAAGTTTCAACTGCAACCATATACATTTGCATTAAGCTCACACATGTAATCATCAGTCAATACATCATTTTACCAAGAACACATTTCTGAAACATTGCAGTACATCACTCTTTACAGTATTACACACACATTGTACCATAACTCAAGTTATTACTCTTGTACATGAAACCTGAAGAGAGGGGCCCTTCCCTATCAGTTACCTTGGGGCTGGACGGGCAAGGGCACCATACTTAGAGGGCAACACAAGTAACTGGAGTTAGCACTGATGCTCAGTTTGGGCAATGAGCTCGGGGACACATACACTCCTTTATGGACAACATTGAGAGGCAAGTCCACAGGCCTCCCAAGTGAATCATAACTGAGGTGCACCACAGGCTTACAGCTCAACCAGTCTTTCTAGGGGAACTGTTACAGTCTCTGCACTCTGAGCCTCATTTTCAGCATTGTCCTCACTTGTCAGAGGAGTCTCCTGGGGGTAGAGAGGCTAGAACTTGGGGCACTTTCAGCTCCAGGAGTTACAGTTTCTGAGTCCACAACATTTGGCTCGCATATGGAGAGCTTTTCGGACACTGGCAGTGGACTGTCAGGGCACTCAAAATACTCTTCTTGTTCGTGTATCACCAGTCTGACCTAATCCATCATTTCCTCCCTGAAAGCTCAAACAGTTCAACCATGCACAATGATTCCATTTCATCTGATCTGATGCTTTGCACTTCACTTTCTGGGAGCATTGGCTCCAGGGACGAAGCTGGGGGCTTAGACAGTCCAGAAGGCCCAGCTTCGTCTCCAGTATTGACTAGGGGATTGCCCCAAAACAATTGACTCAGTTCGTAAGAAGGATAATATTCAAAGTCACTCTCACTTTCTTCTGATATGGACTGACAGTCATGCTCAACTGGGACTTGTGGAGTGGAACACTTTAACTCTGCTTCTGTAGGTGCAGACGTTCTTGATCTTTTCTTAGCAGCAGCTCTAGTCACTGGTCCAGAGGGGGCATCTTCTAGGGGCTCAGACTCAATCAAGATTTGTCCAATGGGCAGTAAATGATTTCTATGCATTGTTTTTGCATCTTTTGAATTATTCTCAGGCCTTACTTTGTACACTAGCAGATCATCTAGTTTGCCCACTACAATGTGAGGGAGATGGTGCCATCTGTCAGCAATCTTGTGTTTGCCATGCAGTCCCAGATTTCTTAGCAATACCCGATCTCCCTCCTGGAGTTCCTGTGCTTTTACCTTTTTATCATACCTTTCTTTGTTGGCCAGATTTCTCTTGGCAGCCATGGTTTGAGCCAGTTGGTACGCATGAGTTAGCTGGGCCTTTAACTTTGCACATACTGTAAATAGTTGTCAGCTTGAACCCCATCAGGAGAGACCCCAAAACACACATCTACCGGGTAGTCGAGCTTCTTCCAAACATCAGGCGGTAGGGGAGAACCCAGTGGCATCACTCTTTGGTGCAGTTATAAGCATGTACCAGGGTGCTAATTTGTTGGCTCCATCTAGGCTTGTCCTTTGGGTGCAGGTGCCTAGTATATCTAGCAAAGTGTGTTGAAACGCTCAGGCTGTGGGCCCCTGGGGTGGTAAGGAGTGGTTCTGGACTTTCAGACTCCCACAGAGAAAGCATCTCTTTGATCAGACGACTCTCAAAGTCTCTCCTTGATCAGAATGGATTCTTTGTGGAGCCCCATAGTGAACAAAAAGTTTTCTACAAGTACTTTTGCTACAGTGGATGCTTTCTGGTCTTTGGTGGGGAAAGCTTGGGCATATCTCGTGAAATGGTCAGTGACCACCAGCACATTACTGATATTTCTTTGATCTGACTCCAAACTCAGAAAATCAATACAGACCAGCTCCATGGGTGCACTGGTGGTTATGTTAACAAGGGGGGCAGCCCTCTGGGGCAAAGCTTTCCTCTGTAAGCAGCGACTACAAGTTCGAATGTGTTGCTCCACATCAGCCCCCATCTTAGGCCAATAGAATCTGGATCTCACCAAGTCAAGTGTTCTGTCTATACCAAGGTGCCCCATGTGGTTGTGCAAGGACCTCAATACTGAGTCTCGAAAGGCAGTGGGCAGCACCAGTTGTTGTTTGTCTACTTGTCCCCCTCTGTCTACTGTTTCTCTGTATAACTGTTTATTGATCAGTTTCAACTTAGGACCTTCTTTGTATAATAGTGCAGTTCTCAAATCAGTGGAGCGTAATTTGGACACATCTTTTTCTGCATAGAGGGCTTCTAAAGCTGATTTGATCATGGGATCGCGGGATTGAGCCCGCTGAATACTGTCATTGTCCAGCTGAGGCAGTGCACCAATGTCTATTGCAGAAAAGTGGCAATAAGCAGCAGGTATGCATTCTCAGAGGGTCCCAAGCAATTCACCATGCAGTCCACTTAGTCCTGGGACATTTGTTCCTCCCTGTCAAACTTCCGGCAGAGTGCCCGAATGTCAGGTTCTGCCAATCGGACCCAATCATTCTGGGGAACAGGCCTCCGGGAGAGAGCATCAGCATCTATGTGGTTCAGACCTGCTCGGTATTCGAGAGCATAGTCATATGTAGATAATGCAGAAAGCACCTATGGCCAGTGGCATCCAACTTAGCTGAGGTCTGCACATAGGTCAAAGGATTATTGTCAGTTTTACTAGTATTTTAGCCCTATACAAGTACTCATGGAATTGGTCAACAATAGCCCACTTCAAAGCTAGGAACTCTAACTTATGTACAGGATAGTTCTTTTCGGATGGGGTCAGGCTTCTACTGGCAAAGGCCACTGGTCTCAGGCCCATTCTCGTGCTCTTGGTACAACACAACCCCAACCCTTGCAAGCTAGCATCAGTGTGCAGGACGTAAGGTTTTCTTGGATCGGCATAGGCCAGCACTGGAGCATGGTAAGTTGATATATGATCTCATGAAAAGCAGTCTCACAATCAGGAGTCCAGCGGGCCCCAACATTTCACTCGGACAAAAATACACTCTTTCAGTCTTGAGGACCCTGACTTTTGTATTTTTTGGGTTGCGGATACCCTTGAGTAAGGTTAAGTAAAGGGCGGATCACTCTTGAATAGTCCTTGATGAAACGCCGATAATAACCACAGAATCCCAGGAATCTTTGCAGTTCTTTAAATTTTTGGCTGTGGCCAGGGGTCAAGGCCTCAACTTACTTGGGTCGGTCTCTATTCCCTCGGTGGATACTATGTGTCCCACATACTTTACTGATGTTTGAAAGAATTGACACTTATCAATGGACAGTTTAAGGCCAAAGTCCTCCAGTCGGTCCAATACCTTAAATAATCTCTCTCATGTTCCTCCAGTGAGCTGCCAAACACAATAACATCATCTAGGTATACCAGGCACTCTAGTAAGTTCATGTCCCCCACTGCACGCCCATCAATCGTTGAAAAGTGGCTGGGGCACCTGAAATCCTTTGAGGCATCCTCATGAATTCATAGAAGCAGCGGACAGATAAAGGCTGTCTTTCACGGTCCTCTGGGGTCATCGGATCTGGTAGTACCCACATGGAGATCCAACACAGAGAACCACTTGCTCCTATTTAGGCAGTCCAAAGCATCCTGAATGCGGGGCATTGTGTACTGATCAGGGATAGTCCGCTGGTTTAAGGTGCGATAATCCACGCACATCCTTACTGTCCCATTCTTTTCCTCACTACCACAATGGGAAGCATAAGGGCTTCTGGATTCTTGTATTACACCAGCAGCTAACATCTTCTTGCAGATGCCGTCTCACATCATCTATGTCAGCAGGTGCCAGGCGTCGAGACCTTCTCATTAAATGGTCTTTCGTCATGCAGTCGGATATTGTGCTCAGCCCTCGCACGCATCTTACGCCCATTCCTTTAAAGAAAACACCTGGTCTCTCTGGGCAAGCTTCTCACTGATCCTCACTTTCCATTCAGCTGGCAACGGGAGTCGCAAATCAAACAAGTCTGTATGCTACTTGTCATTCTTCCTTGAACTCTTGTTGCTGGGTAGTACTGCAGTGTCTGCACAATGCACATTAGCCAGGATGCAACCTCTATTTACTCGAATGTCTCTTTCAGGCACATTATGAACTTGGACCATTACCCTTCTGGCATAAGTATGGGCTCTAGCGGGCAAAATACTAGGCTTGACCAGCAGTCCCTCTGGCAATTTTCCATCGCCTGGTGCATCCAACATTAATATTTTATTCTTAACATCCTTTCTGATACGGACCTCTCCTGTAAGGTACACTGGGCATTTGGCGCCAGGATCAGAGACTCAGGATCCTTCTTCCATACAATTCTGACCGGTTCCTCTGGTTCTATTTTTTCAGCATCTCTCTGTGCCTCATAGGCCTTCTTAATTAAAGCCGGAACTCTTAAAGCTCTACTAGTCTTTGACCCCTGTTTTTCATAACACAACTGTGCCAGCCTTCCGAACATATGAGCATTTGTTCCAATCAACAAAGGGACACCATCATACAGTCCAGTGGGGACACACTAAGGCTAGGGTCTCACTTGTTCGGCCACCCAGCCACGGAGGTGGGGAAAGATAGCCAAATTGGATGTACCCGAATAGGGGTAGGCCTTTCTCACTAACCCCATACATGCAGTCCTTCTAATGGTTGTAAGGGTACGTCTGACAAATGCTTTGATACCAATCTTGGAACATAATTGTCACTTGGGAACCACTGTCTAATACAGCTCTTGTAGACACTCCATTCACCTTTACAGTGGTCTCCATGGAGGGACCCACTATTCTGGACCAGTCTGGAGAGGCGTAGTGGGGGCCTGGGCAACTGACCTTGCCACAAAAGGATGTGAGTTAGCATTTTTGGTGCTCTCACTGGGATCATTTCGTGCACCTCTTAACCACTGATTTGTTCTCCGAAGCTCTCCGTGTAGCCTATATGCAACTTTGTCAGTGTCTTTTGAGGACCGGCATTCCCTTTTCATGTGCCCATCCTTCCCACAATTATAGCAAAACATACTTTCTGGAGTTTGAGCTGGCCGAGGCGCCAAACTGGGAGCCAGAGCGGGGGTATTACTAACTGGAAACCTTGGTGCCATCTCTGTCTGCGGCGTGATAAGCATTTGGAGACATCTCATCAGTTTCTCCACTTCCATGGTCAAGGAATCAAGTTCGGAGCTGTTATCAGCAGGAGATACATGGGTGAGTACCCCAACCCCCATAGCAGATGCAGTCGGATATAGGTCAGGCCCGCATTTGCAGGCGTGGCCTTCATAAAGGGACTGTTTTGAATTCCGATCTCTCAACAGTTCGCCCATTGTGGCATATCTTTTTCCTTGTCAGAGCACTCATTGACTGTCAACCTCTGCCCCTGAACTTCACTTGATGGGTCACCCTCAGTCACTGGTCAGAGTCAGCAGCTATTGGTGCAGGTCCCTCCCGAGGTCGCTTTTTCTCAACTCCTCGAATTTCTCTCATTAACTCATCATAGGAGGTGGGATTCCAGTCAATTTACCAGGTGTAACTGAAGCAACAGCAGTTCTGAGAAGGGGGGCAGACTTAAGGATCCTGTCCAGCCTGGTTCGTCCAGTTCATTCGCTGGCAAATACCCTTTCTGAGGCATTCTTGCAACAATTTTTCCAGCCGAGATACATACACAGACAACAACTCCCTTGGTACTGTTGTGCATCTCTTTACTCCACCATAGGTCCTCATCAGAATCTGGGCTCCCATACACATTCTCCAAGGCCTCAAGATAGGCCTGTAGTCACTTCAGGGTTACTGGCCCGCTTAGCACAAATGGTAGCCAGGGCAGGACTCGGAGGCTCTTACCAACCTCTTTCGCTGCCCAGCATTGCCATTCCAGCACTTGGGAGGGCAACATAGTTCATCCAGGTCTCCCAGTCATCCTCCCTTGGGGGTGGGAGGTGCTGAGAAGATCCTCAACCTTCGTAAGAGTCGTGACTAATGGCAGGTGCAGAAATAGGAGTCTGCATTGGTTCAGCCACCATTACGGGTACTGGAGGGAGAGGTGTTGGGGAGGAACACCCAGGTGGCAAGAATAGTTTCTTCAAGTCCTCCACAGTTTTCCTTCCCCAGCAACCATTTAGCAAATTTCTCCTCAAAGTTTCAGACAGTGGTGGGGGCTCATTCCCCGGGTCTTTACTGTACTTAGTTATCACTCTCCAGGCAGTGAGGGCTCCTCTGGGGTAATGGTCTGTGGCACTTTGGAGCTATCTATGGGATCCTTAAACTCTACTAGGGCCAGGAAAGTGTGGGTGAGCAGATTAGCATGCGACCCACCACCACAGGGTTTTGTAAACCTTCCACCTTGGAAATTACTCCTTGTACAGTGTCCGTATTGATACCCAGGGGATGTCCAGATAAGCATAGCATTTTGGGGTCAATTCTCCTCGGTACACCACTCCACCAGCCGTGCACAGCCACTTCTGTCGGGTACCCATTTTTCTTAACAGTGGTTCGAATATGGCCACTAGAGGACACACAATCCCAGCGATGAGCTCCAAGATGTAACCCCTAGATGGCGCTATCCCAGGGGCTACTACCCCTGCCTGATTTGCTACTAACAGGTTGAGGGGCCTGGATCCAATGGCGGTGCCTCCACCCAGAGGTCAGGGTTTGTAATAGTTAAACTTACTTGGTCACAGCCCTCTGGGACACTGCAACCCCTTTCTTCCCACTAGTGGCCCACACAATATATCAGAATTACCTTCATAGTATACACTTACCCCCAGGGCGATTCAGACACTGGGACCTCCTGTAAAATAAGATACAGTGCAACAATCACAGTACAATACTTTAACATAGACAAATACCTCAGGCAGTATAACTTTGCTAAAACAAGCAGCTCTGATTTATTTAGGGGAATATAACAAGGATGGGAAATCAGATTAATTAGCTTATCATTTTACTCATCTACCTATGGCTCTGTGCATAGGCCTATCCCTACCAGTTACTGTCCTGGGTACCCAAGCCCCAGTGGCTAGTCCAAACCGTGGCAGCTGGTAGGGGCCCTTTCACACCGAGAAAAGAAAATTAGTTTAAACAGTCAGCAGTACAGTGATTCCATTTGGATTTAATGTGGCAATTCAACAGGGAGCGACCCTGAATTAGTACTCACGACCTCCAAACAAGATAGGGTCCTTCAACGTCAGCAGGGCTACTCTTGAGCTCCAAGAGACTCCTCACGCATTTATATGGCAAACAGGCAGGCTGCTTCTCTATCCCGATCGCAATTACTGCACAATACCCGGGAGAACACACAGCAGATTCAGTTCCTGACAGACCGAGTGCAATTCAACATTTTCTCCAGTCTTCTACAGGGTGAGCCTGGTTTCTACTCTTCAGATATCCTTTGATTCTCTTCACAGGACGGATTCAGTCCTAACAAGCAGTTACACAAGCTGCAGACCGGAACTCTGGACCTTACACATGTTTTTTGACTAAAACTGTGCACTGAAGGAGCACAGGTTCTTTTCCCTTCACTGCCAGAGCTAAACTGAAACTCCAACAGACAAAACTGGCACTTCCTTTGAGTTCCTCCCAGTTCTTGACTGGATTGGCTGTCACTCACAATAGACTGCTGCTGTTGGTCCAAAAAGGCGCCAAGTCTAAACTACATCTCCCAGAGTCACTGCCCATACAATCCTCTTGTGGCTGGCTCAGATTATGAGTCCAAGTTCTGATTCGTCCAAGGCACCATTTTAGAGCAAGCTTACTCCACACTGATTGGTCCAGTTCAGCAGTTCAAAACCAGAATGGGGAACTAGGCAGACACAGTTCTGACTGCAAAGAAAGCAGGTTAGACAAACTGTAATTTCATTATTACTGTAAATGATTTCTGGCAAACAGTTACATCTTTCAGATAGGTTCCTTTGCACTCCTAGTGACTGCAAAATGGAGTGAATTGGCAGCAGCTCGAGTGGTACTCAAACAGAGAAGCACACAGTCCCCCATACAACTAATTATGTCTGCAAGCAGACAGCTCTTAAAGAGACAGTACCAGAGGCTCTAAAAACACTCACTGATAAATGGCTTAAACGCCAAACACCATTCAGGCTTGGAGCATTCAAGCAAGCTCCTGGAAGTCTTTTGGGAACCCCCATTTGCAGGGGGGTTACATATGTAAGTGGAATCCACTGTATTTATAAAATAAATCACCAAAACTGGTGACCCTGCAGCAAAATGCAAGTTCAGCAGTCAGTTCTTCCACTGCTGTTAAGCATATTAAACATGACTGTTTCGTATTTGCATTCTGTTTTTTCTTTAACATTCATTTCCTGTTGATCATTTGAAGTAGATGTTGTTTTTAGTTTTACTTTATTTTAGTATTTAAGACCAAAACTTACAAACTTCATCCACAAAAAGCTTATACCATATAGTTGATTTCGCAGTATTACAGTAGGATACAGTAAAGCTTGTGTACTATACCATCTTTGAGTATGCCGATTGAACAGTGATATTTTGACAGTGAACGACATTGCCTGTGGGATCCCAGCACTGCTGTCTCTGGGTCTTGCACCCCTCCCTAAATCAATTTGGATTTGATCATCTTAAATTAGGGGGGTGCATGGTCAGAGCCCCCAGCATGGGGGGTTTGGGAAGCAAATCTCACGAAAGAAAAACAAACTTATCACTGGATGACTTTATACCGACCACAGTTGCGGTCGACATAAAGCCATCACTGTAATGTCGTTCAACAAAATTGTTGTTGAACCAGCATCTTAGTTCCCCATCTATGGACAAGACATTTGTTTGTCCAGTAAAAGGTATAAAACCTTCCAGTGACTCCAGTAGGATACACTATAAACCTGTCGAGCTTCACACCTCAGTGGGCCAGTGTGGGGTAGGGGAATCTGACATTACAAAATGCCATGATTAAAAGGTATCTTACATATAAGCCTGTACCTTATTTAAATTACACTGATCAGCATTAAAATGGCACCATGTGGTCCTTCTCCTGTTTTAACCCCCCTAGTTATCATCTGTGGCACAGCAAGACTGAGTCTTAGGCTCTGCTGTGGTTTTCTCTTGCCTTTTCTTTGCAGGTTGGGACTCTATAGATGCCATAAAAGTTCTATAGAGTTAGCATTGGAAATTTTGGAACGTGGATGTATTATTGGAAATATTATGTTGATATTCTTGCTGGTCAGCTTTGTTTTGCTGGCAAATAGTTTACATAAAAGTTTTATCTTGTGCTTGATGGTGTGATTAAAAGGTCATGTAAACACCATTTAAGTACGTTTTCTCCAGTACATTAGAATTAATGGGCTTGACAAAAAGTGGGTTGCATTTTATGGTAGTTTTTTCTGTTTGAAGGGGTTTTTCCTATTGTTTTTTTTTTTTTATAAAAATTCAATAAAATATTATTGACAAAAATGTTCTGGCACTACTGCTAGAGTAGTAGGACTTAGATGAGTTTGAGGGAAGGCTCCTGAAGGAAGCTACAGAAGTGATACCATCCCCTTATAACTAAATTGTTTAATTGGAGCCTTGGGAAAGGGTAGTTTCTCACCTGCTTGAAAACATCTATGACCCATTTTTAACAGAGGGGGAGGAAAGAAACCAGTCATCAACTGGGAGTCTTGGTCTTTTGTTTGACATGCTCACCTGCAAGCCCTTTAAACCATTAGCTACTTGTGCTTCGAAATAGTGCCATTACTTCTGTATGTAGTTTTTGAGTTACATGCCCTAGTGATGATCCTCCATACACAGTTTTCCATAAGGATAAGATGGTACTCCGAACACATCCTAAATTTCTGCCAAAGGTGGTATCAGAGTTCCACCTCTGTCATTGGTTCTTCCAACCTTCTTCCCCAAGCCTGAAGACCCCAGGAGAAGTAGTGCTGCATTCTCTCAATGTTAGAAGAATCCTTAGCTTTGATCTCAGTAGAACTGAGGATTCAAAAAAAGGAGGATAATGTATGGTCATCAGTAAACAACGCTGCTGTGTTCACTTTGAGTGGTTGTCATGATAACCTAGTAAACCTCAAGAGCAAAGCTCGAGACATTTACTGTTGTCATGACAACCACGAGACGTGAACTCAGCATTGTTTGTTCACCAATGACCATACATTGTCTTTTATAGTGTATGGTCATCCGTGACCATCATTGGAGCACTTCTTATGCTGTAAAGGCAGACCAAGCAGAAAAAAAAAGACTCGCTCCCACATTTTTACACAGTACAGACTTTGACCTCTTACCTGACCAGATCAAAAAGAAAGCAGCAACAAGATCTGTCAGGAATGTTTTTTTTAATTCAGAAGTAATAAATTCAGCAAGTAGCTCATCTAGTTCAGTCAGGGAAGTGTGTTTTATTGAGTGTGCTTCTCCAACAGCACCTGGTTTGGTAAACAATGCTGCCAACATTGTGATCGCTCGTTTTCCTTTTTGGTGATAGCGGAGGTTATTGGACCAACGCTACTTGCGTAGCGTAAAGTTTTCATGAATACAGTGCATGCTTGTGCTTGTTGTTAATTTTGGTTTTGTCAGTTTGTTTGAGTTGAGGGGGGGCTTTGCTCCCACACCCTCCTTGTTTTTTTTAAGGGGGGTATGGGAGGGCAAAGCCCCCAACTCAAATAAGCTAATAAAAAATAACTCAAAGGTCGATTTGAGAAAGTAGCATAACTTACTAGGTTTTCCAGGAAAAAGTTATCATAGTAGCCTGTCGGGATTGCCACCCACACTTGTGGGACATTTTATACCAAAGCACCTTTTAAGTAGTAGTAGTCTAATACATTCTTAAAACTAGACACATTGTTTGTATCGACTACCTCCTGCTGTAATTTATTCCATACTTTAGCTGTTCTCACTGTAAAGAAATGGTCCCTTTTGCTTGTTTTTGCCCATGGAACCACAAGTTTCTTGTTATGGGATCGGAGATTATCTCTTTTAGCATAGAACTGTAACCCACACTGAGAACTTAATTCAGGAGACTGCAGTATTTTATATAATAGTAGATCATCTCCCCACTCACGTCTGCTTTCTAAGGAAAACAGATGTTTTTCTTTTAACCTTTCTTGATAATTCATACATTTTAGTCTGGGAATCATTTTAGTTGCAGATCTCTGAGCCCTTTCCAATTGGACAATATCCTAAGTCAAGTATGGTGACCAGGCAGGGGACCCAAAGTCTAGAAGGGATCTAACACAGCTTCCATACAAAGGAATAATACACTGCTCATTCTTACAGATAAAGGTACGCTTGATTTTCTTCATTCCATTTGCAGCTCTTGCTACATACCTACAGTGATCTATGGAAGTAAGCTTATTATTTATTTATATTCCTAGGTTGCATTCTAGGAGGGAAGGTTTAATCGGTGTATTATTTAACATGTAGGTGTAACTGCACACTTGTTGATATTAAAAGACATTCCATTTAATGATGCCCATGTCTCTATCTTAGCAAGGTCACTGATGAGGGATATATGCTTTGGTAAAGTGTCCACCTCTGCTAAACTGGCATTGTCTGCAAATTTTATTACTTGATTTTCCAGATTTATGTTCATGTCACTGATGGAGTCCAAATAAAGTTGGGCCCAAAACTGGGCCCTGTGGAACCCCACTCCCAACACTCCCCTCATTAGACAGGTGACCATTTATTCTTACACTTTGCATCCTGCTGAACAGCTAGTTATCAAGCCATTTGACCAGGCAAACACTTATACCCATATCCAGTAATTTATCAGTCAGGATGTTTTGAGGAACTGTGTCAAATGCTTTAGCGAAATCCAAAAGGATTACGTCAGATGGAATACCGCTGTCAAGATTTTTACTCACATGATTATAAAAGGTCATCAGGTTGGTGGTGCAAGATGTCCCTCTTGAAACCATGTTGGGTTAGATCGCTTAACCCCAGGTCTGATAATTCTGACTCTAACCTCTGCTTGATTAGTTTTTCCATGATTTTATAGCACAACGAGGTTAGGCTAATGGGCCTATAGTTTTCGATTTTACTCCTATTTCCTTTTTGAATATAGGAACTATAGTAGCTAATCGCCAGTCCCTTGGCACGAGCCCATGGTCCAGTGACCTGTTGTATGTAACTGAGAGAGGGTATGCCAGAAAATGGGCCATATCCTTTAAAAACCTCGGATTTATACCATCTGGTCCAGAACTAATAGTATTCCTAATGTTCCTTGAGTAACGCTTCATCAGTGCCAGTAAGCCTGGGAAGAGGGGCTGAATGGGCACTTACTGTGTATATTTTTTCCTGGTTAAAGTAATCACTTAGGAGGGCAGTGAGCTGGTGAATACTGCTGGTGGGCGACCTCTGACCATAGCACCTGGGTTAGACTAACATTGCTGCTGCAGAGTACACTGTAGTTTGAAAAAGCTCCTTAAGCACTTTAAGTGCCTTCTACTTGCCTTTTTAAAGACAGGTAAACTGCACAGCGCCATTTGTATTTTCTTGTTTAACGTTTTAAAATAGATTCTGTCACAAGCAACCGGAAGTAGGTGTGGCATCACTTCTGGTGCTCCGTGCTGAAATACAGCTGCCTAAGTGAGCAGAGGTGAGCGCTGGCGGAGGCAGTGCTGGCAGAGTCGAGCTGCATCTGCAGGCATCAGCAGAAGAAGCAGGGCCACAGGGCCACCCCATATAACCGGTAGGTACGGATCTCCCCAGATATATAGAGCTGTAAAGTGGCTGGCAGCAAAGAGAAGACAGCAGGAAAGGTGAACACCAGAAATATTCTAGCACTACACTGTGAGGAAGGATCAATATTTCAGTGTACAAACTGTGACATGTATAGCCCAATAGAAGTTAGAGAAACAAGAAAGGAGAGTATGTGTATAAAATGTGAGCTTGTGAATAAATTAAGCAAATGCAATGAGAATCTGCTAGAAGAAATTAAGGACCTTAGGGAACCTATAAAACATGCAAAAGCCATGAGCACTTTAGAGGAGGAATCACCCCTGGTTCATAAAACTAGGAGTAAACATCTAAGAGAGGGCACTCAAACTACTGTAGAATGTATGGAAGAATGTCAGGTCACAAAGAAAAGTAGGGAAATTGATCCAACACAAACTCGGAATAAAAGATTGGTAACTATAAGAAAAAAGGTGAAGCAAAACAGGACTGACAAAGATGACACAGACCCCATCCATAATAAATAGATTTTCTGTTCTTCAGGACCAAATTCTGGTAGACCCTCCCCCACCCCAAACTCTAAACAAATAGAAAAGTTTGTTTTAGGTGATTCCATTGTTAAATAGTGTGATTCTTATGTGTGTAGAGAAGATAAAGAGAACATAAGTTTGCTATGCTATCTCAGGGCAAGGATTAAAGACATTAAGGAAAACATTGTGAAAATAAATATGCCTAAGCACTCATCTGTCATCCTGCAGGCTGGGACAAACGACGTTGGATGGGAACATGAGAAAGATATTTGTCATGACATCATAGCAGTTGGAGAACAATTGTCACAAAATCATATTCAGGTGGCAATCTCTGGTCTTTTACCAATTTCTAGAGCCCACAAAGAAAAGAACCTTACTGTACAGAGAATCAATATAAGGTTAAGAAACTGGTGCACTGAAAAAAATAAACATTACGTATGAAGATAATCGGGCATCCTTTCACAAAAAAAAAAATCTTTGTTTAGATGGATTGCACATGAACAAGAAATGTACAGAAATAGTATCATAAAACTTTCTAGGCTATCTAAGACAATTTAATTTAAACTAACTGGGAAGAGGAAAATTAGTCAGCCTAGATCTAAGAAAAAACTGGGGCCAACCGTTGAACTAGAAAGCAAAACATCCAAAAACTTGACAGAATAAGAATGCTTTTCATAAACTCTAGAAGCATTAATAATAAAATGCAAGAGCTTCGTGTCATTCTAGAACATAACATCTTCTGACATTATAGGATTTGTAGAAACCAGGTAGAACACTGAGAAGGACATTTGGGGCACAGATGTTGAGGGATTTCAGCTATACAGAAATTATAGTAGGATACAGTAAAGCTTGTGTACTATACCATCTAATAACTAATAAAAAAGGAGGAGGGAGTAGCATTATATGTCACAAAACAACTTAACTCTATCGTCATATCAGATAAAATTAAAGAAGAACTTAACTCTGAGTCTGCCATTTCAAAGTTCTTCCAAACTGTAGACTCTTCTGTATTGCTTTTATTTTAAGTAAACTTTTATGATTTTTCTTAGCAACTCTGCCTGGGGTCCGATTGTGTGATTTAGCATTTTAACAGAAGGGTTTTGAAAAGGCGGTGTGCCTTGACAAGACGGAACCACTTGACTATCGTATAATACTACTTAGGCAAGACATAGCCAGTTGCCATGGTGGGATTCAAATACTGAAAGTAATGCAAAGTCAAGGGAACTCAAAACTACAGTTTCTACCCTCCCACTGGGAAAAGGAAGGTTGGTAAGTGTTCTGGAACCCTTATTCCTGCTCACGAGTTCTTGAAAAGGGGATCCTCTCTGCAAACAGGAGGTCCTGCTTGGGGTTTGGGGGCCAGGGGCTCGTGACATAGGCCACCAAACTGCTCAGTTGAAAATACCCAAAATATTATGAAAGAAACAGAAAGTAGCATCTAGTAGCACCAGAAAATTGTTTCTTAAAAACTGTAATAAAAATAACCTGCTACAGCATGAGGGAGAACCAACTAGGGAAAAACATGTATTGGACTTAGTAAGTTCTGAACTAATTACAGTAGAATCATGTATAGTAGCCACCCCCCTTAGGTAACAGTGACCATAACACAGTTAGATTTACTGTAGTATTTGAATATCTCAAAGGCAAAACAAAGGTATATCTTTTTGATAAAGCAAACATCCAACAGATAAAGGTTAAGCTACAAGATATCAACTGGGATGCTACCTTCGTGAATAAATCAGCAGAGGAAATGTGGCAAGTTATAAAAACATACATCATAAACACTGCAGATGAATGCATACCAAAGATTAAGAAGTATAAAAATAGTATTAGAAGACCAAGAAGTATAAAAATAGTATTAGAAGACCAAGAAGTATAAAAATAGTATTAGAAGACCAAAGTGGTTAAACAGAAAGAGTGAGACTCATAAAAAAGAAAAACAAACTATATAAATTACAGAGACTTGACACCAACAGAAAAAAACAGTTGAACCCTATAAGCAACACCTACGATTATGCAAAAAAGAAATTAGGAAAGCGCAACAGGAAATAGAAGTTAAGCTGGCAATACAAGCCAGAAAGGAGAATTACAAGGAGTTTTATGCCTACATCAACCCATTAAAAGGGCCGCAGTGCCAGATAGGACCAATAATAGACGACAATAAAACAGTACAGGATAACTTGAAAATGGCTGAATTATTCAACTCATATCTTTGTGAGGTCTATAATAAAGACTCAAGACCAGTTTTCACAACAAATAGACAAAAAACTAATAACATAGAAATTTCTGAAGAAGAAATTAGGAGCAAAATTCAAACTCTTGAGTGATTCTTCCCAGGACCTGATAACATCTCGGCAAAATTGCTCCAAATCATGGCTGAATACATAACATTCCCATTAAAATTATTATTTGAACAATCTCTATACACAGGTACAGACAGTCCTGTCTGAATGGAAGTTAGCCTATGTGGTACCAATCTTCAAAAAGGGAAAAATAACTAAGGTACAGAATTACAGGCCCATAAACTTTACTTGTGTATGTTGCAAGATACTGGAATCCATCATTAAAGGCAGATTGTCCTCTGTACTAGATACATGTGACATAGAACAACACGGCTTTAAAAGAGGATGAAGTTGTATTACCAACTTGCTGTGTTGTTATGAGAAGGTTCGTTCCACTCTAGATCAGAAACCCTTTGTGACATAATCTACTTGGATTTTGCAAAAACATTTGACCTCACACCACACTGGGCTATTATAATTAAATTACAAAAACTGGATATTAAAAATGCAACTTACATAAATTGGATGAAGGAGTGGCTCAGTAATAGAGAACAGAGGGTGTTTTGTGTGGGGGAGGTGGCCAGTTGAGTGCTGCAGGGGTCGGTCCTGGGTTCAGCATTATTTCAGATTTTTATAGCTGATCTTACCTATAATTTAGACAGCTGGGTGTCCAAATACACTGATGACATCATGACAGGAGGCCTCTCTAGTACCGACAGGGAAATGGCTGTTATCCAGAGTGATCTGGATTCTAATGTTAAATGGACAAACAAGTGGGGAATGAAACTTAACCCAAGTAAGTGTAAAGTAATACATATGGGGAAGAACAAACAAGTAGATTACTACATGCTGAATACTCCCCTCCCAAAAGCAAACAGTGAAAAGGACCTAGGTATACACATCTCCAGAGATCTTAACACTGTTATACAGACCTCAGAGGCAATAAAAAAGTGACCAGAGCAACATGGGCCATAAAGAGAAACATAACATCTAGGGACAGCAGAGCTATGATGCTCCTTTTCAGGGCTAATGTCCATCCTCACTTAGCGTTTGCCTCACAAGCGTGGAACCCTTTTAAGATAAAGAAATAAACAGCATCAAAAAAGTCCAAAGAAATTTTACAAAGATAATAAATTGACTCTGAGACAAAAACTACGAGGAGAGGTTGAAATAGCTAACTTAATGTCATTAACTACCAGACGAATACGAGGCAGTGTATTGCTCATGTTTGATATTATGCAGGGCCTGAGCCTAATGCTGTTAAATGAATTAAACAGATTTAAAGGAGGTTAAATAGAGACTAGAGGTCATCCCTTATAAATCTTGGGAACAAAATGTTTACGTAATCAAAGAAAGTATTTTTACACATCAAGGGTGGTGAATGTATGGAATAGTCTGCTACAGGAAGTTGTAATAAGTAAGACAAAAACAGAGTTCAAAAAGAAGCTTGATAATTTTATTTTAAGTAGGGACTGCCTCGGGTAATTCTGAGATCTGACCTATAGGAGCAAAAATGGGCCATGCCTTCTAGCTCCTGATAACTCTTAGTATGAACCTTAGTAGTCACAGAGTGTGGACACTACTACTTCTACTGTAAAATGGTACCCATTTGTTGTCTGATCATTAAAACAATGGCCTGTTGTCCCTTTAGATGTAAATATTTATTTATTTATTTGAATAATCAGAAAGACCTCTGAGTCAGAGACTCATTTACAAAGGTTCCACGTCATACAAAGCAATTCCACAGGGGATGGGACATTAGTATACAGACAGAAAACAGCACATTACATAGTAATCAAGAATAATAAAATACACAAGATAAACATAACATCAACAGGTTCCAAAATTGTTTTAGTAGGCTAACAGAGAGAATTTAGGTAATTTAGCACAGCCAGGAGTGAGGAGAACAGGTGTCAGAGAGGTACAGACAAAGGCTGCTTGTCTTGCTTCATAAAAAATGTATTTGAAGTACATTTGCTGCTAATAGCTTGATTGTAAGGAGGCGAGGCAGATCCGGTGTCAAGGACAGTCACATCTATTTGAGACCTGCAGGTGTTCCTTTAGCATTGATTTAAAAAGGCCCAGCCTTCTTTCCTCAGTAATATGGATTGGGAGGGAGTTTGTCCAGGAACGGGCCCTGTAATTGAAAGTGTGTTGGTATTGGGAGGTCCGGCCATGGGGTACCCATAGTAGCTGCTTGCTAGAGCTTCAGGTTGTTTTGCTTAGTGGTGCACGGAGTATAATTTGGAGTAGGGAGGGTGGGGTGAGGCCTAGTAGTATCCTTTTGGTCATAAGGCAGGTGTGGTACCTAATTCTGTTTTCCAGGTTTAGCCAATTTGTGCTGCTATATAGGGAGCAGGAGTGAGTGAGGTGATCACATCCTAGGACTAGGGCGTCAGGCTCTGTTGAGCACTAGCCGGAGTCTGTCAGGGCTGTGGAGGGCGCAGCACTGTAAATTAGGATGCCGTAGTCTAACAGGGAGAGGATCGAGGAGTTTACGGTAAGTTGTAGTGCCTCAGGGGTGAGGCAGTGCTTGTATCGGTAGAGTACGCCTAGCCTGGAGCTAAGAGCGGTCGTTAAGTGTAGGATATGTTGATTAAAGTTGAGGACGGGGTCTAGAGTGATCCCTAAGTATTTAAAGTTGTATACTTGTTCTGGGGGGGGGGTCTAATTTGCAGTGGGGAACATTGGGCACAGAGATTTGTGCAGGTTTTGAGGATGGGCGAATATCATGACTTTGATCTTATTATAGTTGATAATAAGATGGCGGGAGGTGAGCCAGTCTTCAATTTCATGGAAAGAAAGCTGGAGAGTTTGGTGGAGTTTGAGGGGAGCCAGGTCGGAGGCGAACAAGACCGCATCATCTGCATAAAGAAGTAGATTTCCGGAGCAAGAGGATGGGGAGGGAGTTGCGGTATAGGCTGAAAAGTAGGGGGCCACGAATGGAGCCCTGTGGAACATTGGATTGGGAGGCAGGGTGATAGGACAGTGCCTACCTTGACTCTCTGGGTTCTGTCAGAGAGATAACTGGAGAACCATTTTATGGTGTCGTCGGAGAGACCTGAGCAGGCCAGGGTTTTTGGTAAGAGGACATGGCTGACTGTGTTAAAAGCTTTGGATAGGTCCACAAAGATGGCAGCCGTAAGGTGGCCGTGGTCCAGGGCAGAGTGGACATGGGAGGTAAATTCAAGGAGGACGGTAGTGGTGCTGTGGCCCTTTCGAAAGCCATGTTGCTGTCTGGTTAGGAGGTTATATTTATTCAGGTGTTCAGTGAGTTGGTCAGCAACTATGTGTTCTAGTGCTTTTGACAGTGCGGGTAGGATTGAGATGGGGTGGTAGTTATTTGTGGATGTTCGGTCACCACCTTTATGGATAGGTGTGATATAGGCCAACTTCCAGTGGGTGGGGAATTTCCCTTGGCAGAGAGAGCAATTTAGTATGTGGGTGAGAGGGGCCAGGACTTTATGGAGGGTGAGGCGGAGAAGTCTATGGTCTAGGGAGTTGTGACTGTAGTGGGTTTTACTTAAAGCTTTAGTAAGGTAGGGTTTCACCATCTCTGGGGTAAGGACTCATAGGTAGAAAGGTGCCACAGGTGGGGGTGGGGGATGATACGGTCTGGCAGGGGGGTCAAAGAAATTAGGGGGCAGTACATGGGAGAGATCAGAGAAAGCAGTATTTAGGGCCGTGGCTATGCTGGCAGGGTCGGCGGAGAGGCAACCATCAATGAGTATTTGATCAGGTGGTAGATTTGGGCCTTTGCCACAGAGTTCTTTTATGTTCTCCCAGACCTTGCGCCCATTTCCCCAGGCGGAGGTTAAGGTGGCTTTGTAATGGTTTACCTTTGCCGTGCATATGACTCATGTGCATTTGTTTCGGGCCTCCCGATAGCGTGGCCTCATTAGCCAGGTGCCATAGAGCATCATGTTGACGCAGTAGGCCTTGGAGGTGGTCCGAGAACCAAGGGGCATGGTTCTCTTTGGTCATAGTTTTGGTAAAAGGGGCGAACTTGTAACAGGCTGCGTTGAAGATGTTGACAAACAGTTCAAGGGCGTGGTCAGGGTCGAGAGTATTAGTGAGGGGTGTCCAGTCCCACTGTCTGAGGTGGGCCTTGAGAATGGGTAATTTGCCAGGTCCTAGTTTTCGTTGTGTAGTAATTTTAGGCACAGTTTTGGGGTGTGTACCAGACCAGTTACAGAGTACTGGTGAGTGGTCGCTAAGGGTGTCGGGGAGGACTTGGGTGCAGGTTATTTTGTGGGGGCGGTTTGTGAAAACTAGGTCTAGTAGGGTTGATGTCCCCGTGTGGGCATGAAGCCGGGTGAGTGTTTTGACGACCTGGGTGAGGTCGAGGGTAGCAGCCTCATTGATGTAAGGTGTGGCTGTTTTGGCCAGCCAGTTTATGTTGAAATCCCTCACTAGTATTTTTTCTTGTTTCGGGGGTAGGGTGGAGAGATGGGACATGATGGCTTGGAAGGCTTGCTTCTGATTGCTGGGGGGGGGGCATAGGCCATGGTGAGGAGGAGAGGGGATGTAGACCTACCTAGGGTAATTTTTAAGGTGAGAGCCTGAGCTTTGGATGTTAGTATGGGCACGGGGAGAGGGTGGCCTGTGAGGTAGTCCTTGAGGTAGGTAGCGCAGCCACCCCCTCGCTTTCCCATGCGGTTAGACCGATGGAGGCAGCAACCGGACAATTTAATTGCTGAGTCAGGGACAGAGGGGGAGAGCCAGGTTTCAGTCAGGGCAATGATATCTGGGTTGTTCTGGAGTACCCAGCCCTGAAAGGAATCCCATTTTTTTAGCAGGCTGCAGATGTTTAGTGAGGCAATGCATAGGCCATTACCAGGAGATCGTTGGGATGTTGAGGCAAGCTGGGGGCCAGGGTTTGGGTGGACATTACCTGTTAGCAGGAGAAAAAGAATGAGTGACCTGAGTCAGTATCGGTTTATTAGAGTGGTTGGTCTACGGCATTTATGCAGTGTGCAGCTGATGATGGGTATTGGTAGGTTCAGTATAAGGGGGACAGATAGGAGGAGAAAACGAGGGAAGGGGGTTTGCATTGTTACAGCTGTGGAGGGAGGTTGGTAGGAGAAAGGGGGGCTCCAGTGTGTAACTTGCTGAGGGAGATGACAGTGGGCTGGTAGTGAGGGTGCACTGGTGGGGGGGGCACGGTTGGGGGTGCCAGCCATAAAGTGGACAGAGCGTTGCAGCATTTTGCCCCATTTTTAGGCTATGAGTAGGAGTGGATGTGTAGATTGCAGGAATAACGCAATGAGGGTAAGTGGGAGCATGGCAGAGTAGAAGCAGGAGTAAAATGAGTGACAGGTTTGTTGAGGAACTAAAAAGAAACAACAGGGAGGAGAAAAAAGGAGAAAAATTAAAGAAGTGGTGATAGGACCTCTAGTGGTGGAGCACGATAAGCTGCAGATGGGAAAGTGGCCAGATAGGTTTTGGTGATCATGTGATCACAATTCAGCCTATAAATTAGGATGCCAACCAAGGGTGGTGGTGGGGGCGGAGACCCCATCTCCGCGAGGACATAGACAGGATAGAGGCAGTCCAGAGGAGGACAACTAAAATGGTGCAGGGTCTGCAAGAGAAGCCATATGAGGAGAGACTAAAGGAGCTTAATATGTATACCCTTGAGGAAAGAAGGAAGGGGGGGACATGATAGAAACTTTTAAGTACCTCAGTGGAATCAACAAAGTCCAAGAGGGTAGCATCTTTCAGAAAAAGAGACATGCAAGAACAAGGGGACACAATTTAAAGATGGAGGTGGGGGGGGGTTCAGGGGCAATGTGGGGAAGTATTATTTCACAGAGAGAGTAGTGGATGCATGGAACAGCCTTCCTGAGGAGGTTGTGGGGTCTAAAACTGTGGGAGAATTCAAGAATGCATGGGACAGACATAAGGAAATTCTTGTGGGGGGTAGGAAGAAATAGGCTGTTGGTTAACTAGGATCTGTGGCCTATCCTGTAGGTAGGGAAATGGGCAGACTAGATGGGCCAAGCGGTCCTTATCTGCCATCAAAGTCTATGTTTCTATGTGTATGTTGCAAGATACTGGAATCCATCATTAAAGGCAGATTGTCCTCTATACTAGATACATGTGACATAGACCAACACGGCTTTAAAAGAGGATGAAGTTGTATCACCAACTTGCTGTGTTTTTATGAGAAAGTTCATTCCACTCTAGATCAGAAACCCTTTGTGACATAATCTACTCGGATTTCGCAAAAACATTTGACCTCACACCACACTGGGCACTAACAGAAGTAGATATTAAATAGATCAGCCACTTCTTCATCCTTCTCTAATACTGTACCATTTGACATAATTGGACTGATATTCCTAGCTGTGGTTTTATTACTAGTATTTATAGAAGAAAAAGAGATTTTGAGTCCTTGCTGTGTGCAATTTTGAGTTCAGTTTTATATTTTGCACTTCTCATCATAGTTTTTAATAGGTTTTGCTCTTTTACATAAGCCTATTTATTATTCGTAGATGGATTTAATTTGAACCTTTTATAAGCTATTTCTTTGGTCCTTGTCTGCTTTTTAACCCCCGAAATTATGTATATTGATGCATTTATTTTTCTCTGGCAATAATTCATTTTCTAGTTTTAGTATCACCCCTTTAAATAATTCCTAGGACCAGTCTACAGAAAGACTTGACCTCTATGCTAATAGTGTAGTCCCGTCTGTGGACTGATAATCTCCACTATATCCTTTTTTTTTTTTTTTTTAGACCAACTGTCACACCTGTCTAAACTGATAACGGAAAAAAGACTGATCACCGCAGATGCCAGGGCAACCAGACCACGAGGGCACTTGAAGCTGTTGTACCATTGAATTTACATATACTGAAGGGTACAACAACTATTTGACGTCGCATCAGTGGTACAGCAGCTCTGGGAAGTGATCGAATTCAGTGCATAATAACACTCCACCATACACTATTACAGTGTCTTCTTGACAGAGTACCTACCATTTGTCTATCCTCTTTCTCTCTGATCTAATTTTAGTCTTATGCATCTTGTCTTACCCTCTTCAAATAGGAATGGACTGTGAAGACACCTGGGCCCTGATATTCAAAAAGGAGCGCAAGCACAGTGCAATTATTTGTGCTGCCCTTGGGCTAGCTCCCAACTCAGCAATTGCTATATTCAGTCGGATAGTGGAGTAGCACTAGCTGACTATTGGCCTGTGTCTGCACAGCTCTAAGTAAAACTGTGCTGCCCCAACACAGAATAGCACTCCTGGACCAGATAGTGCCAGGAACCATGTGGGCTATATTCAGCCACACCGTGCAAAAGAGTACAGATTAGTCCATTGGGCATACAAGGCACTAAGGGTCCATTTCCATGCCCATTATGGGCTCATTTGCATGGTGAGCGGCAACCCTTTAGCGCCAATCCTGTTTGTGCCCGACAAGTCATTCCTTGTGTCTAGCAGCACACCCCACTCCCTGATCACCTGTCCCATGTCTGTTATACATATCCCTGGCATCCTGTGGCACCCCAACCCCTGTCACATGCCCGTTACACATATACCTGGCATCTAGTGGAATCCCTCATCCCCCGAGTACCCATCCTAAGTAAGCAGTCCCAAATCCCTGGTGTTTGGTGGCACCCCCCCACCTCTTGATCACATGTCCCATGTCCATTACTCATATCCCTTGTGTTCGGTGGCACCCCTCCAATCATCCATCCTGCGTTAGTGCTGCATCCCAATAGTGTCCAGTGGCACCCCCCCGATCACCTGTTTTGGGCCTTTTACACATATCCCTAGTGTCTAATGGCACCCCACCCCAAACACCCAACCCATGTACCATATATGATCCCTGATGTCCAGTGGTACCCCCGCCCCCCTAAAAGTCTGTTGACAAACAGACCAGCAAACATTGGTGGTCCAGCATGCCCCACATGCCCTGCCCACACCCAGAACACCATCAAGTCAAGCCCTCCCCTCTTACCAGCATGTCTGGGGATGTGTCTGGAATCCCAGTATAGTGACCGGCACAGCCCTCCTCTCACAACCTCAGTCAGCCACCATATGAGCCGACAGTGAGTACACTTACAGTGCATGCTGTACACACGCTGTCAGCTCATATGATGGCTGGCCAAGGTGGTGAGAGGAGGGCTGTGCCACTTGTCAAATCGAGATTCCAGTCACGTCCCAGACACACTAGTAAGGGGGGGGGGCTGACTGGGTGGTGTTATGGAAGCAGGTGGGGGAGGTTGGAGGGATGCTGGACTGCCAGTGTTTGCCAGTCCGTTTGTCAGTGGCATTTGGGGGGTGGGGCAAAGGGCCCCACTGGACACCAGGAGTAGTATACGGTACATGGACCGAGTGTTCGTGAGGGGGATGCCACTAGACACTAAGGATATGTGTAATGGGATCGGAACTGATAATCAGGGTTGGGGGGCCACTAGGCACCAAAGAGATGTAGCACTACTATGGGACAAGTGATCACAGGGTGGGAGGGTCCTACTTAGACATCAGGAATTGGGATCTCTTAATCGGGGTGGATGCTCAGGGGTGAGGGATGCCACTAGACATCAGGGATATATATATATAAACAGATAGGAATTGGGGTTGGGGGTGCCACTAGACACCAGGGATATTTTTAACTACATGGGATGGGTGTCCATGGGTGAGGGGGTGCCACTAGACACCAGAGGTAGTTTACAGTACATGGGATGGGTGTTTAGGGGGTTGCCACTGGACACCAGGGTCTGCTGACTCGCTGGTGTGATGCGCGATCAGGGGCTGGCAGCTGTGGTATAGGCATCCCGCCATCATTGAGGTGGGAGCAGGGGCTCAGCACCTGGTTAAGAGGTGGTTTTAGGTGGTGGTAAATAGTGCTGCTTTAGGTGCTGTTAACTGCCATCATAAACCTTTGAACATGCCGCTGTGCTGTTGTTCAAGAGGGAACCCCTCATTTGCAATGACTCAGGATTACATTAGCGCTGGAGTGCTAATGGGATTAGCATGCACTACAAGGACCTCTGTGTATGGCCCCCCTGCACAGACCGCAAGCCCAGATAGCACCAGCATAAAAACCTGTTGGCACTAGCACTAACCTTTAAATGTTTGTTCCATGTTGTTGTTATTGTCAGTTCTTACAGGGACTGGTGGGCTAACTTATGCCCTGTTTGCTTTTACCAATAACGGTGTTGGATAGAAAAATGTATTTTTCACTTTACTTTTTGTTAAAAAATAAGATACTTGGGCAGTTGGGGCTGGTGCTGATTTATACCCTAAGGGCATGTAGATAATATAGTTTGTCAGTGCCAGGCACAGGGGCTGTTGATACTGTAAGTCCTGGTTCCGTCAGGGTCCTGTCACCTCTGGCTGTAAAATCAAAGAGCGTTAACTATGAGGAAGGTATTTTTTTGAAGATCTAAAGTTATTATAAGTAAAAATTTTAATAGCTATTATCATTCATTTTGGGTCAGGTTCTGTAATGGATGGTTCCGACGCCATATGGTGTCTATTTATTAGAATTTCGGATAAATACCTTTGAGCCAATGGCTCTTGTACAAAGGTTCCACATCAGTATACAAAGGATAGAAGTACAGTTTGTGTGAGATTAGCAGGCAAGCAGTTTGAATACAAAATTCAGTACAGGGTATACATGGTCTAAAAGCTACAGGTAATATAAAATAACAGTTAGAACAACACAATCAGGCATACATTTAAGAATGATGAGTCGCAACAAATAATATTTACATGAATTAAAGCTGCCAGAAGGGCATCATCAAAGGGAAAGGTAGAGTGGAAAAACTGAGTTGCTGCCAATTGTGCCAGGTAACGTAGGAAAGTGGAAGAGAGAGAGTGGGTGCAGAGGGGTAACTGGGAGGGAGGTAGAAGGAGAGGTGGGTGGGAGGCAAGGATCGGGGAACAAGTGCAACAGTGGGTGGGGTGAGCAGACTAGAAAAGGGAGAGAGGAAGAGAGTTGAAGGAGGGTAAGAGAGGAAGGTGGTGGACCAGGGCTAGGGAGAGAGGCAGGGGTAGATATGGGGAGGGGGAGGGTGGTGGCAGGCAGAGGTGGTGATAGTAGAGAGGTACGAAGAACAGAAGCGACTACCAGCGAGGTTAGGAGAAACAGTCACAGGTGGCTCTGGACACAAGCGTTTCATGTAGCTTGTGTTTGAACGAGCAGATGGTGCCTAAGTTGGTGGACCCAGTGAGGTGGATTCTTTCAAAAACAGCACAATCTTGAAGAAATGATTGTGCATAGATAATCGGATGGATGCTAGAGCCAGGTGCCCTATTTATTTTTGAAAGGACTTGTTGCCATGACACTATAAACAGCAAAAAAGGCAAGCTTGCTTAATTGAGTTAGAAATGGACTGTTACATCCTAAAGGCCTGTTTATCAGGCTTTTTAGCCATCTTTGCTAATGCTGCTAATCTAATGAGATGTATTCTTATTTGTATCTCTTTTCTACAGCCAAGCCAGGAAAGAAGGATCACAGCGATAATACTGAGCACATGTAATATTGCTTTGCTGCAGGGCACTCTGGTGCAAGCTTGTTTATAAACTAGTTCTCAGCTAGGCAAATGGGGAGAAGAACAAATCATTCTGTTTGTTACCCCGTTCTTGTCAATCCATTCTGCTATAATTATCTCTGATATTTTTAATTGTCTCTTCAAGCCCCCATGCATGAGGAGCTGAATAATGAAACAGAGCCTGAACTGGAGGAGCAATTGTGACATACTGGTTCATAGTTAATAGCCAAACATCCTACCCAGCATGATCTAGTCAGGGATTCCAAAAGTGACTTTCACTCCTTCCGACTTGAGTGTACTAATATAGTAGTACTGAGACAGAATATGAGTGGTGGGCCTGGGCCATCACGTTTGTCGCCTTGTCTGGATGGCTGGATCTAGTTATGCCTTTTCTCCCCAGGTACTCATCTTGTCACAGGTTGAATTGCCGCTATGTTTTCTGACTTTGTTGCCTTTTCCCATATTCCAATCACTCCTTGTGCTAAATTTCTGTTTTCCTTTGTGTGACAGTGATGCAAAAAAAATAAAATAAAGGTATGTGGTAATACATTTTGTTTAACTGACAGAGACTTATTACACAAAGTTTCAGAGCATTGTGAATAAAACTTCCTAACATCCACTGTACCTTTACCACTTTCAGTTCTCTTTCTCATTTCTTGAGAAACCAAGAATAACCAGCTTGCTGCTACCTTTACCTTCAGCACCCTACCATGCCAGGCCATCCGGATGACTCTGCGGCAGACAGCCCATTTTCGGGAGTGAATCCATGTCGCCACGTTGGGAGGCAGGCCAGGCTAAGGTAGCTGCTGCATGGCAGTGTGCCTCAACTGAGGAGGGTCAGCGGCAAAAGCTCCAGTGACCCTGCGGCTGGTCTGGGGAGCTTGTCCCTGCCACAGGGGGCATGTTGCATGCGCACGAGGAAATCTTACTCTCACACTGGGGACGTGGGAGGGACAAAGAAAATGGGGAAAAAAACATAACTAGGTCTTTGCTCCTGGATTCCCCTGGGTCCTAGTGTCTGGTGTCATTGGCTCCTAGTCCACATAGTGAACTGCCTCGGGTGGTGAGGATGGCCTCTGAGGCCTCTGCCATGGAGAGCAAGCCGTTGGGGTAACCGTCTGGCATACTGGGAGAGGGGGGATGAAGGCCTGAATGGGGTATCCCTAAGAGCAGGGTGTATCCTGATATGACAGACATGGCCATGGAGAAAACCCTTTAGGGGGAAAAATACTCTATCATCCACTATAAGCCTTCTCTTTTCTAGTGAAGAGTCCCTGCTGCCCCAACCTCTAATTGCATTCTGTTACTCCACTCCATGACCCTTCTTCATCCTTGCTGCTCTCTACTGAACCTCCCTATAGGGTGGTACTCAGACTTGCACGCAGTATTCCAACTGTGGTCTGACAAGTGTGTCTACCTATATTTGACAGGATGTCTTTAAGGCTATCTTTAGATGTGAACAATCTGGAAGCTGATTTTGATACCTCTGTTTCACTTGTTACTGTAGGTGTCAGCAGTTGTAAGTGATGCCACCTCATACCTGTTAGGCAAGTGACTCAACCCCACAGTGATTGTTGGGATGTGGGCTTTGGGCCTCCAGGCAGTGAGACCTGGGAATTTGGATGGTAATTAGTTTGTTTTTTTTCAGGTCACAAATGGTGGTGCATCCATCCAGGGAGACCTTTAGGCCATTAGCTCACTGAATAGCATGTAGGTAGATGCCCCTGGGAAGTCACTACTCTGGCGCTCGACAGATCCTCTCCACAGTACCCACAAGTGTAGCTAATCAATGACAACAGAAGCACAACATGCACTGAATGCAAAACATAGTCAGCTCGGGGCTAGGAAGGGACCACCCCATGTCAGACTGAAGCAGCTGCCACTTGGTAGTGTGTTGTCTTCGGGAGGGATGGTGTTTATTAACCTGTGTTGCTATAATACCTGTGGTGGACTAGGGGAGCTTGATATTTCTGCAGGACATCACTGCATGCAACCAAGGCCCTGCAGAACTCTGCCTATGCCAAGGGGAGAGGGAGGAACCTTAGCTGCCTTGGGACCTAGTGCTCACTGGTACTGGATCCTGGTCCACATAGTGTGCTGCCTTAGGGGTTGGGGGGAGAAGCTGTCCTTCACTCCAGAGCCTCTGCCATGGAAGGAAAGCCATGGGGGATGTAGAGGTGGGACTGGGCCCAGGGGTGGACAAGGCGTTGATGGGCCACAACAGGGTATATCCCTGAGACCAGATTATATCCCTGACAGATAAGCATGAGAGAGAAAATGCTGTAGAAGAGAAAAAAAAAACACAGGGCTACGATTTAGATGGGGAAAGCTAAAATAAGGTTCTGGAGAAGGAAAAGTGTGAGTGAGGCATGTGTAATAAGCAGTACAACAAAACACAATATGCACCAAGGTGACCCCCTATAGTCCCCACTGTCATCCTGCCAAAATACAATGCTACACACTGGGTTGCAAGGCTAAGCTGGTGCACCAGTCTTTATATTACCCTTTTTACTTACAAAGCACATTTTAATACTGTTCTTTAGTGGTACCACAAAGCTGCGGTCGACACATGGTGAGGGCCTGATGCAGGATGATGTAATACAATAGTTTCAGGCAGTGGAGGGTTTGCTTGCAAATTAAATGAAGCCATTTGAATTGTAATCTACAGAAGGTTAGCAGATAGGTTTTCTGCCTGGCTATGCCCCAAGGCCACAGTCCCCAAGCAACTCCTTTCTTTCTTGCAGATCCCTACAGACCCCAACTATTTAAGCCTCTAAATGCACATCCTTTGCTGGACCCTAGTGCTGATATTGGATTTACAATTCCTCAGATTAAAATACCACAGAGCGAAACAGGCAAGGAATGCTGCTCTCTGTCAGGCGCTGCAAACTTCCAGATGTTTACAGGCCCGCTAACACAGGGAAGACAGGATCTCAGTCTGTCTGAGCACAGCAGTCACTGCATATGGTGGCCTGTATGCATGAACAAGCTGTGTCAACCCTTCTCAGCCAGAATGAATCTTCTGCCCTATTTTATTGTTTTCTATCTTCACCATCTCAGTATGATGTTTCTTCCTCCTCGATCCTGTTCTGTCCCTACTGTGTAAGGGTCTTTTGGAGTTTCGTACAAATCAACAAATGCACCTCACCTCAGAGATCATACAGGTTCAGACTCCATTTGGAAGCTGTCACTCAGGCAGTTGCCCATTGCAGTCATCTTTCTCTGGTTTTGATTTGGTCCCATTTCATGTAGGAGTTGCACTGTCTGGTATCTTGTGTAACCCGGTAGAGTTGCCAACAGTCCTATATTCATACCTCTCAAGTGTCCCTGATTTTCAGGGTCATCCCTGATTTTGCCTCAAAACATTACTTTGTCCCTCCTAAAATTTGTGGTTTTGTGGTTAAACAGTGGGGACTGCAAGCACAAAATAGTGCCAATCATTAAAGTTACAGACTTGTTCTTCTTTAGAAAATACATTTTGCCCAAAGCCCCATATTCTGCCAGCTTTGAGTGGATATCTCTAATTTTGAAGATGTGTCTCTGATTTTGTCCCTTTGTCCCTGATTATTTTAAGCCTTGTCCCTGATTTATAAGGCAGGAGGTTGAGAGGTATGCCTATATTTTATGGGATGTCCCATATTTAACAGTATTTTCCCCTGTCCCATTTCAAATTCGTACGGGACACCTATTGTCCCATATTTTTTGGTGGCCCCTTACTGTTAAAAAAAAAAAAAAAACTCTGTCTCCCAAGATCCATAGTGGCTGTGTGGAGCTTTTGCGCATGTGCAACTCATCTAGGGATGTCATCACGAGAGCGAGAGAGAAGCCACCTGCTGCTGCTCCTGCAAATCAAGGTGACTGACTGCTTTGTTTGAGTACTGCATGCCGTGTGGTCAACTTGATTCATTTGCTTCGTCGTGGTCATCCACAAGGTTTTTAGACTGCAAATTGGTGGAGGTGGAGTGGTGGACTGCGTCGGTGGGTGGGCCAGGATGGCGCTCGTCAGGAGCCGGGAGGAGAAGAGACAGAGAGGGGAGCCTGGAGGAGAGTAAGGCCAGAGATGGATGGAGAGTTCTTTTGTCCGGTGGGCTGTGGGCATAGGAGGAACACTGGTGGCTGAAAATCATCAGGAGAAGGCATTGGGAGGAGTGGGGAAATCAATTGGATGTTGGTTGACTTCTTCAGAACAGAAGATGAGTTCATACTGGCACAAAAAACAAGTAAGTGTGCTACTAGGCTAGCCTAGAACTCAACTGTTCAAACCCCAGGAAGTCTTACTGTATTCTGACTTATGCAGTATGGTCTCACCATAGGACTGCCACAGAGCTGAAATGGTTAATAGAACCTATGCAAATGATGGAATGCTAGGCTCAAGCTCAGTTTTCATATCACTGTCCCTGGTAAACAGTTCTAAACTGTCAGATTCTTTACTCCACTTGCCTCAGTAAGACATCTCCAGAGAGCTCTCTTTCATCGCTTGAAGAAACTTTATTTTCTCAGTTTATTCCCTCGTAAAATTTATTTTATTGGTATTCTTTTCACTGTCCTTGGTTTTCAGGTAGTAATTGTTTAGATTTTAGTCAAGTGGGGTAAGTAGTTGCTTTCCTCCTGGTTCTTCAACCGAGGGGGAACCGACAGTCTTCCTATTTATTTTACTGATTAAATTAAAGTAACATTTTCTGTTCTGATTTGGTATAGTTGGTTTTTTCAATTATTTGTGTTTTAACCGGGGTAACTCCTGGTTTCATTTATATTTGAATTCAACTGGAGTAACTCCTGGCATTCTATTCTATTTTCATTCCGGGGTAACTCCTGGTTTTTCTGTCGATTTGCGTAACCGAAAAAAAAAAAAAAAAGATTTTACTTTGGTGTGGTGACCTGGGTTATGTCACAGAAAACTAAAAAGAGAACAGGACTCAAAGGTTTCCAGCACTGTACTGAATGCGGGGAACTTTTTGCAAAAGCAGATCCACACTTTATTTATTCTGTCTGGTGTCTGACCACTTGCAGACAGATTGTGAGATTTGTGCTAACTTTCTGCAGTCCACCTTGGATAGACTGTTGGAAAGAATGACCGATAAGGCTGCTAACCCAGCCACAGACCAACCGGATGTACTGGGAGAACTGCCTTCTGAAAGGTGCGATAGCTCTATTTCGAAAAAACGAACCACGGATAAGGCTGCTGAACCGGCCGTTACAGTCAAGAAAAAGGAAAAGCACCAGGAACTGCAACCAAAACAACCCGTGGTTCTTCTGCCGAGGAGATCGCTAATGCGATCAGAATTATTCAGCCATTACAGTCCCTGGTTCCAGTTGACAAACAACCGTTTC
Source organism: Neoceratodus forsteri (assembly GCA_016271365.2). NCBI lineage: Eukaryota > Metazoa > Chordata > Ceratodontiformes > Ceratodontidae > Neoceratodus > Neoceratodus forsteri. Next base: position 1,193,432,905 of record CM028130.1, on the reverse strand, counting down.
CACAAACTCCTGGTTCAAATGTTATCCCCGGTTCAACAGACCTAGGTGGGGATCCTTATGGAGACGATGACTTTGGAAATGAGCCTGATGATGAGGATTTTGGGGACCCTATTGATCCAGACATTTCCCCTGATCCTCACAGACCAGATTCCCCTGACAAGGGAACAGAGGATTTTGACTCCTGTTTTGCTTTTATGAAGCAAGTGGCTCAATCCCTCGACCTCCCATCCCAGGAATCTGCGGAGGATGAGGAGGAAGAGGATTATAAGGAGATGATGGATGTGCTCCCATCAAAGAGGCTACTCCTCCTGCTCCATAAGTATCTAAGAAAGCAGACTATGAAAGTTCTGCAGACCCCCACTTCTATCCCTCCCACAGACAGGAAGTTGGATAAGAAATACTGGGTGGCTAAGTCTGGGGCTGAATTCCTCTTTGAGCACCCCAGCCATGAAGGTGTGGTACATGCTGCAGCTTGTGACAAAGCTGGCATCCCACTGGCCTCTCACCCTCCAGACAAGGATTCTAGGAGGATAGATTCCATAGCTAAAAAAGTGTACTTGGGATTTTCTCTGGCTGTTAGGCAGGCATCTTACATTACCTATACAGCCAGATATCAGATAACAAAGTGGACCACAGTATTGCAAATTGCTAAGGCAGCCCCCCCCCCCCAAATGGCTGCTGGCCTGGAGGAGTCTGCAAAAAGGGGGTATTGGAGCTACTAAGACGCAATTCAAGATGGCAGTGGACTCTAATGACACTCCACCCAGGCAGATGGCATCTGCTGAGTCCCTCAGAAGGTTTGCTCGGCTTAGAACCACTAACCTGATACAAGATATCCAGACTAAGGCCATGTGACCCTGTGTCTCTGTTTGGGAGCAAACAGAGGCATATATGAAGAAAATGGATGAATTCAAGGCTGCATACAAAAGTGCAGCAGCCAAAGAAAGAGGTGCTACCACCCAGAAGCATCATGCAAGGGGTGGCAGAGGCAGGCTTACTTATAAGCCTTTCTTCCAGCCTCCGGTTTTTCCCCAGTATCAGCCCAGGGGATACTTCAGAGGCAGGGGCAGAAGGGGCAGCGGCCGCACTGGTCCCAGTATTCAGCCAGCAGCACAATCCAAACAGACACCCTGATGTGACTGTTCGGGTCGCCTCCCCAATTCTGGTAGGGGGCAGGCTGACCCACTACTTTCAGAAGTGGAAAAATATCACCACAGACAATTGGGTCTTGGAGGTAGTGGGCCAGGGACTTGTCCTCAGCATCAAAACTATGCCAAAGCTGAGGTCAAGAGCTTTCATACCATCTTCCCCATCAGAAACAGCCCTGCCGGAAAAGGAAGTTTCAAGCCTTCTGCTATAAAAGACAGTGGAACCCCATCCCTTCCAACCAGATAGGCCTGTATTCAAGGTACTTTCTCACAATAAAGAAAACAGGGGAGTGGTGACCCATTCTGGATCTCAGATACTTAAACAGGCATCTGTCAAAACCAAAATTCAAGATGGTTACTCTGGCTACCATACTACCCACCCTAAGACGGGGAGACTGGTTAGCATCCCTGGATTTGAAGGATGCCTACTTTCACATCCCAGTCAGAAGGTAACACAGAAAGTACCTCGGGTTCAGGTTGCCATCAGGTCATTACCAATTCAGGGCAATGCCTTTCGGACTGACATCTGCTCCAAGGGTGTTCACAAAATGTCTAGCTGTGTTAGTGGCACACCTAAGGCGACCAGGGGTGTCAGTGTTCCCCTACCTAGATGACTGGCTCATAGTAGGCCAGTCACACCAGCAAGTAAGGGAGGCCCTGTCAATAACAGAAGACAGTCTACTCACTGGGGTTCTTGGTGAACCACAAAAGGTCTGTTTTGGAGCCAGTTTAGCTGCTCAGATTCATAGGGGCAGAACTGGATACAAAAAAGAGATGGCTACCTGCCTCAGGACAGGGTGGACAACCTAATACAAGTCGCCAACTCCTTCAAACTTCACATCTCCAGGCCAGCAAGGCACTTCCTGCAATTGCTAGGCCATATGGCAGCTTCCACAGCAACTGTGTCAGGGGCCAGGTTCCAGATGAGAGACATTCAATTTAATTTAAGCGATCACTGGCTCCAGAGAAGGGATTCTGTCTCAAAGCTAGTTCTAGTAACAGTCACTTTTCTTCAAGCTCTACAGTGGTGGCAGGAAAAGGGCAGTCTCAGGCAAAGGAGTACCTTTCTTACAGCAGGTTCTCTCTCTGGTACTCATGATAGATGCATCCCTCCTAGGGTGGGGAGCACATCTGGGAGATCACACTGCACATGGCACGTGGGAAAAGCAGGAATCCCTCCTGCACATCAGCCTCTTGGAGCTCAGAGCAGTTCTTCTGGCTCTTCAGTCATTTCACAGTCTGATAAAAGGAAAGGTGGTCTAGGTCAGAACAGACAACACAACCACCATGTACTACATAAACAAGCAAGGGGGCACAAGGTCAACTCCCCTCTGCACAGAGGCGATGAGAATCAGTGCATTTGCTTACTTTCTGAATGTTTCCCTCTCAGCTGTCCACCTTCCAGGCAAAGACAATGTCTTGGCGAATGCTCTCAGCAGAATGAATCAGAACCATCACAAATGGTCACTAAACAAGCAGGTCTTGGAGACCATTTTCAGCAGGTGGGGCACCCCAGAGGTGGATCTGTTTGCAGCCCCAGACAACCACCAACTCCCACAGTATTGCTGCAGGCCCCTCATCAAGGGCACAATTCTTCTGGATGCACTTCTGCTGGACTGGATGAGGAGGTTCCTGTATGCCTTCCCTCCTTTTCCTCTCTTACTGAAAGTGTTGAACAAACTCAGGCTTCAGCCAGCCTCAGTGATCCTCATTGCCCCAGACTGGGCCAGACAGCCTTGGTACTCCATGATCCTATCATAGTCAGTAGCCAAGCCAGTCAGTCTCCCCAGGAGGTACAACCCGTTGTCATCCTCACAGGGCGGGATCCTGTATCCCAATCTGTGATCCCTCAGATTCAGAGCATGGCTCTTGAAGACTTAGAGTATGCAGATTTACATCTTTTAGAATAAGTCATGGATATACGGAGAGTCTCCAGGAAGCCTTCTACCAAGAAAACCTATGCTTCCAAATGGAAGAGATTTTCAGTTTGCCATCAGGGTAAGGGGTTAGACGATACCCAAGCCAATCTCTCTCTACAGTTCTGGACTATATGACCCATTTGCATTCCACAGGTTTAAGTATTTCCACCTTGAGAGTGCACCTGGCAGCCATTTCAGCTTATTTATCAGCAGGTAAGGCATCTTCTTTGCCTTCGAAGCCAATATTCAAGAAGTTTTTTAAGGGATTACTGCATTTGCACCCACCACACCGCCTGCTCCCATGTGGGATTTGAACATTTGTATTGCCCAGCTAATGCAGCCTCCCTTTGAGCCCATGTCTACTGCAGACCTCAAATATGTGACTTGGAAAACAGTGTTCCTGGTAGCCATTAACTCTGCTAGAAGTATCTGCAAGCTCCAGGTACTGTCCACAGAGCCTGGGTACATTGCTGTCCATAGAGACAAAATAATTCTGAGAACTGACAGGAGATTTTTGCCGAAAGTGGTTGAGTTCCACCCCAACCAGTCTATTACTTTGCCAGTCTTCTTCACAGACCATTCCACCTCAGGTGAGCATAGGCAGCGCAGCCTGGATGTGAAAAGGGCAGTTGGCTACTATCTTGACCACACAAAAGGTCACAGATGGGATCAAACCCAGTTCTTCCTCACTTATGGAGAGGTGGGAAAAGGAAAACCTGCCACAAAACTATCCATTGCACGATGGATTGTAGCCTGATTCAGTTTTGCTATAGCAAGGTGGGCAAGAAACCACCTGCAGGCCTCAGGGCCCATTCAGCTAGGGGTACCGCAGCTTCTCTAGCAGCTGCTAGAGATATCCCCGTAGTGGATATTTGCAAAGCTGCAACTTGGAAATCAGTCCACACATTCACCAAACATTACTGTTTGGATGTCCAGGCCAGAGGTGATGCCAGGTTTGACACAGCAGTCTTGCAGAGCATGTTTCCTAAATAGGCTATAGTCCCACCTCCAAAGGCATCGCTTGGTAATCTGCATAAGTCAGAATACAGTAAGATTTCCTGGGGTTTGAAGAAAAAGTTACTCACCATAGTAATCTTGTTTCTTCTAAGGAAATCTTTTTCTGAGCTCCTTCCCCTCCTCCCCATTCAAAATCTATGGTCACTGCACTACAGCTGTGGTAGAGATGTTGCAAACCTGGGGGTATATTATGTTCAGTTTTGGGCATCTGTGACTTGAGTTTTAGTGATGCCATTTTAAAGTTTTTTCAACATCCCTTATTCATACCCTGTTGTTTGTTGAGATTATTATTATCATCATTTTAGTAGTAGGAAACTGCTTAGTGCAGGCTTCCTAAGAATCTGATGGTTTAGAACTGTTTACCAGGAACAGTGATTTGAAAACCAAGCTCGAGGCGCTGTGAAGCCTGAGCGATATGGAAGCTGAACTCTAATGCTCTGCGGAAAATGGAGGAAAATTCGGTATTTTGGTTTAGAAATACATTGACTGGCACGTCAGAACTGCATTAATCTTGAAGCTGAGACATTGCAGCAAGTCATGGGCAACCCTCGTAGAGATAAACAGCAAGGGGATGGAACTAGAACTAAAATAGCTCCCGGAGCTTTCACCACGAGGGCGACGTCAGTCCGAGGCCTTGACTATGAAGAGGCTGCAGGAGAGGAAACTTTGCAAACCCTGGGGAACAAATTGAACAGACTTGTATAATCAGTCGAGACTCTATCGACAAAATTTGATTCCCTCACTACTCGGGTGACCGTTTTTGAGTCCACTTTGGAAACAACTACCACAGCTTCATCGGCAGCTACCAAAACCGCTAATTCTGCGATGGGAGCTGTAACGTCTTTGGTAAAAGAAAACACGCATCTGAGATCGCGACTAGAAACACTTGAGAATCAGATAAGGGCCAATAATGTGCGGAACTTAGGGCTAACTGAAGGATGTGAAGGGGACCATCTGGCCCTTTTCTTGCAGGAGTGGATTGTGAGTCAGCTGGGTGAAGAATCGACTCAGGTAGTTCAGAAGATTCAAAAGGCTTATCGGGTTGCTTTCCGAGGCTGTCAAGACAACCCAGATGCCTCACGCACTGTTTTGATGATGCTGGATGGAGTGGGATCGAGAGATTATCTGTTAGCCCTAACAAGAAGAAAAAGAAAACACTTCTTTATGATGGCCAACAAATAGTTTTTTCCTGATCTCTCCTATGCCACGAGGCAAAAAAGAAAGCGATTTGATAGAGTGAAGGCACTACTAAGGGAAGCAGGGATACCCAATGGAGTGATCTTTCCAGTTCGGATGCGGATTGTCCATCAAAATAAAGTCTTTCTATTCTCGGACCCAGCGGAGGCTCTTAAATGGGCCCAACGGAATCTGCTGACCTGAGGAATAAACAAGGAGGACGAGCAGTCTTCTGATGAGGAAGCCACTTGAAAGGACTGGACATAATACAGAGAACAGTCTGTACGGATATGGTAAAGGGATAAGAAGAGGGAGTATATATAATTAAAAGTGTAGCCATCTCCTGCCCATTAACTTTGCTTTTTATTTTTATTTAATTTTCACTTGTGGCCTAATTGGGCTATGTAATAGAATGGGCTAAAGGGGAGTGAAGGACTTGCGTTATTGACTTCCTCATCCCAAGAATTGTATGCCTGTTAATTTGGTTATATTAAAGATGTATAAGCTTTCTATTAGTCCCCGTTGGATAGTTAATGCATACATATTAAGCATTGTTTCAGCGCCTCAAATGATTTGAGTATAATAATTATGCTGTCTGTCTAAAAAAACATAAAAGGATGCCGAGTTAGTTGAGTTCTATACATATTAGTACACAATTGTGTATTCACTATGGGTAAGCATGGTTCTTGATCCCTGTTATAGGGAAGAATACTGGTAAATTAATGCTGTGGACTATAAGGCTAAAATACCATGCAGCTCTTGGACTCTATACAGTTATAGGAGTACGAACATTATGGACTTTTCTTTTATATGAGTAATGCCTCCCAAAGAGGTATCTTTTTTCTTTTAACGATTAATTTGTGAATATTAAGAGAAGTGGTGCCCTCAATCTGAGTAATATATGTAAGGTTAAAAGAAGATGCAATGACTGTATGTTGATCTTTGAGAAAAGAATGAACATAAAGTTTAAAAAAAAACAAAAAACGAGCTTAAGCCTAGCATTCCATCATTTGCATAGGTTCTATTAACATTTTTGGCTCCATGGCAGTCCAATGGTGAGACCATACTGCATAAGTCAGAATACAGTAAGATTCTCTTAGAAGAAACAAGATTACTATGGTGAGCAATTTTTTTCCTCCGTGCTGTCTGGGAGGAGAAACAGACAGGGCTTGGTGGTTGGGACTGGCTCTGCACTGTAACTTAAGGTACAGGGGTGGCACGCTGCACTGGGGCTGTGCTATGCTGCTAATCAGGTTCTGGCTGCTCCTTTAATGTTTTTTGAAGGGTGGATAAAACTTCTAGGGACATCTCTTAAAGGGAAGGGAAAGTACTATTCTTCAGCATTTTTAGTTCATGTTTGCTTACCCCAGTACCTCCTGTTCTCATTGTGTGTTCTTTCTGTTCTGCACTTTTTTTTATACTGTTGTCTTGTCTCGTCTCTCCCTGGTATGTAGAAGTGCTCAGTCACTCTGAGCATTTTCTCTTTCGGAAGAGGTACAAAGAGAAGTGATCTGGAGGCTAAAGGAAATGACCGAGACTAGAGAGGCCCACAGGGCAAAGGGAGAGTGCTGGAGAAGCAAGAGTGGTAGATGGAGAAGAAAAGCTGCTAAGGAAGGAAGGAGCTTGCTGGAATTTTTGTTGTGCTTGTACTTTCTGGCACTCAAATCACATCTGTTGTAAAATTTACTATGACAATAAATTATTATTCAGGTCACCATATCCAAAAATAATACCTTTCTGCGCAATGTCAGCCTCAGAAGTGGCCGGGGGGGGGGTTCCTGTCCCTTATTTTTGAAATCCAGTGTTGGCAACCCTATACGTAAGCCCAGCTGAAAACTCAAGGCTTGTTTTCAAAACATGCAGCTCCAGGAGCTGACTCCTCTCTTACACACAGTGACTGCAGACTGGTTTTACGTTAGGGCTGAGCAGACTCGCCCAATCACAAACGCAACTTCCCTTTGGCTTACTCCCAGAAGGAGTGGAGCTGTATCACTACATAGTTCAACTGAAATAAACTGCACGAAAGTGCAGACTTCCCCTGAAACAGGGGACAAGTACAGGCACACAAACCTCTTTTTTAATAACTATTTTATTTATAATGCAAATCTGCAGTCGTGCAAACCCTTATTCATGTGCAAAATTTAAGCAATTACTCAATCACTTTTCACAAATAGCTCATTTCAGCAGCCTTTAAACCTTTTAGTAGCAATTTTATAGTCTTTCTTAACTTTTGTGTATTTGCAAGTTCATAATTAATGTTTGTTATATTTGACTGTCCTGATATTCAGATGGCTGTTGGTTTCCAAAGTGTCGGTGCCTGCAGGTGGTGAGCTCCACTTTCACAGATGTACTTCCACATTGGCTGACTGTGCAACAGACTACTGGGATTTTTTATTTTAAAACTCCCTCCTGGCACCCTTCTACTGCCTGTGATGTTGCTTGCCTTCTTGCTGGTCACATAGCTGCGTGCTTATGTATCACTGAGAATGTCTTTTTCAGAGCATTCTGATTGATCTTCTGCACCAGTCAGCAATGCCAATATCTCCCTGGATTCGCCAACTCACTTAAATACTAGCACCCTTGGTGCCCTGTAACTGATTAACTGACACAGGTACCTTTTGACTTCTCACGCAACATTGGAAGATGTCTGCATCCAGTGGCTTGATTTACATTTTTGTTTGGTAACTGTCTGAATCGGCTTTGTCTGCAGAAATGCTGTCCACGTCAACACTGCCAGTCCAATGGGGCACCTCCTGGTCCCTCATAGCAAACAGTCATGTTGTTGGCTCTGCAGCCCAATGGATGAATTAAACATTCTGTATCATTTTGGTCAGTCACAATGTTGAAGTCAGTGCTCGACATTAAGCCAAGGGTCACAGGCACTTAAAGGGAAACACTGGAAAAGGCACAGCTTTACCAAGGCTCTACAAAAATTCCTGATTAGTGCTTTTGACAGTAACAGTTTTTTTAAATTCCTCTAATTGCTTTTATTGTGATTTAAATGGTCGCTTTCAACTTTCACTTTATATTGCTGGGAGCCACCATTTCATGAGCAGCAGAGAGCTTCCTGAGCTCACTCTATGCAAATATGTCCTGCTAACCAATAGCAGAGGTCAAACAGACATATTAGCATACAGTGAGCTCAGGAAGCTCACTGCCGCTCATGAAATGGAAGTTGTTGGTAGCTGTTATAAATAATTAAAGTTGTTACTGTCTGAAAGCACCAGTTGAGAGTTTCTGTGGTGTCTGAGGAAAGCTGTGTCTTTTCCATGTTTTTCCTTTAAGGGAGCAATAGTAAAACCCACGAATGTGAGAGGTGGGGGGTTACATCAGGAGTGGCTTTTACCATTTCAGAAATATTGCTAGATTGCTTCCCTTTCTGATACATGCCAGTCTGACAACCCTACATTTGTTCTATCATGTTTGCACTATTGTAATGTGCTCCATGTGGATCTACCAAACAATTTGCTCTGCCACTTGAAGCCTGAATACAGAATATGGCAGCTATGCTACTGACATCTTAAAAAGATGTTAGCACATGTGACTCTTGTGCTCCACATGCAGCACTTGCTGTTGGGTGGAGAATCAGTGTTAAGGCTTGTTTACACTGCTGACTTTGCAGCACATCAACCCACTTGCACAGTTTGATGCACTGCAAAGTCGGCTGTGCAGACACTTACCAGAGCACCCGAAGAGCACTTCAGATCTTTTTTTTGCTCTGACTCAGGAATGGGGACGTGTATCAGAGTGAGCGTGTTAACCAGCAGTGTGAATCCTCTCCTGCACTTGCTCCGATGCAGAGCCTTCCCATAAGTCTCTCTGCTGGAACCAGGAAGTATAGTAGAGAGATTGACTGGTGTGAAAGTATGACCAACAGGGAACAATAGCGTTGGGACAAAAATATTTAAAATAGTGTTTGGTCCAATAAAGTGTTGTGTATTTCTTTTTCATTGTTCCTAACAGGCCATTTGTGTTTGGGGGGGGGGGGATTGTCACACAAGGCAGCATGTCACTGCTGATGTAAGTTGAAATAACACAGCCCACTGACTGTACAGCCCCTCCGCGGCATGACCTGCATTGTTGCAACTTGTGATGGTGGACTATGTAAGCAGTTTATTGATCCAGCAGCAGCCGTTGCAGCAGGAAGAAGACAGCTCAAATGCAAGAGCACTGTGGCCACGTAAACATGGTTTTAGTTTTCTGTTACTGACCTATGATGCCCTAAATGGACAGGGCCCCCATATTATCTCATTAACCTCTTCTGTCTGTATGCCCCTTCACTGTCACTGAAATCTTCTGGAGAGATGCTTCTTTCAGTATAAAGGGTAACTGGGATCGGCAGACCACCAAGTTTTCTTACTCACTGCCTTTGCATTTTAAAATGCTGTCACCCAGACCATCTGTACCACACCTTCCAGGCAGTTTTCAAAATTGTTAAAAATACATTTTTATTATGACTTTCCATGTAGCCATTTATCTATTTATTTAAAACTGGTAACTAGGAGAGGCACACTGAGCCAAGGCTTGATTCCAGGTGTGACCCTGGGGGAAGGGGAAAGCACAATTACAAACAAAAAACAGCCAGTCAGGTGTTGTGGTTACAGTGAGGATGACATAAAGAGCATAAGTTGAGTGCATACAGACAAAGTGGCAAAACACTGTGTAAGCCCCAGGTCACTTATTTAACTAGTGTGCACACACCCCATTTTCTGTAGCACTTACTAAGTTTCTGGAAGACACTGGTGCCCATATCCTGTCATACCATTTACTTTGCTAAAAGGTACAATAGGTACCACCCTTGGCATTAAGGTGTATACCTGGCTCATTTTCTAGAGGAAGAGAGGGGTGGGGGTACAGAAACAAACAACTTGAACCCTGTGTAAATAACAAAACCCATGTCCTGGGTGGAGGCAGCTAGACATATGCTTGATCTAACCTGCTGAGGGGGCCCCAGTAAATCCACACAACCAGAAGCAATAATCGGAATATCCATAACAGTGACTGGGATTGTGCAGTATGGCTTTTATTCAACAGATGAAAAGTAAAAGCTGAAGTGAACCCCCAAGGGTCAGTCCAGGGTGGACAGGTACAGATTCAAGAACTCCTTGCATGCAGTACAGTTCATGAACAAAAACAGAAACATCTTCTTCCCAAATTTCCCAGGGATGCAGTTATGGACAATGGGCCATGCACATGCACACATCTCTTTTCCCATGAGTATTATTTAGTGAATCTAAGCCACACACTCAGAACCCTTCTCGGAAATAAGTGCAATATGTGAAACTCAACCACACATCTTAACCTGCAGCTAGGCTCTCACTCAGGTAAACATACTGGTGCCCTTTACGAACCAGGAAGCCATGCCTTTTAAGTACTTAGATGGTGTTCCTCCCACCCTTGGACCCAACAGACAGTCTGTGCCATTCCTCAAGGTTACACCATTGAAACCCCCATTCCCACTGAAATGCTAGAGGTCCCACACTTTTACATTGTCACAAACTGGAGTCACCAGAGAAAATAAACTGCACTCACTGGGGTCCACAGTTTAACTTCACTTCCCTCATACTGATGAGAGTAGAGGTACTGACAGGTGCAATCCAGCCTTATCTATGGGCACATACACCCCAGTGGTTTAAGGCTCTGAGTTGCAAACCTTGAGACCTGGGTTTGAATCGCACAGCCCCCACTTGCATACTGTGTGACCCTGAGCAAGTCACTTAACTTCCCTGTGCTCCCAGGTTGCACCTTTAAACAAGCTTTCAGCTTAGTGTGTCTCTCCTGGTAAAACAAAGGTAAAAAGAAAAAGACTATCTACTCCCCTAAGAACTTGTGGAGATCTAGTCTCCTAGACAGTACTCACAGGACTTATTCTGTCCACTGGGCATGGAACAACGAAAAAAGAAAAGGAAGGGCACTCTTCTGGGTAGCCAGTCCAAACAGTCAATTCTAGGTCCTATCCAAGGCAGCTGAAAACACCACAGAACATTCAGGGGATTGCCCCTTGAGTCCACAGAGAACCAGCAGATCTTTCCACTTCACGGGGAGTAGAAAACTGGAAATCCTGCTGTAGTCTTGTCTCCACCACTTCAGCTGGAAGCTGGAAATGACACTCCACTAAGGTGAGAAATCCTCGGCCCTCTCTCAGAGCCCACTGGCAGTCCTTCTGCCACTCTCACCTTCTCACTCCACTACACTCTATAGACTACAGCTTAGAACTGAGCATTCTAAGCTCCCCAGAGCAGCTATCCGCAGAGTTTGGCTTATGCTGCTATGATAGTTCTAAATTACCTAATCATTCCTCCCTCAGGCTAGCTGAGTAAACAATTATGTCATTATGTAAGGATCCCCTAATGAGCTCTCTACCAGCTGCCTGCTGCCTTCCTAACAATAATACTGATAGGATTCTAGTAACCCCAGGGACTGGATGGTTACAACCGCATATGGAGGGCAAATGAATTAGCATACAAATCATTAGTGCAAACTGGGCAAACTTCGAAGTGCATAGTGCCAGAGTGAAGGGAAGCTGAGTTGGTGCTGAAAGTAAGAGTGAAAACAGGTTGATAAAGTTTAATGAGGTTGCTGCAACTATGAGGTTAAGGGAGAGGAGGAAGTAAGGAGATGGTCAAAAGCCAAGGAAGGGTTCAGGAAAAGGGTTGGCAGGAGGAGGGGAGAGGAGTTATAACTGGCATCTAATGGAGGGAAGGGAGGGGGAGAGACACATGAGGAAGGTAGCTGGTTCCAGAGGGAGGGGAGGTGGTATGAGAAGGCAGATTTCCAGGCTGAGGTGTGTGGATGGGGAAGGGAGAATTTACATGGGTCTCTTGAGTGTAGTGAGTAGGAGGGGGGAGGGGATGGAGGTGAGAGATGGGATTGGTATGAGGTGAAAAACCCAAACCAGTGCTTAGAGAAGAGGGGAAACACAGTGGGACTGAGGACATGAGGGAAGAGGGAGGATGGCTATGGAGGAGTAAAGGAAACAGTGGTGAGTACAGGGGCGAGTTGGTAGCAAAGTGGCAGAAGGCATTGCAGAGGGAGTCCATTTTGGCAAGGGAGGTGGAAGGATGGTGCCATAAACCACATTCATATAGTTGAAAACTGGGAGAACCATTTTGATAACCAGCTCCCAGTAGATATAGCAAGGAAGGCAGTCCTTATTGCAGTACAGGGCAAAGAGTTTGGCATGGATGGCATCGGCATGGACAGAGAAGTCAAGCCTACTATCTAGCCACACACTAAGGTACTTCAAAGCTGGAACTACTTGAAGCAGTGTGCCATCCAGCATGGAGAAAACATATGAACAGATGACAATGCTACCAGAATTAGGCTCCAAGGTCTATCTCATCTGCTCAAAAATGCAGCTCACAGTTCAGACAGCTGCTGCCACGCCTTTCCATCACTCCTTCCAAATTTTCCCTCTCTGAGTTCACCACCCTGGTCAGTTCTCTCCCTACTAGTACCTTGCCCATGAACCTATCCCATCTCTTCTTAAAACTCCCCACTGAATCCAGTGAGATCACCTCCTCAGGCGGTGCATTCCAAGCTGCCACCACCCTTTCCATGAAGTAATGCTTCCTCAGCTCCCTCCTGAACCCCCAATCACCACCAGTTTCAGTCTATGCCCCCTTGTGGTCCCTTCCCCCTTCAATCCAAACATACCCCCAGTACTGACTTTGTTTATTCCCTTCAAGTACTTAAAGATCTTGATCATATCTCCTCTGTCCCTTCTATCCTCCAAGGAGTACATGTTGAGCTCTCTTAGTCTCTCCCCATAGGATTACTCCCCCATTCCCTGGATCATCTTGTAAGGGAGGAGGCAAGTCAGGCCAGCTTCAGGCTGGTACCAAAGGTCATAGACACCATTTATTTTGTGGAAAGAGCCAGAATTCTGTATTACAGAGGAGGTCTGGAGAGTGATGAGAGACCTATACAGTGAGGAGATCCAGTTTAGGGAGGAGGCTACTTGAATTGAAATGGAAAACACAAAGCCCTTGAGGAATGGGGTGGGGCAGGGTTGAGTTCCACATCACCAACAAGGAAGAGAAGCGGGGTAACGAGGCAAAGCCTGGAGTATGGCTTATGTCCCTTTGGCTGGGGGGGGAGAGAACAGGGAAGGGACAGGATGAAATGGTGGAGGAACTCCCAAGTTAAGGGAAGGGGAAGGAAGGAGATTAGGATAGTATGGGGGAGGGGTGGATGGGTGAAGTGGAGAAGGAAAGACGACTGTGGAGAGGGGGTGGGATGGGAGAGGAGGGGGATTGGAAGAAGGAAGGGGAGAAGGAGAAAGCAGAGGAGTAGACATACATGGATACATAGAAAATGTCAGAAGGAGACTGATGGTCCATTGAGTCTGCCCAGGGAGCTTGGTAAGCAGGTAGACTGAGAACTGAAATGAGCAACTTGTTCAGACACAAGCAAAAGCACCTAAACACAGGCAACCATAGACTATCAAGCATTTAAAATAAAAACAGGAATGATACTGAGCTCTGAAGTGGTGTAATAGTTACATTATCTGAGTTTGCAAGGTGTCAGAGTGAACAGCAGGCAAAAGCGAAGAAGTGTGCAGATGGTGAAATCAGGTAAACAAGATGTGCACTGCAATATTATTGAAGCAAAAAATCGATCTAGTCCAGATATAATCAATCCTAATATAGTCCAGGATGGAAAGTGCAGTCTATCAAAACCAGTGTACTAAAAAAAAACTGAAAAGGGATGCTGCCCTGAGAAGAGACAGAAAAGCAGACTGGTACCAGAAAGCCCTAGGGTTTCTCAGTCGATGGGTAGCTAGGTGTTGGCGGGGGGAGGGGTACTCTGCTACTCCAGCTTAATCAAGAGAAGGGGAAATAACTCTTTCCCCCCACTACAGCCCAAGGTGTTAACCCAATTAAAGACCCCTGTGTGCAGTCTGGTGAAGCAAGGCGAGTATTGGACCCAGTGTTGTCAACATGCATTGTACAGTATATGCCAGTAACAAAGCACTAAGCCAACAAACACGATAGTAGGTGAGGGACTTTAAGGAATGTACAGTATGTCCAGATGTGTAATATAATGTCTTGTCCAAGACACCAAAGGCTCATTCACACAGCTAGATTTGAGCCATTTGTGATGTTGCACAGTGGCAAAATTGGCGCAGCTCTGCACGTGTGAACGCCACCGTTTTGCATTTTTCTGTGGCGTTTCATTGTGACTATGATCCCTCTTTCCCTGGAATGGTGTAGTGGTGCCGGCATTTTGCGCTGTTGTACTTGGCTGTGTGAACAGTCAGCAGCACATACAACGTTGTGTCCAGCTTTCACCAGAAGAATCCAGAATGTATTCTGAGACCCGAGTTCAGCTAAAGGTTGATTTTTGTATTTTAGACTCTGCTAAACTCAGGAAAGTAGCTCTTTTTGTAAGCTGAGTGCTACAACCTGGAGAAAACGGGATCCCAGTTGAGCTGTTACAGTGAGCATGCGTGTATGCATATGCATGCCCACTGTCGTGGCTCGAGTCGTAGACCGTGTTTTCTCTAAGTTTTAGCCCTTGATTTATAAAAAGAGGTACTTTACCAAGTTCAGCTGTGTCTAAAATACGAAAACCTACCTTCAGCTGAACTTTGGTACTGCAGCAACATTGGTACCATGACGTCACTCACCCTAACACCAGGGCACTCTTCCCCTCCCCCCCCCCAAAAAAAAAAATTGGAACCTGTCTCCACAGCTGAATCAGCGCTCCCTGTCAGCCATCTGAATGCTGCTTCACAGTGTTGCAGAATGGATTGGCAGCAACGATCAACACAGCAGCGATTTTTTTTCTCGCCGTGTGAACGAGCCTCAGGAGTCCACTAATGGGGGGGGGGAGTCAAATCCAGAGGAAACGCTGAACTGCTGAGGCCCAATAAACTGCTGTTACTATAGATCAAAAACACTGAATGTGTTAAATTCCTGAAGGTGGTGATGGACTGTGGCCTGGGGCATATGCAGGATGTGAGAACCCTTTGTCAGTAAAGGTGTTAAAATCACAACTCTAGGATGCAAGCTTGGGGATGAGCCTTTGATCTATTGCCCTTGAGTTCATGTGGTGTTGCAAGTTCCACAGCTGTTACAATTCTCTCGGGGGATCATCATAGCAAAGCCAGACAAGACTATATGTTCAGAAATTGTAGCTGCAAGCAGATACAGGAGTTTCCAACAATTATCATGATTCAGGATGTTCCTAGAGACATTCCAAGATAGTTTCTGATTAAAATTTGAAAAAAGCATCCAACTGTGAAGATTTTTTCCCCCCATATAGCATTTTTCTCCAGGCGGGGGGCTAGCAGGCAGAGCTTCATCTCTCTCAGTTGAAAGGGCTCGTATCCATTCTTGACTGCTTGGCTCCCCGACCCGACTCCACTTCCAGGCTGATTCCCTTATGGATTCCCATCCCATTGTGGGGGGAGGGGAGGGCCGTCCCCCCTCCAGTGAATAATCCCGATAGCCTGGATGACGCTGTAGTAGGGAGGACGATCAGGGCTTCATGAAGCCTGGTAGTGCCCCCTTTTCTATTTTCTCCCACTCCCTCCCCATTGTGGGGAAGGGTCAGTGTGCACACATGGAGGCACACACACACTGCAGAATCCCACAGCACTCTCCCGTCATTTTCATCCCAGACCCACACTACCACCAGGCCTGCACCTGGTGGCAGTCGTTCAACAGAACCGACAACCCACCCTCCCCGGGAGAGGACAGCAGTCCTCATGGCACTTGATTCTCTCCCTCCCAGGCCAACCCCAGACAACCCGATCTGCCACCAAACACAGGTCGCTGGCGTAGCAGTAGGTGTTATGCACAGCGTCTCTGCCCTCCACGCCACTGGGCCAGCTTGAAATGTTTGTAGTAGATCTGCTCAGAATGCTTTCCCAGATGGTATATGTAAAAATGATGCAGATTTTCCAAGCAAGAGAAGTACATAAAGCACATGAACTAGAGAGACAGGACAGACAAAATTAACCAACTGCTTCAGTGGCCATCTTGACTTGTAAAATTGAATTTTCATTACTATAGTTCTGTATTAGTTTTTATCTTCGCCGTGTGTGCTAGCGCAAGTCGAACATTTTGCTATGTACAGGGTTTTGAGGGGTGTGTCACGGTGGTCCAATGCAAGAGGTTCCACAAGGGGCTTGACCAATAATCAGCAAGGCTGATCATGGCACTGTTTAGGCATGAAAGTGCTTGGACTTCGAAACAATGTGCTGACAGACATATTCATAAATCGGCTCTTTCAGCAAGCACAACTGATTGATCTCACCATGTGGTGTCAGCCTGCCTGCTCCCCCCCAAACAACATTTTATACACACACACACACACACACACACACACACACACACACACACACACACAGTCAGTTATACAGGTCCAGCTTCAGTCTATAGGAACCTAAAGCCAACCATAGAATTACATTTTTTCCTTGGAACCAGGGGTGTGGTGAAATGTAACAGGACTTTGCTTTATCTTTCATGTAACATTCCAGGGATTGAGAATGAAACCTAAAACTGCTCACTTTGCTAATGTGTGTGTGTGTCTCTCTGACTGCGTGCGTACACACACACACACACACACACACACATATCAGGTTACACATGCTGTAGGAGGCTGCAGATAGTGAAAATGGTGCATTTAAGAACATTAATGGTCACATGGCTATTAGGGTAGTAAATAAGTGACCATTTCACATTAATATAGTATAGATAAAATAATGAAATAAACTGTCAGGCATTGATTTTCAAATAATGGTTGCCTATAAAACTGGAGTTTAGTTTACCCCTTCAAAGTGCAACAACTTGCAAATTTGAACACTTACATTTAAACAACTTCTTGGGGAGGACTCCCATATTCTCTGTTTAAAGAAAAAAAAATCCCCTGGTAAAATCATGGAAATGGTCCAACTCTCAGCCAGGCCCAGCTGCATTCTCTAGGTATCTGAGGCCAGCCATAGAATTATATTTTTCCTTGGAGTTAGGGGTGGAGGAGACCTAACAGAACTTTGCTTGATCTTTCCTATAGGCCTTAAAATGCACCACAGAGCATGTAAAACCCAGAGCTTCTGGGGGCTGCTCATAACACTGACAATGGGGGTACCCAATCCCCCAGTGTCTCCACCTGAAATAAAGAAAACCCTCACTTGTAGGTACATTTTTTTTTTTTTAAATAAACACTGTAAAAAGAAAAATCTCCATCGAGGTCTGTTGCTGTCATGCTGTAATTGCGCGCCCCCCCCCCCCCAAGCCGAGCCCATATTAGTCATCTGTCACGGGGATCTGCACCTTAGATCCAGTTCGACAGCAGTACCAGTGGCGAACATCCGACATTGACAAATGCTTGTCTATATTAGTTTTATATTGTTCTAGTATATTTTATATTATGGATATGCAGTGATTTTAACCATGGAAAGATGCTTTACTAATAAATCTGACTTGTACAGAGGTACCATCATGTTTTTTTTTTATTTAAAACATTTTTTATCTTGTGAACAAACAGCCCAGGGAGGCTCATTTCCAGATGTGGCATAGGGATGAGGAGGGGAACATAGGATAGCAGAGAGAATACTTTCATAATGCAAAAATACAGAGGAGATGCATACTTTATATACGTAGTGCAAAAAAAGATACATTTGCATTGTAATCACCATATTAACTGCTGGGGAAACATGCTAGCAGCAACACACAACAAGGGTGTGCATTTTGCTAGATTGCCACTCGCCCCGCACAAGGCAACAGGCTGAGTTCCTTCAACCACCCGGGAAGTGTGAGGATCTAGCATAATACACACCATTGGAGTGTATTGTTATGCCCATCAAATTTATTTTTAAATGTGATTACTGACTGAAATATTTGTTTAAATATATAAAAAAAAAAAAAAAGCTTCAATGAAATATTGCTTAACTAGTACTTTCTCCTGCTGGAACTACATTACTGTTTTGGCTTTGCTTTATGATAGTTGTCTTAATATGACTGCCGTATTTGTGGTTTTTGTAGTTTTTGTTTTTTTTTTGACTTCCATACAGCCATTCCTTCCCCCCCAGACAGTTCTGTAGCATTGGGGTAGGCTAAGAGGCTAAATGCCAGGGTGACTGTGCAGTGAATAGTATCACAGCATGGTCATGTGACTGGTTTTAGCCAATCAGTAAGCAGAATTTTACCTACCCATTTTATAAATACAGTTACACAGTGCAGATAAGCATAATTATACACTCTCTTGTCTTGTTCTCAGTTCACCACTTTGATGCAGCCCATTACCTTGTGGGTTCTTGATTGTTACCCAGCACTGCATAAACTGCTGTAGCTTCTTGTTTACTTTTATAATCCTAAAATTATTTTCTTCTTGCTATAAACAGGTTTGTAATGGTTTTGTGTTACTGTATTGATTGTTAAAGGGCAGGGGCTACTTAAAATAGGGCATCCTCCCAACAAACGTTTACTCTTGTCTTTCAGGTAGGAGCTCTGAAGAAAAAAGCCATTCACATGAAAGATAAGGGGCAAAGCCCAGTAAGGGCCTTATATTCACTCTTGCCTCAGAAAGGGTTCTTCAGGGTATCACTAGTGGTTCCATGTCCACGGCTGGTCTGCTTATACCTTCACAATGAGGTACATGTATCTCGGGGATTAGTCACACTCAAAGTAAGTCGCGACATTTATTTTTATACAGCACCCTAGTCACACACTGTAGTTCAGGGCACTTCACAGAGTGAACACACAAAAAACACAAATCAACCATATACCCAAATCGAAAACATAAATAAATAAATACAATAAATATACATGTTTAAAACATTGAGACTGTGTCATAAATAAGTATCTAAATTAAAAGCTAGCACAAATAAATGGGGCTTCAGCTTCTTTTTAAATCTTGCCACTGAGGGGAACTCCTAAGATGGTAGAGAAGGGAGTTCCTCAGAAGCGAGGCTGCCGCAGCAAACACTCTTTCCCCAGAAAGACACACCCCTCGGATGACCACAAAAAGACCCTTGGTGGAGTGGAGCAGTCGATCAGGAGCATATCAAGCTAAAATGTCTTTGAGGTAGTCAGGGCCCCAACCCATATAGGGCTTTGTAAGTTAACATGATCTTGAAGGTGGTGAACCGCCTAATTGTAAGCCAGTGCAGCTGCCGCTTCATTAGAAACATTTCCAGTATAGCTCCCATTCATTGGAGTGTTGGTGGGTTGCTACCACCTTAATGTCCTACCCAGTAAGTTACCCACTTGTTTCTGTTACAGCTGCAAAATGGATAGCTGGATTATACTTTAGAGAATGGCCACTCGATGGCCCAGTGGTAAAGCACTGGTATACCAGACCAGCAACTCAGGCTGAGGAACAATCCCTGGAAGCCTATTATAAAGTTGCTGTGTTCAGGGATGTCATTGAGGCACAGGTTAGGAAGCATAGGATAAACCAGGAGCAGTTGTGGAATTCACAAAAAGTGTTTATTAGTACAAGCAATAACATAAACAAACTTGTTCAGTATAACTATTTACAAAGGCAGAATAAACAGAGAAGATCCATCTGCATTTTCCTTCGATCTCTGTGTCTCTCTCTCTCTCAAAACACTGTAGCTGTCTCTAAGTCTTTGCATCTCCCCCCCCAAACAAGCATCCTGTTTTTTCCTAAAATGTTCTTGTAAATTTCAGGCAGGTGCAGCCAGAACACAATGTCCCAGAACTGAGGCCCCTTCTCCACAGCTTCTGAAAAAGGGCTTAAAAACTGCTGTCAGGTTAACCCCTTGAGTTCCTAATAGCGTTTTTGCAATCATCTCAAACTATAATTATATATATTTCAACAGTAACAATATATCATTTCTGAACAAAGGGATCCCAATATCGGTTACATTTCCACATAATGATTTGCATATATTTTATATCGGCAGATATGCAAGGTAGGGAAAAACAGAAACAGCAAGGGAAGACAGAGCGACAGTGACAGGCAAAGAATTGCAAGACCGTTGGGGTGATCAAATCCTAGGTCTCACAGGAAAATTTGGTTGCACAACCAGACAGACAAGAGACAGGAAAGGAAAGAACAGAACAGATCCTTGTATTCAAACTCTCCATAACAACTGGGACAGGGTCCTAGTCAATCCTGTCACATACACCCCCCCCTTCCTTAAGTGGGAACCTGTTTTATTAAACAGGTTTCCAAAACTTTCTATTAATTCTTTATTAATAGTAGCTTATTACTTTCAGAAATTAAGCACATGTGCAGTATCCTTTTTTCTATAACAGTATGGCAAAGTTTAAACTCATACATTTGTTTTTCAGCCTTCAGAACCCTCAATTCCTGATCCACATCTTGATAGAAAATAAGCATTGCTATTCTCTTTACCAGATTTGTGTATCACCGTGAATTTAAATGGCTGTAGTGCCAGGTACCACCTTGTGATTCTGGAATTTTGATCTTCCATTTGGTTAAGCCAACAGAGAGGATTGTGTTCTGTTATAAATGCAAAGTCAGCTCCTGGCAAATAAAACTTAAGGGACTCCATGGCCCACTTTGCTGCTAAATACTCCTTTTCAATTGTGGAATACCTTTTCTCTCTGTCGTGCAATTTCCTACTTATGTATAGAATAGGATGTTCTTTCCCATCTATATTTTGACTCAGAACTGCACCAAGGCCTGCCTCTGATGTATTTGTTTGTAACAAAAATGGTTTCTCAGAATCTGGGCTTCTTAAAACGGGCTGAACATAATGCAGCCTTAATGCCTTGAAAAGCTTCATCACACTCTGAGGTCCATTTCACATCATTTGGGTACCATTTTTTCATGAGTTCAGTGAGGGGAGTAGCTAACTCTGCAAAGCTGGGAACAAATCTCCGATAATAACCAGCCAGCCCTAAAAATGACCTGACATGTTTCTTTGTTTGTTAGCTACAGCTTCTATTTTAGACATTTCTGGCTTAACATCTCCATTTCCCAATGCATAGCCCAAATATCTGGTTTCCTGCATCCCCAATGCACATTTGGTAGGATTAATAGTCAGACCTGCATTTTTGATAGCTTGGATAACTGCTCGTAGGTGTTCCAGGTGGCTTTTCCAGTCTGGACTGTACAACATGACATCATCCAGGTACATATCACAATAACTAGTGTGAGGGGATAAAATTACATCCATGTACCGCTGGAATGTAGTGGGTGCACCATGTAAACCAAATGGCATGGTGGTGAACTGAGAGAATCCAATAGCAGTGACAAATGTAGTTTTGTCTCTGGATACTTTAGCTAAAGGGATTTGTCACTAGCCCTTGGTGAAATCTAGGGTACTGATATACTTTGCACTCCCCAGTCTGTCCGCCAAATCATCTGTTCTGGGCATAGGATGCTGTAACTGTCAAATTCTGACACTTGATTAGGTTTCCTAAAATCAAGGCAGATTCTAACACCCCCTTCTTTTTTGTTTAGAATTACCATTGGAGATGACCAAGCACTCCTCAACTCACCTATGATACCCAGATCTTTAATTTTTTTCATTTCCTTAACCACGTCGGCTCTTAACTGCTCTGGTAACCTGTATGTCTTTTGCCTAATAGGGCGAGCATTCCTTGGCACTATTACATGCTCAACCCCTTTTGCTCAGCCTGGTACTATGGTAAAAGTACTGTTAAATATCTTTAGCACATTATGAATTTCTGCAGTTTGTTCTGAGGTTAAGGAAACATTCACCTTTACAGCATCAGCAGTTAGTTTATTTCAGTCTATCATAAGCTACATCAGTATCTTCTTTATCAGTTTCTAGTAAAACTAGCAAAGCAGCTTTTGGCATTTTTTCAACCCATTTCTTAAGGAGGTTAGCATGGTATATCTTAGTAGGATTTTTCCTGTCAGGGGTCTCAATCTCATAGTTAACTGTGGCAGTACATGTAAGCACTCTATACGGCCCTTGCCACTTCATTAACAGTTTATTTTCTGTCGTGAGTAACAGTAGCAAAACCTTTTCACCTGGCTCAAAAACTTTTTCTTTTACCCCATGGTCATAATATACCTTCTGCTGGTTTTGGGCCTTTTCCTGATTACTATGGGCAATTTCAACATATTTTGCCACCTTCTTTCTTAGGGCACACATATAAGAAGATATAGACTGTTTCTGAGTGGGGTTATCTTCCCACATTTCTTTTATCATATCCAGTGGCCCTCTTGGCTGCCTACCATACAGCATTTCAAATGGTTAAAACCCTGTTGATGCCTGTGTCACTTCTCCGTAAGCAAAAAAGTAGGTAAGGCAAGTATTGGTCCCAGTCTTTCCCTTCCCCTTTTGCAAACCTTTTTAACATGTGTTTTATGGTTTGGTTAAAATGCTCAACAAGACAGTCCGTCGGAGGGTGATGGGGGCGGTTCATATGGCAGTGATACCTAGTAGTCTGTGCAGCTCCTTAAATAATGCAGCACAAAAATTACAACCATGATCAGTAATAATTTCTTTAGGTGTGCCCACTCTGCTGAAAAATTTTGCAGGCTCTGCTGCCACTTTTGAAGCTGTAACAGTATGCACTGGAACTGCTTCTGGGTATCGAGTAGCATAGTCGCATACTACCAGGATAAATCTATTACCCTTTTTACTTTTGTTTAAAGGACCAACCATATTCATTGCAATTCTCTCAAAAGGCACATCTATCAAGGGTAGGGGCACTTTGTCTTTTTTTAGTGACTGTGGCTAATTTCTGACACTCAGCACAAGAACTGTAGTAGGTAGCAACATCTTCATGAATTCCAGGCCAGTAAAACCTGTATAGCGATCTGGCAAAGGTGCAATCCCTCCCTGAGTGACCAGCCATAGGACTAGCATGTGCTGTTTGTAACAATTCTGTTCTATACTTCTGTGGTATAACCAATTGTTCTATCTGTTACTATGTCTGAGGTTTAACCCAAATTCTGTATAGTAACCCATTACATTTTTTAAACATAGGTTCACCCTGTTTTGGTTTTACCCCCAGCTGCTTATAATAACCCTGGAGAGAAACATTATTACCTTGTTCTGAAAGAAAACCACAATCAGTGATCAATTTAGTATCAGCACTTTCGTATGTTAACCCCTTATGTCCATCAGTCATCTGTTGCCACAGTTTTTTCAGGCATTGTCTTTCTTTCTTAGATTTCTGGATATTGAAGCTGTGCTCAAACAAGTTTGAATCAAAACTGGCAAGAGGAAGAGTCCCCACTGTGACACTTGGCCAGCTGGTTCTGATTAATCTGTGATTTTTGTAATATTAAAATGTGTTACTGAGTGTCTCTCATGAGACATGTTGAAACAGCCTGTGGAATGACCCTTCCCCCCGGGTTTTAGATGCAAGGTGTTACCTGGAAGGCCAAGAGATAATTACAGGCTAGAAGAGGCCTAAATTAAGCATCTCCTGTTTATCTGACAGGATAGAAAATATCCATTTTATGACGTTTGGAAGAGGAAAACCAGGTTATGTCACACTGTTGTGAAGTCATAAATGTTCCTCTGATGTTTGTAAAAGCAGGATGTTGCTCATGGATGAAAGAAGGACTTAAAAATTAGCATTATTTAATTTTCCTTCTGAGTGATGACATCCTGGTTATATAATTTTTATATCCTGACAGGAAGGAGCTAGGTGACCTCATGCAAAGAGGTTGGCAAAGCCAGTTTTAAAAACAGTATTCTGTTTTCCATTTACACACACATGTTTGGACTCTGAAAGCTACAACATGTTAGCAGCTCTGTAAGAGATACATTGGATAGATCAAGTCTAATTGTCTGGTGGTAGGAAACTGCACTTTTAAAATCTTGTTTTTATTTTTTTTTAGCGATTTGAATGTTTTGTGATTTATGGTTCTGTGTTTTACATTTTACATTATCTATTTTTAAGTAAAATCTCAATTTTAAATAGACTATTTGTGTCTTCCAAGTCCTTCCGTTTTTGCATGTGATGCATGGATGGTTAAGGGTGTGACAATACTGTGCATGAGCTAATATGGTAATACCAAACTGGGAAAAGGTAAGAGTTATGAGGTATTTATTAGAGTTTTTAAGGGTTAATTTTGTACACCTGGTTAGGTGCCCGTAGGTGAAAGATATCTGGCCCCACCCCGAAGAGCAGAATTATCTGAGCCTGTACATTGGGTACGCTAACCTGAGGTTCACAGTTTGAATCCTTCCAGAACTGAAACCAAAGGTTGATTTGAACCCACAAAACAGACAGGAGGGTTACCTTGTTTCTGTTTCCTGTTCACAATACTACGCTTGGAGGTTGGCACTTTGGGAGTAGAGAGCTGACCTGCTGAGTGAGGTTGTGACAGATTGGTTGGCAGCAGTGCGAAAATGTTGGTGTTACAAGCTCTGATTGTTCAGTGTGTCAGCTTAAGACTGTCAGCTCGCTTGCAAAAAAAAAAAAGGCAGTAATTTTTTTTTAAAAAGGAAACAGAAACTATATCACTTGGCTTACAGTCAAGTTCCTACTAGTTTTATTTTTTTTCTAAAGTGCAAGTCAGAGTAGCCGTAGTTAGGGAAGAAGAAGATGGCTTTCAGCTACAGCAGGCACACTGTAGACTACTTAAAGCAGTTGTTCAGGGACAGAGGAGTCCCGTTCAAGGTGAAAGCCACAAAGCAGAACCTCATGGATGCCCTTATGGTAGCAGATACCCAGGGCATCGAGTCACCCACAGTGACTGAAAAGGACCGAACCTTGAGTGTGGCAGGACTAGCAGCCAGTGAAGTGTCCAGATCCGATGAGGAGGGCAACAGGGCCACTGTCAGCAAAGGGCCACAGCAGCAGGGGAAGATCACCAGTATGCTGGATCCAGATGTACTCAGGCTGCAAAATGAGTTGTGTAGAATGGAGCTGGAGTTCCAGAGGGAGAGGGACCATGAACAGCGGGTGGCAGACTGTGAGGCAGAGCAAGAATGCTGAGATGCAGACTGTGAGGAGCATGAGCGCCAGAGGCAACACGAACTGGAGAAGCTATGACTCCAACCAGTGGCACCAGAGCAGGTAAGTGGTTTGGGTTTAACTGGGACTACAGGACTGGGTTACATATTGAATTCCAAATTGATAGCCGAATTTAAAGAGGGGGAGGATACGGATGCCTTTTTGAATTCTTTTGAAAAAGTTTGTATTCGGGCTAAAATTCCTAGCGAGTCCTGGAGCTTCTAGCTATCCCCGCTACTTACCAGAAAAGCTTGGGATGCATTGTGTCAAATGGACAATGAGGACAGTGATGATTACAGCAAACTTAAACCTGCACTGTTACAGAAATTTGAACTAACTGCTGAATCATACAGAGCTAAATTCCATAAGCTCAGGAGAAGCCCTGACATGAGCTACGAGGAGCTAGTCACGAAACCGCGTCAGTTTTTAAAATGTTGGTGGGAAGGAATTGAGGCACACACTATTGATAAATTGAAAATGTGATTTTGTTAGAGCAGTTTTATTGGACATGCCCAGCAGAGCTGAAAACCTGGCTGGAGGACCGAGATCCCAAAACGGTGCAAGAGGCTGCTGAACTCTCGGACCACTATGCCAAGAGCAGACCTGCTCTGAGAGCGAATGGAGTGGGCATGGCAGCACAGAAAGGGAAAAGCGTGCCTTCGGGGCAGCTAAAACCCTCACTGCCTCCACCAAAACCAGTTAGCCCCAGGCTTCAGAGAAGAGCTTTCTCTGAGAGAAGAAATGAAAGTTGGTTGTGTAAAGAAACTGGGCACATTGCCAGACAGTGTCCCAAAAAAGTGAGCAATACACAACAGGGGGCTAGGAAGGAAGTGGGTTGTTTGTGTGTCCCTGGAAGCATGCCAGTGAACATGAGGGAACAAATGCATCCAGCCATGGTGAATGGTGTACAGACGCAAGGGTTAAGGGACATGGGCGTACTTGACCTTGATAAAGGGGGATCTAGTAGAGCCGGGTCAGCTTATGCCCAATAAATACATCACTGTACAGGACTTTACTGATGAAGAGAAAACATTGCCCCTCGCTGCTGTTCTCCTAGACTGGGGTGAAACAGGGGAAAGTGTGCAACAGGTAGCTGTAGCCAAAACCTTAGCAGTGGATGTGATCCTGGGCAACAATCTTAAACAGGAGATGGTGTGTGCAGTTACCCGCAGGCAAGGGAAAATTGTAGTTCCCTGAACCCCACAGAAGCCATTGTGGAAACCACTGAGAGGCTGGTTCCCTAGCCTGTGTTTCCTGATATGGAGACTAACGAAAAGGGGGTAGAAATTTCCTCAGTAGCAAGTAACCACACAGCTGCAGAGGGGTACTTTAAAGAGGGAGGGCTGATCCATTGTCAGAGGGTTGGGACTGACAGTGATCCTGAGTGCCCTGACGCAAGTGCTAGGGACCCTAGTTTAGTGACTGAAGGGGATCTGTCCCATGCCTTGGGAATATGTGAGGGGTTTGCAAGTGCTCAGGGAAGTGACCCTAGTCTAGAGAAGCTGAGGGCTCGGGCAGACTCTGGACGGGGCACAGGGAGGTGACGGCAGACATAAGGTTTATTGGGAAAATGGACTGATGTATACCCAGGCTGTGCAGACAGAGGAAGGGGTGCTAGGCAGGCAGTTTGTTGTTCCCCAGGGGTATCGTGAGAATTTGCTCAAGATTGCACATGATATTCCCCTGTCTGGTCATTTGGAAATTGCGTGCACTACACAGTGATTGGCCCAGAATTTCTGTTCGCCTAACTTCACCCAGCAGGTGAAGGAGTATTGCAGGTCTTGTCACTGGTGCCAAGAAACAGGGAAGGCGGGCAAGAAAACCCAAGCCGCCCTGATTCCATTGCCCATAGTGGAGGAGTCATTCCAGAGGGTGGAAATGGATATTGTGGGGCCCTTAAATACCCCCAGCTCCTCAGGGAAGAGATTCATCCTGACTGTGGTGGATTATGCCACCCGGTACTCAGAGGCAGTTGCCCTATCCTCACTGAGGACAGACAGCAGCAGATGCCTTACTTGGGATTTTCTCCTGTGCTGGGTTTCTGCAGGAGGTCATCATCGATCAAGGGGGTTCCTTTATGTCGGACCTGATGAAATATTTATGAGAGAAGTGTGGGGTGGTGCAGAGATGCACAACACCGTATCACCCACAAGCCAGTGGGCTTGTGGAAAGATTCAATGGTACCCTAAAGTCATTGCTATGGGCGTTTGCTGAACAGCATGGGAGGGACTGGGAGAAATACCTTCTCCACCTGTTGTTTGCATACAGGGAGGTGCCCCAAGAGTTGACAGGATTTTCCCCCTTCAAACTCTTATATGGACGCTGGGTACGTGGGCCCCTAGACTTGATCCGGGAGGACTGGGAAGGCAAGCATGCCACCCAGGGAACTGCCATTGTGGATTATGTCCTTAAGTTTAGGGAAAGGCTGAAGGAGCTTATGGGGACAGCCTAGAGCAACCTGGCAGCTACCCAACAGAAACAAAAAGTGTGGTATGACCACAGAGCCAGAGCTCGCTCGTACATGGTGGGTCAGGAAGTCATGGTCCTTATTCCGGTCTGGAAAGACAAGCTGCAGGCTGAGTGGGCAGGACCATACAAAGTGGTTAGGAAGGTAAATTACATGAACTATATTATAGATTTAACTGACCGAAGACTGACAGAAAGGATGTACCATGTCAACATGATGAAGCCGTATGCAAATAGGGCTGACATGGTGTTTGCAGTGTGTAGTCCTGGGAAGGGGACGGATGAAGGAGATCCCCTTCTGGACTTGCTGGAAGAAAGTAAGTGGGAATCCTCTGTGGAGGCAGTAAAATTGTCTCCCCAGCTGGCCCCAGACCAGATCCAGGAAGCAAGGGAGGTTTTAGCAGACTTTGCCCCATTGTTTAGCACCAGGCCTGGACTTAACCACCTTAGCGACTCAGTGTGGAGACAGGGACACAGACGCCCATACGGCAGACAGCATATCGGGTGTCAGAAGCTGTCCAAAGGGACATTAGGAGGGAAGTGGAGGAGATGCTGGATTTAGGGGTAATGCAGAGATCCCACAGCCCCTGGGCCTCACCCATAGTCCTTGTGCCCAAGCCAGATGAGACTACTTGTTTCTGTGTGGACTATCGTGGACTGAATGCAGTCACAAAGTCAAACGCCCACCCGATGCCCTGAACGGACGAACTTCTGGACAAGTTGGGAGGGGCTACCTACCTTACAACCATTAACCTGACAAAGGGGTATAGGCAGGTAAAGTTGATGGACAGAGCTAGGGAGAGGTCAGCCTTCATCACTCCAATAGGCTTATTTGAATTTAAAGTACTGCCTTTCAGAATGAAGAATGCCTCGGCCACTTTCCAAAAATTGGTGAACCAGATGTTAAATGGTGCTGAGGAGTACGTCGTGGCGTACCTGGATGACATTGCCATCTTTAGTGCCAGCTGGGAGGAACACCTATCCCACCTTAGGGAAGTGCTGGGCAGGATACAGAGGGCCGGGCTCACTGTCAAAGCCGAGAAGTGCCAGGCGGCCATGGGAGAAGTGGCATACCTTTGGCATGTGGTAGGCTGGGGACAGCTCCGTCCTAAGCAAATAAAAAGAGAGGTAATCCAGGCATGGCCCAGACCAGAAACACAGAAACAGGTCAGGAGTTTTCTAGGGACAGCAGGGTACTACAGGAAATTAGTACCCAATTACAGTGCCCTGGCTGCTCCGCTATCTGAACTGACAAAGAAAAGGATGCCCAAGAAAATTACCTGGGGCCCAGCCTGTGAGGAAGCCTTTTCCAAACTAAAGGAGGCGCTGTGCAGTGCTCCTGTTTTGACAAGTTCTGACTACAGCAAACCCTTTATAGTTCAGACTGACACCTCAGACATGGGTATTGGGGCAGTACTGAGTCAGACATCCAGCCAAGGTAAAGATCACCCAGTAGTGTACCTGAGTAGGAAGTTACTTCCCAGGGTGCAGGCATACTCTACTGTGGAAAAAGAATGTCTTGCCATAGTGTGGGCCCTAAAGAAGTTGGAGCCATACTTATATGGGCAGCATTTTGTGGTGCAGACTGACCACAACCCCCTGGTTTGGCTGATGCAGGTGGGGAAAACCAATGGTAGATTGCTAAGATGGAGTCTTGCTTTGCAAGGATATGATATGGCAATTCTACATCGGGCTAGAGCCAAAAATCAGAAGTCCGATGGGCTGTCTCATGTGTACGAGAAGTGAACTGATTTGGGAAGCTCATCCCATGCAGGGGATAGAGCCCCCAAATTCAGTCTAGGTGGGGAGGAATTATGACACTTGGACAGCTGGTTCTGATTAATCCATGACCTTTGTAATATAAAAATGTGTTATTGAGGCTCTCTCATGAGACATGCTGAAACATCCTGTGGTATGACACCCCCCTCCCAGGTTTTAGATACAAGGTGTTACCTGGAAGGCCAAGAGATAATTACAGGCTAGAAGAGGCCTAAATTAAGCATCTCCTGTTTATCTGACAGGATAGGAAATATCCATTTTATGACATTTAGAGGAGGAAAACCAGGTTATGTCACACTGGTGCAAAGTCATAAATGTTCCTCTGATGTCTGTAAAAGCAGGATGTTGCTCGTGGATGAAAGAAGAACTAGAAATTATCCTTATTTAATTTTCCTTCTGAGTGATGACATCCTGGTTGTATAATTTTTATACTCTGACAGGGAGGAGCTAGGTGACCTCATGCAAAGAGGTTGGCAAAGCCAGTTTTAAAAACAGTATTCTGTTTTCCATTCACACACACATGTTTGGACTCTGAAAGCTACAACATGCTAGCAGCACTGTAAGAGATGCATTAGATAGATCAAGTCTAATTGTCTGGTGGTAGGAAATTGCACTTTTAAAATCTTGTTTTTATTCTTTTAAATGATTTGAATGTTTTGTGATATATGGTTCTGTGTTTTATTTTTTACATTAAATATTTTTAAGTAAACACCTCATTTTCAAATAGACTATTTGTGTCTTCCAAGTCCTTCTGTTTTTACCTGTGATGCATGGATGGTTAAGAGTGTAACAACACTGTGCATGAGCTTATATGGTAATACCAAACTGGGAAAAGGTGAGTTATCTGAGGTCTTTATTAGAGTTTTTAAGGGTTAATTTTGTACACCTGGTTAGGTGCCCATAGGTGAAAGATATTTGGCCCCCCTGAAGAGCAGAATTATCTGAGCCTGTACTTTGGGTATGCTAACAAGAGGTTCACAGTTTGAATCCCTCCAGAACTGAGACCAAAGGTTGATTTGAACCCACAAAACAGACAGGAGGGTTACCCTGTTTCTGTTTCTTGTTCACAGTACTACACTTGGAGGTTGGCACTTTGGGAGTAGAGGGCTGACCTGCTGAGTGGGGTTGTGACACCCACCAACTGAGATTATCTTTGCTTGAGCTCTTGTCACCACAGCTGCTGAAACATCAGGATTTACTCCCTCTTTGATTAACTCAGTAAATCCTGGACAGTCATTTGTAATAATCATGGGTACAGGTAACTTAGGTATTACCCCCACTTTCATTTGGTGCGAGACACCCTTAATGGTTAGATACACTTGGGTGGTAGGATAGAATCGAGTGTCCCCATGGATTCAGATGACACCAGTACCTGGTCCTTTTGCACAGTGTTTTCCCAGCACCTCAACATGTACTAGGGTCGGTCTGCTTCCTGAATCAATGAGTCCCTTTACAGTCTTATCCCCCACCTTCACATCTCTTAAATACTTGCCCCAATTTGCCAAGGACAAATCTGCTCCAGTGTCACTCTTCTTATGGCAATTTCTTGCAATATGACCTGGCTTATTACAGTTATAGCAAATAACGTCTTTGGGCACAGGTTTGTTACCCCTGCCAGAGTTCTTATCAGACTTGGAGTTTAAAGAGTGTCTTACCAGTGCTTGGCTGTTACCTCGCTGCTGTGGCATTTGTCTGGTCATTTGGTAGTCTTCGGCGAAAGAAACAGCCTTTTCCCCACTTTCTGGTAGGTGTTGTTTTACCCAAAACTGCATATCTGTAGGCAGGATGTTGATGAATTGCTCCATTGCAAATGTGTTGATGATCTTTGGGACTGTTTTGCCCTCTGGCTGGAGCCATTTTATCAGGAGTTCTGAGTTAGGTGAAGGTTTTTCAAGGATTGTCGACCTAGTTGTACTTCAGAGATCGAAATCTCTGCCTGTAGGTCTCTCCTGAGATGTCATACCTTTTCAGGATTTCGCTTTTCACCAGGTCATAGTTTTCTGACTGTGCAGTGTCCATACTGCTGTTGGCAAGTTGGGCTTTCCTTGTCAAGCAGAGTACCAGTCTGATTGTCCATTGCTGCTTTGGCCATTGGCAGGCTGTGGCAACTCTTTCAAAAGTTGTCAGGTATGCCTCGATATCATCTGAGGGACACAAGTTCGTAAGTTTCATGGCTTTTAAGTTGCTTGCATTTTGCTGCTCGTCAGGATCTGTGCCAGATCCTCTGCCTTTGATAGCGCGCAAGGCATCCAGCCATCGCTGCTCCCATCATTGCATCTCTTCTGTCATCTGCTTCTTCTCTTCTTTCCTCTGTTTCTCCATCTCTTTTTGTTGTATAGCCCACCATTTGAAAAAGGCAGTCAGGCTTTCAGGTTCACTGCCTGTTCTTTTTTTTTTATATTTTATATTTATTATTTTCACATGTTATAATACAAATAACCAAGTCATAGCTGAGATAAGACCAGATACAATTGTAAATACCACAGGGGGAAAATACACAGCCCCCTTAATCAAAGGATACATGTATCTCAAATATTTTGATACCTCATTAGGGAGGATAACTGAACAGTTTTCAAGCTGAAAAATTCAGTTTACTGACTGTATAATTGAGCCCAGGAGTAGTATGACTGTATCGATAATTGGAAGTACATAGATTGTGTCCAGTATTGCACGCCCCACATTGGAGCTAACCGCGTCGTACTATATACCTTAAGAAAAAAAAAAAATATATATATATATATGCATTAAAGGCAGCATAGTTCCATTTATACAATATCTCAACATTGTCTCCTAAAATGGTACAACTAGATCGGGGGATCCAAAATATGGTTAAACAACTTGCCCCCAGTAGTCTATAAGCAAACCTTTTGAATGAATCAAGAATAGCTTTAGTAGTTAGTGTGGTCAGAACTCTCATTAACAATAGTATTGTAACATTTTATAACATTAATTAAACAGAAACTCTGGGGTAGCCAACTGCTAAAGAAAGTTTAACAGCACTTAAGTCCCTTCAGCCATCCTCATGTTCCTCCAGGTCACCCTCTTCAAATTTGGGAGTTAGTCGAGAGCTGTATCGGCTAGTGGCAAAATGGGAGGCCTATTTACCCACTTCAATGGGGTCAGAGAAAATCCAGACTTTTCCATTGTGCACAATCCGTAGCCTGGCCGGATAAATCACTGTGTGTGGGTAGAGGCTTCCTTCAACTGTTTCCGCACTCCATCAGATTTCTTATGGAACATCCTGGTAGCATAGCTGATATCTGGAAAGAGATAAACCACTCTCTCATCTTGGGTAAGTGGCCCTGCCTGGCGGACCATCCTCAGAATCTTATCTAAGGTGCTGATGCCATCCCTAACAAGCAGTAGTGTATGTGGGGTGTCAGAGTTCTCCCGATAATCCCTAGGGGTTATCCAATAGGCCTTTTGCTGGCCAAAATGCAGTGATTGCCCTTCTGGTGCTAGTTTTTCTCCCAGCCATTCCTGTAAGAACATGAGGGGATGATCCCCCTCAATTCCCTCGGGCAGACCCAGAATCCGAATATGGGAGGATCGTGTTTGATTCTCCAGCATTTCAAGCCTGGCGCAGAGGTGGGAATTCTCCTTCACTATAGAAGCAGTGGCAGCTGAGGTAGACTCCGACTGTCGTTTGAAATCCATCATATCAATTTGGAGAGCCTCCACTGTTTCCTCCACTACGGTCACTCTAGTGCCAAATTAATCGATCTTGGCATTTAGGCCTGAAACGGATGAAATTAAGTCTTCATAGCTTTAGCCCAATTGAGAATATAGTTTCTTCTGATTCTTGCAAGGAAGCGGCCTGCGCTTCAGTGCCGGACCTCGTAGGCTGAAAAGATGCCAATGGTTTTCCTCCAGCTCCTCCGCCTATCTTGTCGAGGATTACCCATTATTTGAAGTTGACTCCTCTTTCCAATCGTAATAAAATCACCTCCAAATCTGTGCTACAAAAGGCTGATTTTAAAGATTTAGAGCATAGAATTGGAGAACTCCGTAAACGTACTGCCACTCAGCTCGGGCTCCACAGCGCCCCCCCCCCCCACTGCTTGTTCTTTTTCCATAACTTGTGCTGGCTGTATAGTCTCAGCTTGGACTTTTTTCTCTGCTAGTTTGGCTGACATTCTCCTGGTAACCACTCCTGGACTTGCTGCTGCAGAATCCATACCTTTCTCTGTGCTTCCCTGGTTCTAGGTCCAGTACCCACACACAAAACTCCTGGCTTAGAGTATGCATGGCATAATCCCACTGCTATCACCATCTGTCATTGAGGCACAGGTCAGAAAGCATAGGAAAAACCAGGAGCAGTTATAGAATGCACAAAAAGTGTTTATTAGTACTAGCAATAACATAAAAAAAAAACTTGTTCAGTATAACTATTTACAAAGGCAGAATAAACAGAGAAGATCCATCTGAGTTGTCCTTCAATCTCTGTGTCTCTCTCAAAGCATAGTAGCTGTCTCTTTTAAGTCTTTGCAACTCCCCTTCTTAACAAGCATCCTGTTTTTTTCTAAAATGTTCTTGTAAATTTCAGGCAGGTGTAGCCAGAACACAATGTAACAGAACCGAGGCCCCTTCTCCACAGCTTCTGAAAAAGGGCTTAAAAACTGCTGTCAGGTTAACCCCTTGAGATCCCAATAGCTTTTTGCAGTCACCTCAAGCTATAATTACCACTGGGGTGTCATATAGATGAGGTACACTGATGAGTCCTGGTAGGATGAAACATGTGTCTGTGTCTTGGGTTGGCACCCTTTGCAGACTGTGTGAGAGGCCTTTCGGCACCATGCATTTCTGCTTAAAGTTGAACCAGAATAATATTTTGTGGCGATTTGCATATACATCCCGTGATGCTTTGCATTATGGGGGTATGTGTGATTTTGTACTTCTTTCAAACTATAATTATATACATTTCAACTGTAACACTACATAATTTCTAAACAAAGGGATCCCAATATCAGTTACATTTCCACATAATGATTTGCTTATATTTTCATATCAGCAGATATACAAGGAAGGGAAAAACAGAAACAGCAAGGGAAGACTGAGACAGTGAGAGGTAAAGAATTGCAAGACTGTCGGGATGATCAAATCCTAGGTCTCACAGGAAAATGTGGTTGTGCAACCAGACAGACAAGAGACAGGAAAGGAAAGAACAGAAAAGATCCTTGCAGTCAAACTCTCCATAACAACTGGGACAGGGTCCTATTCAACCCTGTCACAAGGTACTCTTGCAAATGGTAGTACTTACCTGAACAAAAAGGGCTAGTACCCAAGCAACAGTGACTCATGTAGTGGGCTGTGGTGCTTGTCTGATTTCAGGAGCCAGTGCTTGCCGGCATGGTCATAGTGTGGAAATGTGTGGCATCGTGTGGACAAGGGATGCTGAGGGAAAGAAATTGGAATAAAAAACCCTGGCAACTGCTGTTATGATTGCCACCACATGGTACTCTCGGGACCCATGCTGGCAACTGGTGTGGGCCTGAGCGGGTGCCTCAGTACTGTATGGCATGGAGGATGGACAGACAGCAAGGCAGATGGCACTAAGACAGAAAAAGCTTAGTATAAGAAAATGTTACTAAATGATTATACTTCATTTAAAGGCCACCAAGGGCCCCACACACACAGGTATGGGGCTGGTCCCAATGTGCACTTTGTGTGCAAAACCTTTTGTTTTGCTTACTGTTTACTGTAGTAGATTGTAGCAAACTAAGCTTACTTACTTCTAGGCTGTTATTTTCTGTAACTACAAATCTCAGAATCCCCCTGCAGCAGTAAGATATTCACTATCCTACAGTACATGTTAAAACATTTATATGCTCTGATCAAATGGTTTCCAGTTCTGCTTTTCTCCAGGGACCAAGTACAGTCCTCTGTGACTGTACTTAGCCCTGGGAGGACAGTGAGATCAGCAAACAAAAGAGCAGAGCTTATTATATAAACTCTGACATGCACTGCAGGCTATTGAATCTCCCACTGCTGTATCCCCTTTCTGATGGCAGCTGCAGGGGATTCTGGGATTTGTAGTTATGGAAGATATCATCCTAGAAGTAAGCAAAATTAGTCTGATACAATCTGTTATACTACAGTAAACCGCAAGTAAAACAAAATGCTTTTGCACACAAAGTACACTTTGGGACCAGCCCCACACTTGGATGTGGGTCCTTGGTGCTCACTGTTGCCCTTTAAATATATTTTGTGAGGCTCCTGTTAAAGATGGTTGGCTGTTTGACATTTTCACAGATGATACTGAGCTGGGCATTATAGTCGGCTTAGAGGGAAACTGTATAATCTCTACAGGACCTGGAAACATTATGTAGTAGTGGGTGTTTAAGTGGAAAATGGAATTATAGTGTGAGCAAATAATAAGTTATGGACATTGGAAGAAAGAACAAGGAATGCATACACACGCTCAAGGACTCCCCATTAGGGGAAACTGGGCATGAAGGTGTTTGGGAATCATCTTAGACTCTTCTCTTAAAGAGCCGCTGGTGTATCAAGGGAAACTGAAAAATCCCCAAAACATCAGTTTATGTTTCAGATGTTTTCTAAATTTAGCATCCCCTTTTCTGCACATTAACATGAACTATAAACCACTGTAGTGATTGCAGCCAGTTAGCACACAGAGCCACTGTACCTCCTATCCTTTGTACAGTGGTCTCTCATGCAGGAACGTTAGGAGTGGAGCATTCCACTTCACATCCAAGGAGAGGGCAACTTCATTTAATGTTTGAAAAATACTTAAAGCTTCTTATAAAATCGGTCAGCCCAGTGGCATAAAAAGCTAAGACACTTGACACCTTACCTGCCACTACACCAGTAACCAAGGTTCAGATACAGACTAGGGTTGCTGGGGGTTGGCCATGTTGGGAAAGGATAGAGTGTCCGAGGGACTGTTGTCTTCTCCCAGGGAGGGGGAGGCCTGCTTGCCCAGCCTCTGACTACCACCAGGTGAAGGCCTGGTGGAAATGCAGGTGCGGGCAGTGTATAGAGAGGGGCTGTGGTTTAGTGATGCATTATGCCTCCACATGCGAGTCATCATGTATTGCCATGGCAGAATAGAGTGGGAGGAAAACAGAAAATTGGGTGCTTGGGCTTAAAGAAGTCCTACATATCCGACCGTGGATCTGCGCTGCCATTTGGGATCTCCTGGTCCATGCTGGATTGTGTTGTAAGGGGAAGGATGGTCCTCCCCTTCTGGGTCTACCATGGGGGTTATTCCATGGGGTACCATGAAGAGTAGCTCCCTGGAGGAGGCAGATGCCAGTTGGGGGGGATAGAGGAAAGAGCAGATAATCCACCCCAGTGGCCCACAGGGTAGAAAAACCTATATGGAAAAAAAACTTTAGTATAAATCATTCTTGCTAACCGCTGCGCCAACGGGCCGACTTTAATTTGCTTTTCATCTGCCCCAACTTGGCTTATTTTTTTTCTTTATAGATAATTCCAAAAGATGACCCATAGTTGTAGCATCAATTTTGGCTCAGTTTTCTATTTTCAGAATACATGTAATATCACCCTTCTGTTTTTATATGCACAGCCGCCCTGAGGGTAGCACTTTTGTATTATTTATTTCCTCTACTTTGGCTTCTTTGGAGTAGATAAAAGCTTGCAGATGGTGATCCTGCTTTCATCGTACTTTACATAGCTATGACTAAAATGGGAAGCTAAATACAAGGAATAAGTGAACTATCATTAGAAATGTGTCTAATAATTATGTTTTGTTTTTTGTTTTTGCCAAATTTTCCCAGTGGCAAGGGAAATGTTATTTCTAGGAGCATGGATATGTTGTTCATCCGCACTCTTTGGTATGTCCCTTTCCCCTTTAAATCTTGCCAGAAGTCTTCAAGCTGGCTCCTCCCACCCACCCGGGTGGTAAATACCTCAGCTCCGCCCCATGACGCCAGATCTTCCTTTTCGCTGGAAGATTCAGGTTCCCTCGTGCTACTTCTGCAGTACTGTAGGCCCTGGATTCTAATCAACTGTTTTTGCTGCATTTGCTTTCTTTGAAACTCGTATGAGTTTACGATTCCGATCCGAGTGCATCAGACATGGAGGACAAGTAGTCCCCCGGGTTTCACCAGTGTCCCTGCGGACAGAAAATGTCGCGCACCAATCCTCACCTCTCGTGCGTCTGTTGCTTGGGTGTCGTGCATGACACCACCTCTTGCACCATTTGTCTGGCCTTCCATCCCAACGTCCTGGACGACCGCAAGGTGTGCCTAAAGCTAGGGAGACTGGAGCTTCCTAACCCACCAGTGAAATTGAAGGAGAACAGGTGGGTGGTTTCCGTGGCCACGGGATCCGCCGATCAGCTCGAACAGATGGCGGCTTTCAAAGAGGAAGCTGCTCAGGCTTCAGCTAGCCAAAGTTTGTTCGTGCCGCTTAACCTGGGCTCCACTTTCACCTGGTCCTTTCAGGAGATGTGCCAGTCTCTCCCTACCAGGGGTGAGGCGCCCTCGGGCTTGCACTCCTCCTACTCTAACAAAAGGGACAAGGACCCTAAATCATCTTCTGACCAAAGAAGACGTTCCTGGGACCGAGAGTGGTCCGATTCTCAGGATCTTGCAGTCTCGACCTCGGTCTAGATTGCTTCCCTGGCCGCCGGCTTCTCGGACCATCCATCAGGCCAAGCACAGTGCGGGTTTGGATAGCCTAACCGGCCGAGATTTTCGCGACCGATTGAGCCATTGTCGCCGACCCCAGTCGACGACTTCTTGGAGAGGACACCTATCCTTTCCTTCCACAATGAAGAGACCCTTCCTTTGGGTATCCCGATCAAGGGACAGGAGCCAGAACCTCAGTTTTCACTGAATCCGGCCTCTCCCGATCGAGAGAGCCGACACCGTCGGTCAAAAAGTGAAAAAGGGTCACAAACACTCCCGGAAGAGGCATCACCACTGATCCTCATCTTCATTGGCCGAGGAGAGACTTCAACAGAAGCTCTGGCGTTATGAGGACCTTATGTGGCAACAGTTAATTCTGACTGGTCAAAAGCCGGCTCCGCTGGCTACACCTGCCATTACTTGGCCCCAGTCTCTTAGGCCAACGCTGACCCCTCCGCTACCGAAGACTCCGTTCTCCCTCTGGTAGGACCAGCACGCATTCCTGTTAGGCCTGTTCTGGTCTCCCCACCAATTTTGGTGGAGCCACTGCCTAAGCAGCCTCAGGGAGAGGCTCACTCAAAAGAGGACCAGACAGATACGGGCCTGCCCTGTCATCTGTCCATCACTGTTGTCCCCTATCGCCCTCGGTGTATTGAAGGGGACGTAGGTGGGAGACCCCTGTATCCTGACTCCTTGGACTTGGATACCACTGGTTGTCACTCACACCCCGATGATGAGTTGTCAGTGACAGGCGTGGAGGAAGGCCCTTCCTCTTTCCAGGGCATCCTCTGACTTATTTCAGAGTCCACTGGTATGCCTTGGAGCCTATCCAAAAGAAGGCAGAATATCCTCTCACAGATATCCTTAAGAGGGGGGGGATACCCCAACGGAGGCCTTCTCATGGCCGAAGTCATTGTTGG
Organism: Neoceratodus forsteri; assembly: GCA_016271365.2. Classification (NCBI taxonomy): domain Eukaryota; kingdom Metazoa; phylum Chordata; order Ceratodontiformes; family Ceratodontidae; genus Neoceratodus; species Neoceratodus forsteri. The sequence goes on along the minus strand of CM028130.1, from coordinate 1,193,393,973 downwards.
CCTGGCCCTTGAGCTATGGCAGCGCCCTGCCTCTTGCCTGGCTCCATCTGCCTGCATGGCTCGCAAGTACACTGTACCCTTGTGGTCCTTGGTGGGTTTCAGAGAGCATCCCTCAGCCGAGAGCCTTGTGACTGCCTCAGTGTTTAGACGCACGGGTAGCTCAGCAGATGCTGACCGCCCTCCAGACAAGTCCAAAAATATGGACCATTCTGCCCAGAAGGTATATGCGGCCTCATCCTTGGGCCTTCGTCCAGCCAGTTAGGCAGTGATCATGGCACACTTCTCTCACACCCCCTCTTGGGGTCGCTAAATGAAGTCCTCCCTCATCTCCCAGTGGACATGCAGACCACAGTTAATCAGGTCCGTGACCAGGGCCATGCTGTTGCAAAACAGCAGCTCCAGATGGCCTTGGATATTGGAGATTCCTGTACCCATTCACTAGCAGCCACAGTGGTGGATACTCAGCACAAGTTAGCTGATGTGCCCTTCCTTGGCACCGATCTTTTCGGTCCGGGAGTGGCAGGTCACCTCCAGCACATAGAGCAGTCCATGCCACCTTGGATGCCACTTCTGCAAAAGGTTCTTTGGGCATGAACCAGCATAAGCGCAAGAAGAAGCCTTTTCAGAACTCTTCTCCTGCGGTTAGACAGCCCCCCTTCCAGGGAGGTCAGCAGCAACAGCAGGCTCAAGCTTGGCACTCTAGGCCCAAGCAGGGTCCCCAACAGCCCCGCAAAGGAGGCAGAGGTGCCGGTCCAGGAGCCTCCTTCTCCTCCTGTAAGCCAGCGCAGTGACGGGTCAGGGGTGGCCACCCCTACACCCGTCACGCCAGTTCTGGGTCCTCCCGTGGGGGACCGGCTCCACCACTTTCTTTCCACGTGGTCCGGTATCACTTTGGACAGGTGGGTCCTGGAAGTGGTCGGTCGGGGACTGCCTCAAGAGTTTGAGCAGTAGCCTCCCTGCCGAGCCCGTGCCCCATGGGAGGAAAGGATCTCAGTTGGCACTCAGTCGGCCCTTCGGGATGACATTGCTCAGCTCCTCCGCAAGGAGGCAGTAGCTCCAGTGCCAGATCCTCCTACAGACCCAGGATTCGTGGCCAGGTACTTCCTGGTGCCCAAGCGGACGGGGGGTTGGTGCCCCATCCTAGATCTCCACGACCTGAATCAATAGCTCAGGTGTCTCACCTTCCGGATGGTAACTTTGAATCAGATCATACCATCTCTGGAGTGAAACGTGGTTCTGTTCACTGGATCTACAGGACGTGTTTTTCCATGTCCCAATCCGTCTGTCCCACCAGCGGTTCCTCTGCCTCAGGGTGGAAGGGACCCTGTACAAGTTCCAAGCCATGTCGTTCGGCCTGTCTTCAGCCCCTCGGTCTTCACCAAGTGCATTGCAGTGGTGGCGGCCCATTTACGGCATCAAGGGGTTCGGATATACCCCTACCTTGATGATTGGCTCCTGGTGGGTTCCTCCCTGCAGGAGGTGGAGAGATCGAAGGACCTGGCCCTCCGAACCTGTTCCCAATTAGGCCTCCTGATCAACGAGGCCAAGTTTGAACTCATGCCCTCTCAGGTGATGAGCTTTATTGGGGCAGAGCTCGACTCTTGTCAAGCCAGAGCTCGGCTCCCGGCAGAAAGGGCAGAGGTTCTTACCTCCTTTGCCCAATCATTTCTGGTTGGGCACTTGCGGGACTTCCTGCGCCTTCTGGGTTACATGGTGGCATGCACCTCAGTGGTCTGTTGGGCCAGACTGCACATGCGCCCCCTCCAGTGGGAGCTGGTCACTCAGTGGACTCAGCGTCAGGGTCATTTCGACCAGCTGGTCACTGTCATAAAGAAGATGTGGGACGCTCTCCAATGGTGAATCGTCCCAGGTCGTCTGCAGGAAGGGATCCCATTTGTCCGCCCCAAGCTGACGGTCGTCCTCATGACCGATGCCTCTCTCATGGGCTGGGGAGCCCACATGGGGGACCACAGAGCCCACGGGTTCTGCACCCCCGAGGAGTCCCGATGTCACATCAACCTGCTAAAGCTCAGAGCAGTCAGATTGGCACTGTCAGCTTTCACTCCTCAGCTCCGGGGTCAAGTGGTTCAGGTCCAGACGGACAATACCATGACCATGTACTACCTCAACAAACAGGGCGGCACGCACTTCCATCTGCCATGCAAGGAGGAATTCCGGATCTGGACCTTCGTCAGCCGGTTGGAGGCGGATCTCCTTGCCATCCATGTTGCAGGAGTCTCAAACCAACTGGTGGATGCTTTCAGCCGCATAGACCAGACATCCCATGAGTGGTCTCTCCATCCAGAGGTAGCTTAAAATCTGTTCTCCCATTGGGGCAAACCATTGGTGGACCTGTTTGCCTCCAGGCAGAACACCAAGCTGAGGCTGTACCATGCCTGCCCCCCTCAGCAGGGCTCGCTGCAGGGGGATGCCTTCTCGAGGCCGTGGACCCCAGGCCTCCTCTACGCCTTCCCTCCATTTCCCTTGATCCAAAAGGTGTTACTCAAGGTGAGGAGGGACAAGGCAAAGGTGATCGTGGTAGTCCCAGATTGGCCCCGCCAGTTCTGGTATCCAGATCTCCTCAGTCTTAGCTGCAGGGCCCCGGAGCAGCTTTGTACACGCCCGGACCTGATATCATTGAACCAGGGGAAGGTATTCCATCTGGACCTTCAATCCCTGCACCTCACGGCCTGGTACCTGAGTGGCTAGAGTTACAGGCTCTGGGTCTTTTCTGAGGATGTCTACACCGTGGTGGAGGCATCTCGTAAGGAATCGACCAGGAAATGTTATGCCTTCAAATGGAAAAGGTTTTCCATTTTGTGTCAGGGTAAGAGTCTGGACCCCTTATCTTGCCTGTGGCTAACATTTTGGACTACCTTTGGTCTCTCTCCAAAAGGGGTCTACGGTCATCGACCCTTAGGGTGCACCTGGCAGCCATTTCCACTTAATGGGCGCAGGCCGGTCAGTCGACATTGGCACAGGAGACAGTGGTCGGGTGCTTTTTCAAAGGCCTGGATCACATATCCCCTCCGGTGTGTGAACCTCCACCTCTGTGGGACCTTTGCTGGTCTTGGCAGAGCTCATGGGCAAGCCATTCGAACCCATGCACAAGTGGGAGTTCTCACACTTGTCATGGAAGACTGCCTTCCTGGTGCCTATCATGTCAGCCAGAAGGACAGGGGAGCTCCAGGCGCTCTCGGTGGACTCCCCTTATCTGGTCTTTCACAGGGACAAAGTTGTCCTGCACTCCAACCCGAAATTCCTTCCGAAGGTGGTGTCAGAGTTTCACGTTAACCAGGTGTTGACTCTTCCAGTTTACTACCCTAACTACACCTCGGACGCCAAGTACAGGCTCCATATCCTGGACCTTAGATGTGCTCTCTCCTATTACAAGGAGAGGATGACATAAATTCGGGGAGAGGTTCGCCAGCTGTTTGTCACCTACGCTGAAGCTGCTTCTGACAGACCTACAGACAAATGGACCATTGCAAGATGGATTACATCATGCATAGGTCTGTGCTATGAGTTGGCGGGCAAGGAGCCTCCCAGAGGGTCAAGAGCTCATTCTACCCGCCATACTGCTGCATCGGTGGCTGCTTCCAGGGACATCCCTGTCAAGGAAATTTTTCGGATGAACAACATATCCATGCTCCTAGAAAAACAGGTTACTCACCTGTAACAGTAGTTCTAGGAGTGGTATATGTTGTTCATCCACACGCACCCACCCGACCTCCCCGGCTTTAGGCGTATCACCTTGCTTCCAGCAGACTAAGATCTAGCGTCATGGGGCGGAGCTAAGGTATTTACCACCCGGGTGGGTGGAGCCAGCTTGAAGACTTCCGGCAAGATTTAAAGGGGAAAGGGGTATGCCAAAGAGTGTGGATGAATAACATATACCACTCCTAGAACTACTGTTACAGGTGAGTAACCTGTTTTTTTTAAAGCACCCTATCCAGGGGCTCAGAGCGCTTTACAAATAATTTAAAATACAGTTTTACAACCCCAAAATAAGATTAATTCAAAAAAGATTGAAATCCTTATCAAAAAGATAGGTTTTGAAAGAGGTTTTAAAAACCTCCACCATGCTGGCAGCCTTAATATGTGGTGGAAAAGAATTCCTGAGGAGTGGGACTGCCACCCCAAAGGCCCTATCTCCCAATCTTTTTAAATGGGAAGATGGTACAATTAATAAGCCAGCATTGGTGGAGCGTAGGGAGCAGATAGGAGAGTACGGAACCAGGAGCTCTTTAAGGTAGTCTGGTCCCAGAGGCGTAGGGCATTGTATGTTAACAAACCTATTTTGAAGGTGATGCATGCACTCATAGGCAGCTAATGCAGAGAGTGCAGAATGGGAGTGATATTGTCCCTCATAAAGGTACCAGTCAACATCCTGGTCGCAGCATTCTGCACTAGCTGCAGGTGATGCATCAAACCTCCAGACAGCCCTAGTTACAGAGCATTACAGTAATCAAGTCGGCTAGTAAAAAAAGGCATAGATAACTGTAGCTAGGTCAGTGGGAGTCAGAAATGGACAGATCCTAGCAATATTCCGGAGATGGAAAAACCGTCCCTAATGGCTGACGATACCCATTTTTCAAGATCAAGCCGATCGTCAAGAATAACACCAATAATCCTTGACCACCTTTATCACTGACGGGACGACCATCAACCACAAGAGCAGGCAGTCTTCTGTCAGCAAAAATACCCCCATGACCCTGCTCGATCACCATAACCTCTGTCTTGTCATGGTTGAGACACAGCCAGTTGGCGGATATCCAGTTGTTTATCTCAGCTAAACGACGACTCTGTGTAACTGGGGTGGAAAGATCATCAGGTGCACAGGACAGGTACAACTGGGTATCATCTGCATAACAATGAAACCCCAGATTGTACTGCCTAATGATCTCTCCCAGCAGCAGCATATACACGGAGAACAATATGGGCACCAAGATGGAGCCCTGCGAAACACCACAAGGCAGCGCAAAGGAACCTGAGGAAAAAATTCCTATGACAAAGTGCTGTGATCTTCCAGCTAAATATGAGTGGAACCAGTGCAAAACTGCACCAGTAGCGCCCACATAGTTCCTCAGACGATCCAACAGCACTCCATGATCAACGGTATCAAATGCTGAAGATAGGTGCAAGAGCACTGTGACAGGGTGGACCCCTGCCATAGTTGACACCCCTGGGACAGGGACAGATTACAGTTCCATGGGGCCTTAGGCCCGAGGGAAATCTGGGGCTCCTTTTGTGTACACCACGCCCCCTTTTAGCAAGCCACGCCCATTCTGCCAAGCCATGCCCCTTGCCGTTTTTTGTTCTTTAAAGTAAATTCTTTGGTAACTGGATATAAGGCCCACTAGGCACAAGTGCCTGTATAGTAGTCCAAGAAAAACAGGTACTGTATTTATCCATTATCAGGCTTGCATGTGATTAAAATATCACAAATAAATAACCTAAATATCCACAGTAATTCAAATGATTAAAGTGCCCCTGAACACAGAATGACTTGCAGCTAACACTGAAACCACCTTTGCTACTGGCTGTTCCGCATGGTATGTCAGTTCCATCTACTGAAAGACCGAGAGGTCAAGAAAGACACTTAAAAGCCATATTTACCCTGGTCTGTAGGATTGCAGGAACAAATATTTTAACTATCCTCATAGCAATAATCAGAATTTTAAACACTGTAATAAAATATACATAAACATTCAGAAGTTATCCTTTAGATTCATCAATTACAAGTTTGTCACCACTCACCTTGCATAGATTAAGGGTATTGGCATCAATCTTCTTAGACATCTTCTGTCTTCTCCATCTCTAGGTGCTAGAGCACTTTGTAGCACCAATAGTATTTTGTTCATTTCTTGTAGTGCTTCACTGGAGTCACTGTATTGCTTTGTTATTTCAATGCATAGGTTAAGGGTGTTGGCATCAAATCTTCTTAGACAGCTTCTGTCTTCTTCATCTCTGGCTGCTGAAGCATTTTGTAGAACCAATGCTATTTTGTTCATTTCTAGTAATTCTTCACTGGAGTCACTGGATCGATTGGGAGGATATTTCACTGTATTGGTAAATGGTATTTGCATCAATCTTCTCAGACAGCTTCTGTCATCTCCATCTCTGGTCATTGGAGCACTTTGAAGCTCCAACTTTTTTTTGTTCATTTCTTGCAGTTCTTTGCTGGGGTCACAGGATGGATTGGCTTTGTAATCTCAATGCATATGTTAAGGGTACTGGCATCGATCTTCTTAGACAGCTTCTGTCTTCTCCATCTCTCGGTGCTGCCTGGAGCACTTTGTAGCACCAATGCTATTTTGTTCATTTCTTGCAGTTTTTCACTGGGGGTCACCGGATCAATGGGAGGGTATTTTACTGTATTGGTAAATGGTATTGGCATCAATCTTCACAGACAGCTTGTTGTCTCCATCTCTGGGTGGTGGAGCACTTTGTAGCACCAACACTATTTTGTTCATTTTTTTGGATTGCTTTACTGGCGTCACAGGATTGAGTTGTAGCATTTTTCAATGTACTGGCATCAGTCTTCTCAGACAGCTTCTGACATCTCCATCTCTAGGTGCTGGAGCATTTTGGAGCTCCAACACTATTTTGCTCATTTCTTGCAGTGCTTCACTGGGGTCACAGGACTGGTTGGAGTACCCCCCCAACCAAAAAAAAATATGTTGAGGGTGTTAGTAGCAATCTTGTCTGCTTATGTCGTCTCCATCTGTAGGTGCTGGAGCGCTTAGTAGCAACAACGTTGTTTTGTTCATTTCTTATATGGCTTCTCTGAGGTCGAAGGAATGATTGTGATGATTTTTCACTGTATCAGTCAAGGGTATTGGCATCAGTCATCTTAGATGGCTTCTGAAATCTCTGTTTCTGGGTGCTGGAGCACTTTGGAGCTCCTACTGTATTTTGTTAATGTCTTGCAGTGCTTCTGATGGCTCAAGAGTACTGCTACGTATTACTCTTAACATTTTGGGGGGGGGGGGTCTTCTCAGAAGGAAGAGTTGATCCAGAATCAGATGTTGAAAATGTAAAAATCCAACTCTGAATATTAAAGAGGGATTACAGTGAAAAGAACTACATTTCAGAATTAGAATAAGCATACCACTGATAAATATCATACCAAAAAAAATAGGTTTCTACTTTATGTAATTTTAAAGTTCTGAGCTGTTTTGTAACCCTGACTTCACTGTCTGTTCAGAAAAGCAAGTTTCAGTGAAGAGCTGTTGATGTCATATCCAGAACTCATAGTCTAGTCAGCAAGCTTTTAGAACATGTTTCTCCAAAGTTTAAATATCACGTGCAATGATTTTCACAAGTAAAAGGCATTTCAAAAAACACTGATGTCAGAAATTTAAAAAGAGGTTTTTTTTTTGTACAGTAATTGCTTTTTTGGTGTGGTCCATTTCTCCAGGGTTGCTGCCGGATCAGGATGCCAACTTCGGCATTCCTCCCAGCTACTGATACCACTTGGGGTGTTACTCTACTCTGCTCTGTTCTGAAGTTGTATTGCTATTAGTACTGTAGTGTTGGTTACTTCATTGATGTTTGTCAGTGTCTGCGTTACAGTAAATATTAGTAGGGGCTTTATATGAGTTAATTCCTACTATGGGTGGCAGTGTTAGCCATGGTAAAAATATCATTTTAATGTGGGGAACAACATAGATGAGCCTGAATGTAGGCCAGATAACAGCCTGGCAGGGTGAAATCATTGCACTGGCTATTGTATATAAACTTGTAAGGTTTCAAAAAAGCATCACCTCTCCCAGCCCATTTACAGGTAGATGGGATAATTGTTTATACGTGTCATCCTGAGAAATCACTTCAGTTGAATGACAGGTGTGAATGGTCACATCCTTTCATCACATCAGAGTTATCCAGTCTGCAAAACTCACAGCAGCAAGTTACGATCAACAGGTCGTGGCCACACAGAAGGCCACACTAGCATATGCTAACAGTATATATACTTTGCTTCAGGGCACAATTCACAGTTGGTAGTAAGCACTTACCATTCCTTAGTAGGGTGTAGCAGCAGCATCTATTTTATTCAAGTGTCCATAAAATCCATAGTAAAACCAGGATAAATCCAGCAAATCGATGCAATCAGTAAATACAAAAAGTGAACAGTAATCCAAACAAACAAAGGCCTGCTCCTCCTACTCAGTGTAATCAGAAATGTAAAGATGTCAGCACCTCAGTCACAGCAGTATGTTACTATAGCCATGTTTACATGTCCGCTTTTGAACTGTAGTAAATTGTGCAATTTCTTTGCGGCACTGCAAGACCCCCATATGGACACTTACAGCATCGTGGTAAGCTGGTCAGTGATCCTCTCCCACAGCCACTTTCTAGTTGCGATTGCGCAGTGTATTATGCCCTACCACCCGCTGTGTGGACTGTCTGCTGTGACACAATTCGGATGCTCCCATCATGCTCCGTTGCCACTCCCATGATTCCCCTAAAGCTACCGGCACAAAAAAGGAGCAACTTGCAGTGATGCACAGCCCGCTGTGTGGGCAGAAGCAACTCACTACATTAAAGGTACAGACATACCTGCGGTGGCTCACATTTGCACCACATCAGTTGTGTATACACAGCTTAACACTAAGCATCCAGCAACTCTTGAGAAAAGGACCACAACAAAAAAAGACACAAAAATTTACACTTTGTTACAAAACCTGAAGCGCATATACTGTAGATTTTGAAGCAATGTTTATCGAATGGTGCTGCATGTTTCACTTGTGAAAACCGCTACACATGATCTTTTTTTTTAACTTCAGAGAAACGGGTAATGTAAGTTTCCTGACAGGGAACAGTGAAGACTAGACTGTGAGTTCCAAAGATATCAGCAGCAGCTCTTCACTGAAACTGACTTTTTTAACAGGCAGTGAATTTAGGATTGTAAAATGACTTGGAACTTTTAAACAAAGTAAATTAGATAACTATTTTTTTGCGTGAGGCTGTTTGGGGCCATTGTGATCCAAACTCTGAATTTATTTTTGACAAAAATGTTGACCATAGTCCCTGTTTAAATTTGTAGTTCAAAGTATCGCTCTGCATCTCCTGATTTATGGTGCATACCATTTATTTATGAGCTGCTACTGTATAAATAAACCATTTTGAAGTAACATAGACTTTCAACCAATCAACTGTAGTAGAGGTAGTAAAGCAACGACTTCCACTGATATGTTTTCCTCCTTTAGAATTATGATGTTTGATAGTGCTTTAGTCAGCCTACATTTGTTTCTTCTGGGATTTAAGGTGTGTAGAGTCACTGATGAGATCATCAAACTTCATGGTTTTAACCAGTTCCCTTTCAATAGATAACATAGTCAGGGCATTGAGTCTTTCCTGGTGCATCATGCTCCTTCATTTGTTCTTGACTCTACTCAAGGTTGAAAATGACCATTCTCCACTGCAGTTTGCAGCTGGTGTGCACAAATATATACAAAAGGCAGCTTCCACATTTGGGAATGTTGACTCCAGTCCTCGAGCCTTCAAAAGTTTACACCAGTTAAGAACATCTTTGTCTTCTTCACAAGAAACAAATGATGTGAATTGTATGAATTTGTCAGTAAACAACTCCTCCAAATCCAGAGGGTATGCAGCAGCTAAATTATCTGCCATCTTCTGGATCTCATTTACATTCAGACGAGGAAAGTCTGTTAAAACTCCAGATTTTTTCTGTAGTACATCATAAGCCTCTTTTCTGCTGGGCAGCACTCAGTGTGTCAGTTATAACAAGAAATGTCTCTGCACAAAATTTTTCCCTACCTGTTAATGTTGTTTCATGTCTTGCGTCATCAAACATGTGCTTGCGACGCCTTTGCCTACAGAGGTCTGTTCGGTACGATGTTTCAGGTCAACCAGCATTTTTGCACTTGTTCCACACTCAGCAAGATTGTTGCAAATCTCTTGGAGAAATCCTGTTGGGGATGAATATAAATCCACCAGAGTCTTCAAAGAAATGCCTACTTTTTGTAAGGTCTTACTTGTGGCATGTAGGCACTATAATCTTGAATTCCAAATGGATGTCATTAATGCAGTTTCCAACAAGTCCATCTTGTCAGCAAGACTTTCAGCTTCCACCCTTGTGCTTGGTCCTTCTGAAGGATCATCAGTCAGGTTCTGTAATGCAGTCTTGGTGTGTTGATAGCCACTGAACAGGGCACTGCATGCATCCACTCAAGTAGACCATCTAGTAGCTGAGTGACTTTGGTACTTTCCCTTCACTAAGCAACTGCTGTCTCAGGACATGCCAATGATATGTGGAGGCGGAAAAGAATGTGTACAGTACTGGAAGAAATCCAAAAAAAGATACAGCCTCTAAACAGCATTCAGCATCCCATGACCCAACCAGGTTTAGAGAATGAGCAGAACAAGGGATGAAGTCCGCCAAAGGATTGTGTTCTTTTATTATGGCTTGTAAGCCACTGTATTTTCCTGCCATATTACTTGAATTATGATATGTCTGACCCCTGCAATCCTTTATTTCAGTGCCCAACTCCTGAACCACAGACATCACTGTGTTTGCCAGATTTCCTGACATATGACTATAAATTAGAATGAACTTAAGAAAACATTTTAACTGGATTTCCATCGGCTTTCATATATTTAATAATGAAAGTCGGCTGATCCACATGTGAAATATCCGGTGTTGAATCAACACTGATAGAATAGTATTTCGCCATCTTTAGTTCTTCCACAATAGTATGTAAGACTTTTTATACCCATCAGGTCAATGAATTCGTTGCATACCGTTGAGGACAAATATGGTCATCCTCTTCCAGCATTGTGAGATTTGACTATGTGGTCCACTAGAAAAGGGTCAAATTGGCTAATAAGCTCAAAATTACCCAAATAGTTTCCATTACCTGGAAATCCCAGTAGTTCATTGTCACCTTGAAAAGCCAATCCACGTTCTGATAAGAAACAAACCACAGCAACCACACATTTCAGTACGTTTTTCTGGTACTGACACTTATTCTGATATTGTTGTACAATTTCAGCATCAGTTCATCCTGTGGTCCTTTCCCTTTTGAGCACTGTGGTTAATGCCATCCTGTGATCGTGACTGTTGTCATATTCATTTACACACGAGTTTGCATTTTTCCAGTCACTAAAACCAGACTGTGAGAATGCAGTATTCCTCACTGAAAAGGGCTTACAGACATAACAGAAGACATTGTCAGTCGAAGGAGAATGAATCAGACAATCCCTTTTGCTGCATTCGCCATTTAACATGATTCCAGAGAAAAGATCCTTGGATAAATAATGCTCATCATCTGGGTACAAACTCACAGACTTGGAGAACTTGCATATGTTCTGGTCAATGTCACGGACACAACAGCCCTGCTATGGTTCACAAACTATCTCAATGGCAAGACACAAATGGTCTGGTGGAATGGCGCTACATCAGACAAGTGCCCAGTTCCCGCAGGTGTCCCACAGGGGTCAATTTTAGGCCCCCTGCTATTCTCCCTGTTCATAAACAACCACCCCCAGCACTGTGGAGGGGCGAAAGTCACACTCTATGCTGATGACGCAGTACTGTATAAGACAGGAGAAGACACAGGTTTCTTAAACCGGGAGCTGAGTCAGGACCTTGGAGCCTTTGAATCCTGGTGTCAGATTAATAGGCTGGTCCTGAATAGCAAAAAGACAAAAGCCATGCTCTTTGGCCCAAAAGACTGGGCCAAAAGAGATCCATCCACCTATCACTCTCCACCAGGGATAGAAGTTGTGGACAACATGCAATACCTGGGAATGTACATTGACCAGAAAGTCTCGTTCAGGAAGCACATTGACCACCTCAGAAAGTAGTAAACCAAAAACTGGGCCTCCTCTACAGACTTAACCCTTTTCTAACTAAGGAAACCAGGAAGGCGGTAGGGAACGGGACAATTCTCCCCACCCTTTTCTATGGAGCAACCTTGCTCCAATCGCTGAGAGCTACGGAATGACAGCAGCTCAGCACGCTCTACCACAGGGTCGGCCATTTCACCGCCAGGGCAGATAGAATGGAACACCAGTGCAAGGTGCTCCAGGCCATAGAATGGCCATCCTTGGAGGCAAGATTAGCATATCCTGCCCTGTGCAGGCCTATAAGCCCTTGGGAGAATGATAAGTTAAATAAGTGGGTAATAGGAACAGCTAGGACATGATAGGCAATTTTAAGGAAATAAGGATCCAAAGAATCAGCACCAGCACTTTTCTTAATATCCAATTGGAGCATGAGGTCTTCAATCCCTTTTAGAGAGACTGGGTGGAACGAGAAGCCAAGTACCGGGACAGGAGAGTCTGAGCATGGGACACTTAATTGGGAGCAGACCAGGGATGCAGGAGAATTGTCGAAAGCTAGACCAACTGTGGCAAAGTGATTGTTAAATGCAACTAGGATTCCCAGTTTATCATTGATAGTAGTACTCCCAGTTGTAACCTTAGGTGGCAAGGAATTACCAGGCATATATCCGGACATATCCTTGATTGTCCTCCAGAATTTGGAGGAGCACTTTGCTGCAGAATCCAATTTGGTAAGATAAAATGCTGCCTTAGCATCCCTGACCATTTTCGTACAAGCATTGCATGCCCTTCTGAATTGACACCAGTCTGAGTCAAGCTTAGTCAGGCGAGCTTTTTTCCACAACTTATCCTTACCAAGCAATGCAGCTTTCAGCTTGGCAGAGAACCAACAAGATGTTTTGTTTCTTACATGAATTTTTACCATAGAGGGCATACATATTTAGGGTTCCAACAAGTATATCATGGAAAATATCATATGCCGCGTTAACTGTATTAGCTAAGCAGAATTCTTGCCAATGTGGTGAGTATTCCAACTCATAGATGTAGGCAGCCACATCAGAGTTATGACGGGACCTTTTGGTAAGAAATTTAGCTGTAGGTCCTGTATGATGCAGTGATCTGACCCCAGCAATGAAGCAATAGTCACTGACATCAGCAAAGAAGGTTCCAGCATGTGAGACAAGATGAGGCTTATCGACTAAAATAACATCCAGCAGTGTGCTGTTGCTCATGTACTTTTTGTTTGGACGTGTGGGTTCATGAATTAGTTGCACCAACCCACGGGAATCACAGAAAGTGTTTAAGGGTGAAGCAGCCTTCGATAACCAGTTGAAATTAAGGTCCTCTAGGATAATAGTTTCAAGGTTCTCTTTCTCCATATTAGAGCCAAGATGTGTAAGAAGGAGTGTACCAGCAGATGGGGGTCTATAGCAACCAATCACTCTGAGGGCAAGGGAAGTAGATAAATCCAACTTCAGGGTCAAACACTCATTTTTGACAGAAGTAGAATCCAGGGAGGATGTTGTAAACCTTTCCTTAATGTACACCATCACACCGCCTCCCCTAGTAGGCCCGTCTGTTCTGAATAACTGGTAGGAAGGAATACTAATCTCCCTGTCCTGAGAGGCTGGCCTAAACCAAAATTCGGAGATTACCAGAACATCTGGCTGAGTATGGCTGACCCACGCCTGAATCATGGAGAACTTTTATAGGAGGCTGCAGACATTAACATGCCAGAAACTCATGCCTTTAAGACGAGCAGCATCCGAAGGGGATGTAATAGTAGCGATAGGACCAGGGTTTAGCTCAATGTTACCCGAGCATAACAGTAACAAAAGTAGTATCTTTGATAGGGCGGTGATAGTTAGTTTAAGAATCCTGATCCTAGTACGTCTATAAGGCTTGCCAGGTTGGGTAAGCCAGTCACCACCCCTGAAGGTGTACTGCCAGTGAGCCAGCGTTGAGAACGGGAACATGGAGGAGTCTGGCCCGATATCCATGCTCCTGTGTCTGGTGACTGCACCCATCCTGCATTCATGAGTGCTTTTTCCGCAGTCCATTCTTCCATGTGCTTGGTGTCTTCTGATGCAGCTGGAGGGCATCTTAGGCCAGGGGCCAGAACCCCTGTATTTGCCATTCCTGGTGCTTCCATACAGTGACTCCTTTGCTGTTGTGTCTGTTGCTGTGGTTGCTGCCACTTCAGCGCTGACAACCTCTGTTCTGATTACTGCTCTAGTGGCCTCAGACTGAGTATTGTTGTTTGCTCCTACTGATTTTGGAGCCAAAAGTTTTGACCAGCCTGCCCTTGGCAAGCTATTATCTGGCGTTCAGGAGGTTAATTTCATAAGTAAAGTTGCGGGCTGTTTCTTAGTTTGCCCTGCTCTTGTAGTTTGCCTTACAGGTTCATTGTTTTGCTTACCTCAAAAGAGAACACGGTAGCCGTAGTTTGGTCCTGTGGGTTTGTCTGGAAAATGGTAGTGGCAATCCTAGTGGCAAAAGACTTTTGGGGTTCTTGCGGTAGTACATTTTTGCCATCCATAGTTATTCTCTCCTTGGCTATAGAGGTAGCGTTACTCGGTTGTGTAGCAACCACTGGAGCCGCATTATTTGTTTCCTCTAGTTTTTGGAGCTTTTGTATTGCATCTGTAATTTCCTTTTGTTTAGCTAAAAATGTATAATTTTTCTTTTTGTAGCATTTCTTTCAACTGTTTTTCTTATGAGTTAACAGGGTTACCAGACTCTTTATTGTCCGGTTTCTTTTTATCAGAATTAATAATATCTGTTACCTCTGTTTCTGTTTCTGCTTGTACTTCTGAAGGTCCTCCTGTTTCAGCATCCTAAAAATGTTCTTCGGTCTCGCGTACTGCCAATACTGGTATAGAGACCTGTCCCCCAGTCTCCTCCACGTCCATCCTCTCCAGCTCCACACCTGGACTGGCCATTCTGAAAAATGACCAGCAGCTCTCCTACAGCAGAGATGAGGAAGTTTTTATTGTGAGAGAATCAAACAATACTGGGGGCAATATGTTTTAAATACTTTTCGTGTTGGCTCTCTGGGGGAATGTCCTTTCTAAAATATCCTTTAAGTAATCCTAAGCGGTTCTATACTCCACTAACAAGGGTCATCCACCCTAGCTTTACTTATCTCACTTTAAAGTTGATTATACTTTTCATATTATATACTGTATATATTTTATTATGTATATATTTTTTCCATTTTATGTAACTTTCTTATGTTATCCACCCCACACAGTGGGTCCATAATCTATTTACAGTGTGACTAGATTCCTTCTTTTTATCAATTTCATAGCTACATTTTACTTGACTCAAAACAATCCTCATGAGTTTGTGTTGTGAGATGTAATGTTGTTGCAATACCCAGTAGCATCTTGCCTGCCAGATGTGATACTTTAATATTCCACAGATAAGTCTTAGTGTGCTAACTGTATACCTATTCCGTACGCCAGTATATATGCCTAAAACAAGAACCTCATATGTGATAGTCTGAAAGGTCATATCTTGGATATGTGGTGCCAATAATTTCCAAAAGGTAATTATGAAAGGGCAGTCAAACAATAAATGCTCCTGTGTCTCTAAGACCATGTTACACATATCCCTAGGGCAGTATCTTTCCTCCAATTTCTTGTATTTATGGTTATTTTTAATACTCAGCTTTTCGTGGTAAGCCAGCCATGTTGTGTCCCACAAAAATTTAGGGATTCTAGGGTCCATTAATTCTCTTGTTGTGACCTGAACTGTCTGTGGCATACTTCTTGGGAAATTAAATTGCTCCATGAAATATTCTAAAAATAATCTGCTGATATAACCCTTGTCTAGAAAGGGTTATAAAGTAATTTATAGTAAGTTTCCAAGTCCTTACTTTTTGCATAGAGTGACGTACGTGAACAGGAATGATCATGCTATTCAGCTTAAAAGTCCATTTCTCTAGTGACCACATTGGAATAACCTTGCTAAGCCACTCTTTTCCCCAAACTATCCATATAGCTGTCCTATCTTTAAGAATGGGCACCAGATTTAAATTCCAAAATACAGAGTAAAAGAACAGTATAGGCTATATACCATACCTATACCTCCTTGGGTTATAGACCTATAGGTGGTGATTCTTTTAATGGGATTTAGGCGACTCCCCCAAATAATCCTAAAGAAAGTACTATATATTCTAGTTTCCAATATCACGAGGGGGGGGGGGGGATAATATAGAGCTTACAGAGAACAAGAGAGGAATAATAAAAGTTTTGTCAAATACACCCTTTTTAATTTTGTTATTTGAAGTTTCTGCCAGGCCTCTATACTATTATCACATGATGCTATTTTTATTTCCCAGTTCGCCTTATCCATATCTTTAGGTCCAAATGTGATGCCTAAGATAACTGCCTCAGGTACTATTGGAACATTATAAATTCTGGAGGATGATGTACCATCTAGCTGTCCTATAACTAAAACTTTACTTTTATGAAAATTAATTCTGGATCCTGTACTTTCTGAGAAAACAGTTAACACCTCATATGCCTCTTCTCCCTCGGTTTCTGTGCCTAAAAAAGGCACAGATCTGTGTATGCTATTACCTTAAGAGCAGGGGTATGTGGGGAAAGACTCGTGCCTCTAACCAGCCTAGTGTTTACTAAACATCTGATAAGTATGTCAATGTAGAAGGTGTATAATAGAGGGATTACGGGCACCCCTGTCTAACCCCTCTCTTAATACAAACCCTTAGGCCCACTGTACCATTTATGAGAGGATGAAAATGAGCCTGTGCATATAATAGTAACCATGACAAAAACTGTTGTGGAATCCCATAAAAAGCTAAAATCTGAAACAGTGCTGTGTGAGATATACGATCAAACGCCTTTTCTCGGTCCAATGTTACTACATATCCTTGTGTAGTACCTAAGTGCCCCCTTGAAAATACCTCTCTTAAACAGATCAGGTTATCTCTCAAGTTTCTTCCTGGAATAGCACAGGTCTGATGAGGTGAGATAACCATTTTAGCAGTATAACTCAAGCGTGTACACAAAATAATTGAAAGCAGTTTGAAGTCAGTATTTAATAATGAGATTGGTCTCCAATTGGTAATATCCAATCTATCACCCTTCTTATGTAGTAAAATTAAAAATGCTTTTACCATTTGATTGGGTATGTCTAGATTGCAAAGGATATCATTATAAGTTCCTGAAAGTAAGGGGATAAGAGCATCTTGGAAAGCTCTATAAAAATTAGAGCTTAATCCGTCTGGGCCTGGAGCCATGTTTATTCTCAATTTCTGTATAGCCACTTGAACTTCATTTGGTTGAATTGTTCATCTCCTGTGTGTACATGGGACCCAAAGGTAGAAAATAAATACTGATAAATAGTATCCATAATACTAGAAAAATCAGTATGTATAAAACCCTCACTATCTTTAACAGCATCCCATTCTTTCTTTTTGACCCTAAACTGACAATCTTTAAATATATCCAATGAATTTCTAGTGCCCTGGGTTCCTGCGGATTGTACCATTTGCAATGATTTGGCTCTATCATATAAATAGGTTTTCATGGTATTTTTAATTAACTGAATTTGTGAGGAATTATCTACTTGTTCAGTATTTTGAACTGAAATTAGTTTATAAAGTGGTTTCCTCATTTGTAAAAAATTTTGTCAGTTCTACCCTTTTGTTTTCCCCATTTCTGAAACAAACGGCAGAGAGTAGATTTCCTATCTAACCACCAGTCACTAACTGAATCATACCAGGCTACTATTGTAGCTCTAGGCAAATGATTTTCAGTTGTTTTTGTCAGTAATGTCAGGGTCTTGAAGAAGTTCATTAGTAATGTGCCAATGTCCAGGCCCTATATTATTCTACTGTAAGGCCACACGAAGTTCTAAATGGTCAGATGTGGCAGAAGGAATAATATCTGCCTTCTGGATAAACCAGTGTTTAGACACAAAAATGTAGTGAATTCTGGATGACAGGGACCCCCCGATGATGTGTGTCCCCCTGTTTTGTGGATATGCCTGTAGGAATCCCTCAGTTCTCCTGTGTTCAAAATTTGTCTTAGGGTATTGGTGTCACAGAACAATTTGGGGGTTGATCCTGTCTTATCAGCCAGTTCCAATGGGCAATTAAAGTCCCCACCCCAAATAATTTTATGACGTATATGCAAATAAGGCTGAATTAATCTGAATAAATCTATGCTAACTTTTTTCGTTTGCTGTGCATACACTACTGCAACTCTTGAATACTGTGATTGGTAATGTACATCTAAAACCAAAGCCCTCCCGGGTTCAGTTTCCATAAGTCTTATAAGCTGTTTAGTGCCTTTAAACAGTGTTCCCACCCCTGAGCAAAGTTCATTCCCCCGGGGACCAAACTGATGAGCTATAGACCCATGCTTTCTTTTCCTGATAAATATCGGCTGCAGAGCATAACCCTAGTGTCTTGCAAAACAGGCAAATGTCAGCTTGTTCATCCTGTAGGGTTTGACAAGTTATGCATTGACGTTAGTAATTTTGTATACTGTTCGTATTCAGTGAAATCACAGTGAGGCAGTCCACAGCAGAATTGGGCATATGAAATCAATCAAACGAAGTGAAAAATTTCACTCAGGCTTCTTTCTGGTTTTCATTACTTTGGGCCTGTCCCTCTCATCCCCTTTCATGTCAGATGTCTCTTTTTGCCATGAGGCCACCGAGAATGCCTTAGAGTCATCATCTTCCTCAGCCAGTAGCTCAAGGGCCGCATACTTATTGCTGTTAATCACAGTGTCAGTCTGAGGGAGTTTTGATTTGGGTATATTTCTGGCCGACCTCCTCTTTCCTCTGACCACTTGGTATCCCTCTTGGGGAGGGGTTAGCATTTCTGAATCCAGCTATACTTCAGTAGAGGGTCCTGCTTGTTCCTCCTCTAGTACTGAAGGTGTAGTCTGAGTGTTCTCCACATTCTGCTGATCCTGGACATTAAGGGAGTGATCTGTAAAGGTTTCTTCAGTGTCATCTGGGGATATGACAGCTGAAACCGCAGAAAGGTTTTTTCCAGCGTCTGCCCCCAAATATTGCAACTGACCTGATTGCTTTTCTTGTGCCATGTGGACTATGTCATCCTGATCCCAAAACGTACCTTTGTAGCCCATTGGCATTGAAGAAATAAATGACCCAATTCCTTGCACAGATTACACTTGGGTGGGTTTCTGCATTGATTATTAGAATGTCCAGTTTGCAGGTAGAAATTGCAAATCAAGGCTTCACAGGCATTACTGAGATGGGAAAATGATCCACATCTGTGACACGTCTTGGGCTCACCTGGATAGAAGCAAAATCCTCTATCCAAACCCAGGTAGAAACAACTAGGGAGGTGCAGGGGGCATTCTTCCGACATTCACAATTTAACTTCAATTTTCCAGCCCCCAGTCCATATATTCTCACTATCCAAAATGGGGGCTGGTAGATCCAGCACATCGGCTCTCTGCTTACCCCAGTAGAGAAGGTCAGAAACATGTACATTTTTGTTTATGAAAAGAATAGTAATGGTTTTGACTGACAGTCTTGTAGGTGGAATGGCAATGAAAGGGACCCATAAAGGTGACTGTTTTAAGTAGGAGTATTTGGACCAAAATTTTTCAAGTTGCATGGGAGTATTAAAACTAACATCGAAAATTGTATCCCCAGATATATGAATTAAGGCGAAGATGTCAGCCTCCAGAAATTACATGGTTTCCTTCAGAAGCTTCCTAGCTGAATAGACTCTGTCAGGTGGTAGGTCAAGGGCCCCTTTATATTTGTCTAACAGCATTTCTTCTGAACTGTGGTTTGCCTAAATTGGCAAATCTGCCATCCGAAATCTTGGATTAGGTCGATGTTGGGGTGGGGTGGGGCTGGACAGGAACCCAGCCCAGCAGTCGCTGATGCTGGTGGATCTCCATCCATTCCCTGTCTTTGTCCAACATTATCAGCCCATGAAGTCGATGGAGCTTCCTGGGGAATCCCTGAGGTATCACCCTTAGTTTCATTTTCCCGTTCAGGTTGCCTGTGACTATCCTCCCTCTGTGGCACTTGGCCTTTCCCCTTTGTCTCTCCCTCATTCACCTGTGGTACAGTAACAATCACTTGACTTTGCATATTATTAGAACATGTAGAAGAATCAGTCATACCTAGTTGCATGGCCTGCTGCCCCGTAGGAGAGTGTGATACAGCCTCCTTTTCTTATTTTTTTAATCTGGTATTTCTTCCTCGTCCTGGCTGGCACTCCTTCACCCTATCCACTGTTCCCACAGTGCCATCCCCAAAGGATCAGACCCCCTCCCTTGAGCTCCCATGACTTACCCTTCATGGCAGGGTGGTGGGGAGCGTCTCAACCTACCCATCATGGATCCAGCCAGTGAGGTGCTTTCTCGGGGGTGGCACCTACAAGGGACAGCTTCATGTCATGCGGCCAGGACCTTTTTCCGCTTTTTTCTCTTAGAAGGTGGGGCATGCAATGACGCCGGTGGAGAGAGCACGCATTCATCCACATGCACTCCTCCAAGAGTCTGACACATCTCCTCCCCTTACTGCAATGTCAGTGCACTGCCCCCCCAGCTGACGCCAGTGTCCACTGGAACGCCGACCACTGGTGACCCCCCCGGAGAAGGAGAGCAGTACATCGGACGCTCGATCCTTCTCCTCTCTTGCCGACCCCTGGTGGCCTGTGCTCGCTCCCAAACCTGCGTTGTCAGTGTAGCGCGAGGTAAGGTGTCCAGCGCCTCAGCCCTCTGTGCCACCGAGCCAACTACAGTCTCCTTTACTGATAATTTAGTTTGTTCCATTGCCAATACATTGCTAGGGGATGCACCCTGTTTTCTGAGCTCTGTTGTTTCAGGGCATTGGTTTTTAGGCCGAACTGATGATTTCTCCTTATTCTTGCTGTGTATTTCTACCACAGTTGGAGCATCTCCAGGGAGCCAGTGCACCCCATCTGGCGCAAGTGTCCATCCAGCTGCAACAAGAGCTCTTTCAGGTGACCACACTGCAGAATGCACTACCTGGTCCATCTCCACTCATTCCTCGGGTGTTGAAATGTCCATATCATAGTCATCGTCTGTAATCTCTTGTTCTTTAGTGATTTCAGTAGTGTCCTGGATCATGGTAAACAGCTTAGCCCTGCCGGCTACCTCCTCAGCTGGTGACTGCACCCCTGAAGTTTTGTGCAGCAGCAGTACCTGCTGCGGGTCTCATCAAAACCTGCTGTGATGGTATACCATCTTGTCCAGAATAATCTGCCTCTGTAGTAATCTCCATCACATCCTCCGAAAAATTGCTTCATTTTCATGCAGTAAATCCATGAAGAATATACAGAATATAACCTTTCCAGTCTCAGGGAGCCGTGCTCCTGAACTACCTTCTCCTCCAACATTCTCTAAAACACTGTCAGCTATCCTGATGACTGGAGCGACACAGCGCCCCCTACCACAGAGTAGGGGACATTTTTATTAAGAAAACTAAAACAATCGAGTAGAATTACATCCAATACAACATGATGCTTTGCATTGAGTGGGCATGTGTGATTTTGTGTTTTCTTAAAACTTGGCTTCCCAGCCAAATGCCCTTTGGGGTAACCCTTGCCTCAGTGTTTGCGCACAGAGGTTCTTTGTCTTTTAAATAGTTTTTTTATTTTAATGGGTTCACTACAACATAACCCAGACAGACCATCTTAGGGTAGCTGGTTAATTCCACTGGGGTGTCAAGCAGACGAGGCATACTGATGAGTCCTGGAAGGATGAACACGTGTCTATGTCATCTGTTAGCACCCTTTGCAAACTGTGTGGGAGGCCTTTCGGCACCATGTAATTCTGTTTAAAGTTGAACCAGCATAACATTCTGTGGTGATTTGCATATGCAGTCCATGATGCTTTGCATTGTGTGGGCATGTGTGATTTTGTGT
Source organism: Neoceratodus forsteri (assembly GCA_016271365.2). NCBI lineage: Eukaryota > Metazoa > Chordata > Ceratodontiformes > Ceratodontidae > Neoceratodus > Neoceratodus forsteri. The sequence continues at coordinate 1,193,372,246 of CM028130.1, read as the reverse complement.
TTTCTGTAATATCATATATATTTGTAACCCCCCCTACAAATGGGGGTTCCCAAAAAGTCTTCCTTGAGCTTGCCTAAATGCTCTCTGCCAGGCTGGTGTCCTGCATTTTAGCAGTTTAAATGTGATTACCAGAGCCTGTGTAGCCTCTGTGTACTGTCTCTTTAAGAGCTGCTTGATTACAACATAAGTAATCTGAGATAGAGCTCTGTTGAAAGATGTAACTGTTTACTGAAAATCGTTTAGAGTGATAATGATAATGTACTTTGTCTAACCTGCTTTCTTTGTAGCAAGGACTGTTTTGTTTGTCTCCACTATCTTGGTCCTGGACTGCAAATTGGACCAATCAGTTCTAGTGGGACATAAAATGTAGCCGGACTACAGGAGCTGTCTGCATTCAAAATCTGTAGGAACTGTGGTTTGAGTTTTTGTGCCTTTTTTACAACTGAGGGGGGAGCTCTTGCTTTGACCGACAGCCAGATTCAGCCAACCAAATCTTTTGGATCTTGAGGAAGTCCGGGCTGCTTGCAGTTTTTCAGTTAGTTTCTGATCTGGGAAGAAAAAGGAGAGGAGCTGAAGTGATTCTGAGAGCAATCCTGAGTGGATTTGCATGGGAAAACTATGAAAAGGCTGAGAGTTTGGCCTCCATGTCTGCCTGCTGCTCCTGAGAGGGAGAGAAGATAATTATTTTGGACTAAATCCAAGTTTGTGTGACTAAAGTAAGCTACTGAAGTGGGCCAGGCTCATCCTGAAGAAGACCGAATATTTTTGCTGAATGCGATCGGCCTGTCAGGAGGTCCAGCTACCCCTAAGCTCCCAGTATGTGCAGAGACTTTGCGATTGTGACTGGGCAGCGCTTTGCCTGGTACAGTAGAATTCCCATACATGTAAATGTGCTATGAGCTGCTAGTGGGTTATGAGTTAGTTCCCCACTGTGTGAACTGTGTTCTGCTTGCTGGAAGCTGTATCCAGCCCGAAACAGACTGCTTCCGAACTTGTCTCCATGCAGTCTGGGCTTTGCCAGACTGGCCCAGCAAACTACCCACTGCACAGAGAAGCCATCAACGAGAGACCTGCCTGGGGATCACCCCCCTGCTCCACGTTTGAACAGGAACAATGCCTCTGTGACTTGTGTGAGCCCTGCTTCTCTTGGCATTCCAGATCAACCACCTGCAGTCTCGATTTTCATCCAGCCTGTGTCCAGTCTTGGATATCATGAGTAAATACCAGGGTAGCTCCCTACAACAACATCTTAATTTGAGTGTGTCATCTGATTGTCTTGTTGTTTTGTTTCCTTTACGAAATGAGCCCTCTGGCTCCGAATTACAAATATTGTGTACTGTGCATGTTGTGTTTTCCATCACAGGGCCCCAACCAGCTGCAACCCTGGGCAACTGTCCTGGCTAGCCCATCTCTTCTCTACCTGGTACCCAGAGGTGGGACTGTGGGGGGACTCAAAGCGCATGCATAACTGCTTGATTGATATAACCTTTGAGCTAATTAGCCTGATTTTGCCCTCCTTGTTCAAGTCCCTGAATAAATCAGATCTAACTTTTTCTGCATGTAATCTGACTGTGGTTCCAGTTTGTGCTCAAAGTACTGTACTGTTGCTATTTGCTGTGTTAACCTTGTTTTACAGGGGTCCCCAGGGTCGAGCCAGAGGAACCAGCCCTGGTGGTAAGTCAAAACAATGTGGTACTTGTGTGGTATATCAGGGGTATTGTGAAAGAGATTATTGTACAGTGTTCAGGCCACTACAGGGGAAAGAGGGGGGTTATAGTGTCCCGGAGGGCTGTGCTCAGGTTAGCTTGACCACTACCAACCCTGACCTCTGGGTGGAGGCACCTGTTTCAGAACTCTGGCCCCTTAACCTGCTACTAGCCAAGCAGGCGGGGCAGTAGCCCTTGGGATAGCACCACCTAGGGGTTACATATTCATACAAAGAACCCTTCGCCAGTGCCACAAAAAGCCATCATTTCCACCATTTTCAAAAAACATAAAATAGTAACCTCCCACCAGCATCCTAAAATGTAACCCAACACATCCCCACCACCAAATCTCCTAAGCTGTCCAAATATATATATATATAATATATATACAGTGGCGTGAAAAAGTATTTGCCCCCTTCCTGATTTTCTCTATTATTGCATATTTGTCACACTGGATGTTTTCAGGTCTTTAGACAAAATATAATATTAGATAAAGGGAACCTGAGTGAACAAATAACACTTTTTTTTACTTATTTCATTTATTTAATGAAAAAAGTTAACCAACACCAACTGGCACTGTGTGAAAAAGTAATTGCCCCTAGGTTAAATCAACCCAATTAAAGGATAATTAGAGTCAGCTGATTGAACACAGCCAGGCTTGATTACAGCCAGCCCTGCTCAATATAAACCTCACTTATTTTGGCCCTTACCATCAGAGTCACGTTGCCAGCACAAAGATTCAACAAGCACATTATGCCATGATCAAAGGAAGTTCCTGAAAAGATCAGAAAAAATGTGTTGCCCTCTATCAGTCTGGAAAGGGTTACAAAGATATTTCTAAGGCTCTGGGACTCCATCGAACCACAGTGAGAGCCATAATCTCAAATGGAGAACACTTGGAACAGTAGTGAACCTTCCCAGGAGTGGGCGTGCCAAAATTACTCCAAGGGCACAGTGTAAAATCATCCAAGAAGTCTCAAAGGATCCTAAAACAACATCAAAGAACTGCAGACTACTCTTTGCCTCAGCTAAGGTCAGTGTTCATGACTCACAATCAGAAAGAGACTGGGCAAAAATGGGCTTCATGTGAGAGTAGCAAAGCGAAACCACTGCTAACCAAGAAGAACATAAATGCTCGTCTCTCATTTGCCAGAAGCACCTGGATGATCCACAAGCCTTTTGGGAAAATGTTCTATGGACAGATGAGTCAAAGTGGAACTTTTGGACAACATGGATCCCTTAATGTCTCGCGTAAAAGCAAACACAGCATTCCACAGTAAGAACACCATACCAACAGTCAAACATGGTGGTGGTAGTGTGATGGTGGGGATGCTTTAGCTGCCTAAGGACCTGGATGACTTGCCATAATTAAAGGAACCATGAATTCTGCTCTGTACCAGAAAATTCTTAAGGAGAATGTCCAGTCATCCTTCCATCAGCTGAAGCTGAAGCGTGGTTGGTCATGCAGCAAGACAATGATCCAAAACACAAAAGCAAGTCCACATCAGAATGGCTAAAAAGAGTAAAATTAAAGTTTTGGAGTGGTCTAGTCAAAGTCCAGACTGAAACCTAATAGAGATGCTGTGGCAGGACCTGAAATGAGCAGTTCATGCTGAAAACCTACCAAATGTTACTGAATTAAAGCAGTTCTCACGAGGAAGAGTGGGTTAAAATTCCTCCACAGCGATGTGAAAGACTGATATTGAATTATAGAAGTGTTTGGTTGCAGTCATTGCAGCTAAATGTGGCATAACCAGTTATTAGTGTGAGGCAATTACTTTTCACACAGTGCCAGTTGGTGTTAGTTAACTTTTTCATTAAATAAGTGAAATTAAAAAAAAAACAAGTGTTATTTGTTCACTCAGGTTCCCTTTATCTAATATTACATTTTCTCTAAAGACCTGAAAACATCCAGTGTGACAAATATGCAATAATAGAGAAAATCAGGAAGGGGACAAATACTTTTTCACGCCACTGTATACAGAAGAAAAACTATATTTAAGAAGAATATCCCAAAATGCATACATATATCTATTGGTCTACCCACTCAACATTTTTCCATAATGCAGAACATAAGGCTCGCCCTAGGGTGCGCTGTTCATACCCATAAACTTTGTCCAATTCTTCCTGTATTTTAAACATCAACTCATTCAACTGAACCTCCATAGTTCTCAGGAATCTAAAACATCTCACCTACCATATGGACCACTTTATGCAAGCAAGGATTGCATATACAGTAATTATGTGCCATTTCTGTGCATGTTAATGGTAATTGACCTAAAATTAATGTATCATAAGTCATGTTCTGAAATATCCCCCCCCCCCCAATAAAGCTGCTAACTTTTACCAAAAATCTTGTATATATTCACACTCAAAAAAAAAATGTTGCATTGTTTCCAGCTGTCCCTGGCAATCCTGATCTCCACAACCTCTTTCGCCCAACTGCTTGTGTTTTTGGTTAGTTCTGACATTAAATTTTTGATGACCACAAAGCCAGTTAGTATCTTGCATCTTCAGGGGCATCCACTTCTCTACTATCCTAGCCAACAAGTGTACTGTGTTAATACTGGACATCACTTGAAATATTGGGTCCTCAAAATAATATTTCTCCACAATACTTTTGCAAAAATGCTTCTCGTCTTTACTTAAAAACCAATGAAACTCTGTTTTCCATGTTCAAATATATTTTAACGTGGTTTGTAAATACATAGAAGTAAGCTAGATTTAAACACTGCCCTAGATAGATTCTGCCAAAGGCTTGCCAGATAACACCAAGAGGAAGGAGTTCTGTGTGACTGGACTTCTCTACTGGGACTATATTGCCCTCCTTTCCACCCAAAGCTAGTTCTACTTTTATATGCACAGGATTTGACTGACAACAGGAACTTCCTGTTTGGGAGCAGGATGTGAGTGATCTCAGAGCCACCAAAGACACACCATCCTAGAAGGGCAAAAGTAGCTCTCCAGCCCCCCCTAGCTGCTGGAGGTCTGCCTCTGAGCAAGAAAGGGGTCTACTGAGAAATATAGGATCTTCTTGTCTCAGAACAGGATGATCAGGAGCTTAAAGGGCACAGAGGCAGTAAGTAGGGAAAGAAAAAAAAAAACAAAGGAAAGCATAAGGATTCCAAACAGCAGTGAAGGGGGCCAGAAGTAAGACATGATGGGAGTGGTGCAGTGCAATGGCTGTGGAGCAGCAGTCTTCCAGGAGACGTTCTGGAGAATGCGGTGTTGTCCCATCTGCAGGCACCTCTCTGGGCTGAGATTGCTCATCTCAGTGCTGAGTTGGCCAGGATTTGTGGGACCTCCTCTTCCATTCAGGACCACCAGGGCCACTGCCGTTGCCTCAGAGGTTGCCAAGAAAGAGGAGCGATTGGACCACAGTGGGCTCAGGGAGGGTGAGGGTGGTGGAACAGAGGCACATTCCTCCAGTTGTACCTCTCCACAATTCCTATGCCATTTTGGCAAAGTGTGGTTCCTTTATTGAGGCACCCGCAGTGGAGACCAAGGAGGATGCTGGTAACCTCCACAAGGGAGACCCACAGGAGGGTGGCATGCAACCCCACAGGGGAAGGAAACAACTTCTGGTGGAGGACTTCATTGTTAGGAAGGTAGAACTGGGGGAGGAAGGGAGAGGGAGGTAAGGTGCCTGCCTGGCGCCATGGCTTGGAGGGACAGGGAGCGAATCCTCAGGATCGCCGGAGCAGCTGCACAGGGAAAGGAGCTGGATGTCATTGTCCACCTAGGGACAAATGACCTGGCTAACAAAGGGATCAGAGCAGTGCAGGAAGAGTTTGTGGAGTTGGGGAGGGGCTTTAGACAAGTAGCATGCACAGTAACCTTCTCGGAGGTGCTGCCTGTCTATGGCATAGGTGAGGCTAGGGTGCGCCACACCATGGGATTCAATCAGTGGTTGAAAAACTGGTGCAGAGCTCAGGGCTTTGGCTTCATTGGGGACTGGGGGTCCACCTGGAGTGATGCAGGCCTATACTGGCATGATGGGTTGCATCTGTCCAGGAGGGGAACCAGGATCCTAGGTGATAGGTTTAAATGCTTCATTGGCAAGCATTTAAACTAGCCAAGGAGGGAGGCACTGGAAAGGAGCAGGGAAATCCTAGCCCCCCCAAAAAAAGTCAGGGTAGTAAGTGAGGTAAGCACCAAGATAGAGATGTTGATAGGGAGAAGGGCAGGGGTAACTGGAGAAAGTGACAAAGGCAGTAAGGACAGGGATGAGGCAATAAGGAGCAAGGCTATCAGGAAATGGAGGGTAATGAGTACCAATGCCTGTAGTCTGGGCAACAAGATCCCTGAACTGGTGGCCTTGATGGAAGAGGGATGCCTGGATATTGTAGCAGTCACAGAAACATGGTACACAGAGAACCATGACTGGGATGTTAACATACCAGGGTACATAACCTACAGGAGAGACAGGGAGGGGAGAAGAGGGGGAGGAGTAACTCTCCGTGTAAAGGAAGAGATAAAATCAACTGAGCAAAAGAGTAAACAGGGAGGAGAGGAGACACTGTGGGTCACTTTAGAGACTGGAAATGGCACTACAATCCACACAGGGGTTGTATACAGACATCCATGTCAGGGGAAGGGAATGGACAATGATATGATAGAAGGCATTTTTAGGATGGCAGAGAAAGGAGAGATACTGTTGATGGGAGACCTGAATATGCCAGATGTTAACTGGAGCACATTTGCTGCAGCCACATCTAAGTGCAGGGTCATTCTTGATGCCCTAACAGGTGGCATGCCTCAGACAGCTAGTTCTGGAACCCACTCATGAGGGAGCAATCTTAGACCTCATACTCTCAAATGGGAACAGTGAGAGGATCTCAGATCTAGAAGTGGGTTGCCATCTGGGAACACGTGACCATCAAACAGTGTGGTTCACGATAAACTCAGCTACAGAGTCAAGCCATACAAAAGTGAGGGTACTGGACTTCAGGAGGGCTGACTTTGGTGAGATAGGAGAGTGCCTTAGAAAAGCACTAGCAAACAGGCTAGAAGGAGGGGTGGAGCTACAATGGGGAAACATCAAAACTGTCATCAAAGAGGCAACAAGCCTTTGTGTGAAGCAAATAAATCAAAACGAAAGAAAAAGCCACTATGGTTCTCAAAAGAGGTGAAGTTAGGGAGAAAAAGATAGCATTTAGGAAGTATAAGGAAACACAGAAGGAGCAGGACAGAGAGCTGCACCAGTTAAGGCAGAAGGAAGCAGGAAGGGAAGGCAGAATAACAAAGGCCCAAACTGAGGAAAAGATAGCCAACTCAGTTAAGAGGGGGACTAAAACCTTTTATAGGTACATCAGGGAGCGTAGAAAGACAAAGGAAGGGATAGTGAGGCTGAATAGAATGGACGGTGGGTGGGCAGAGAGGAACAGTGAAAAAGCAGGGATACGGAATGAATATTTCTGCTCAGTATTCACAAAAGCGGAGGAGGGGGAGGTGCCTAATCCAATTAACAGAAGCACTCTTGATAGGGGGGTCAATCCCAGTCCTTTCATAGAAGAAAGGGTTCTGAGAGAACTCCTAAAACTGAAGGTGGACAAAGCAATGGGGCCTGATGGAATTCACACCAGAATTCCAAAAGAATTAAGGGGAGAACTGGTGAAACCACTGACTACTCTTTTTAACAAATCATGGGAGGATGGTGTGGTACCTGAGGACTGGAGGAAGGCAGATGTGATTCCCCTTCACAAAAGTGGGACCAAGATAGAGGCAGGAAACTACAGACCTGTCAGTTTGACCTCTGTGGTAAGGAAAGTGATGGAATCACTTCTGAAGGAAAGAATTGTTGAGTACCTAGAGGCCAGTGGGGCACAGGACCCAAGGCAGCATGGGTTCACAGCAGGAAGGTCATGTTAGACAAATCTAATAGATTTCTTTGATTGGGTGACCAGAGTAGTAGACCAGGGAGGAGCTATGGACATGGCCTACGTAGACTTTAGCAAGGCATTTGACACAGTCCCACACACAAGATTAATACACAAGTTAGCCAGCCTGGGAGTGGGTCCCAGGGTGGTAGCCTGGGTAAAACATTGGCTGGACAACAGGTCACAGAAGGTAATTGTAAATGGAGTCCACTCTGAAGAAAGAGGGGCTACTAGTGGGGTACCGCAGTTTTCAGTACTGGGTCCAGTCCTTGTTAATGTCTTTATAAGTGACATTGCAGAGGGACTGGAAGGAAAAGTATGCCTCTTTGCAGAATACACAAAGATCTGCAACAGGGTTGATACACAAGAAGGCGTGGAAAGGATGAGAAGGGACTTGGCAAGGTTGGAGGAATGGTCAGAAGTATGGCAGCTTGGATTCAATGCAAAGAAGTGCAAAATAATGCATCTGGGAAACAAAAACCTGGGGGAAGATTACACAATGGGGGGGAGGTAGTAACAACAACAAAAATGGAAAGGGACCTTAAGGTTAGCAAGCAATGTGAGAAGGCAGTAGGGAAGGTTGGGGGTATACTGGGGATGTATAGAGAGAGGCATCACCAGTAGAAAACAGGAAGTTGTTATCCCTCTGTACAGACAGTTGGTGAGACCCCATCTGGAGTACTGTGTCCAGTTCTGGAGACCCCATCTCCGCAAGGACATAGGATAGAGGCAGTCCAGAGGAGGGCAACTCAAATGATGTAGGGTCTGCAAGAGAAGCCATACGAGGAGAGACTAAAGGAACTTAATATGTATACCCTTGAGGAAAGGAGGTAGAGGGGGGACATGATAGAAATTTTTAAGTACCTCAGTGGAATCAACGAAGCCCAAGAGGGTAGCATCTTTCAGAAAAAGAGATGTGCAAGAACAAGGGGACACAATTTAAAGATGGGGGGTGGTTCAGGGGCAATGTGAGGAAGTATTTTTTCACAGAGAGGGTGGTGGACACATGGAACAGCCTTCCTGAGAAGGTTGTGGGGTCTAAAACTGTGGGAGAATTCAAGAATACATGGGACAGACATAAGGCAATTCTTGTGGGGGGTAGGAAGAAATAGGCTGTTGGGTTAACTAGGATCTGCAGCTTATCCTGTAGGTAGGGAACTGGGCAGACTAGGTGGGCCAAGCGGTCCTTATCTGCCGTCAAAGTCTATGTTTCTAAGTTTCATTGGGAGGTTTTTGTCAGAAACATGCCATCCCCCTTCCCTCAAGCTTGTAAAACAGGTGTGCCCCATAATGACATGCAAGCATACCCATAGCTGATGCCTCCATCAAAAAGGATTTTATCAAACTGTAAAAGAAATTATCAAACTGAAACACCAAAGGATGAATCATGTTCAATCCCACATCTTTCCAGGCCTTATAGGTATGAGCTCTTTTAACAGGATTTAGTCTACTTCCCCAAAGTAGAAGGGGAAAAAAAAAAAAAAAAGACTCCTAACTTTGGCGTGCATGCTAAATGGCAAAGGAAAAATGTGAGAAACATACGGAAAACTGGGGCTATGTATGCTCGAAGTAGGAAAACCCCTCCCTTTTCTGCCTAGTTATCTTCTAAGTTTGCCATGACATTGCTTTCTCTGACGCAACATGAAAAACATTCTCCCAATTAATACTCTTTGCTCTCGTTGTACTGAAAATAAAGACCTAAAATTTAAACTTTTTCTCTGGCCATAAGTATGGGAAAGGTGTCCACCTCCTGGGCCGAACCTAAAATCAAAACCTTACTTTTTCCCTGATTAATCCCTATACCTGTCACCTTTGTTAATTGTCCTAGCACCTGCAGGACCTTTTTCCCTGAATCCAAATCTGCTACTGCAAATATGCAGTCATCTGCATATACTGTAATTTTATTGAAAAACACCCCAGCTAAATTACGAATAGGTAAGCTATCCATATCAGATTCTATTAACCATAAAATTGGGTTTAATCGAAAGACATATAAAAGAGGGCTCATAGGACAGCCTTGTCGAACCCCATTCCTAACCAGAATCGGAACCCCAAGATGTCTATTGATCAAGGGCGTGAGCTGTGCATCTACATATAATGTTTTTATCAAATTTATCAGATGACTAGGCATGCCATAATGCCGCATTACCGCCCAAACATACTCCTATCTAATAGCATCAAAGACAGTCTCCTGGTAAATGGACAACGGGTACCCATCCAACCTCAACCTTAACCCCTGATCCACAATCTCTCGTATTTTGACTAAATTATGCACAATGTTCCTTCCTGGAATCGCACAAGTTTGGGCTAGTATTATCACTGTTTGTGCCAATCTGGCCAACCTAATTGTTAACATTGTTGTTAATATTTTAAAGTCTGATGTAAGGAAAGTAAAAGATCTCCAATTTTTAATATCATGGGATTTCCTTTTTTATATACAGGAAGGTCATGACCCCCTCCTTTGTACTGGGAACTAATCTGTTCTCCTGCCACATAGCCATATACACCTGCTGTAACCAAGGTGCTAAAATATTAATAACGAGTTTATAAAAATCATTCAGGATACCATCCCCGCCTGGTGTAGTTCGAGCAGATAACTTGCTTACTGCCATCCTAATTTCCTCCTCTGTGATAGGGGCAACCACCATTAAGGTCTCCGCTGATGACAATGGGAGAATCTCTAGATGTTGAAAAAAGAGTAAGGTTGTCCTAATCCCTGCACCTGGAATTTTGCCTGTACTATCTGCTGTATCCCCCATTTATCTTGTACTAAAGCACCGTTATCATGTTTTAATCCAGCAAAAAACATTTTCCCTTTTTTCTCCAATTCCACATCTAATGGATTGACCTGTTCTTTTGTTCCTCTGGTCTGGAATTGCTGTTGCTTATCCACCTTACGTCCTTTCTCTTTATGAAAAGCATACATCTTTTCTTTAAGTAATTGAAGTTGTTCCAAGGTATCACTCCCCTTATCATAGGTTTGTGATAGTAGCCTTAAGTATCGAGCCCTCCATCCCAAATATTGCACATACTTAGATCAAGCCCTAGCCCCTGACCTCTGAATAAACCAATCTTTTAAGATCTCTCTTGGTATCCTCCCACCAGTCAATGGTGCTGTCAATCAAAAAAGTAATGTCAGCTCTTACTTTAAGGAGATCTCTAACAGCTTGTTGGAAGTCTGTCAGTTGTAGTAGTGTTGCATTTAATTTCCAAAACCCCTTCCCAATGTATAGTCTTTGTTGCTGCCCCATAACTACTTGGACTGCCACATGATCCGATGTTTCCAATGGGAACACCGAAACTCCTGTACTAGTAGTTCTGTCTGGCACAAGCCAAAATTCTATCCTAGAAGAGAGTCGGCCCTTATAAAAGGCGTGACATGGTTCAACTTTTAATAAATCACAAATATCACACAATCTGTTTTGAGCTATAATTCTTTTTAGAGTCTTAGTGTAACCCCTATGTGGCGCTATCCCAAGGGCTACTACCCCCGCCTGCATGGCTAGTTGCAGGTTAAGGGGCCTGGGTACTGAAATGGGTGCCTCCACCTGGAGGACAGGGTTGTTAGTAACAAGGCTAACCTGAGTACAGCCCTCCGGGACACTGTAGCCCCCGTCTAGTGGCCTAGACAATATGCAACAAATACTTTCACAGTAGCTCCTATTCAGCATACAATTCCCCACACAGTTTGCATTTACCACCAGGGCTGGTTCCACCAATTTGACCCTGGAGACCCCATGTAAAACAAGGTTAGTCACAGCAAATAGCAACAGTACAGTGCTTTTGGTACAAGCTGGAACCACAGTCAGATTAAATGCAAAAAGCATTAGATCTGATTTATTCAGGAGAATTGAACAAGGAAGGGGCGTAATCAGGTTGATTTTATTCTAAAACTGATCTTGTCTCGCAATTATGCATGCACTTTTAGTCCCTGCACAGTCACACGCTCTGGGCACCCAGCTGGAAGTAAGGTGGGCTAGCCTGGAATGTTGCCTGGGGTAGGCTGGCTTCGCAGCTGGTTGGGGCCTTGTGATGAAAAGAAAAGGCATGCACAACCACACATAATTTGTAATCCAGTGCCTGACGGCTCTGTTCATGAAAGGAAAAACAACAATGCAATCAGATGACAACACTTGAGATTTAGCTGCTGTTGCAGGGAGCTACCCTGATTGTTACTCACGCTACCCAATACGAGACACAGGCTAGATGAAATGGGGACTGCAGGTTGATGACTGGTTTGCCAGGAGAAGCAGGGCCCACATGAATCACTGAGGTGTCATTCCTGTTCGAGATGGTTGAGCCAGGGGGCTGATCCCCGGGCGAGTCTCTCGTCGATGATGGTTTCTGTGCCTGAAGTAGCTGGCTGGGCCAGGTGGCAAGGCTCAGGCCGGGTGGAACAGTTCAGTTTTTGAGTCCGGTAGTGCTGGATGCAGCTTCCAGCAAGCGTGGCACATTTACACGGTAGGGAACCAAATCGCGACCCACTAACAGCACACAACACATTTATAGTAAAGCAATCACCATACCACAATGCGGAAGGCAGTCCGGCCATAATATCAGTGTCTCTGAGCAAAACCAGGAATTCTGTGGTGAATGGCTGTCTGACAAGGCCAATCGCATACAGCAAATCTTTGGTGGTCTTCAGGTTCAAATCTGGTCACTCTTCAGAGGCTTTGTCACACTCCAATTCGGATACAGTCCGATTGCTAAGTCTTTCAAAGGATTCCCTCTCGAGGGACTGCAGGCAGACAGGCCAAAAAGCAGTTGCTTGAATCACTCAAGCTGTTTACTTTGCAAACTCTAACTCCAGACTGACTGACTGCAGCAGGCAGCTTGGGAATTTCCCTTCGGTCTAAAAGGTTCTGGTTGGTTGATCCATCAGTTTGTCAAAGCAAGGGCTCCCCCTCCAGGTCCGTTTGGCACCAAAATGCAGAAACTAAAATTCCTACAGAAATTTGCTCCCAGAAGACCCCTGGGGACAGGCTCCATTTTAGAGTCCCCAAAGGTACCAATTGGTGCTGACTGGCAGTCCAAAACCAAAATGGTGGTGCAATACAGAAAGTCCATGCTGCAAAGGAAAGCAGTTTAAACAAACTACAATATCATTATTATGCTAATAGATAATCAGCAAATAAGTATAGCTTCTAACAATCAATCAATCAATCAAGTCTTTATTTAACCAGGCGTTCATCGTTGAGCAGAAGCTCATTTGCAAGATGGACCTGGGTGGAGCATGAACAATTGTATATACAGGTCAACACAGGTATTTACAAGGCAATACAGATAATACTCTTTACAGAGAGGAAGAAAAAGAAGTTCATATGTACATAGAATTATACAGATATTGTACAGATTACACGGTATTTACATACATAGAAGTGTCTATAGGAAGATAAAGCAGGTTATCTAAGGTTGCAGGAGGAAGTAACTGAAGAAAAAAATAAAATAAAAATATACACCAGGTAGAGGTGAAGGTAGGGGGTAAGAGAGGGAGGGAAGTAGGGGGAGAAAGGCTAAGAGGGCACGGTGCACAGAAAGGAGTTGGTAAAGCTGGATGTAGAGAAGGTGGATGGAGAAAAGGAGTATGTGTGAGCCCCAGGATTGAATGCTATAATAGTAGGGGTGGTAGGATGTCACAACCCAGGGCAGTGAGCTCTATCCGAGGTTGGGAAAGGAAGAATAAGGGATGGATGGACCTAGTGTTGATAAGACAGGGATAAGAGAGAGAACAATTAGGCTGGTGAGGAGCAAGCTGGGGGGTCAGTACTTAAAATTGGGTCTAAGTGGCTATATACCAGTGCAGACACGGTACTGGGTCTGAGTGGGTGAAAGCAGTTACATACTTCTCCGATTATGCGGAAATAAAGCATCTTGAAAGCATTTATACCGATTAGAGTGCTTAATTTGAGGATTTTTGTAGATCGTTCCATAAGGTAGGTAGACGGAGCTTATGGCTGCCCCGCCGCAGGGATTTTGCTTTGGTACTTTAAGTGTAATAGCTGAGTAACTTTAACGCGATTTCCCAATTATACTCCGGGAAGACAGCAGGAGATATAGTAAGGCAGCTTATTAGAGATAGCTCTATAGGTCCAGAGAGCGGCGCTTTCTGTGGCGCCTGAACTTTAGTGATGTCCATCCCACTGCCGCATATAGGTGCAGTGATGTGTGTCGAAGGGGAGTCCCGTTATAAACCTCAGTGCTCGATGGTAGAGTGTGTCCAGTTTAGCCATGTAAGAGTTGGGGCATTGGCTGTAGAGGAAGTCAGCGTAATCAACCAATGATAGGAAAATGGTTTGGACCAGTTGTTTCTTGGCATCTCTGGTGAGAAATTGGCTGATTCTAAAAACAGGCCAAGCCTTTGCCGAGTCGTTTAGCAAGTCCTCGATATGTTCAATGAAGGAGAGTCTTTGGTCTATCCAAACTCCCAGATACTTGAATTTTGTAACAAATTCTAGTTTTTCACCTAGAACTGTGGTAATTTGGGAACTGTCCCACTGGACACAGGGTTAGCTGTACGGATAAAAGAGAGAGGACCATCGCTTTAGTTTTTGGCATTAAGGAGTAGCTTTTTGGAGGAGTTGGCTTTGCAAAAGGTTGAATTCTGACTGTAGGTCATTGCAGGCAGCTTCAGGTGTTGGGCGACTCACGAGAGAACTGTATCATCTGCAAACAGATGGATGTTGGCTTTTTATACAGTAGTCGATGTTATTAATGTAGATTGCAAAAAGTAAGGGCCTAATATAGAACCTTGAGGTACCCTCTTTGCAGAGTTTTTAAGGGGGACAGGCCTCCTTCGGCTTTAACTTGTTGAAAGCGCCCTGTAAGATAGTCAGTGAACCAACGCAGAGAGGAGGGGTCCACACCTATGGTTTGAAGGGCGGAGAGGAGCAGACTATGGTCGACTGTGTTGAAAGCCTTGCTTAGATCAAGGAAAACAGCACAAATAAAGTTTTTGCTCTCAAGATTACGCTGCCAGTCGTTAGTAACTTTGGCGAGGGCTGAGATAGTGCTATGTTTAGCTCTGAATCCGGACTGCATAGGATTTAGCAGTTCCCTAGACTCAAGGTGAGTCCTCAGCTGTGCATTTACAATTTTCTCTAGGAGCTTGGACAGGACCGAAGGAGGGAAATTGGCCTATAGTTATTGAGATCGCCAGGGTCACCTGATTTGAACAGTGGTATGACATGTGCTGTCTTCCATATAGGTGGTAAGGTGCCCTGAGACAGGGATAAGTTAAAAGGTGGGTGGCGGGTATTGCTAGTGCGTGGTAGGCAATTTTAGGAAGTAAGGGTCAAGGAGTCGGCCCCAGCACTTTTTCTAGTATCCAACTGAAGCAAGAGGTCCTCTACCTCTTTCAGTGTGGCAGGTTGAAGTGAGAAAGGCGCAGGCTATCGGAGTTTCAGGCAGTTGGCTGGCAGTCTGGGAGCGAAGTATGTTTGCAGGGGAGTTATCAAATGCCATGCCTGCAGTAGCAAAGTGGTTATTGAATGCGTCAAGTATATCCATCTTTTTGGTTATAGTCAAGTTGCCAGAGGTAATCTTGGTCGGGAGTGAATTTCCTGGGGAGTGGCCTAGCAGATCACTGATTGTGTTCCAGAGCTTGATTGGGCTCTTTGTGGCAGAGTCGAGTTCGGATTTGAAGAAGGTGGCCTTCGAGTATCTGATTGTTTTGGTACATAAATTTCATAGTCTCCTGAACTGGTTCCAGTCCTCTGCAGTGTTCAGTCTGCGTGCTTTTTTCCAGAGCTTATCTCTTTCTAGAAGCAAGGACTTAATCTGAGGGGTGAACCATTTACAGGTTTTGGTCCTAGTTCGAACTTTAATAAGGGGAGCATACTTATTAAGGGCCCTTGATAGAATGTTGTGGAAGATATTGTAAGCTGACGTAATCGTTTTGGCCAGGTAGAAATCTTGCCACTCAGGGGAGTACTTAAGCTCGTTTAGGTAGGCATGTTCATTGAAGTTGCGCCTGGATCTCTTCATAGAGAACTTGCTGATGGGTGCTGGGTTGTTGGTGGATCTTACTCCCAATAATAAAACAATGGTCGCTGGCATCTGAGAAGAAGACATCAGCGTGGGAGAAGAGATGAGGTTTGCTCACCATTAGCACATCCAAAAGTGTACTTTTACTGGGTTCTTCACGCTTGGGCATGTTGGTTCAGTAATAAGTTGCGTCAGCCCATGTTCATCACAGAAGGATGCAAGGGGGACAGCTGTGTTAGAGAGCCAGTCAAAGTTGAGGTCTCCTAAAATAATAGTTTCTGGCAGCCCCTGTCCCAACTTGTCACTTAGATATGACTCAAGCTGTAGGCCAGCAGACGGTGGTCTGTAGCATCCTATTACGCAGAGTGCAGTAGTCTGTGTAATTTCCACTTTGAGAATTAGGCATTCGAATTCACTGGCGACAGATGCCGAGGATAAGCAGGAGGCAGAAAATTTGTCTTTAACATAGATAGCTACCCCTCCTCCTTTGGCATGCCTATCAGCTCTGAATAAGGCATAGTTGGGTATGTTTACTTCTCTATCAGTGGTGCTGGGTCTAAGCCAAGTTTCGGAAATCACAAGTATGTCAGGAGAGGTATGATTTACCCAGGTTTGTATTAAGGTTATCTTTTTAAGGAGGCTACATACGTTAATATGCAAGAAGCTTATTCCTTTTAAATTTGCTAGTTCTGCTGGCAAAGCAATAGCTTCTGGGGGGCCAGGGTTGAGTTCTACGTTGCCTGAACAAAGCAGGAGGATAAGTAGGATTTTTCTAAGAGCGCTAATTATAAGCAGGGCCCCGATTTTTCTGCGGCACATTGGAGCAGAGTTCTGCGGCAGGGTTCTCATTTGCCGCAGAACTTCTGCGGCACTCAACACCAATTTCTGCGGCAATTCTGCGGCACATTTTAACCCTTAATTTTTTCCTTTTTGTTTTTTGCCATATCTGATACAATGCACGTAGAACACAGTCATTTTATGGGTGTTTGTCACCAAATTTTCAACATAGCCAGTATAAGACCTCTGCTCATGAACAGTATCACTGTGATTTTATTAATCTGTCCGAACATTGATTAAGACACCAACGCGCTATTAGCGCTACATGTGCAAACACATTTTGGGTGAGATGTGAAAATGACAGCTGTACTACTCATAAGAAGGTGTGGAAAATGGCAATGTTGAAAATCTGGAGTGGAAATATTGAAAATTCGCAAACCTATGAGCGCAAGGAGGAACTGCGCAACGCACGTAAAACAGTCATTTTTAGGAATTTTTCACCAAATTTTCAACATAGCCATTTCAAGACCTCTGCTCATGAACAGTGTCACTGTGATTTTCTTAATTTGTCCCGCATATTGATTTCAGCACTAATCGATCTAGCCATTCTGGCGCTACAAGGGTGGAAACACATTTTGGGTGAGATGTGAAAATGACAGCTGTACTACTCATAAGACAGTGTGGTGAAATGGCAATGTTGAAACTCTGGAGTGAAAATATTGAAATTTTGTGAACTTACGAGCCTCGATGAGGAACTGCACAACACACGCTCGTTAAACAGTCATTTTTTGATTTTATATCAATTTAACATGGGGTTTGAGTTCTTCGTGAGATAATCACTGTCATGGCAGACTGTCCGGCGGGTGATTTCGCAGTCACCGCGCCAATCACCCTTCGAGCCCTAATAACGCCATGACAGTGACATCATTCTGCGAGAAGGTCCCAAAACCCCATGTTGAAAATTTGGTGCAAAAATTCCCAAAAATACCTGAGATATGCAATAAAGTTGAACCCCTCCTATCTAGCCCATTATACAGCTTACCGGCATTTCCTCAGTTCGCGGTCGGCTTTGAAGAGTGCAGACGTGTTCCCGGTCCACCGAAGATCGTCGCGCCGGAGGTAAGTATGGGGTGAGGGAGGTGTGGGGAGGTGGGTACGCAGAGGGTGGGTGCAGGTTGGTGGAGGGGGGCAAAAGAAGCAACGATGGAAGGTTTTTTTTTTGCAGGTTTTATTTTTTTTTTAATTACACACAAGGAGGGACGGTGAAGCCGACGGGATTGGGCACCCTCGGCAAAGGATATTTTGCCACGCTGGGGTGGACTCCAGTGTGGCATGTAAGCATTTGGGGACAGTGAAGCCGACGGGATTGGGCACCCGCCGGCAAAGGATTTTGCCACACTGGGGTGGGCCTCAGCGCAGGCCTGTAAGCACTGGGGACAGTGAAGCCAACGGGGATTGGGCACCGCCGGCAAGGATATTTTTGCCACGCTGGGGTGGGCTCCCAGCGTGGCATAGAAGCATTTGGTTTGTTGCTCGGGCAGCCGCGAATTCCGCAGGTGATGGCAAATTCCTCGGATATTTCCGCAGTTTGCCGCATCTGCGGAATCGCGGAAAACTCGGGGCCCTGATTATAAGCTTGTAATTCCTGCCTTTCTCCCGTCTAGTAGATCTGATGTTTTTAGGGACTGGAAAGTAACCACCATAGAAGATCTGATCTGTTGTAGCAAGAGCTAGTACCCCTACCACAATAGGCGGGAAGGAGATAGAAGTCTGCGTGGTGGGAGGTGGGCCTTGTGGTGGGGGAGTGTTATAAGTACTACTGGTATGTGTGGTCCAAGAGCAGGGTTTGAGGTACTGGTACTTGGAATCACGGAGGCAATTAAAGGATAAGTTGCCATGTGGTATACAGCACAAGGTGCCGTTGTAGACCAAACATGATGGTAGTTCAGGTGTCCAATGCTGGGCAGCTGGTATCAGCAGAAGAAGGGGCAGTAAAAGGAGCCATATAGGGCCCGACATGATGGTACCTCAAAAAAGGAGCCACTCAATTAGCCCAGGGGCCAGTGGGGTTGCTGGATTAATGCAGCTTATCAGTAGCTTTCCGATCCAGGTCGACCCAAATTTGATAGCATTAAAGATATTTAGTGGTGAAGGCACAGCCAAGGAGAGCCTATGCGTTTTAGTAAGGCGAGGCCCTGAGAGTTGGATCCGTAGGCTGGATAGAGAAGAGGGGATCACGAGCTAAGTCTCTATTGGTGGGGCACTGCACCAGGGGCGTGGACTAATATTTTGGCAGGAGCTACTGTATTTAATAATCAGCGGAGGTGGGGAGGGGTGGTTGAAAAAGTTGGCGGTTGCCGTACCTTGTGAGAGCCTTGGGTCCGTGTCTGCGGTCTCGAGCATCGGCTGAGGGCGCCGATCACTTGATAGCCGGGAATCGCTGCTTAGGAGCTGGGAGCCATGGTGTTTCTCGGCTGAGGGAGAGAAGGAGAGTGAGGGTTAATAAAGTGGATTCACATAAAGGGTTAGACAGAACAGCGGGAGTCCAAAATTTGCAGAACAAAAGGACGTGTATGGTACCAGCAATGCCAAAAGAGGTAGTGACGAGTAGTGGTAGGTGGTTGCACCCCAAAGTAGTTTGTTTGGTGTTGCTGGCCTGCTTAACTGCAAGCTGGTTTATAGTTGAAAGGGTATATAGTCGAATTAGGGTGAGGTCCCTAACAATAGGGCAGGTAGAGCAGTAATTGAGAGGAGTTAGATGGAGTGGCTGGAGAAAAGGGTTGAGAGGAAATGTGGGATCCTGTGGGTGGGACAGCTTTAAAAAGGGGCGGTAAGAAAGTGGGTCAAGTCAGGTATTGAAGAGAGGGAGGCCAATAGCATGAAAATGTGCAGCAGTGGAGTGACCAATCTGCTGCTAGGGCTGAGGAAGGGGTGAGTAAGGGTCTATTTAATACTGTGAGGAGGAGGAGGAGGAGGGGTGGGAAAAAATTCAGTCCAGAACAAAGCACAGAAAGAGATTTCCCTGAGACCAGGAAGCACCAGGCGTTGGAAAATCAGCCAAGGAGTACAGCTGCCAGTCAGTGCCTGGTTCCTCCACTGGGCATCCAGTCAAAATAGTGGCATTCAAAACCACGCGTTTCGGAGGTCCGGTGCGTACCTGAATCTGTCCGGGGGTCAGTCGGGTGGTCTGTTAGCTGTGGCCTGCTCGGAGAGAGCCAAGGCCACAGGAGCAGCATGGGAAGCCCACAGATGGGCTGTCTGTGGAACAAGGAGGGAAACACAGAGGATTAAATACATTATATTAAATAACAATGTATTTAATAACAGAGCTCCCTCTGCCCAAATAGCGATGGCAGAACGGAGCGATTATCTGGCATCCCGGGCGGGGCTCGAGCATAGAAACCCTCAGCCCCCCTCCCAGATTAAATAAGCACCACGTTAATTGGCAGCTCTTAAAGAGACAGAACAGAGGCATTAAGGCACTCTCACACAAACACTTTTAAAGCGCTAAGACACAGGATACCAGCCTGGCAGTGGGCATTTAGGCACACCCAAGGAAGACTTTCGGGAACCTGCATTTGTAGTGGGGTTACATTAGTGTCACTAAAGACTTTTTGTGTCTGCCTCCCCCAATCTCTTTTAGTAAGTCCACAATTAAAATCATCCCCCAATAACACCAGTTTCAAGGTATGCAGATATTGCCGAATCTCCTTAAAAAAAGCTGAACATTCTGCCTTTGTTTGAGGACTATAGATGTTAATTAGTCAATATGCAATGTTATTCAAGACCACATCAACTATAAAGGCCTGACCAGGATGAATATCTAAGACTTGTAAGATTTTAATGTCTCAATTCCCTTAAACCGAAAACCTGCTCCTGAGTGTAGATCTTCTCCTAATGACCATATAGAAGAACCCCACCTCCAGTCCTTCTGTGCCATTTTGATGTGCACCAAAGTATGTAGTCTTGTGTCTTGTATAAAGAAAATCTGCCCTTGACTGACAGCTAAGGATGCAAAGGTCACTTTCCTTTTCCCTGTTGACTTAATACTATTTACATTAATAGTAATAAATGAAAAGCACCTTACCATGAGAAAAATTAATTTCAAACATAAGAAAACTTAGTATGTCAACAACATCATTTCCGCTTTTTCCTCTTTTTAGGTTTGGGTTTATCCCCAACCCCTGCTTCCTGCATCCCCTCAGGCTGTGAAGAGGCAATAGACTAAATATCAGATTCCATGCCCTCATCCTCTGCCTTTTATTTAAACAGGGCAGCAAAAGAATTGTTTAACAGTACAGGGTCTGATTCAGAATGAACTCGTTGGTTGTCCCCCATATGCTTCTCTGACCTAGATCTGGTAACGCATTGAAAAACAGGGTCTTGTCACTTCTGGTGGTGGCATGACAGTATCAGCTATATCCCTCTCCCCAGGATTCTGCTCCACCTGACGGGATCCTTCCCGCATGGGTACATCTTGAGGAAGATGATGTGGGGGAGGTTAACAATCACACCTTCTCTTTGTATGTTAATATCTTCCTCCAGTGCGTCGGGGTCTATCCTAGGGGCAGATTAGTTTCCAACCAAGAGCTCAGAATTGGGGACAGATTGTCTTTCCTTGGCTACCCTTTGTGGTTTAGGATCCACTGGAGTTAAATTCATTATCAGTTCTTTCATATGCATCTGTTCCTTTTGTGCAGTGGCTACATACACATCCTGCTGTCCCCTTAGGGCTTGGTCTAAACTATTGTGGGATGCCCACGAGCACGTACGAAACTTGTGCTCATGCTCCTCACATAGATTACACCTCATTGGTTGACGACAGTGTGCACCAGTGTGACCCACTTCCCCACACAAACCACATTTTTGTTTGTCACAAACATTACTTAAGTGCCCCACATCTCCACATTTAAAACATGCACGTGGTTGTCCTGGATAAAAAAAATCACCCCCCTATCCCTTCCCAAAAAAAAATTTGGCAGGTGTTGTGTCTGACCTTGCTCCATTTTCAAAGTTACTTGGTATTTCCAGCCCCCTGTCCATAACTGCTCATTGTCTAGGATTGGCTCTGCTTAACCTTTCACCACATAATGTTGTTTTAACCAGTATGTGATGACCTCAACATTGACCCCCTCATTGTGAAATAGGATGGCTATTTTCTTTGTTAAAGGCTTTGTCAGTGATATGGCCAAGAAAGGCCTCCATAGGGGAGTGTGCTTCAAAATGTGGTACTGCTTCCAAAATCTGTCTAACCCATACGGATGTTTAAAGCTTATGTCAAACAATACATCTCCTGGCACATGGATTACAGCATAAACCTCATACGCATAGTACTTCATGCTTCCCTTCAACAACACCCTGCCCACAAAATGCCTGTCTGGGACCTCTGATATTTCTCCACAAAATTTTAGCCGGACAGCATTTCGCCTGGCTGCGGCTCTGATGCATGCCCTACTTCTTCAGGGAAGAGCTGCTCATTTGTTCTCCCATGCCAAACCTTTTTAGGTGGGATAGATACTTCGGTATGTTTCTCCTGAGCTTGCAGGGGCTCTGCTTCCCCAGGTTTCTTAAGGAACTGGTGGTCCTCACTCTCATGGGGAAGGGGGGCAACTTTCAACAAAGTGGCATCACCTTCTAACCCCCTGATCTCAGTAAGTGCTGGATTCTGGTCGGAAAGTCCTGTCAGTATTGTCTCAGATGCTGGGGAGCATTGCCCTGGCGTTATATCAGGTGCAGACGACTGTTCAGTCATGAATGGCCTGTCAACGCCTTGTATTATTAACTTTGATAAGGAAGTGCCATTTTTCAAACCTGAAAGATTTGCATCCCACCCAGTGCCAGCCAAACCTGTTACCCATCCAGCTGCTTCTAAAGCTGAGGTCACCGAGCTTTTTGGCGTGGATGAAGGGCCAGCAGTTGGAGCAGACCTATCCTGTTTTGCCTGGGAAGGAGAGCTGCAACCCAATTCTGACACTACAGTTTTTCCTTTTTTCAATTTCCCACTTCCATCCTTCCCTGCCTCTTTACGACCCCCTCCACTAGGTATAACTCCAGTGTTAAAATGAACTTGTACATCTGATGCTTCCTTATTCCCGTCATCCACATTTTCATCAATAATGCTACTTCTATGGTTTCTATCATGATGCACCTCCTCTTGCTGTACAACTTTAAATGGAATCTCCTCTATAAGCATTACCTCCTCGCTGCCATCCGAGACTGCCACTTTATTTTTAATTACCTGCACGCTTGGAGAGCTAATCAGATCCACAGCGATCACCTCCACAACTTGTTCTGCTGCACTTCGGCCTTCTTGCTGTTTGTTTTCTTCAGCCCTTAGTCTCATTGCTTCTGATGCAATCACTTGCTCTGTGGCTGCTTATACTGGGACTTTTTAGAACAGCAGAAGGCCCAGGCCCATATAAGCTGTTCCCACTATAAAGTGGAGGCATTCAGGATGCCAACCGAGAAGTATCTATCCAATTTTACTTTAAAGATACTGAAACTTTCTGCCTCCACTACATCCTGTGGCAACTTATTCCATTCTCTTATAGTTCTGATCTTAAAACTATTCTTTCATAGTTCAGTTCTATACTTATCCTCAATCAATTGAAGCTCATGTTCCCTAAGATTATATTTCTGCAGCCTATATTTCAGATTCAGCTCTTCCCTAAGTTTTTCATTATACAATATTTTGTAAAGTAGCAACAAATCTCCTCTCCTTCCTCTCAGTTCTGTAGGCCATAATTCAATATTCATCAACCTTTCTTCATAGGGTATATTTTTTAATTCTGGAATTAATTTAGTAAGAGCTGGTTGTGGCCTTTCCACCAGAATCTTATCCTTCTTTAGGAATGGACTCCAGCTTACCGAACAATAGTCCACAATTGGTCTTATATGTGTTTTATACATTGGTAATAATAGTCTTCTGTCATGAGAAAAGAAACTCCTACGGATGCAATGTACCAAGTTCGTTGCTGTCTTTGCAATTACCTCACAATGCATTTCACTCTTTAAGCTTTTAGAAATATAAACCCCTAAGTCTCTTTCCCCAGTTGACTCTGTCATTCTACTTCCCTGTAAATAATAATCTTGATGGATATTATTTCTTCCCATATGTAATATTCTGCATTTCTCCACACTCAATATCATTCCATTCTTAATCACCCAGTCTCCAATGGTTAACAAATCTTGATCAAAAACAAGCCTCTCCTCAAAGGTATCCACTACCCCTCCAATCTTAACATCATCTGCAAGCTTACAAATTTTTTTTGAAACTACTGATATTTAAATCCCTTATAAAGATACCAAACAATATGGGCCCAAAACGGACCCCTGCGGCACCCCGCTCTTCACCCTCTGCTCACCAGACAGATAACCATTCACACTCACCAGCTGTATTTGGTCTGTTAGCCACTTCATAATCCATCTCACTATGTTGATGTTAACACCCAGTTCTACCAACTTAGTTATCATTATTCCATGGGGGACCCTACCAAATGTCCTGGTGAAATCCAGCAGTGCCACATCCACAGCCCTACCATCATCCAATTTGTCTACCACATAGTTGTAAAAAGTGACTAAATTAGTACCACTTGATCTGTTCTTTACAAATCCATGCTGCATTTTATCAAATTATTTTGTTACAAATAATTACTTATTTCATCCACTATTATTCCTTCTATTATTTTCCCCACCACCGACATCCGGCTAACCGGTCTATAATGGCCGCATCTTCCTTGAAGCTCAAAGAGCTCTTGTGCAAGCCGTTCTCTCAACAAATCCAGTTTAGATTCCTCCTCCCGTATTGTGTGACGGATCTCCTCTTCCAAGGCCAAAGAAGAAGAAGACACATTAGGCCCAGTAGAATCTACTAGTAAATTTCTTTCAGAAAAATCCTCATCCTCCATCACTCGATTGCCAATTTATATTCATCATCCTGGCCGATATCCATCCTGCTCCTGATCTCTTAAAGAACAGAAGGCCAAGGAGGAGACCAGCTCCTCAGCCTCCTAGATGTCCTGCTCCTTCACTGATCTTTGCACACTGGCCACCAAATCCTCAAGCACAGCACCCTCTAGTGAAAAGTACGGGAATTTCCCCGGCGTCCTGGCTGAGTTTCCCCCATTCACTAAAAAAAAAATACTAGCAACAGCATAATCTGGTTTTGTATGTCAGTTTCCTTGCATCCCCCCCCCCACCCCCGAGGCTGAAATCAGGCAGAATTGTCTAGTCCTCCCTTCCCGGTCAACAAAAACTTAACTAAATAAAAAATAAATAAATAAATCTTCCCTCGCCTTCTAGAGAGCCATCAGTACCTACTTCAGAACAGGCCGATGTAGAGGAGGAATATCATCCATATCTCATCCTCCTTGAGGAAGAGGGACGAGGAGGAAGACTTTGAGGTTGACTCCTCTTGGCCGGTTTGCTGTCTCCTCCAGAAGTGAGGACTCTGTCAAACATACACCCCAGCCCCCCTTCCTGGTCCCCTTTTTCTTCAGCATCATGAAGCAGCTCTCCTCCACTGTGGGGTTCCGGACTGAGGAAGAGGATGTCAAAAGGAGAAATCTGTTGGATTTCTTGGAGATCCCCGAATTTCCACCCAAGATTATTTTTCTTCTGTTTCTAGCACTGAATGATGGTGCCACTGCTGCCTGGTGCAGACCCAATTTGCTACCTGCCATGTCCAGAAAGGCTAATGAGCTTTAGTAAGCACCTCCGGGATGCCCTTTTATGCAGCCCAGCCGGAAACTGACTCAGTGTTAATCAAGGCCGCTCGTGACAGGACCTTAGTTCCCTCCCCCCCGACTGGTAATCTAGGAAGCTTGACCTCTGGGGCAAGAGGACTTTTGCCTCTGCTACTTTGGGCCTTAAAATTGCCAACTGCTTGGCTCATTTGATCAAGTACCAGAACACACTCTGGAGGAAGGTCAAGGCTGCTACTACTCAGGCCCTTCCTGAGGGTTCCCAGAGACAAAAGCTTCTTAAAAATTCTCCAGGCCACAGAAGATGTCGGTAAGCATCTCCTCAGAGCCCCTATGGTGTTGCTGATACTACAGCCAGGGCAGCTGCCTCTGGCATTTGCCTTAGAAGGCACTCTTGGCTTTAGAGTCTCTGGCTTTGCAGCTGATGTCCAGCAAAAGGTGTTGAGTGCCCATTTTGCAGGTCACAAACTTTTTGGTCCTGATGCGCAGGATATTATCAATGACCTGCAGGCCTATAGCAGGGCAATTAGGTCTGTCCACTCCCTTTATCATACCCACCCCAGAAGCAGACCGAGGCCCTCCTTTTGTAAGGTCTCTCACAAGTCTGGTTCCGGAACCAAGCTCCAGGGCACGTGCAGGGCCAGCACTGCCTTGCCTGGTTCCTCTGCTAAGTACTCCAGAGGAGAGGAGGAGGAGGAGCAGCCCTGGCTGCCAGTTAAGCCTCAGCCTGACTCCTTGTCAGACTCCCTTCTCTTGTTCCAAGCCAGGAGGTGGTTGTCAGAGGTCGGTTCTCCCTCCATCTGTTCCGGTGGAGAACCATTACCACAGACGCTTGGATCCTTTTTTTTTCTTTTTTTTCTGGCTCCCGCTTTGATCCCCCACAGGGGATCTCAGCTTCCGCTCACCACCTCCTCACGCCCAGGCCCCCCGGTGGGGCTGCCGGACAGACGCCCCCTCCCCAATGTCAACGGTAATGTTACCCCCCAGGGTGGGGCCTCGGGAGCGGGACCCCACCTAGCGGACATTGTTGGCAGTGGAGGTGGTGGAGCGGGGCTTAACAATCAGTGGCAGTATTTTTATGTGCTGTACGGGGGGGTGGGGACATGCAATGATGACCTGCGTCTGCCCACCAACCCCCCCTTGCAGATAATCAAACAAGGCCATGCTCTAGAACAGCCTCCAGATGTTCCCCCAGTCCCTACCTCTTATTCTCTGGACCACACAGAGGCTCTCAGAGAGGAGGTGCTCACCTTGCTGCGCAAAAGGGCACTAGAACCAGTACACAGGTGTCAAAGGAAGAGAGAGTTCTACTCCCAGTTCTACCTGGTTCCCAAAAGAACAGAGGACTTGAGGCCCGTTCTAGACCTCAAGGAGCCAAAACTTTTTAGCCAGTACAAAAAGTTCTAGATGGTAACTCTGCATGGCCTTTTTCATCTGCTCAAGTAGGGCAACTCGCTATGCTCCTTTGACATGCAGGGTGCCTATCTGCTTGTCATGGTTTACAACCCCCCCCCCCACGGGTGGTACCTATGGCTCCTGCTTTGGGGGGGCATTTTAGTTCAGGGTGTTGTCCTTTGGCTTATCCTCTGTGCCACGGGTATTTATCAAGTGCTTAGCAGCTGTTGCAGTAGCCCTTCAGCATGAAGGCCTCTATGTGTTCCCATACTTGGATGACTGATTATTGAAAGCTCAGTCCAGGGAGATCCTGCTATTGACTCTAGAGTGCACCCTGCAGTTGTTGCAGTCCGTGGTGATCACTGTCAATTGGCCCCAGTCTGTGCTGCCCCTGTCCCAATGGTTGCTGTACATGGGAGCGGTTCTGGACTCTACTCAGTGCAAGGCCTTCCTTCCCCAAGACAGGGCAGACAGCCTCATCGCCCAGGCCCAGGAGGTGGCTCAGAGCTGCTATGTCCCAGCCAGGACATTTCTGAAGCCATTGTGGTTGCTTTGGCCAGGTTACACATGAGGATCCCGCAGTGGACCCTCAGGGTACAGTGGAATCAGCGCTCAGTCGATCTAGATCAGCTGGTCCTTGTCTCCTCCCCGGTGCATAGAGTGCTTCACTGGTGGATGGACCCAGGCAATGTCTTCAAAGGGGTCCCCTTTCTTATTCCCACTCCCCAACAAATCCTCATCATGGATGCTTCGGGTCTGGGATGGGGAGCCTTCCCAGGTCCTTATCAGACCCAAGGACCTCTGGTCCCAGTGGGAGACTCACCTCCACATACATGTCCTAGAAATTAGAGTAGTTCTGTATGCCTTCCAGGTCTTCCAGAACCATCTATCTCTGGGCCTTCTGCTGGTGCAGTCAGACAATCTTAGTGTGGTCTATTACATCAACAAGCAAGGGGGAACCCACTCCTACCCCCATGCAGGGAAGTGATGAGGGTCTGTTACTGGGCTCTAACTCACGGTTTAGAACTGTCAGCCGTCCATGTGCCAGGTGCCCAAAATGCCTTGGCGGACAGCCTCAGCAGGCCACAGTCCAAAATACAAGAGTGGGAACAACTGACCTCAGTCGTAAAAGATCTGTTCGACAGGTGGTGTCATCCAGAGTTGGACCTTTTTGCATCCCTGTTCAACGCAAAACAGCCACATTTCTGCTTGCTAGATCCAGGGCCTGAAGTTTGCTGGCAAGATGTGTCGTCCCTCTCCTGGAAAGGGAGGTTTCTGTATGCCTTTACTCCCTTGCCTCTGATTTGGAGGGTGCTCATCAAGCTACAGATGGAGGGTGCCACCTTAATTCTGATTGCTTTACTTTGACCTCGTCAGATATGGTTTCGATTACTGCAACAATTGGCTGTGGAAACTCCAGTTCCTCTGCATCTCTGCTGGGACCTCATGACATAGGCACAGAGAACCCTGGTCCATCCAGACCTCAGGTTTTGCCATCTGCATACATGGCTCCTGAGGATATAGCCATTGCTTGGTTTGGGGTTTCTCAGAAGGTGACTGATGTCCTGGTGGCTGCCAGAAAACCTTCCACCAAGCCAGCCCGGTGATGCTGAGGGTTGAGGCGCTGGACGCGACACCTTGGGCTATGTCGGCGACCCAGGTTCAGGCATGGACTCTGGTCATCAGGGAGCCGGCATTGGGGGAGCAGGATTGAGCTGCCTAATGGCAGCTGTCCTCTCCCAGGGAGGAGGTATCGACCTCCTGCAGTCCCGCCACCTCTGGATGGAGATCCAGTGGCGGTGCAGGTGGGTAATGGGCAACTGGTAGGGTGGGGCGTCCCGCAGTGCGTAACGCGTGCATGTCTCCACATGTGTGCCCTGATGCTGAGGGTGGGTGGGTGTAAATGGGCAAAAACAGCTAAATAAATAAATACAAAGAAAAAAAAAGTCCCACTTACTCTGTAAAGTGGAAGCGATTGCTATCTGTACCCTTTCACTTGTCTGGTGAACCAGATTTTGGAGTATCTCCTGACTTTGTCTGATGTAGGCCATTAATACTCCTCTATTAACGTGCACCAGTCTGCTATATCAGCCTTTTGCATGCCCATTGATGGCTGTACTGTGGTCCAATTGGATGTGGCCCATAGTTTTCTGTGAGGCATTCTCCACTTCAAGCCTTCTATCCAGAATCCAGTTCTGGCTTGGGACATGAATTTCATTCTAGAGAAGCTGGACCTGCTTCCTTTTTGAGCCAGCCACATCTTGTGAGCTACACTTTCTGTTGTGGAAAACTTTACTTTTAGTTGCTTTCTTCTTGAAGAATTTCAGAGCTGCAGGCTCTCGTTTATGAGCAGCCTTATTTGATTTTCTACAAAGGCAAGGTCTCATTGCACACTAACCCTAAGTTTCTTCCTAAGGTGATGTCAGCGTTTGCTCTGAATCAGTCCATCCACCTGCCTATTTATTTTCCAGAGCTTACCAATCCAGGGGAAGCATTGCTCCATACTCTGGATGCGCATCTAATTCTCAGGTACTAGTCACACCATGCTAAGAACTGCAGAAAGTCCTCTCAGTTGTTTGTTCCTTTCACACCTGGGAAAGCGGGCACTCCATTTTCGAAACAGTGCTTGCCTGAATGGTTGGCCAACTGTATATTTTTTTGTTATGTGAAGTATGGTAAGGAACTTCCTGGAGATGTTAAGGGTCATTCCACTACGGGTGTGGCCATTTCAGTTGCCTGTTTCAAGGGCGTGTCAGCAGCCGAGTATTGCGCTGCTGCAACTTGGAGTACTGTCCACACTTTCACCAAGCACTACAGTCTGGACATTGCTTCCAGAAGAAGGGCAGGCTTTGGCCTAGCTGTGCATCAGGGTCACCTTTCTTAGGCCTCTGGCCTCCTGCCACCCAGACTGTCTTGCGATTAGCACTCATTCCATAGGTGTGACCTGATGACAGAGATGTTCCCGAAGAAGATAGAACAGTTACATAAGAACTTACCTTAGCAGTAGATCTTAGAGAGAATCTCTGTCATTGGGTCATGCCATCCCTCCCTCCATCCCCCTTTTTCTGTCTTTCTACAGCTTGGCTGTCCCATTGCTCCAGCCTTTCTACTAGTTAGGCACTCTCTGTTTCTCTCTCTCTCTGTCTCTCCATGGTTCCCCAGTGGGACTCCTGCCTCCTTTGGCCTCCAGCTAAGGAAAGAATGGAGGAGGTGGGAGCAGGACCACCTGCAGTTATAGAGGGTATGTGACGTCAGAGCCTGACGTCGACGTGGGCAAATCCCAATAAAGTGCTGCAGAAAAAAGCTTCCGTATGATCCTAGCACCTGACGGCGCTGTTCCATAGGTGTGACCTGATGACCGATTACCCTGAAGATCTACTGTTATGGTAAGTTCTTGAGTAACTGTTCTGTCTCTTTCCTGTTTGGTGACTGTCAGTACCTCTTCTCCCATTTTGTACACTGTCTCTGGGTTTCTGTGCCCGAGATGTGCGATTTTTGCACTTTTTTGTATTGAAGCTGAGCTACCATACTCCTGACCACTCCTCGAGTTTTCTCGAGTCTGTACGCAGTCTTTCCACCCCGTCTGGAGTGTCTACCTTATTGCTAATTTTAGTGGCATCTGCACAAAGGCAGACCATCCCTTCCAGTTCATCTGCAGTGTTACTTATAAAGACATTAAAGAGGACTGGTCCCAGTACAGATCACTGAGGCACTGTGCTAGTCACCCTCTATTCCTTGGCATGAACTACGTTTACCACCACCCTCTGTCACCTGTCCATTAACCAATTTCTTACCCAGTTTGCTACCTTAGGACCCACCCCTAAGCTGCCCAGTTTCCTTACGAGTCTCCTGTGTGGTAGAGTGTTGAATGCCTTACTAAAATCTAAGTATGCCACATCCAATGCCCCACACTGATCTATTTCCCTGATCCCCCAGGCAATCCCTGAGGGAAAAGCATGTCCAGCCTTGACTGTGAGTGAAAGCAGTGTTGATTATGGAGCTCACTTGACAGGCTTGGCAGGGAATGAATCAATGCCAGCGGTGGGCCTTATGGTCGGAAGTACAAGATCACTGGGATTTGGTGCAGATTAAAAGGCATCTGGATGGTACAGTTACCATTGCAGGTAACAGTCAAGCAGGCTGATACTGCTATTGTGCAATTTCAGCTCCTTTCTACTGGCATGCACGTCTCCAGGCCACTCACCATGGGCAGGGTTGTTTTGAGTGTGGACACATACTACCATACTTGAGTAGCCTACTTTGTCCATTTGCATTGTTTGTTTTTGTGCTTCTGTTCAGTTCTCTGGACACATTAATCGAAATGTGCTATATACATTAGCATAACCTTACCTTACTGCTTTTTTTCTTTTATCGTTTCTGGTTCTTTTATAATGCTTTTAAAATGTGGTTTGCTTGTAGCTTAGAGGGCAATATAAAAAAATTAGTTTAAATGTGTATCTTCTGTCTTCAGTTACTAAGTGAACTAATTGAATTGCCCTAAGCAATTGTAAGGTGAACATGGAAAACGAGCTACAGCTTAATGGTTCTTTTTCTTCATTGAATGAATAAATGCATTGATTGATAATTAAAATCCTTGGAAATGGACAGATAAAAAAGATATTGTACCTGATCCCATGGGTTGTTGGTACATGTTTTAACTGTTAACAGGCCACTTAAGCAGGGTATTGTTAATTAGGTTGCTTTCATATGTCATCCCTGCAGACTCATATATATATATATATATATATATATATATACACAGCATTCAGGTTATGGAAATAATAACCATTTTGTTGGCCCTTCGGTGTGGTGAGTTGAGGCACTGGTTACCACACAGTCTACCACTGCAGCGACCTGGGTTTTAGAATGGTCCAGAGTCGCTTGTTGACAGGATGGAGTGTCCACAGATGGCTGCCTTCTTTTGGGAAGGTGGGACATCGCATGCCGCTGCTTGGCTACTGCCTAGTGAAGGCTAAGTGGTGCATCAGTGGCTGCCTCTCAGAGGCCCAGGTGCAGATGCTGAAAGTGTGTGGCATCTTTATGCTGCACATCTGCACCGTTGCACACGTGCCAACCTCTGGCAAGGGGGGCACATGTGCCAACCTGGGGGAAAAAAGATTGGGGGGAAAAAAACACTGGCCAGTATGATGTGTGCCACCCTGCTGTAGGCTCCAGACCACTGACTGGGTACTGGCTAGAACCAGGTAAGTCTCAGAGATTGTGGGTGATGGCGTTGGGCAAGCTGGGGGTTGAAGGAGGACTGATATCATTAAATTTTCCTTCATCTGGGTTCAAAAACAGTTAGGCAGTATAATACAGAATATGCCCTTTCAACAGAAGTTAGTATGTCTGTCATTGAGTCATTAGTGAGGCTGTACCTTTGTCATGGATGTCATGATTCTTCCCATTTTCATAAAAAAAACCTCCATGATTTTTGGCATTTCCCATGATGATCCTATAATTTTGCCCCCCTTCCCCCACCTAGGGGCCATCAAGTCTGCTGCTGCCACCCCCCCCATAGGATGCCTAGGCAGAGCGGATGGACCATGGTGGGCGCTGGGAGGGTGGTGGTGGTGGTGGCAACAGGGGTACATGCTCCTCAGCATGCATCACTGCAGAATTCCTTTGCCATACTGGCGGGATGAGGCAGCCGGGAGGATGCACCTGCTACTGTAAGGAGATCGATATGGGAGCAGGTGGAGGAAGGGAGAGGGAGGCGAAGTGCCTGAGAGGTGCTTCAGCTTGGAGAGATGGAGAGTGGATCCAGAGGATCAATAGGGCAGCAGGAGATGGAAGGGAGCTAGATGTCATTGTGCACCTGGAGACAAATAACCAAAACAAAAAGAAACACAGAATTTGTTGGCAGAACAGGACTGCTTCGCGCACCAAGTCTGCCAGATGGTTCCTGCCTAGTCTGTCTCCGCAGACCTTAACTGGTGTCTGGCAGGCATCCCTTCTCCCTGCCTGTTTACTAATATTCCCCTTGGTCTGTCCGATGTATGCTTGAAGCCCCCTACTGTTTTTGCCTCCACCATTTCCACTGGCAGTCTGTTCCAAGTGTCCACCACTCTTTCAGTGAAGTAATATTTCCTCACATAACTCTTAATCCCCCCTCCCCCCCAAAAAAGCATCAAGCATGCTGTCTGGTCCTGGTGCTCTCTTATTTGAAAGAGACTCCCTTCCTGCACCCTGTTCACCACCATCAGGCACGTGTAGATCTCTATCATGTCCCTTCTCGCTCTTCTCTGTTCCAAGATGTATATGTTGAAATCCCTCAGCCTCTTCTCATAGGGCTTTTGATGCAATGCATGCACCATTTTAGTTTCCCTCCTCTGGACTGCCTCCACCCTGTCTCTGTTCTTTCTGAGGTGAAGCCTCCTGAACTAGACACAGTACTCCAGGTGGGATTTCACAAGCAAGCGATACAGTAGCAACACCACCTCCCTCCTGCTGCTGGAGATAACCTCTTCCTATGCATCTCAGCATCCCACTGGCTCTAACCACTGCTTCATCACACTGCCCTGCCACTTTGAGATCTTCAGATATGATAACCCCAACTAAGTTAGAAAAGTAAAACCATGACTCTGGGCATGCACAGGGTAGGGGTAGATCAGGGGAAATGTCAGGGAGCTGGGAAGGGGACTTAAAGTGATATGCATGGTGGCTTTTGCCAAGGTGTTACCTGTATATGGCTGGGGAGAGGAAAGGACTCTCTGCACCAGGGCTTTTAACAATTGTTTGAAGACATGGTACATTGAGAAGGGCTTCAGCTACATTGGGGACTGGGGAGGGAGGGGGCAACTTGAGAAGAGATGGCCTTTTATAGGGTGATGGCCTGCATCCTTCCAGGAAGGGGACCACAGTCCTTAGTGGGAGACCGAAATGCTACTTGGATGAGCATTTATACTAGCTTGGGGGGGACTGTAGAACTAAGGCAGGCAACAATTGCCCCCACCAACATGATGAAGTAGCAGGGAGGGCCTGAGGGGAGTAAAGTCCCCCGGGACAGGGGTATAAAGAAGACTGGGGCAGGGACAAGGCAGAGGACAAAGGGGGGTATAAATCAGGGAAGCACGAAGGAAGGAGTAAAGGAGATGGGTAACGGAGAAGGTAACAAGGGAAGAGGTGGTTCAGGGGGAAAATCAGGGAACAGCACAGTCGGAGGTGGAAGCAGGGAAGCAGGCAGGGAGGAAGTAAAGTATAGAGTACCATGTGTACCAATTCAAGGAGTCTGGGAAATAAAATTCCAGACCTGGAGGCCAGCATGGCAGAGGTTAGCTTGGATATGGTGGCCATAGTAGTCATCTTGCACTGACCGCCATGATTGGGACATGACCATACTGGGGTGCTCTCTGTTAAGGAGAGACAGGGAAGGGAGAAGGCGACCAGGGGCTGTACTGTATGTAAAGGAGAGAATCAATGCCATGGAAGTACAGGGGCACCCAGAGGAAAAGGAAGGGCTGGAGGTGATATACTAACATACTAAAATGCCAGCAGAATAGGCCTAACGGTCTTTCGTGTCTGCACGTTTGGTCAGCCCCCACCCTGGGAGCTGACCTTGCTGTCCCCCTCGCCTTCTCTGGCTTCTCCCTTCCCAGTTCCAGATATTCTCGCTGCATTGGATTTTGCTTCCAGAACTCTTCCCCTGTACCTGTCCCACCCCTCTTGAACCCCTCCACTGCTCTGCCTCCACCAGCTCCCTAGGCAGCGATTCCATGGCTCCACCACCCTCTCAGTGAAGTAGCACCTCCTCCTTTCTCCCTTGAATCTTCCCCCCTCCAGCTTCCACCCATGCCCTCTAGTGGCCCCCTCCTCCTTCCTTCGAAGCACCCTGACTGTTCCTCCTCTATTTACCCACTTCATGTACCTGAAGACCTCTATCATGTCCCCGGTCCCTTCTCCCTTCCAATGTGTACATATTTAGCTCTTCGAGCCTCTCCTCATAGGTCCTGTCCCCCAAGCCCCAAATCATTTTGGTTGCCCTCCTTTGGACCCTCTCCAGGAGTTTAATGCCCCTCTTTAAGTGTGGCCTCCAAAACTGCATGCAGTACTCGAGGTGCGGCCTCACCAAGCAGTTATACAGAGGGAGTATCACTTCCCTCCTTCTGGAGGTGATCCCCCTAGCGATGCATCCCAGCATCCTGTTGGCCTTGGTTGCTGCCCTCCTACAAGTCTCTGAGTTGTTCATCTTGACATCCACCACCACCCCCAGATCCCTCTCAGCCATCGAGACTTGTAGCATATATGATATGGATCATCCCGGAGACAGGCGCTGGGGCTGCTATCCATACAGGGGTAGTATACAGACTTCCAGCAAAGAGAGAAGAATTAGATAAGGCACTTGGGAAAACCATCATCAGGATGGCAAGTACGGGGGAAGAGCTGCTGGTTGGTAATTTCAGTCTGCCAGATGTGGCTCAGAGCCATTCAGTTGCACCTTCCACAAGGAGTAGGGTCATCCTTGACTCTTAGTCAGTGAACCCACTAGGGATGGGGCAGTGCTGGACCTGGTGCCTTGAAACAGGGATGGCACTGCAGACCTCACAGTGCGTAGTCCCCTAGGTACCAGTGACTGACGTATAGTAGGGTGTTTTATTTTTTTTTTTAAGTTTCAAGTCAGTTTTTTTATTTCATGTAAACAGTTCTGTACAGTGAGGTTTAACATTAAGACAGGAGGGATGATGACTTTAGAAGGGTAGATTTAAAAAAAGGGAGACTGCCTCAGAAACTGTATCATGGGGGATTGCCAACGAGGGGTAGAGGTACAGTGTGGAATAAAAGGGTGGGCATAATTAAGGCAACCAGCCTTTGCATGAAGAAAGAGAGAGAGAAAGAGTAAAAGCAGAAAAAAAAAGCAACTGTTACTGTTCTTTAAGGAAGTGGTTAAGGTGGTGAAGGAAAAAACAGTGGCATTCGGGAGGTACAAGGAAATGCAGAGGGAGGAAGACAGGGAGGTGTATGAAGTAAAACAGAGGGAAGCAGGAAAGACCGTGAGGGGAGCAACAGGTCAGACGTAGGAAGGCTTAGCCAAGGCAGTAGCGAAATGGGATTAGACTTTCTACAGGTATGTCAGTGAGACAAGGAAGCCAAGGGAAGGAATAGTGAGAATAAGAAGGCAGCAGGAAAGACTGCTCAGAAGAGGACCAAGAAAATGCAGACATCCTGAATAGGTACTTCTGCACAGTCTTCACAGTAGAAGGAAGGGGGGGGGCAGACTACCAGGGAGCAGCAGGAACAAAGGGGGGGGAGTTGATACAAGTCTATTTTCAGAGGAAAGAGCCCTGAAGGGACTTGCAGCTGTGCAAGTAGACAAGGCAATGGGACTAGATGGGATAACACCCATGGGTGCTAAAGGAATTTATGGAGGTGATAGTGCCCCATTGATGGCCTTATTCAACAGTACTCTGGAAATGGTTTTGGAGGACTGGACGAGTGCAGTCGTCATCCCTCTACATAAGAGCGGCAGCAGGGAGGAGTCCAGCAACTAGAAGGTGGTCAGTCTCACCTTGGTGGTGGGGAAATTAATGGGAACCCTGTTAAAGGAAAGGTTGGAAGAGTATTTTGAATCCAGTGGGCTGCAAGGCCATGGGCAGCATGGATTCACTGGGGGGGAGGGGCTTTTGCCACATGAATCTGATTGATTTCTTCAACTGGGTGGCCAGGGAAGTAGATCAGGCGTGGACAGTGGACGTGGTCTATCTAGACTTTAGCAAGGCCTTAGACACTGCCACACAGGAGACTGCTGAAGAAATTGATCAGCCTATAGGTGGGATCCAGAGTAGTCAATTGGGTCAGAAACTGGATAGTAGATGGGCGACAGAGGATGATGGCTAACAGTACTCATTCTAATGATGGGAGAGTGATCAGCGGGGTGCTGTAGGGCCCAGTGCTGGAAACTGTCCTTCAGTGTTTTCATGAGTGACACTGCTGTCAGAACAAGGAGACCTATCCGATCAAGGAGGCAGTTGACTTGAGGCAGCTAGAACATTTCTGCTAGACCATTTCTAACCAGGAGGTAAGTAGTCGTATTACATTAGAAGTGTAGGGTCTACAAGGTAAATTGTGATCTTCAGACAGGGTATAAAAATCAATCACAGTAGGTAGCTGTGTTCTGGTCTGAGTTGGGAGAAGGCAGCTGAAAATCATCCCTGCAGTTAGCGGGGGAATATCTGTTAATTGGGTGTGTGTGGCTTAGGTAGAAGTAAAGTAGTTGTCGGCAGTTTGACTTCCCTTAGCCTTCTAGTTTTAACAACACTATAAAAGCCTCCCTTACCCAGTGCGTCCCAGCATGTGAGTGAAGCATCTGTCCTAGGCATCTGCAGATGTTCACAGTCCACAGGAGACTCTGAAGGGGAGACCCCAGACCAAAGTAGTAGTTAACATAGTACAGGGTACAAATATACTGAAATAGACAACGTAAGGTTAAGTAACTACAGGTAGTGGTGTAACGACTAAGGGATGAGAGACAGTAGACAGCAGGAAAAAGCAGCTACTAGTAGAAGGGAACGTAGGAGACGCTCCCTATCTAGGATAAGGCAATAAATGCATTTCAGGAAAGGAAAATAAGAGGTGCAATAGGAAGTAAACAGGCAAAGAAAGGAGGTGGGAAGGTACAGGTAAGGTTCAACAGACAAAAAGGTTGAAGAAGAAAAACACATGGGAGTTGTACAATGTAACGGGTATGGAGCCGCAGTCTTTTGGGAGGGACGCATTCTGGAGACTCATTTGCACTCACCTCTCTGAGTTGAGGGCAGAGGTGGCTGGACTCTGGGTCAAACTGGCAAGGGTGCAGAGAACCTTTTGCCCTACCCACAATGGTTCGAGGGTCAAAACAGTGGAGAAAGTAGGCTGGCCTGGGGAGGGTGTGTGTGTTACAATAAGTTGACTAAAATGAGAGCCAACTACTCAATGAAGGTTCACTTTATTGCTGGTGTGCTGTGCAAAGTATGCAAGTTTTCTATGAAGAGGTTCAAGATCTTTTCTATGACTTGGGGGAGGCTCACTATGACAAAGTCTGAGAACTAATTCACTAAGAGGACTTGGAGAAAGCAGATACATGCAGAGAGCCTACTGTGTTAACCATAAGCAGGTTGCTGTCCAAAGAAAGAGACTTGGACCATCCTGATCATCATCACTAGATTCCATTCTTCTGACTGCTCAGAGTCAGGATGAGCTACACTTCAGGGAACAAACGGTTTGTCGGTCCTGTCTGTCCTGACTTTTCCTACACAATGAGAACCGGATGAAAACAGTATGTACCCTAGGGAGAGTGCATTCTTTCCTGGCACCGGCATGTCTCTATATTTCCTATGGAAGACAATCACTTCAGTTTTCAGACTCAAAAAAAGGTGCTGGCCACTGGGTCACCAAGAGGATAACAGAATTTTAGTCCAGTTAGATAAAGAGGCAGAGACTTCCAATAATTGACTATAAGACTGTCCAAAAAAGGGCATGGCTTACACTTGAGCCCTGGTTAGACTGGGTGTGTTTAAAGGGGAATGGAAACTAGTATGATAGTCTTGGTAACATGAATAATGGAAAAACTGTTAATAAAATTATTTTTTCATAAAATTTTGACTCCTGTATTTATTTTGTAACGTATTATTTCATAATATCTCGATCCCGATAGTGAAGATTCTTTTTATGGCACGAGAGTTTCTTGGTAAAATTTTACTTCTGAATGACGTCCTCGTTTGAGACATTGGTACGGCATTCAGTTGGGCTCAAATTTTAAATAAGGTATTTCGATCATATATGTTGTTTACACATGTGATTTATGGATTTTTAATGCTGTTGAACTTGTTACTGCACTTTATTTAAAAGTTTTACCAGGAGGGCACTCTGAGTAGAGTACTGCTCGATTCCAGGTGTGTCCTGGGGGAAGGTGAACAAAAGAGAAAGACATACAATACAGTTTCAGTATTTCAACACAAAATACAGAGGTGTGTACAAACATAGCTGAGCAAAATATGATAAGTACAGCAATTTATAGCAGCACTTGAGAATATAAAATTTATGGAAGACAAAGCAAGCAACAGGATCAGTGTCAAAATTTCAATAATCTGTACCAAGGCTGAAGTTAATAAACTGTTACAGGCACTTCTAGCGACCACACACAAATGTTGATCGGAGGGTTACTGGTGTTGAGATATTGTCTAGCAATGTGTAACATCTGAGTGCAGAACCTAAATAACTGTTTAAAATGCTGGAAATGTTAGTGATTACTCTCCATGAAAAAGTAAAAGAACTATATCATTGTGCTTACAGTCTAAGTTCCCTACCTGTTTTATTTTTTTCATGTGGAAGCTAGTGTAGCTGTAGCTTAGGGAAAAAGATGGCTTCCAACTACAGTGAGTACAGTGCAGACTACCTGAGGCAGTTGTGCTAAGAGAGAGGAGTCCAGCACGAGAGCCGAGCCAGAAAGCAGCATCTCATGGAGGCTCTTGTGGCAGCTGATGCCCAAGACCTCGAGTCACAGTCTGCAACTGGAAAGGACCAAACTTTGGGTGTGGAAGGGCCAGGGTCCAGCGCAGTATCCAGACCCAGGGAGGAGGACAGCAGGACCAGTGCAAGCCAAGGGCCACAGCAGCAGAGGAAGGTCACCAACATTTTGGAGCCAGAAGGGATCAGGCTGCAGATGGAGTTGTGGAGGATGGAGCTGAGTTTGAACAGACAAGGTTCGAAGCCCAGCAGTGAAGGGAGCTTGAATAGAGGAAGCTTCGGATGGGGGGAGAGAGAGAGAGAGAGAGAGAGAGAGAGGAGAGAAGCAAGAGCAATGAGAGGCCAAGAAAAAAGAAAACCAACGGCGGAGAGAGGCAGAGGAAAGAGAGCGACAGCTTTGGAGAGAGGCAGAGTAAAGAGAGCGACAGCATCAGAGAGAGGCACTGAGCAAGAGCAGCGAGAGGCAGAGTGAGAGCAGCAAGAGGCAGAGTGAGAGCAGCGAGAGGCTAAGTGAGAGGAGATAGAGCGCCAGAAGAAATTTGAACTGGAGAAGCTACAACTCCTAAGACCAGCGCCAGAGCAGGTAAATGGCCTTGGTGTAACTGGGACTCCAGGACTGGGTTACAAATTAAATTCTAAATTGATAGCTGAATTTAAAGAGGGGGAAGATATGGATGCCTTTTTAAATTCCTTTGAAAAAGTATGTATTCAGGCAGAAATTACCAGAAAGTCCTGAAGCTTCCAGCTATCCCTACTACTTACCAGGAAAGCTTGGGACGCATTGGGTCAAATGGACAATGAGGACAGTAATGATTATAGTAAACTTAAAACTGCACTATTAAAGAAATATGATTTAACAGCAGAGACATACAGAGTTAAATTCCATAAGCTCAGGAGAAGCCATGACATGAGCTACAAGGAGCTAGTCACTAAACATCAGTTTTTGAAAGATTGGTGGGAAGGGATTGAAGCAGACTCTGTAGACAAAATGGCAATTGTTATACTGTTAGAGTAGTTTTTCTGGGCATGCCAAGTAAAGCTGAAAACCTGGCTAGAGGACCAAGATCCAAAAACGGTGCAAGAGGCTGCTGAACGCTCGCACTTTTATACCAGGAGCAGACCTGCTGTGAGAGGGAATAGGACGGACGTGGCAGTGCAGAAAGGGAAAAGCACGCCTTCAGGGCAGCTAAAACCTTCCCTGCCTCCACCGAAACCAGGCAGCCCCAGGTTACAAAGAAAAGATTTGCCTGATAAATGAAATGAGTGTTGGGTTTGCAGACAACCTGGGCACCTTGCCAGGCAGTGTCAAAAAAGGGCAGACAGTGCACACAGTGGTGCTAGGAAAGAAATGGGTTGTTTGTGTATCACTGAAAGCATGCCAGTAAACATGAGGGAACACATACACCCAGCCACTGTGAATGGGGTACAGACCCATGGATTAAGGGACACGGGGGTGTCCCTGACATTGGTAAAACGGGGTTTGGTACAGCCTGAACAGCTTATTACCCAGTCAGTTTGTGACTCTACGGGGATGCACTGGGGAGG
Source organism: Neoceratodus forsteri (assembly GCA_016271365.2). Classification (NCBI taxonomy): domain Eukaryota; kingdom Metazoa; phylum Chordata; order Ceratodontiformes; family Ceratodontidae; genus Neoceratodus; species Neoceratodus forsteri. Next base: position 1,193,331,818 of record CM028130.1, on the reverse strand, counting down.
AGAAAACATTGCCACTTGCTAGTGTTCTCCTAGACTGGAGTGAGACAGGGGAGGCTGTGCAAAAGGTTGCCGTAGCAGAGAATCTTGCTCTAGATGTAATTATTGGGAACAATCTCAAACGGGATGGTGTGTGCAGTTACCCGCAGCAAAGATAAATTGTAGTTCCCCGGACCCCATAGAAGCCCCTATGGAAATCACTAGGAGCCTGTGTCTCCTGATCTGGAGAATAATGAAAGAGGGATAGAAATTCCCCAGGTAGTAGTTAATAGAACAGCTACTGAGGGTTACTCAGAGGAAGGAGGGGGTATTCCATTGTCAGAGGGTTAGGGATGACAGTGACCCTGAATGCCCTGACGCTAACGCTAGAGACCCTAGCTTAGAATCTGGAGGGAGACCTGTCCCATGCTTTGGGAATGTGTAAGGATTTTGCAGCTGCTCAGAAAAGTGACCCTAGTTTAGAGAGGCTGAGGGCTTGGGTAGACACTGTCAGAGCACAGGGAGGTGACTAGAAATATAAAGTTTATTGGGACAATGGACTGATGTATATGCAGGATGTAAAGATGGAGGGGTGATGGGCAGGCAGCTTGTCGTTCCCCAGGGGTACCGTGAGAAGTTGCTCAAGATTGCACATGATATTCACATGTTTGGTCATCTGGGAATCGCACACACTATGCAGCGATTAGCCCAGAATTTCTATTGGCCCAACTTCACAAAGCAGGTGAAGGAATATTGCAGATCTTGTCACTGGAGTCAAGAAATAGGGAAGGTGGGTAAGAAAACCCAAGCTGCCCTAATTCCCTTGCCCATAGTGGAGGAGCCATTCCAGAGGGTAGGAATGGATATTGTGGGGCCTTTGAATACCCCCAGCTCCTCCAGGAAGAGGTTTATCCTAACCTTGGTGGATTATGCCACCCGGTAGCCAGAGGCAGTTGCCCTATCCTCCCTGAGGACAGACAAAGTAGCAAATGCCTTGATAGGGATTTTCTCCCATGTTCTCCAGGAGGTTATCACTGATCAAGGGGGTTCCTTCATGTTGGACCTGATGAAATTTTTGTGGGAGAAGTGTGGGGTGGTGCAGAGACACATGACACCTTATCACCCACAAGCCAATGGGCTTGTGGAAAAATTCAGTGGTACCCTTAAAATGATGCTGCAAGCGTTTGCTGAACAGCTTGGAAGGGACTGGGAGAAATACCTTCCCCACCTGTTGTTCACACACAGGGAGGTGCCCCAAGAGTCGACAGGGTTTTTCCCCCTTCGAGCTCTTATATGGACGCAGAGTATGTGGGCCCCTAGACTTGATCTGGGAGGACTCGGAAGGCAAGCATGCCAACCAGGGAACTCCCACAGTGGATTATACCCTTATGTTTAGGGAAAAGCTGAAGGAGCTTATGGGGACAGCCCAGAGCAACCTGGCAGCTGTCCAACAAAAGGTATGGTATGACCACAGAGCCAGAGCTTGTTTGTACACTGTGGGCCAGGAGGTAATGGTCCTAATCCCAGTCCGGAAAGACAAGCTGCAGGCCAAGTGGGCAGGACCATACAAGGTAGAAAGGTGAATGACATAAACTACATTATAGAACTGCCTGATAGGGAACATACCCAAAGAATGTACCATGTCAACATGATGAAGCCATATGCTAATAGGGTTGACATGGTCTTTGCAGTGTGTAGTCCTGGGGAGGGACCGATGAAGGAGACCCGCTTTTGGACTTGCTGGAAGAAAGCAAGTGGGAGTCCTCTGTGGAGGCAATTAAAATTTGCTCCAGTTGACCCCGGACCAGATCCAGGAAGTAAGAGGTTTTAGCAAATTTTGCCCCATTGTTTAGTACCAAGCTTGGACTAACCCCCTTAGCGACACACAATGTGGAGACAGGGACGCAAGTGCACATACGGTGGATGGCATATCAGGTGTCAGAGGCCATCCAAAAGGACATTAGGAGGGAGGTGGAGGAAGTGCTAGGTTTAGGGTAATCCAGAAATCCCACAGCCAGTGGGTCTCACCCATAGTCCTTGTTCCCAAGCCAGATGGCTCTACTCATTTTTGTGTGGACTATCATGGACTCAGTGCAGTCACGAAGTCAGACACCCACTCTATGCCATGGATGGACTAACTCCTGGACAAGTTGGGAGGGGCGACATACCCTACTACTATTGATCTGACAAAAGGGTATTGGCAGGTAGAGTTAACTGCCAGAGCTAGGGAGAGGTTGGCCTTCATCATTCAGATAAGGTTATCTGAGTTTAAGGTAATGCCTTTCAGAATGAAGAAAGCCCTTGCCACTTTCCAAAGGTTGGTGAACCAGGTGTTAAATGGTGCTGAGGAGTACACCATGGTGTACCTGGATGATATTGCCATCTTTGTTGCCAGCTGGGAGGAACACCTGTCCCACCTTAGGGAAGTGCTGGGCAGGATACAGAGGGCCAGACTCGCTGTGAAAGCTGAGAAGTGCCAGGTGGCCATGGCTGAGGTGGCATACCTCAGGCATGTAGTAGGCCGGGGACAGCTTCATCCTAACCAAGCAAAAATTGAGGCAATCAAAGCATGGCCCAGACCTGAAACACAGAAGCAGGTTTGGAATTTTCTAGGGACAGCAGAGTACTATAGGAAATTTGTACCAATTACAGTGCCCTGGCCGCTCCCCTATTGGGCCTGTTAAAGAAAAGAATGCCTAAGAAAGTTACCTGGGAACCAGCCTGTGAACAAGCCTTTACACGACTAAAGGAGCCACTGTGCAGTGCTCCTTTATTAGCAAGACCAAACTATAGTAAACCCTTTGTAGTCCAGACTGACACCTCAGATGTGGGTATTGGGGCAGTGCTTAGTCAAATGTCTAACCAAGGGAAAGATCACCCAATAGCGTACCTCAGTAAGTGATTACTTCCCAGAGAGCAGGCTTACTCTACAGTGGAAAGAGAATGTTTTGCCATGGTGTGGGCACTAAAGAAGTTGGAGCCATGCCTATACGGGCAACATTTTGAGGTACAAACTGATCACAACCCCCTGGTTTGGCTGGCACAAATGGGTAAAACAAATAGTAGGCTGTTGAGATGGAGCCTTGCCTTGCAGGGTTATGACATGACTGTCTCACACAGGGCAGGGGCAGCAAATGAAAATGCAGATGGGCTTTCACGTCAGTTTGAGCAATGAACTGACTTTGGGGAACTCATCTAATGCAGGAATGGATCCCCCAGATTCGGTCCAGGAGGGGAGGAGTGTGACGCTTTGCCACCTACTTGTCATTATGTTATATAATATTCATGATATAAAAATATGTTATGTGACTCTCTGCTTAGAGAAAAGGCAACCATCAGCTTTTAAAGAGGCCTGACCTCTTGGCCTAAGAGACCCCAGCATGCTGAAACAGCTGGTTGTCGTAAAACTGGCCCAGTGGAAATGCTACTTAAAAACTCCCTTCCAAGGGCCAGGTTATAATACCTTGTAAAATATTTCTACTTTTAAGTCAGGGAGCCATAGAAGGTTGCATCTTTTACAACATCCTAGGAAGCGATAAATTCTTACAGCTATCTGTTATAGCTCTTCACACCTAGAAGGGAACTGTTGGCAGGATGTGTGTTCTAAAAGCATCAAAGGAAATGTTCTGATCAAAGAGACTGTCATATTTTGATATTGCTAACTTTGCAGATTTTCAGTGAACAGTAAAATGACACCCTTGGATATACTTGGTCAGGTTACAAAATTAATGATAGGACAAACTGTGACCTCATGTACTGTGACATCACAAGGAGGTGGAGAGATTGTCTTTCAAGATTGCCAGGCATCTGAGGGGGAAACATGCACTTATATCTCTGGACTCTTAAATGACACTTCATCTCTGAAACTCCAAAGAGGCACTTCTGTTAAAAATATGTAACACCCAACTGGAACTTAGCTAAGCTAGAACTTTAAGTAATTAGGCATTTTGTTTTCTGTAAAATTCCAATTTATTTTCATACTGTAAGTACTCAGGTTATAGGTTCTATGTTTTGTATGCATTTTGATTTTTTTTTTTTTTTTTGAATTCCAGTAAACCTTTTGGTTTCCTTAATCCTGCCTGAGTCTTTTCTTTTGCATGAGGAGGCTGAACCAGTATTTGGTAATTCTGACAAGAACTGTTAAGGGCTTGAATGTGTTACTATCTTGCTAAGGAAAGAATATACCTAGGTCTCAAATTGAGTCATAAGGATAGGCGTTTGAACATGGCTGGGTGCCCACAGGGTGAAGTATTGTACTGCATCCCTTGAAGAGAGTACATATCTTAGCCTGTTAACTGGGTGTGCTAGCAGAAAAGGTTCATATTTGACACGAGGACTCGAGGCTAGTAGGTGATTTGGACCCAAAACAGACAGGAGGGTTACTCTGTTTGTATATTGTTCACATATTGCACTCCGAGGTTTGGTACTTTGGAGCAGAGGGCCTGACCTGCAGGGTGCATTTGTGACAGGAACCATCAGTTATTAAGCCCTTTTCAGGGCACATTAGCTGTTATTAGCTCGTATTTGGAAACAGAGTTGTAAACCATGTAAACAAAACTCTACAGGATGGGTAAAACATTCTGTGGGACAGTCAAAATGAATATTGCACCTGTGCCTTGGATAGCTATCCACAAAAATGTTTTTCTAGCCGTGATCGATTGTGATAGGCTCAGCATTCCGAGCTTTTAGCAGTTGTATAAAATTATCCTTATTACCCCCACAGGCAGTACCAAAGACTGGGTGATTAAAAAATGCTTGTTGGCTAAAATGCAGTTTTCTCTTCTGAATGATGTCTCTCTGGAGCTGTTTTGAATGGTAAATTGTATCTGAGATTTTGTGTATGTAAAGCACCTCGAGGAAGCACCCATCTTAAATGTGCTTCCTTGTTCTGTAAAATGCTCATCTACATTGTTTATTGAGATTTCAGTGATATAGAAGTTTTTAAAAATTATGTTTTTGAAGTGAAAAGATTTTAGGAAATAGATAAGTAAACTCTTCTCCTGAGGTAGGGAGAGGAGGTGAAAAAACAGACTATAAGATGCGGCTACCACACATCTAGCATCTAAGGCGCCAATCTGATCACAGTTGGGGCACACTTTAGTGAACCTAGTGCTGCCTCCCGCCCCAAATATAACCCCTGTAAAATGCAGCTGAGTAATGGATAATTTTCATCTTCCCTGCAGGTTGGTGTCCCTTGTTTTGTCAACTTAAGCCCCTGACATTAGTAACAAATCTCAAGTTCAGTGATAACCTCTATAAATCTTTACTGTAGTTTCTGTATGTCTTATGGTTATAAGAGTGGCATTCTGGAGTTCTTTGAGTGAGAGAACTGCGAAGGGAATTTGAGCCATTCTGGCGCACACACACACACAGACACACACACACACACACCCCTTGGGAATAAACTCATAACTATGAGACACAGGAAGTATACATGCAAACATATTATAAATCACAATGAAGATTTCTAGTTTTTAAAAACATTATGCTTGAATTTAAAGAGATCTACCAAGATTAATCAATTCAGATATCCACTACATACATTGATGCCTTACTCTACAAAAAATCATTTGCTGCATACTTTAGGGTCCCAAAAATATCACTGTAGTTTTCATGTAAACATGCTCGTAAAATCGTCCACACCGGGTCTTGCCTACTTCCTGGTCTGTAGTGCCACCCATGCTCCGCTCCGCACCCCCCCCCGCACACAGCCACATTATGATGTAAAGCCAGGGAAAGGGTGGGGACGCTGTCCATTATAGCCTATTGGGGGCATCTTACCCATCATTTTTATACATTGTAATAGTCAAATGGTGTTTAATCAAGGGCACCAATCGACTAACAAGGCCCTTGTTAGACAATCAGTGCCCTTGATTAATCACCATTTAACCATTACAGAATATAAAAACAGTGGGAAAGCTGCCCCCATATGCTATAATGGAGCACGTCCCTGTGCTCTCCCTGGCTTTACATCATAATGTGGCTGTGCGCGGGTGCAGATCGTGAGCGGCACTACAGACCGGAAAGTAGGAAAGACCCAGTGGGGACGATTTTACGAGCATTTTTACATGAAAATTACAGTGATATTTTTGGGACCCTATGCAGTAAATGCTTTTCGCAGGGATAAGGCACCAATATATGTGGTGCACATCATCAGTCTGGTAAGTCTCTTTAAAATCAGACTCTTACTTTTTTAGAAAATAAGAAACCCTGTAAGTGGACTGGGCAAACTGAACTTAGAATTGTAGAACTTTTAGCATGAGATATCTTATGGTTAATTAGTTTTACTCAAGTGCCTGTTTTCAAAGGATCAAAGGTCATGCAAGGTTACATACAGGTTGTCACAAGCCCACTCCTGTGGGGCAGAGATTTCATGGGCTACAGTGAATCCGCTTGTGATCAGGGTCGGGGATACACCTCCTCTGCCCTTTTAGCATGCTCACTGTTTCACAACTGAACGCACGTCAGAGAATCCCAAGGCTCCTTCTCTCCATGTGAGGGGCTTCAAATACAAGTCTCGAGTCTGTGTATCTGGGATAGAACCCTCTCGGCCAATGCACAATGAACCAGAAAGCCACAAGCATGTATAGGCCCTCGGGGAATGCCCTATATACCCTATTATTTGTCTTAAATGCAGAGATCAGTTCAAACCCCTACAGTCTCCTCCTGGAGACCTTTTGAATTGCCTCCCCTCCTTTCATCCACATGGTACTTTACTTCAGTATTGTTTGGCCCTTAAGCAGTCACACAGGTGTAGTATGATTTGAACCCAAACAACACACAAAAGACACTGGCAGAATTAGCTTTATTTATTACATACAGTAAATAATTTGGGTAATTTTATACATTGGTTACAGGATATAGAAAAGAAAATGGAAATATACAATAAAAACCTACACTTTAAAGAGACTCGCCAAGTTAGCGATTTGTACCACAATTATCTGTGCCTTACCTCTGCGAAATGCTACTGATGCATATGTGACCAAAAAATGTTCACTAGTTTAGTCATGAGATAAATTACAAAATGTCCCACCACTGGGTCACTTACACTTCCCGGTGTAGAGGCATGGGCCTTTCACAAGCAAATTAGGATAACTGGCCTCCCAGTTATTCTTAATTAGCCCTTTTTTCTTTTAAAAGGTTTAATCAAAGTCCCAGTCTATGGCTAAGTAGCTAACAGTTTCTGCCCAGCAACAAGAAACTACATCATTCTAGGGCCCTTGTTTTCTTTGTACCCATGAATCCTTGCAAGTTAGACTGGGCCACCATGGGAATCCCTGATGCATTATATACATAAAATAACATGAAACATGATTAAAACAATAAGGTACGGCTTTATCCCACCACACAGGTATACTTTTTTTAAGTTCACAAAAAGCAGAGATGTGTTACAGATAAATATACATAGTACAAGATTATACTGAACAACATACTCTGACATATAAACAGTATAAAGGCTATATTGTCAAACGCCATCGGGTTTAAAAGCAGTTATGTGACTTGGGGCATTGAGAACATTCAGTAGTCAGTCTTTGAAGGAATAGATGGTGTCACATTCCTTCAGACAGTCTGAGGAGGCATTCCATACTTTTGCAAACCTATAGGAGAAGGAATTCTGGTCCATTGAGGATTTTCTAGGTGGCAAGAATAAGAGAGTTCCTAGCCATGCCCCTAGTGGAGTATTTCTTGTCAGTGTACTTGAAACTGGATTGTAGGCCCAGAGAGAGCAATCCAAGTAATGCTTTTTTTTTTTTTTTACACTTCATCATGGTATGGAACTGCTGTTGTAGGTTAAAGTTCAGCCATCCTTCAGGGTCATAAGACACTTGTGTGGGTGTTTATTTAGCTTGAGGTCCAGTGCAAATCGGCATTCCCTATTCAATAGACATTTTATCCTTGACAGTACACCATCACTCAAAAAACTATAGACTACAATACCATAGTCAGTTATGCTGAATATAAAACTCTGAACCTGCTGTTTTTTAGTTTCCAAAAGGAGATTTCTCGTATTACGGTAGAGAAGGCCAAAATGAGAGTTTGACTTTAGTCAGGTGGTCAACACTGGCAACGAAAGATAATGCTGTGGCAAGTACACCCCTTGGCATTTGAAATTGGTCACCTGATAAAGGGTATTTCCAGACTCTGTGCATATGTTAAAAGCAGGGGAGGAGTCAAGTTTACTGCGTGTGCCAAATAGCATACATTTAGTTTTCTTGGTGTTCATTACTAGTAAAATTCTAGGTAAACCAGGACTGGGTAGAGTGGACATCTTGTTGTAGGTTCAGTTCCAGCAGTTCTGCATTTTTGTCACTTGTAAAGACTACAGTATCATCAGCATAAAGAATAAGTTGTGCTGACTAGCATACAGAGGGTAGCTGATTCATGAATAGACTAAAAAGCAGGGGCTGAGTATGAAACCAAGGGGGTACTCCTACTGTAACTTCAGTGTTGGCCAATATTCCTCTACATTTCACAGCTTGGGTTCTGTGTGACAGGTAGTCACAAAACCAGCCAACAACATCACCAGACAGGCTCAGGGAATATAGCTTACTGCACAGTACGGCATGATCTACAAGATCGAAGGCCTTAGTTAAGTCTATATAGATGGTAACAGCCTGTTCTCCCTTGTCTCTGGCCTCATTGAGGTATTCTGTTAGAAAGCTAGAATGTTTAGAAATAGTCAGGGCTGGCAATGTAGCCTAGAGGTTAGGGTAACAAACCGTGAATTAGCTTGGTATATTCAGAATACCAAGATTTGACCCCAGCAACCTCCACTTGCATACAGTGTGACTCCCAGCAAGTCACTAACCTCCCCAGTGCTCCCAGGTCACCCCTAAAAACAGGCACTTGTGTCTAGGGGGCCTTACCTGGTTGCCAAAAGAATATAAAAAAAATCTATCCTGATTGACTAAGAATGGTGTCATGAGTTATAATGCATTTTATTGGAAACAGCAGGGCATGTTATAGGGAAAAATTTATACTTAATCTTGTCTGTTGTATTTTAGATTGCCCTTTTTCTCTTGTCTTGTAAGATGTCTTTTTCCCATTTCAAGTCTGCTTTAGTAGTAGTAGTTTTAGATTTGAAATAAAGGGACGCTTCTTAAATATGGCTGTCCCAAGGGTTTTATCAGTAACCTCAGCTGTTTTTGAGCACCCATCATCCCCTAAGATCAGGGAGCAAAGATAGCGTGACTATTTTATGTTTCACATTTTCTAACCTGGGGAGCGTAGGGAACTATTCCCCACTGACACCCCAGCAGAAAATCAGTCATGTGATTTGCCCAGGTTTCAGCCATTGACTTGCATTTGCAGAGTGATACCATTTATGAGTCTTTGTGCATAGCTAGCATACTACTAACAGAGAGAATGTGGATATTTTAAGAGTGCCGATAGCTCTGTTATGTCTCTCCCACCCCACCCAACCAAACCAGATCTGGCACCCAAAGTTCCCTGGCCCCAATTTTTGCTGTGGCACTTTTATTACTTTTATTTATAGTTGTAACCCACTTGCCACTTTTCCCAGCTGGCACCCCCCCAAAAGAACCAGTACCCAAATCATGGCATGCAATTTGCTCTTGGCAGAATGGCTCAGTTGGTACCACCCCTACCTTTAGAGTGTATACCAGGCTCATTATCTAAAGGACAGGGGGTTGGGGGTACAGTACTAAAAAATGGACCTTTATATTTACCACCAGGTCCAGGGGAAGAGGATGCTAGGCGTATGCAAGACCTAATTGCTGAGAGGCTCCAATAACGTTCATACAGAAGCAGTAAGTCAAATGTCCAAAGAGTAACTGAGACTGTGCAGTATGGCTTTATTCACAGATGTTACTTCAAAACACAGGTGGACCCCCAATGGTTTGTCATTGCACATAGGTACACTGTTTTTTGCAGAAACACTTTGCTAGGCAGTACTGTTTTCTACAGAAACATCTCTATCCATTTTCCCCAAAGTGTATGCTTGTGGTCTGTGCCACATCACTTAAAATTATCCTGGGCATCTGCCTTTGCCCAAGAGACTTTGGTGCCCATCAGTGAACCAGTTAGCCCTGCATTGCAACTCCAGATGGCGTTCTTCCCACCCTTTGCCCCAAAACAGTCTCTGCCATTCCTTCAGAGTTACGCCAAAAGAAAGTCTTTAATCCCCCACTGAATTGCTAAAGACTCCCAAACTTTACTTTTAAATTAGCACCTTGAGGTGAAAAGGGATCCTGACTAGTGTGATCTAGCCTTATCTTGGGCACACACACTTCAGACGACCTCCCAAGAGAACAATCTCCAAATCTGTACTCACAGATTAGTTGCTGCTCCCTCCCAGTCATGGAAAGAACAACAGAAAGGCACCTTTTCCTCTCTGGTAGCTTCTCAGATTCCATTCACAGACCCTCTTTAAGGCAGCTGTAAACTTCAGGACCCTCAGGGGATTGCCCCTTGGATCCACCAGACATTGCTATCCCTCTCACTCCCCCTGGAGTGATACTAAGAGTCCTGCAGGCAAAAGGTTTCCACCACTTCATAGGCAAACTGAGGAGCTCACTCAACTAGGGTGAGAAATGACCAGGGCTCCCTTTTCAGAGCCCCACTGGCAGACCACCTACCACTCTGACACTCTCAGACTAACTGAACAGTCTAAACTTCCCCTGAGCAGCTGACTCAAAAACAGCTATGCTGCTACGAGAGTTCTAAATGACATAATCATCCCTTTCTCAGGCTAGCTGAGTAAACAATGATGTCGTTATGCAGAAAACCCCTAATGAGCTCCCCACCAGCTGCCTTTTCTATCTGCCTAAGACTAGTATTAATGGGATTCTAGTAACCCCAGGGGACTGGGTGGTTAAATAATTAATGGCTCTGAAGAGCAGAGCTAATAGACTCTGATCTGTCACTGTGCTAAGCCTCCGAGCAGTGAGAGAGATCACACATTTTTGTTCGCTGGTTCTGAGAAGTGGAGCATGGCAAAAGAGAGCCCTTCACCCAGCTGCCCAGTGCTCTTCCATCAGCATTAGTGGTCATGGAGGGAATGGGCAACCTTTATTCAGCAAATGTATGTGTGATTTTGTATTTCTTTGAAACTTGGCTTCCCAACCAGTGCCCTTTGGGGTAACCATTGCCTCAGTGCTTGCGTGCTGAGATTCTTTGTCTTTATTCAAGAAAGCCCCCTTCATGGAGCTATAGTGGCATTAGCTGGCACAGGCACTCCTGGCCATTGTGTGCCATGGAGGACGCCTAACACCCAGTTCTTGGTAGAGGCGGTGGCAGCCTAGTTAGGAAAAAAGATGAGAGGAGGGGTGTTATATAAGAATCCCTGCTGCTGGGGCAAGGTACTTGCTTAACCGGCTATCCGAAACAGACAGGTTCAGCAGTGGTGGGAGAAAGTAAGTGCCTTTGAGTGCTAACAGAAACCCAGGAAGTCCTGAGCCTGAGTTTTGGCAGAGACCTGTCTAGTCTGGGAAGCAGCAGCTGGAAAAGCAGCAGTTCATTTAATGGGGCAGATAGCGAGGAGGGCCACTCAGGACAGTGCAGATGAGGTATCTAACTCTGTAACTAACCAGCTGTGTAACTAACAGACTTATGCATAGAAGCATTTTACTAATCTCTTGTTTGGGAGCTGAGTGTTGTGATAGGGACAAGGAGTCAGTGTCATGACTGTTGGGGGTGTCAGTTCTGTGATGTGTGTGTGTGTGTGTGTGTGTGTGTGTGTGTGTGTATATATAGAGGTAGTGCTGTGAATGTTGGGTAGGGTACAAACTGGGGTAGATCATCAGTGCTGTGACTGTGGGGGTTGGGGCAGTGCTACGTTGTGTGTAGGTGGGGGTCAGTGCTTTGAATGTTGGGGGGTCTGTGCTGTGACTGCTGTGTGGAGGGTCTGTACTGTGACTGCTTGGGGGTAAGTGCTATAATTGTCAGGGTTGGGAGGTCAGTGCTGTGACTGCTGTGTTGGGGGGGGTTAGTACTTTGAGTGCTATGAGGGTTCAGGTGTCAGCGTTGCTCAGTTGGTAGCACATCCACCTCTGGACCAGAAGGTCGTGGAGTCTTGTCCCACACTGGGTTTGGACTTGCACCTAAAAATCACTGGCATCTGAGTGCAGTAGTGGGGGGTGCTGTACTACTGGGGTGTGCCGTCCTTCAGATGAGACATTAAACCAAGGTCCCTTCTGCCCATCCTGGTGGGTGTCCAGGTGGAAGTAAAAGAACCCAGGGCGCTCTTCACAAAAGAGCAGGGAACATTCCTGGTGTCCTGGCTAACATTCCCCTTCCCATAAAACTGGTTCATGCAACTATCCAGGCTGTGTGTGGGTGGGTGATGATGTGTGATATGGCCGCCACCACACATTCAGTCACTTCACTACCAGTCTAGCATTGCTTGTAAAGTGCTTTGGGATACTGAGTATGAAAAGTGCTATGTAAATGCTGATTCTTCTTCTTCAGTGCTGTGACTGCCGAGGGTCAGTGCTGTGACTGTTGGGATGGGGAGTCAATGCTGTGACTGTTGGGGGCAATGCTGGATCTGTTGGGGATAGAAGTCAGTGCTGTAACTGGGGTTGGGGGATCAATACTGACACTCTTGGGATCAAATTAATTCCTGTGATTGTCAGGTGAAGTTCACGGCAGTGGCCATCGGGTTTGGATTCAGTGCTGTGACTGTCAGGGGTGCAAGTCAGTGCTGTGACTGTCGGGGGTGCAATTCCATGCAGTGACTGTTGGGGTTGGCAGTCAGTGCTCTGACTGTCGGGGTGTAATTTAGTGCTATGACTGTTGTGGTTGGGATTCAGTGGTGACACTGTCTGGGGGCAGTTCAGTTCAGTGCTGTGACTTTTAGGGGTTGGGGATCAGTGCTGTCTGCTAGGTGGGGGTCAGTGCTATGACTGTTGGGTATGGGGAGTCAGTGCTATTAAAGTTGGGGTTGGGGATCAGTACTATGACTGCTAGGGTGGGGTTCAGAGTTGTGACTGTTGGCTGGGGGACAGTGTTGTGACTGCTGGTTGGGGGACAGTGCTGTGACTGAGTGTGGGGAGTCAGTGCTATTACTGTTGGGGTTGAGGGGCAGTGCTGTGACTATCTGGGTGGGAGTCAGTGTTGTGACTGGGTTGGGGCAGTGCTGTAGCTACTGGGTGGGGGTAATGCTGTAACTCTTGGGGTAGGCAGACAGTAGAAACATAGAAGCATAGAGGTTGACGGCAGATAAGGACTGCAAGGCCCATCCAGTCTGCCCATTTCTTTTTCTACCTTATAAATGTGCCATCAGCCTTTGTTCTGTCAGTGGCCTATCTATTCATACTCATCTGTATTGCTCCCTTATGCCTATCCCATGCCTGTTTGAAGCCCTGCACTGTATTCATAGCCACCACTTCTTGAGGTTGGCCGTTCCATGCATCCTCCACTCTTTCTGTGAAAAAGAATTTCCTCACATTCCCCCTTAATTGGCCTCCCCCTAATCTCACGCTGTGTCCTCTTGTCCTGCTATTTTTCTTATATTTAAACATGTTAGACTCTTTCATCTTGTTAATGCCCTTAAGGTGTTTGAATGTTTCGATCATATCACCTCTCACCCTCCTTTGCTCAAGGGTATAAATATTGAGCTCCTTAATCTGTCCTCATATGTCTTCTGATGCAGTCCCTGCACCATTTTGGTTGCCCTTCTGGACTGCCTCAATTTGGTTAATGTCCTTGTGAAGGTGTGGCCTCCAGTACTGCACACAGTACTCCAGATGGGGCCTAACCAGTGTCTTGTAAAGAGGGATTATTGCCTCCCCCTTACGACTTGTGATACCCCTACTAGTACACCTAACATCCCCCTAGCCTTACCTACTGCTTTAGAGGTCTGCTTGGATGATTTCAGGTCATCGGTGATGATGATGCCCAAGTCTCTTTCTTCCTTTGTGTCTGCCAGCAACTCCCTTCCCATCCTATAGGTGGCTTCATGGTTTCTCTTCCCATTGTGCATGATCTTGCACTTCTTTGCATTAAATTCCAGTTGCCATTCTTCTGAACATTTTGCTAGTTTATCCAGATCTTCTCATTCTGCTCACCCTATCTGGATCATCTACTCTGTTGCAGATCTGGGTGTCATCTGCAAACAGACAAGCCTTACCCTCTAGTCCATCTGCCATGTCACTAATGAAAATATTTAAGAGGACTGGCCCCAAGACTGATCCCTGAGGTACCCCACTTGTGACTTGCATCTCTTCTGACTGTATACCATTTACGACCACTCTCTGTTTTCTGCCAGTCAACCAGTTTGCCACTCAGTTGATCAACTTCTGACCCACCCCGAGCCTACCCAGCTTATTTATCAATCTTCTATGTGGAACAGTGTCGAAAGCTTTGCTGAAGTCAAGGTAGGTAACATCAACTGCTCCCCCTTGGTCCACCACTCTGGTTACCCAGACAAAGAAATCTATAAGACTAGTTTGACAGGACCTTCCTTTTGTAAACCCATGCTGCCTTGGATCCTGTGCCCCTATGGATTTCAGGTGTTGCACTATCCTTTCCTTAAGGAATGCCTCCATAATCTTGCCCACTACTGAGGAAAGACTGACTAGTCTGTAGTTCCCTGCCTCCTCCCTACTACCACTCTTGTGGACCAGGATCACATGAGCCCTTCTCCAGTCTTCTGGGACCTCTCCTGTGCTCAGAGACTCACTAAACAATTCTGCTAATGGCTCTGCTAGTTCCACCCTTAGCTCCTTAAGTATCCTGGGATGTATGCCATCAGGTCCCATTACCTTGTCCACCCTAAGCTTAGCGAGCTCTTGTAGGACCCTTTCTTTTGTGAAGGGAGAAAGTTTCACCTCCGTGTCCACATGGTGTTTAGCCATGGGCCCTGCCTACCTTCTCTTCAGTAAACACTAAGCAAAAGTATCCATTTAGGATAGATGTTTTTACAGTGTCCTCCTCCTTACATGCCTCCTTTTCTCCTTTGAGCTTAGCAATACCCACCTCTGGATTTTCTCCTTTCACTAATGTATATATAGAAAGTCTTGTCACCTTCTTTTTTGTTTTATGCTCCTCTGCTCCATCTGGCGAGCACCTCCTTTGGGCCCTCAATGTTCTGCCCCATCTGTTCACCATCCCCACGACCTGCCTCAACCCCAGATCGCAGCCCCATGGAGGTAGCCCGGTGTAACCCTTCGCTGGGTGAGTCCCCCTCCTCAGAGAGGGAAGGCACCGGTGAGGGTCATCCAGCACACTGCGGCATCGGCTCCAGGTGCTGCTGGGATGGGAGGTCACGGCACCGTGACGGCAGCGAGGGGACCGGAGAGCTATCATCTGGCTCACCAGAGAGCCATTTTCTGGTTTTCTCCCCACGGAGAGTGACGTACCTGACGTCATTGCGAACGCTGACGTCCGTCACTCCCCCAGCAATTTGAGCCCCTAACACTCCGCCATGCTCCCAGCCTCCGCCAGGGGCCAGCAGGTGCCCAGCTCCCATCCCCACCCTCCCCCTTGGAGAAGGTGAGCTGTCCACGGATGCTCCAATCTTCTCCCCGGCTGGCTCTCCGATGACCTGAGTCCTTTTCCGAACCCGGGTCGCTGGCATTGCAAGCTGAAATCCAGCCACTGCGGTCACCTTCTTTTACTCTCTGTGCTAGTGTTTCCTCAGTTTGGGACTTTGCCTTCCTTGCTTCTCTTAGGGCAGTTTGGTATGCTTCCCTATCTTCATCCCGCTGTGTTCTCTTATATTTCCTGAAGGCCAGCCTTTAGGCTCTGACCTTTTCTGCTACTGTATTTGAGAACCAAAGTGGTTTCCTTCTTTTTTTGCACTTCCTTTTCTGTCTAACACAATGGGATGTTGCTTCTCAAGTATTGCATCCTTAATGCTTGCCCACTTTGCCTGTACCCCCTCACCTATGTTTCTTTTTGCCAGGGCTAGCTTAACTCTGTTGGCCATCTTATCAAAGTCAGCTCCTCTGAAGTCCCATGTTTTTGCCTTGGAATAAGATGATTTAGATGTAGTGGTCAAATTGAACCATACCATGTGATGGTCTCTGGCCCCCAGGTGAACTTCTACCTGGAGATCTGTGATCCCTTCCGTGTTACAGTACTAGGTCTAGGATAGTCCTTTCTCTTGTGGGTTGTTGTACTAGTTGTTTGTGGCCCTCCCTGCAGGGAATCTACCACGTGTCTAGTTCTGGCAGATGTTCCTGCTGGTATTGACCAATCTGTATCCGGCATGTTGAAGTCTCCCATTATCAGAACCTTCCCTTTAGCCGTCATGATATCTTCTAACCGTAATGTGTCTGTGTCCTCCCCCAGGTCTGGGGGGGCCTGTAGACAACCCCAGTTCTTAAGGTTGTCCCATTTCCTGTTTCCAGGGTGACCCACAGTTCTTCTGGCTCCTTATGTGTATTCAGCATTTCTGTAGCTTTGATATTTTCATTGACATACAGAGACACTTCATCCTCCCCCCTTTTTGTACCTCGGTCTCTTCTGAACAGTACATAGCCAGGTACTGAAGTCTCCCAAGTGTGGTTACTAGTAAATCACGTCTCACTAATTGCTACTATGTCCAGTTTAGCCTATGACATTACTGCCTGCAGGTCTGGGATCTTATTTCCCAGGCTGTGAGCATTTGTGTACATGATTTTCCATTGGCCAGATGTTGGTGTGTTAGTTGTTGGGTGAGGTTTGGCATTTTTCCCTGTGCATCGTATGGGAAGACGGACCTTTTTTCTTACCTGGTGATGCAAATGAACTGCAAACATGCTGAATCCCTGTTTGACCACTAGCTGGGGTGTTCTTCACATTTGACGTATGAGGTGCTGCACCCCTCTCCCCATTTGCTAGTTTAAATATTCTGCAAAGACGTCAAACTTCTGCCCCAATGCACTGACTTCCTCCTTAGTCAGATGCAGTCCATCAAATTTAAAGAATTTTTGCTCCCAGAACTGTTGCCAGTTCCCTACAAATCTATGTCCTTTTTTCTGGCACCAGCACTTGAGCCACATGTTTAGCTCCCCTATCTCCCCTTCTCTGACCTTCTGTCCATCTGCCCCCCCCTCTCCCAGACTGGCAGGATCTCAGAGAAGGGGATGTCTGATGAAATGAATGATAGTTTGTCACCTAGCCTGATCAGGTGCTCCTTGCTCTCCACAGCTGACTGGCTGGTGAGATCATTAGTCCATATGTGTACCAGGATGTCAATGTTTTTTCCTGCTTTGTGAACAATTTTAGCAATGCAGTCAGTTTCTGTCCACGCTGATGTACCTGAGAGACATCTGACCATTACCCCTGGCTGGAGATGAGTATCAACTCCCCGAATTAAGGAGTCTCCTATGATCAGAAGTTTTTTGGATTTCCTTTTTTGCTTTTTTTGTTTTGGTTCCTGATTTGGGCAAGTTTTGTTGTGCTAGCTCCTGTGCTGCAGTGTCCTCTGCCCCTTTGTTTGATTTCAGAGATAGAGGCAGATACCTGTTTGTAGTGTTTATATGGTTTTTGGAGGTAATATATTGGAGAGCACAGAGTGATGGGGCACCCGATTTGCCCCTCCTAACCACCTGCAAACCTCCTGGACCAACTACCCTCTGTGGTCGAGGTTCATCTGTTGGATGTTGGGGAAATGGTAAGTGGTTCTTATAATGTATTTCCTCTTGAATAAGAAATTTGAGGCGCGCAATCTCTGCCCATGCTGCCCAGAACTGAGCCCTAAGATCTCCAATGGCCCAGCATGTAGGACAGTGTCCTAAATCCTGTAAGACTGTCCTTCTGAAAAGTGTTCCGCAGTACCTGCAGTTAATGATATCCATTCCAGATAAGTTGCTGGGTTTATAACCTGGTCAGAGTAATTAGAAGGAAGAAAATGCAAGTAATGGTTTGATTTTGTGTTTTGTTTTCATATAACTTGTTATAACAAGTTAAATTACTAGTGCCCCTGTAAATAAGCTCACCTTATGGATGCCCCACTGATCCACCCATTCCTGCTTTGCCACAGGAAATGTCACAACTGTGGTACCCTATAAAAGGAGTGTAGTATGGGGTAGTTGGGCCCTTCCCCTGCCGAAAAAGAACCACTGATGAAAGAACAAGGAGGTAAGAGCAGAAAAATCAGTCAACAACAAATGCAGTAACCCTGAAAGCTTATCCTAATGTTAGATTAAACTGTAAAACCTGTAAAGCACCACCTGTAAAAATTTCAGAGAAGAATCATATACCCTGTAAGAAACACTTTGCTACAGAGAAAAATAAAGCAGTAACAGAAGATATACCTTGCAAAAGACAATTTGAATCAGAAGATTACAGCAGTAATCTGTTCACACACACCTGTAGGCACACCTTGTAATAATGCAGAAGGTATACCAGCAACAACAATTTGAATCGGAGAAAAATAGAGCAATGAAATGTTAGCAACAAACAGTAGCAATCCCTGTGAGTACAAATTAAAAATAACAACACACAGTAAATCTGCCTAACCAAAACAAGTCTTAATCCATTTCCCATGCTCTGGTAAGGTTCTCTGCTCTGTCCTTTCAAGCAGTCTTTGAAGGAAAGAGCTCAGGAGAAGCTAGGTCCCTTGGCCAGCAAACCAAGTCTTCTACCTCAAGATATCAACTAACCTAACCTTTTAACACTTCTTTCTGTTGGAAATTACTGACAGTTTGCCAGCTCCACCCCCAGATACACACCTAATCCTCTGGAAGAGCTGTGGGAGGAAGGCAATTGGCTCCTTCAACGTGAGAAGGAGACTGAAACACCTCTGAGATAACAAATCTTTTAAACAAAAAAAGAAAAAAGTAAAAACTGTGTCAAACAGTAATTTTGCTTAGCCCAATGATAAAAAGTCACAAAAATGTAAGCGCCACCTGTAATAATTTCAGAGAAGATATACCCTGTAAGAAACACTTTGCTACAGAGAAAAATAAAGCAGTAACAGAAGATATACCTTGCAAAAGACAATTTGATTCAGAAGATTACAGCAGTAATCTCTTAGCACATACCTGTAGGCACACCTTGTAATAATGCAGAAGAAGGTATACCAGCAACGACAATCTGAATCACAGAAAAGTAAAGCAATGAAATGTTAGCAACAAACAGTAGCAATCCCTGTGAGTATAACATAAAATAACAACACACAGTAAATCTTAGCCAAAAGAAGTCTTAATCAGTTTCCATTGCTCTGGTAAGCTTCTCTGCTGTGTCCTTTCAAGCAATATTAGAAGGAAAGAGTTCAGGTGAAGCTAAGTGCCTTGGCCAGCAAACCAAGTCTTCTACCTCTCAGTGGTGTGACTGTTGGGGTGGGTAGGCAGTGCTGTGACTGGGCTGGGTAGAAAATGTTGTGGTGGGTGCGGGTGGACAGTAGTGTGACTGTTGTGGTGGGTAGACAGTGCTATGACTGTTGGAGTTGGGAGTGAGTGCTGTGGCTGGGTTAGGGGGCACTGCTGTGACTGCTGGGTGGAGGCAGTGCTGTGACTCTTGGGGTGGGCAGACAGTGCTGGGAGTGTTGGGGTGGGCAGACGGTGGTGAGACTGTTGGGGTGGGTGGACAGTGCTGTGACACTTGGTGTTGGGGATCAGTGCTGTGACTGTTGGGGTTGTGAGACCGTGCTGTGACTGCTGGGTGGGGGGCAGTGCTGTGACCTGGCGCTGGGGATCAGTGCTGTGACCTGGGGTTGGGGATAGTGCTATGACTGTTGGGTGTGGGGAGTCTGTGCTATTACTGTTGGGGTTGAGGGGCAGTGCTGTGAGTCATGGTTGGGAGTCGGTGCTGTGACTGGGTTGGAGGCAGTGCTGTGACTATTGGGGTGGGCAGACAGTGCTGTGACTGTTGGGGTGGGTTTATTTATTTATTTAGTTTTTGTTGACCAGGTAAGTGCACTAGACAAATCCTGACTATTTTCGGGCACAACCCGGGGGAGGGGGATACAGATGAATGCCAACTAACCTTGAATCAGATTAAGCTGTTGGTGGTATTTTTCGTGAATGGAGGAAATTTGGCCATTGCACCGGGGAAATTCCCATGCTCTTTTCGATAAGTGCCATGGGGTCTTTAACATCTACCTGAACTACCACCAGAGCAGGCAGTGCTATGACTGTTGGGTGTGGGGGAGTCCGTGCTGTTACGGTTAGGGTTGAGGGGCAGTGCTGTGACTATCAGGTTAGGAGTCATTGCTGTAACTGTCTGGGTTAGGAGCAGTGCTGTGACTGCTGGGTGGGTGCGCAATGCTGTGACGTTTTGGGATAGTGCTGTGACTGTTGGGGTAGGTTGGCGGTGCTGTGACTGTTGGGTGTCGGGAGTCCGTGCTGTTACTGTTGGGGTTGAGGGGCAGTGCTGTGACTGTCAGGGTTAGGAGTCAGTGCTGTTACTGCTGGGTGGGGGCAATGCTGTGACTGGGGTGGGCAGACAGTGCTGTGACTGTTGGGGTGGGCAGGCAGTGCTGTGACTGTTGGGGTGGGTATGCAGTACTGTAACTGTCGGGTTAGGAGTCATTGCTGTGACTGTCGGGGTTGGGGGCAGTGCTGTGACTGCTGGGTGGGGGCAGTGCTATGACTGTTGGGTGTGGGGAGTCAGTGCTATTACTGTTGGGGTTGAGAGGCAGTGCTGTGACTGTCGGGTTAGGAGTCATTGCTGTAACTGTCGGGGTTATGGGCAGTGCTGTGACTGCTGGGTGGGGGCAAAGCTGTGACTGTCAGGGGGGATAGTGCTGTAACTAGGTGTAGGGAGTCAGTGCTGTTACTGTTGGGGTTGAGGGGCAGTGTGTGACTGGGTTGGGGCAGTGCTGTTACTGCTGGGTGGGGGCAGTGCTGTGACTGTTGAGATGGGTAGGCAGTGCTGCGACTGAGGTGCGTGGACAATGCTGTGACTGTCGTGGTTGGGGCAGTACTGTGACTGCTATGTGGGGGCAATGCTGTGACTCTTGGGTGGGCGAACAGTGCTGTGACTGTTGGGGGAAGGGCGAACAGTGCTGTGACTGTTGGGGTGGGCAAACAGTGCTGTGACTGTTGGGGGGAGGGCGAACAGTGCTGTGACTGTTGGGGAAGGGCGAACAGTGCTGTGACTGTTGGGGTGGGCGAACAGTGCTGTGACTGTTGGGGTGGGCGAACAGTGCTGTGACTGCTGGGTTGGGGGCAATGCTTTGACTCGGGGTGGGCAGACAGTGCTGCAACTGTTGAGAGTAAGTTCAGTTTTTCTGTGCTGTTGATTTTTGTCTCTTTTACCTATGCTATATTGTTAATTGTTTCTGTGATTTGAACTTTAGGGTGGGGCGGGCAGGGTTCTCCATATCTGTGTTCACTTTTGCGGTTTCCAGGAACTATAGCAGTCCATAAACAGTGAATGATATGACAACTCCTCATTGATGTTTACTGTGCAGTTTTCACACTGAAGGACCGGTGCTTTTTAGTATTTTTGGTACTTTGATTCTTTTTGCAATGTATTTACTCAGGAGAGCTCAGCCGAGAACTCATTTTCTAGTGGGGTCGTGTTTCTACCAATTTCCACAGCAGTATTGAAAGATCGCTCAGTGAATATTTGTCTCTAGTGGGGTTTGAAACTGCTATTTCAGAGTTCCCAAATTGGTGCTCTACTCACTAAACCGCATTGCCTCTAGTTCACCTTAGTCACATAAGAACAGGGGCCCCACACACAGTCACAGTTTTGTGCTACTGTTGAAATTTGCAACCCCACTGCTTTACTCAAAGGGGCAGCAAGCCGCCATCTGCGGCAGTGCAAGGAACAGGGGTCAGAATGCAAATGAAGTGCTGTGCATCCTGGCCCCCAGACAGCTGGCTGCATGCCACAGCCATCTTCAACCTAACCGTGGAACTGTGCGAAGCAGTACCACAGTGGGTGATAGAGGACTCGAAGAGTGATCAAGACTGGCGGGGTACCATTGATACACAAGCCATATACTGGGGAATGGGGCTAGGGAGGTGATTCCATTGGACACCAGGAATAGAAATCACACCAGTGGAGCTGGGGTGACTGGGCCGAGGGGGTCGATGCTTATTCATGGGGCCAGGCTGCAGGTGAAATAAACAGAACTGCAAAAACAAATACATGGAGGGTGAATGTAAGGATGCTAGAAATAGATTTTTGCTACAAAACTATGTGATGAAAATTATTACCGACTGTCAAATACTGCTGCTTTAACGTAGCTTATTTTACTTAACTGTATTGTTGCAGAAGCATTTTACGCTGAATAATTTAGCATCTGAGCTGACAGTGAATATATTTTCACTAATTACACATATATTCTCTTTGGAGGTGCAGATGATCTTGGAATGGCTGCAGCTGACATATTTATAGCTATTTTTCATAGCATGGTTAAATGAAGTGTGTGTCTGGTTCTAATAACTGACAAAATAGCAAACTGTATTACTGTCTCTTGTCATGTTTTTCATCAATAACAAACAGGAAATTTATCTTTAAAGCACTGCAAATTAATTTTTTTTTTTTTTTATAAGGTGCCATTTTCTTCTTTTTGTTCATTGTGTTTTATCACATGAAGCCTCCAAGGAAATGCTTCCACATCCTTGCCCACAGTGGCGTGCCTTCAGCGTCTAGGAGATGTTGATTACTGTAGTAATGTAATGTATAACGGATTACATTCTTTTTTTCAAGGGTTGTCATCTCTGTGACCTTACGTAATAGAGCCTGTGACCTTACTTTACTTTGAAAGTTCCATAACTATTTTTGAATAAGAAAACTCCATTCTAACGAGATTTATGTAGTTCTGAGATCTGACTTGTGAGTGCAATGTGCTTATGATATCATTATAGAAAGGCTTTCTATTAGTGGAATGTTACACTGTGGGGGGACTTTTTTTCATATTGCTTTTTCTTCACGGGAGAGGTGGGCAGGCTGTCAGCCCTGTCCCCACAACCCATGCTAGCATCCCCTTACTTGCTGGAGCCAAGTCCTCATGGAATTCCCTCCCTACCCCCACCCTGTGGTGGGTCTAGGGAAGGAGGATGTCCCGGTATAATCAGATTTTCCCTGGCAGTCAGGCAGTGCAAGCTGGGGGGATGGGGGTGACAGGTCTTCATGAAGCACACCTTCCTCAGTTTTCTGTGTTCTCCTTTCCCCACTATGGCAACACATCAGGATGCATGTGTGGAGGTGCACATGCCCTACAATACTGCGGCCCTTCCCTTTAGAGCTGCTTGTGTTTTGTACTACCACTGGGCCTCTACCCAGTGGAAAAGGCCAAGATGGCTGGCCACCCCACCCCAGGAGAGGAGAGGAGAGCAGTCCCTGGAGTACTCAGTCCTCTCCCACCCTGTCCTACCACCTAGCAATCTATGCTTGTTCCCAAACATGGGTTGCTGGCATGGCTGGCTCCTGGGGGAACTTTTTAAATTACATTTTGCACTACAAAAATACTATTACGTTTTTATTTATTTATTGGTTGAGAATTTGGTAACTGGGAAAGGCACACTGAGCTGAGGCTAATTTCCAGGTGTGACCCAGGAAGAGACAGACACCTGCAGTGGTTGACAAGGTGGATGCAGGGATCCTCCACAGTGGAGACCCCCGGGGGGGTGGCACAGGACCCCAGAGGAGGAAGAAGCAGCTCCTGCTGGGGCACTCAATTATTAGGGGGGTAGTCCTGGTGGTGGGAAACGGGGAAGTCATGTGCCTACCCAGCACCACTGCTTGGAGGGATCAGAAGCAAATCCAAAGGATTGCTGGGGCAACAAGGCGGGAGGATGAGGTAGATGTCATTGTGCACCTGGGGACAAAAGAACTGGCTGGAGATGAGGTGAGGGCAGTACAGCAGGAGTTTACAGAGTTGGGAAGGGGTCTTAGGCAGGTGGCATGCATGATCACTCTCTCAGAAGTGCTGCCAGCCTACAGTATGGGGAGGCCAGGATACTCCGCACCAAGGGATTCAGTGAATGGCTGAAGAGATGGTGCAGAGCTGAGGTATTTGGCTTCACTGTGAACTGGGGGACCACCTGGAAAGATGTTGGCTTGTATGGGAGGGATGGCCTGCATCCATCTTGGGGGGGGGGGGGCCCCAGATCCTTAGTGAGAGGTTTCAGTGTTCCATGGGCAAACATTTAAACTAGCCAAAGGGTGTGGTGGAATTAAGTGAGAAAGAATCAAATCTCCCCACCCCCCAACGGGTTAAGGTAGAGAAACAGATACTTGAGCCAAGAAAGGAACATTTAAACTAGCCAAGGAGGAATGGTGGAATTAAGCAGGAAACAGCCAACTGCCCCCCCCCCACACACACACACACACAGAAAGATAGACAAACAGGCTGATACTACGGCTGTGTGAGCAACAAAAGGAAACACAAAGTGAGGTAATAGTGGGGGAGGCATAGAGGGAAGGCATAGGGATGGAGGGCTAGTACAGGCGGGGGGCATCAAAACATGGAAAGCCATGTATACAAATGCCCTGAGCCTGACCAACAAGATCCCAGACCTAGCAGCCTTGATGGTGGATGAAGACCTAGACATTTTCACAGTCACTGAAACATGGTACACAGGAAACCATGACCGGGATCTTACCATACCAGGGTACACAATTTCAGGAGAGACAGGGCGAAAGGTGGGAGGGTAGCTATGTACATCAGAGAGGGGATCAAGGCAGTGGAGTTGGGGGAAGACAAGAAGGGGAAGAGGCACTATGGGTCACATCAGAGATGGGAAATGGCACCACCATCCACACTGGAGTTGTCTACAGACCTCCAGCACAGAGGGGAAGAAACAGACAGGATATTAGTGGAAACCATACACAAAATGGCAAAGAAAGGGGAGGTGTTGCTGGTAGGGAACCTAAACATGTCAGATGTTAACTGGAACGCATATAAAGCAGCCACTACCAGGAGCAGGGACAGCTTGGATGCCATGGAAGGAGCATGCCTCAGACAGTTGGTGAAGCAGCCCACACAGACGGGAGCAATACTAGACCTGGTTCTCACTAATAGTAACAGAATAATGGATCCATCAGTGGGCAGCCATCTATAGTCCAGTGATGACCATACAGTGTGGTTTAAGGTGAAGAAAGTAGTAAAATCAAGCCACTCAAGTAAAGGTCCTGGACTTCCAGTGGGTAGACTTTGCAAAAATGGGGGATCACCTCTAGAGAATCCTGGCCGGGGGGGGTTGGAGGAACAGTGGGAGAAATTTAAAGTAGCCATAGCAGAGACAACAGGTGTCTGTGTAAAGCTAGAAAACAAAGCAAAAAGAAAGAAGAAAACACTATGTTTTTTAAAAGAAGTGGCAGGGAAGGTTAGGGGGAAAAAAACATTCAGAAAGTACAAGGAAACACTGAGGGAGGGAGACAGGAACATGTACCGGGCAAAGCAGAAGGAGGTGGGGAAGGGAGTCAAGTGCTCAAAGGTACAAACTGAAGAAAGGATTAGCAAAATCAGTAGAAGGTGACAAAACCTTCTTCAGGTATTTCAAAGAAAGGAAAAAGACCAATGGAGGGATTGTGGAGGTTGAATTGGGGAGGCAGAGGGGACCTAAAAAAAGGGCAGAAATTTTAAATGAATACTTCTGCTCAGTATTTTCAGATGAAGAGGAGAGACCAAAATTAGGTGGTAGAAACACATACGGGGGAGGTGAACACCAGTCCATTCGTAGAAGAGTCCTAAAAGAACTCTCAAAACTAGAAGTGGACAAGGCAGTGTGACTGGATGGGATGCATCTCAGAATACTGAAAGAACTTGGGGAGGGACTATAGGGGCACCACTGACAGCCCTATTTAGCAAATCACTGGATGAGGGATTGGTACCAAAGGACTGGAAGAGGGCAAATGTGGTACCACTACACAAAAATGTGGGAGCGAGGTGGAGGCTGGAAATTACAGGCCGGTCAGCTTGACCTCAGTGGTGGGGAAAATCATGGAATCAGTGTTAAAGGAAAGGATTGTGGCATACCTCTAGGCTAGTGGAGCACAAGAGCCAAGGCGACATGGATTCACAGCAGGGAGATCTTGTCAAACAAATCTAATGGATTTCTTTGACTGGGTAACCAGGGTGGTGGATTGGGGAGGACAGTGGACATGGCCTACTTAGATTTTAGCAAGGCATTTGACACTTCCCCACACAGGAGGCTAGGAAACATGTTGCGCAGTCTGGGAGTAGGTCCCGTGGTGGTACACTGGGTCCAAAATTGGCTGAGCAACAGGACACAGAGGGTGGTGGTAAATGGTGTTCAGTCCGGGGGTGGGTGACAAGTGGGGTGCCACAGGGCTCAGTTTTGGGGCCGGTCTTCTTAAATGTCTTGATTAGTGACATTGCAGAGGGGCTGGAAGGGGAGGGAAGCCTCTTTTCGGATGACACCAAGATCTGCACTAGGGTAGTCACTCCAGACGGGGTGGGAAAAATAAGAAGAGACCTAGGCAAATTGGAGGAGTGGTCAAGAGTGTGGCAGCATAAATTCAGAACAAAAAAGTGCAGAGTCATGCACTTGGGCCACAGGAATCCTGGAGAGGAATACAAAATGGGGGTGGGGTGGTGAGATAATAACAACAAAACTGGAAAGGGACTTGGGGGTAAACATAACGGATGACCTGAAGGTGGCCAAGCAATGTGAAAAGGCTGTGGGGAGGGCCGATTGCCAGAGGGATGCTGGGTGCATAGGGAAGGGCATCACCAGCAGAAAACAGGAGATGGTGATGCCACTGTACAGACAATTGGTCAGGCCACATCTGGAATATTGTGTTCAGTTCTGGAGACCACATCTCCGGAAGGATATTGACAATAATGGAGGTGATCCAGAGAAAAACAATGCAAATGGTTAAAGGAATGTACTAGAAAACATACGAGGAAATATATATATATATATATATATATATATATATATATATATATATATATATATATATATATATATACACACACACACACACCCTGTAGGAAAGGAGAAAGAGGGAGATATGATAGAGTACCTCAGGGGATCTTCAAGGTCCAGGAGGCAGCATCTTTCAAAAAAGAGATGTGCAAGAACAAGGGGTCACAGTATGAGGCTAGCGGGGGAGAAGGGACTTGGGGTACTGTGAGGAACTATTTTTCACAGAAAGGGTGGTGGATGAACAGAACAGCCTCCCAGTGGAGGTCATAGAGGCTGAAATGACTGATGAGTTTAAGAATGCATGGGATAGACAGAAGGCAACCCTAGTGATAGGAAAGAGAGGGTGAGCTGCTGATCATTTAGGATATGGAGTTTAAGTAGGTAGAGAAATGGGCAGGCTAGGTGAGCCAGGTAGTTCTTATCTGCCATCAAAATCTGTTTCTGTGTTTATAGGCCTTTATCCTCCGATGTGGGTCCCCAGTGTTCCCAACCCTTCCTCTCTGCACCATTCCTTCAGCCATGAGTTGAAGTTCCTGGTGTGGAGATCCCTCTCTTCGCCCATCAGACAGGCAGCACCTCAGTGAAAGTCACTAAGCAACCTATCTAAGACACTTCCCAAATTCCCTGAACTCACCCTGCACTATTCCAGCCCTGTCCCTAGCCAGATCATTAGTCCCCAGGTGGACAATGACATCCAGATCTCCCTTCTGCCCTGCTGCCTTAGCGATCCTCAGGATCCGCTTCCCATCCCTCTGGGCCATGGCACCTGGTAGGCACCTAACCTGTCTCTCCCCCCCATACCACTCAACTGTCACACATTACGAGGTACGTCACTCATTTTAACCCTCAGAAATCCTTTGTCCCACATCAAGGTAGTGATATTCCACATTTCTCTTGGAGGTTTTAAAGCAGAAATTCATAATTATCTGTTGTGTTCAATTATCAGCAAACATTATGAACACTAGTGCACTGATAGCCATAGTGTTCTGAGCTTGCAGTGCCGTGTTTGTTGATATGTCCCACATTTTGCTCATTTGTCACACATCTTGTCACACATTTTGGTGAAGAAAAGTTGAGAGGTATGTTCCCCCCCTTCCTATTTCCACTTCTAACCCCTGCACAATCCAGTCCCCCACCAGAAGCGGCATCCTCCTTCTCTGGGGTCCTCTACCACCCTCCTTGCCATCTCCATTATAAAGGGCCCCTACTTCCGCACTGGTCACTATGACAGGGGGGCTCCTTTTGACAGTCCTGCCCTGACAGAGCGATGTAGGAATTATGTTGTGGTACCAGTTGAGGCATGTGCCTCTGTCCCACCACCCCCACCCTTCTGGAGCCCACAACAGTCCTGCCGTTCCTCCTCCTTGGCATGCTCTGAGGTAATGGTGGCAGACTTGGTGGCCCCTGGTGGAGGAGGCAGTCACCCAAATCGTAGCCAACTCGGCCTGGAATCTAGCAACCTTTTCCCTCAACCCAGAGAGGCATGTGCAGATGGGGCAGCAATGCAGTCTCCAGAAGGTCTCTCTGAAATCTGCCACTGCACTGTGAAATGGAGGAGAAACAGGCTGCGTCAGAGGTAGTATCGCTGTCGTCAACCACCTGTCTTCCCTGTTTGTCGACAACCTGCTGCTTGCCACAGTTGATGGTGTTGGTTGCCGACTCCAGAAAAAAGGACAAGTCCACCAAATTGGTGGAAAAATACTACCACTCTGTAAAGGAGTAACATAACAGAGAAGTCTGCTTCCCCAGACTGTTCACGATCTCCTCTGCAAAGTGGCAAGTCAACTGACAAGGACAGGCCCCAGGAGAAGGCCCCCAGTCCTACTGCCCCTGACCATCTCACAGACGCCAATGTCAGGGTCTGGTGCATACCCGCCTTCTCTACCGGGAATTCACAGACCATACTGGCATTGGGCACTGTCCCGTCGACGATTCCGCCATCATTGACCCCTCTAGTGCTTGTCAACATGCAATTCCATTATCAAACAATGTCAGAGCTGTTCCAATTAATTATGCCATTGCCTCTGTTGCCGCTGTCTCCTTCAGCATCTTCAGTGATGTTGCCACTGACCTCATCATCAACGCAGCAAATCTCGGTCCCTACCGCCATGCTGGGCCCTGAACGGTCTCTGTCGGTGTTGCACCCATTGTCAGCTCCTCCTTGTCTATCTCCTCATCCCATCAGTCCTCTTCTTGTCTATCTGCTCATCATATCAGTACTCTTCCAGTGATGGTCAAGGTCAACAAACTGGAATGCAGTCCAGAATATGTGGAAGAGGAGGCTATGGAAGAAGAGTTAGAGGAGGTCCTACATGTAGTGAGCTCAAGCTATACTCAGTCTTCCTGCTCAGAAGAGATTGTGAAAAATCACTCCTTGATCACCTCCTGAGGATGCGCCTTTACAGGCTTTTCTCATGCTGGTTCAGGCAAAATTGGGTTTTGATGCTGAGGAGGAGGAGGATTCCTCTAAGAAGTTTTATGAGTTCTTGGAGATGTCTGCCTCACTTATTGTCATCATCACTCCTTCCACTCGGCTCTATAGGATTTTGCTTTGGCTGCCTGGCATCGACCTGCTCATTGTCAGCTGTCCTTAGAAAGGCAGATAATATCCTGCCCCAACTGCTAAGCCTTACCACTCCTCTTAGCCTGAGACAGACTCAGTAGATATAATGGCTGCTCATGATAGTTCAAAGGCACTCAAACATATGAGTTCTCTACCTCCTGTTGAGTCGAGAAAACAAAGTGGCTGCCTGGCATCGACCTGCTCATTGTCAGCTGTCCTTAGAAAGGCAGATAATATCCTGCCCCAACTGCTAAGCCTTACCACTCCTCTTAGCCTGAGACAGACTCAGTAGATATAATGGCTGCTCATGATAGTTCAAAGGCACTCAAACATATGAGTTCTCTACCTCCTGTTGAGTCGAGAAAACAAAGTATAATAGGGAAGATGACCTTTGTTTCTGTTTACCTTGGACTAAGGATTGCTAAGTGTCAGGCATACACGATCAAGTATCAAAACTGCCTATGGAAATCGATGGTTTCCCCTCACTGATGAGCCGCCAGACAGCCCTAACAAGATTATGGCTCAGCAGACAGCTACTAATGGCCTGGAAGCCGGAAAGCATCTGCTCAGATCTGTTTGATGCCTTAGATGAAGTGGCCCATCCAGTATATACCTGTGCTGCCACTCCAGACTGTGTGCCTCAGGTTTCACCTCTGATGTACAACCGTCGGTTCTCAATGTCCCATTCAGAGAGAAAACACCTATTTTGAACATATATGGAGACTGCTCTGCGAGACACATACTCCTCATGTGTAACCCCTAGGTGGTGCTATCCCAAGGGCTACTACCCCTGCCTACTAGGCTCTATGACGGGTGCCTCCACAGAGAGGTAAGGGTTTGTAGTGGTTAGACTAGCTTGGTCACAGCCCTCTGGGACACTGAGACACCCTTTTATTCCCTCTAGCGGCTCACACACTACACAGGAGTTACAGCCCCAATACCCGACGTATACACACTGTTCACTCATAAAGTACCACTTACCCTCGAGACTGATTCTGCAGGATGTCTCTGAGGACCCCCTGTAAAATAAGGTTAAACAACATACACAGCAAAATACAATACTGTTTCCATAAGTACCAACACCACAGACAGTATATAGTATAACAACAACAAATCTGATTTATTTAGGGGACAGTAACACGGGAGGGGGCAATCAGGTTAATTGGCAGAATTAAATCACAGTACTGTGCACACATACAGGGTCTGAAAAGTCACACTCTAGGTACCCAGGTGGGGGGGGGGGCTAGCCAGGTCCATTGCCAGAGGTTGGCCGGCAGGTGCAGATGGACAGGGCCCTGTAGAAGAAAATATATGCACAACACCCAATTGTAATCCAGAGCCGGATGGCTCAGTCCATGAAGAAGTGAAACAACAATAATTAGATGACACACTTGTAATTGAAAACAGGCTGCAGGGGAATACCCTGATTTGTACTCACAATACCCAAGCTGAGAACCGGATGGTGGATGTTCTTCTGGTTTGCCAGAACAACAAGGCATGGAGACAAGGTCCTTGTGACTGGACCCCACTGCAGTAGATAGCAAATGGATTTAGTCTGAGACAAGCTGGGGTTTGCTTCCAGCTTCAACAGACAGCACAGGGGATTGGAAATAGTGATTCCCCACAAGCACTATGCACTTTCATACGTAAAAGGAAAGTACTGTACCAGGCAGGCTGCTCCTTGATCCTGATCGTAATTACTGCAAAATACCTGGGAGCACACACAGTAGCTTCAGTTCCTGACAGACTGAGCGCGATTCAGCAATTTCTCCAGTCTTCTGCAGGGTGAGCCTGGTTTCCACTCTTCAGACTTCCTTCTTTCTCCCCACAAATCGGATTCAGTCTGAACTGGCACTCGCAACGGCTGCAGGCCGAACCTCAGGGCCTCACATGCGCTTCCTGCGTGAAACTATACACCACAGAAGCACAGAGCTCCTTCTCTCTTCACTGTCACAATTGATCTGATCTTTCCAGTCACAGAGCAGGGCATTTCCTTTAGCTCCACACCATTCTGTTTGCTGGTTCGGCTGTCACTCACAATGAGACTCCGTTTGTTGGTGAAAAAAGGCGCCAAGGTCAAAACTACATTTCCGAGAGTCACTGTCCATACAATCCTCTTGTGGCTGACTCAAAATTGAGAGTCCAAGTTCTGATTCGTCCACAGGCTCCATTTTAAGGAACCCTTCCCCATTCATTGGTCCATTTCAGCAGTTCAGGACCAAAATGAAAGAGCTACACTGAAACAGTTTGTGCCGAAATGAAGATGGGTTAGACAAACTACATTTTCTCAGTCACTCCAAATGATTTCTGGCAAATAGTTACAGCTTTCAACAAGGCTCCCTCTGCACATGTAGCAATGGCAGAAATGGAGCAAATTGACAGCAGCTCGGGTGGGATTCGAGCATTAAATACACAGTCCCCCCCCCCCATACAAACTAATGAAGTCTGCAAGCAGACAGCTCTTGAAGAGCCAGTACATGGAGGCTCAAATAGCACTCACTTAGAACAACATTTAAACAGCTCAGACACAGAACACCACCCAGACTTGGAGCATTCAGGCAAGCTCCTGGAAAACTTTTGGGAACCCCCATTTGCAGGGTGGTTACATTAGTTTACCCCCCAGCCACCCATGAGGCACTGAATCAAAGGCCTTACTGAAGTCCAAATACAGAACATCCACCGCATGGCCCCTATCCAGCGCTCATGTTGTCCAGTTATAATATTCTTATTAAATTGGTCTGGCAAGATCTACCCGAGATGAACCCATGTTGCTGCCCCGTCCTGCAGGCCTTTTACCTCAAGAAAACTTAAAAGAAAAGAACCAACAACTGTTATGTAAACCTGCACATTACTGTGCAGCAGTTAACTACTATTTTAGCTTAGAATTTAAACTCTTAGTTCCAGTTGAGGGAGGGGTTTCCAGAGCTGGCAGTTCAGCCTTTTGCAGTACAGTACGATACACTGCTATGGTGCTGTGAAAGTGATTCTTTAAAGCTCATGTTCTTGGTCTCTGTAGACGACCACACACTAACAGCTCAAATAAAGCTGAGGAACCTGGGTCGATAACTCCTGTGGGAACTTGTTATCCAAATATGTTGTTATTTCGATAAGATGTGCCATGCCTACACACAGGGAAAAAATATAGTGGGCTAGATAATAAATTAATGCTACTCCTGGGAAACTTTACCAGATCACTGTGGTTCTCACTTGCACAACCCATTCACCTCCCACACAATGCAATTAACAGTTTCACTAGATATGAAACTTAACACTCCACTAACAGCATGCACAAAACACAAGATTGAAGACAAATAACAAGGGATTTATTGGCGATCAGGTAGGAAATCCTAAGGAAATGAAAAGGGCTAAGGTAAATTAAAAAAATAGCACTGGCTGTCTGCCCTTGATATATAGCCCTCACCAAACCAATACACACAGTGCCCGACCCAACTGAACTGTTGAACTGCTACCCTATTCCCAACTGGTACCAGTAAATAGGCTGTAGGAAGCTCCTGGGGAAGCCTGGGTACCCAGGCGTTAAATTGATATAGGCCCACTAGCATTGGACTTGGTTGCTAGCACTGGTTCACTTAAACAAAAATTACAATTTACATCAAAAACCAAATTTGTAACTCTCGACAGATGGCTTAGCCCACAAACTAAGATACTGGGGCTCTTTAGAACTTAAATACAAGTGTTGAGTTTCGGGACCTGAGGGTTCTGTTAAGTTACTCGTGGTTACCCTGAGGATGGTAGACCCCTGTCTCTGTCTGCAGACCTGGCTGTGGATGTACCTGTTCCGTTCCTGTGTCAAACCTGTTAACGGCTTTCACAGTTCTCCTTTGCTGGACGCTCTCTCTGGCACCTCACACAGGTTCAACTGGGTTGTCACTCTGTTGGTTTATCAGGGTGTCTTGAGGATGCCAGGCTTATGCAGCTCGCCCTGCAGTAGCAATCAGCACAGTGGCCATACCTCTCAACTGTCCCTGATTTTGCCTCAAAATTTTCCTCTGTCCCTTGTAAAATTTGTGTTTTTGTGACAGAACAACAGGGATTAAAAACACAGAATAATGTCAAACATTAAAGTTACAGACTTATTTTTCTTCAGAAAATGCATCTTAACACAAATCCCCTTATTCCATCAGCCTTCTCACCGAATAGTACCAGTTTTTAAGATGTGTCCCTGATTTGGGGTCTTTGTCCCTGATTATTTTAAGCCTTGTCCCTGATTCATGAGGCAAGAGGTTGAGAGGTATGACAGTGGCCTTAGGCCCCACAGCTGGTGGCTGAATTGTAGACACCACAGGTTTGATAAGGGGAAAGTCTGCAGCTTCAGTCCGTCTCTCTCTGCTATGAGTAATAGTCTCTGCCTTAATGAGTGTAAAAGCACACAGTTTCTGTCTCCTCCTTGCAGATGTTAAGAAGTCTGCAGTACAAAACAAGCATTTGTCAATGCCAAACGTTCGCTTGCAGGTATTTGCAGTGGTGTTTGGCATGTATGGTGCTTTACCCTAATGCCCTGTGCGATTGCTGGTATTTGCACAATAAATTGTCAGCATGACCTTTTTGTTACCCCCATTGTGTGTGACATAGACGGAAACACGTTTTAGGCAGGATGTGAAAAATGACAGCTGTAGTGCTCATAAGGAAATGTGGTAAAATATCAATGTTGAAAATCTAGAGAAATATTGAAAATTAAGAATCATTTAGCCATATGGAATTGTGCAACGCACCGTAAAACAGTCATTTTTAGGATTTTTTCACCAAATTTTCAACATTACCATTTTAAAACTTCTGCTAATGAACAGTGTCACTGTGATTTTTTACTGTGTCCTATACATTGATTTCGAACCGACTGCGCCATTTGCACTACATGGGCGGAAAGGCGTTTTGGGCAGGATGTGAAAAATGACAGCTGTACTGCTCATAAGGAGGGTGTGGTAAATTGGCAATGTTGAAAATCTGGAGTGAAAATATTGGAAATTGGCAAACTTCTGACGTCGTAGGAACTGCTAGAACGCACGCTCGTAGAACAGTTATTTGTAGGAATTGTTTTGCCAGATTTTCAACATAGCCATTTTAAGATCTCTGCTCATGAACAGTGACACTGTGATTTTCTTAATGTGTCCCATAAACTGAGTTCGCACACCGACTGCGCCATTGTGCGCTACATGGGCAGAAACACATTTTGGGCAGGATGTGAAAAATGACAGCTGTGCTGCTCATGAGGTGTGGTGAAATGGCAATGTTGAAGAAAATCTGGAGTGCAAATATTTGAAATTCATGAATGTACGAGTGCGATGGAACTGCGCAACGCACGCTCGTAAAACAGTCATTTTTAGGAATTTTTTCACCAAATTTTCAACATAGCCATTTTAAGACCTCTGCTCATGAACAGTGTCACTGTGATTTTCTTAATGTGTTCCATACATTGATTTCGCACACCGACTGCACCATTGCGCCAGGACTGCTGTGTGACTGAACTTCTCTGCTGGGACTAAAGTAGAAGAACTTTTGTACTTGGACCTTTAATTTAGGGTAAAAAAAAAACTAACATACAAAACAAAAAAAAAAGTGTGTGTTTGGGTTAACTGAATGGGTATCTGAATAGTTATCTAGGTGTAAATCTCAGGTGACTGAAAGGACTTAACTGCTGTGAGGTTTAAATTACTTGTAGAAAGATCTGGTAAGTAGGGGGAGTGGCTTAGCTAGAAGGAAGCTACATTTAAAGACTGCCTTAAAAAGATTCTGCTAATAGCTTGGCAGAAGACACCAGGAGAAAGTACTGCTGTGTGACTGAACTTCTCTGCTGGGACTATATTGCCCTCCTTCCCCCACCCAAAGCTAGTTCTATTTTTATAGGCACAGGATTTGACTGACAACAGGAACTTCCTATTTAGGGGCAGGAAGTGAGTGATCACAGAACCACCAAGGACCCACCATCCTAGAAGGGCAAGAGTAGCTCTCTGGCCCCCTCTAGCTGCTGGAGGTCTGCCTCTGAGCAAGTAAGTGGTCTACTGAGAAATATAGGATATTCTTGTCTCAGAACAGGACAATCAGGAGCTTAAAGGGCACACAGGCAGAAAGTAAGGGAGAGAGAGAGAAAAAAACAGAGGAAAGAGTAAGGATTGCAAACAGTTAAGGGGCCAGAAATAAGACATGATTGGAGTGGTGCAGTGCAGTGGCTGTGGAGCAGCAGTCTTCCGGGAGATGTTCTGGAGGATGCGGTGTTGTCCCATCTTCAGGCACCTCTCTGGGCTGAGGGAGGAGGTTGCTCATCTCCAGGCTGAGTTGGCCAGGATTTGTGGGACTTCCTCTTCCATCCAGAGACCACCAGTGCCACTGCTGTTGCCTCAGAGGTTGCCAAGAAAGAGGAGCGGTTGGACCACAGTGGGCTCCAGGGAGGGTGAGGGTGGTGGAACAGAGGTGCATCCCTCCAGTTGTACCTCTCCACAATTCCTATGCCATTCTGGCAAAGTGTGGTTCCTCTATGGAGGCACCCACAGTGGAGACGAAGGAGGATGCTGGGAACTTCCACAAAGAAGACCCACAGGAGGGTGGCAGGGGACCCTGCAGGGGAAGGAAACAACTCCTGGTGGGGTACTCCATTGTTAGGAAGGTAGAACTGGGGGAGGAAGGGGAGAGGGAGGTAAGGTGCCTGCCTGGCGCCATGGCTTGGAGGGACAGGGAGCGAATCCTCAGGATTGCCGGAGCAGCTGCACAGGGGAGGGAGCTGGATGTCATTGTCCACCTAGGGACAAATGACCTGGCTAAGAAAGGGATTAGAGAAGTGCAGGAAGAGTTTGTGGAATTGGGGAGGGGCCTTAGTCAAGTAGCACGCACGGTAACCTTCTCGGAGGTGCTACCCATCTATGGCATAGGAGAGGCTAGGGTGTTCTGCACCATGGGATTCAATCAGTGGTTGAAAAACCTGTGTGGAGCTCAGGGATTTGTCTTCATTGGGGACTGGGGGTCCACCTGGAGTGATGCAAGCCTATACTGGCATGATGGGCTGCATCTGTCCGGGAGGAGAACCAGGATCCTAGGTGATAGGTTTAAATGCTTCATTGGCAAGCATTTAAACTAGCCAAGGGGGGAGGCACTGGAAAGGAGCAGGAAAATCCTAGCCCCCCCAAAATAATCACGGTAGTAAGTGCCAAACACCAACACAGAGGTGTCGATAGGGAGAAGGGCAAGGTAAATGGAGAAAGTGACAAAGGCAAGAAGGACAGGGATGGGGCAAAAGGGAGTAAGGCCATCAGGAAATGGAGGGTAATGAGTACCAATGCCCGTAGTTTGGGCAACAAGCCCCTGAGCTGGTGGCCTTAATGGAAGAGGGATGCCTGGATATCGTAGCAGTCACAGAAACATGGTACACAGAGAACCATGACTGGGATGTTAACATACCAGGGTACATAACCTATAGGAGAGACAAGCAGGGGAGAAGAGGGGGAGGAGTAGCTCTCTATGTAAAGGAAGGGATAAAAGCAATTGAACAAAAGAGTAAACGGGGAGCAGAGGAGGCACTGTGGTCTCCTTGGAGACTGGAAAGGCACCACAATCCGCACAGGGTTGTGTACAGACCCCCATGTCAGGGGAAGAAATGGACAAGGATATGATAGAAGGCATTCTTAGAATGGCAGAGAAAGGAGATACTGTTGATGGGAGACCTGAATATGCCAGATGTTAACTGGAGCACATTTGCTGCAGCCACATCCAAGAGCAGGGCCATTCTTGATGCCCTACAGGTGGCAGGTATTAGACAGCTAGTTTCGAACCCACTGTGAGGGAGCAATCTTAGACCTGATTCTCAAACGGAGGCAGTGAGAGGATCTCAGATCTAGAAGTGGTTGCCATCTGGGGACAAGTGACCATCAAACAGTGTGGTTCACGTTAAACTCAGCTACAGAGTCAAGCCATAAAAAGTGAGGGTACTGGACTTCAGGAGGGCTGACTTTGGCAAGATGGAGAGTGCCTCAGAAAGCACTAGCAAACAGGCTAGAAGGAGGTGTGGAGCAACAATGGGAATTACCAAAACTGCCATCACAGAGGCAACAAGCCTTTGTGTGAAGCAAATAAACAAATCAAAATGAAAGAAAAAGCCACTATGGTTCTCAAAAGAGGTGGCTGTGAAAGTCAGGAAGAAAAAGATAGCATTCCGGAAGTATAAGGAAACACAGAAAGAGCAGGACAGACAGCTGTACCAGTTAAGGCAGAAGGAAGCAGGAAGGGAAGTCAGAATAGCAAAGGCCCAAACTGAGGAAAAGATAGCCAACTCAGTTAAGAAGGGGGATAAAACCTTTTGTAGGTACATCAGCGAGCGTAGAAAGACAAAGGGAGGGATAGTGAGGCTGAATAGAATGAACGTTAGGTGGGCAGAGGGGGACAGTGAAAAAGCAGGAATACTGAACAAATATTTCTGCTCAGTATTCACAAAAGAGGAGGGGGGAGTGCCTAATCCAATTAACAGAAGCACTCTTGATAGGGAGTCGATCCCAGTCGTTTCACAGAAGAAAGGGTTCTGCAAGAACTCCTAAAACTGAAGGTGGACAAAGCAATGGGTCCTGATGGAATTCACCCCAGAATTCTAAAAGAATTAAGGGAGGAACTAGTGAAACCACTGGCTACTCTTTTTAATAAATCATGGGAGGATGGTGTGGTACCGAGGACTGGAAGAAGGTGGATGTGATTCCCTTCACAAAGTGGGACCAAGACAGAGGCAGGAAACTACAGACCTGTCAGTCTGACCTCTGTGGTAGGAAAGTGATGGAGTCACTTCTGAAGGAAAGAATAGTTGAGTACCTAGAGGCCAGTGGGGCTGGGACCCAAGGCAGCATGGGTTCACAGCGGAAGGTCATGTCAGACAGATCTAATAGATTTCTTTGACTGGGTGACCAAAGTAGTAGACCAGGAGGGGCTGTGGACATGGCCTACCTAGACTTTAGCAAGGCATTTGACACAGTCCCATACAAAAGCTTAATAGTCAAATTAACCAGC
Organism: Neoceratodus forsteri; assembly: GCA_016271365.2. NCBI lineage: Eukaryota > Metazoa > Chordata > Ceratodontiformes > Ceratodontidae > Neoceratodus > Neoceratodus forsteri. The sequence goes on along the minus strand of CM028130.1, from coordinate 1,193,293,535 downwards.
CTGGGAGTGGGTCCCAGGGTGGTAGCCTGGGTAAAACATTGGCTGGACAACAGGACACAGAAGGTAATTGTAAATGAAGTCCACTCTGAAAAAAGGGGGGTTACTAGTGGGGTACCGCAGAGTTCAGTATTGGATCCAGTCCTTTTTAATGTCTTTATCAGTGACATTGCAGAGGGACTGGAAGGAAAAGTATGCCTTTTTGCAGATGACACAAAGATCTGCAACAGGGTTGATACACAAGGAGGCATGGAAAGGATGAAAAGGGATTTGGCAAGGTTGGAGGAATGGTCAGAAGTATGGCAGCTAGGATTCAGTGCAAAGAAGTGCAAAATAATGCACCTGGGAAACAAGAACCCAGGGGAAGAATACACAATGGGTGGGAGGTAGCAACAACAACAAAAAGGAAAGGGACCTGGGGTAATCATATCAGATGACCTTAAGGTTAGCAAGCAATGTGAGAAGGCAGTAGGGAGGGCTGGGGGATACTGGGATGTAGGGAGAGGCATCATCAGCAGAAAACAGTAAGTTGTTATCCCTCTGTCAGACAGTTGGTGAGACCCCATCTGAGTACTGTGTCCAGTTCTGGAGACCCCATCTCCTCAAGGACATAGACAGGATAGAGGCAGTCCAGAGGAGGGCAACTAAAATGGTGCAGGGTCTGCAAGAGAAGCCGTATGAGGAGAGACTAAAGGAGCTTATTATGTATACCCTTGAGGAAAGGAGGGAGAGGGACATGATAGAAACTTTAAGTACCTCAGTGGAATCAACAAAGTCCAAGAGGGTAGCATCTTTCAGAAAAAGAGACATGCAAGAACAAGGGGACACAATTTAAAGATAGAAGGAGGCGGTTCAGGGGCAATGTGAGGAAGTATTATTTCACAGAGAGGGTAGTGGATGCATGGAACAGCCTTCCTGAGGAGGTTGTGGGGTCTAAAACTGTGGGAGAATTCAAGAATGCATGGGACAGACATAAGGTAATTCTTGTGGGGAGTAGGAAGAAATACGCTGTTGGTTGACTAGGATCTGTGTCCTATCCTGTAGGTAGGGAAATGGGCAGACTAGATGGGCCTAGCGGTCCTTATCTGCCATCAAAGTCTATGATTCTATGTTTCTATTGTGCGCTACATGGGCGGAAACACGTTTTGGGTGAGATGTGAAAAATGACAGCGGTACAACTCATAAGAAGGTGTTATAAAATGGCAATGTTGAAAATCTGGAGTGAAAATATTGAAAATTCGGAACTCAAGTAGCCCGCATAGTAACTGCTAATCTGACGCTTAGTCAAACATTATTTTGACCACCTCAACATGGGCGATTTTCAGATGATAGCCATCATGTTATTCACGAAGGGTACTCGCGCAGTGACCGCGTGGTGCCTGCGTAAATCACCCTTCGGGCCCGAATATCACCATGACAGTGACATCACTCATGAGAAGGGGTCACAAAAAACCCAAGTTGAAAATTTGGTGCAAAAATTCCAAAAAATGACTGAGATATGCAAAAAGTTGAAACCCCCCTATCTAGCCCATTATACAGCTTACCGGCATTTCCTCAGTTTGAGGTCGGCTTTAAAGAGTGCAGACATGTTCCCGGTCCACCGAAGATCGTCGCGCCGGAGTCCAGAGGTAAGTATGGAGTGAGGGGGGTGTGTGGGGAGGCTGAGTGCGCAGTGGGTGGGTGCGGGTTGTGGGAGGGGGCTGGGAGACGCGCCACGGGACCGTTTTTGTTTTACAGGTTAAAAAAAAAAAGACGATTGCAGACGCTTGCCACGCTGGGGTGGGCTCCCCATCGTGGCAGAAGATGGCTGAGGGGGGGCGAGGAGCCGACGGGATTGGGCACCTTGGCCGGCAAACTACGCTGGGGCGAGGAGCCGAGTGGGGATTGGGCACCCCCTGCCGGCAAACGAAAGAATGTTTGCCATGTGTGGGGTGGGCTCAGCATGGCAGCAGGATGGCTTAAGCTGTGGAGCCGACGGGACTGGGCACCCCCATCGGCAAACACGTTTGCCATGCTGGGGTGGGCTCCCAGCATGGCACCAAAGCTTTGGGGCGGCGTGACGCATCGGGGCAGCGGCGGACGCCGGGGGGCGGCCAGTATAGCAGTGGTGCTTCCTTTGAAGCAGAGGAACACCGCTGTCATACTGAGCTCCTGCACCCAATGGTGCAGGACCGCCACGCCTGCTCAAGGGAGCAGTGCATTGGATGGGAGAGGCACACTTCCAATTGTGCTACTCTCCCAAAATGTTCCTTGCGCATGCGCGCAAGCGAACGTAAAAATGATCTACTTCTCTCCACACATCCCATCAGACTGAGGACATGCTAGAAAATTCGTCCATAAACTCGACAGCATACAGCTTCCTGATTGTTTGTGTAGCACAGCTGATAAGCTAGCACAATGTTATTCTAAGTGGCAGGGGTTCAGATCCCAGCTAGGGCACTTACTTTTTTCTCGCTTTTGTCTGATTGTATTCCATATATATGCACATTGCACCTTGTGGGGTAAATGTAAAACCATTTGTTTATCTCCAGGATATGCATTTGAGAAAGAACTGGGGTGGACAAGTGGAACACCCTGCCAGAGGAAGTGGTGGGGGCTGAAACAATCACAGAATTTAAGAATGCATGGGATAGACATAAAGGAATTCTGGAGGTCAGGGGTAAGGGGCAACAGACTTCTGGGAAAACATAAACTGAACTTACAAGCTCAAATGGGCAGACTGGGTGGGCCAAAGGCCCTTATCTGCCGACACTGTCTATGTATCTATCGGTCTGGGAGTCCCAGTGCTCCAGCTGTCCTGGTGGCCCAACTGGTAGCTCAGCAGAATGGTATCCTGAGCAGCCTGGAATCAAATCCCAGCTAGGGCACTTATCTCTTTTTCACTTCTGTCCCTCTTTACAGTACAAAATTTAGTAAGATTTTGTTTGCAGTTGCCCTGTTGAGAAGAGACTTTTCAATGTTGAAACTTAATTAAATGTTTCCTGACAGGCAATGTCAGGCTTCACCCTTGAAACCTTCTGGTAGCAGAGAAAGGTCAGCAGGATCATGGAGCACTTGTGCAGTGAGTCACCAAGCCAGCTACTAATTGATGTTTGCTGTCAGCAATGGCTAAAACAAGCAGGAGAGGAAAAATAATACTAAGTAAAAAGAGATGTGAAAAAGGCTCATTGAAGCAAAGTGAACATTAAAATGCTGAATTAGAGTTGAAGCCCACATATGCTGAAAACCTGCACGATGATGTTTTGTAGTACCCTGAAGTTAGGGTTTTTTCCTTCTCCTTGTTCCCCCTCCCTTCCAGCCTCTCGCTTGCCCCCCCCCCGGTCCCACACACCCCACCCAGTTCTTTAGTTCTTCTTTGCGCCATTCAGCGCTGAGAAGGGGATTGTGGGCAGAAGACACTCCCTGCAGGGCTTGCGGGGCCCAGTCTCCTGGCCAGATGCCATGACCTCCCCTGTCCTACAAAGGGGCCAGGGAGTGGTCAGAAGGGGGCAGTCGGCGGCATACTGAGGGGGGTGGAGGATGAGGGAGCTCAGACAAAAAAAAAAAAGGTACCTGCATGGTGTCCGTGGCTCCCTCGGCATCGCTCCCCTCCTACTCCAGTCCAGGGTGGCAGCAACAGTATCTGGGTGGGAGGCTGGCTCCCCAACATGCTTTGTTTTCTTTCTCCGTGCCCCGAGAGGCATGGGGGGAGCTTCGGGTGGCCGGACCAAGTGGTGCTGCACAAAGGTTGGTCTAGGCGGAAAACACCGGACACTTGAGTTCCACCACTGGGCAGCCATCGCAGCGAGGGAAAGCTGGGTGGGAACGCAGCTCCATGGCTGGTTCTTGGACCCTCCCCAGCAACACTACAGTCTTGGGCTATGGTGGGGAGTGGGCCAAGTGCCTGATTTTGTTCTGCTTGCACCATAGGTGCCAGGGGAGGGAGAAAGGGAAAGACAAAGGCACCAGAGAGCAGAAGGAGGGAGAAGCAAGCGGGGAGTCCACCCACCACAATATAGTTCAAAGTGACTCCAGAGGAGGCAGGCTGAGCCACTAGTAGTTTGTTTCTAGGTGGGTAAGGAGAGAGGGGCATCGTGATCTAAAAACCCTGAAAGGCTTGAGCATGAGCCCCAAAGTTTAGGGTGGGTGCAAAATAAATTTGGCATCCCTAGCAGCAAGGAGGGGAAGTAAAGTGGGCCAAAGGGAGGACGCAGCAGTGTGCTGTGCCAGGACTACAGAGGTGGGGCCAAGGGTAGAGGCCTGCACATTTGGGTGTGGGGAAGGCAGGGCTGAGGCAGGCTCTGCGTAGCTGGTCTACTGCCCAAGCATCGCGACTTGTAAGAGTGGAGCCAAGGGTGGGTGCACTATACCGCCCAGCTGTGTGCCCAAAAGAATGACCGGGCCAGTGTCCTAATAAAGACAAGGGGATGAGTGCAGTGGGCTCCCTGGTTAAGCTGCTGGCTCCCAGGGGAAGGGGAGTGGGCAGACAGTGGGCAGATTGCCCAGAGGGCTGTTGCAGTTTTTTTTTTTATTTTATTATAGTTCAGAGTGACTCCAGAGGAGGCAGGCTGAGCCACTAGTAGTTTGTTTCTAGGCAGGTAAGGAGAGAGGGGCATCATGATTTAAAAGCCCTGAAAGGAGGAAATAAAGGCAGTGAGACTAAAGACCCCTATGGCCCCATTCTGCACAAGGGGTGCGGCCATTACTAATATGCTCATTAATGAGGGGAAGGAGTGGTCTAGGAGCCCTTGGTGGCCCATGGTGTTCTGGGCAGGTCATCTGAGCACCTCCTCCCCAACCTAGCTGTGTGTTGCCTGTCCGACGCCCCCTGGAGACTGCATCCTGTTCATGAGCTACATTGTTGCTAAGAAACCCCACAAACTGTTTGCTTGCTACTGAAGTGTGTGATCAGACTGCGTCCTTGCACTTGACATCCAGCATTACATATGTTGCCCAGACCAGCTCCACCAGAGCATGATGCAGACCCAGGAAGGTTACCGGCCCATCCACGGTCTGCAGCAGAACAGCCTCCAATGACACCAGCCTGTGCCATAGTCCTGCCACAAGTGTTTCAGCATCAGTCCAGCGACAGTAAGTGGTAGAGAGCCACTAATGAAGGAATCCAGTAGTGAGTTAGCTTAGGAGCCACCCCGGCTCAAGCTTGAGGGACACCAGTTGACATCATGCATGCCCTATTATTATTTTGTTGGCTGGCTGTAAGTGTGCGCGCACCCGTGTCACTCCGAAGAGGCAGCCCGAAGATTGTCCCATCTTCAGTTACCTTGTTGAGACGTCATCTGGGGTTTGGAACCTGCCAGTGTTCATTGCTGCTAATCGTCCAGGGAACCATCGGGTGACCAAGAGTCTTCAGCTCCTCGCCAGGAACCACGGAGGATTGCCAAGTTCTTCCCTGACCAGATGGCAGTGTTCCTCATTGGGTTCTGTTCATCTAGGGGATGCCCTGTTATGGCCTGTTTACAAAAGGGCTTTGTGGGGTCAATGCCCACCTGCTGATCAACTGACACAGAGAAAAGCCCAAGCTTGGTTCATCAGTTGTTTCGTCATCTTGGCCAAGTGCACACAGGACTTGGACTAAAAAGGGTTAACCCCCTGTTCTTGGTTCAACCAACTGTTGGTCCCAATCACATTGTTTTGTTTGTTGTTTATGTTTATTATCCTGTACTGTTGTAAAAAACAGTTCTCTCATTTTTATTGTCCCTTGCAAATAAACTGTTTGCATCTTGGTCACTGAGTAAGCTCCCTGCCTCTCCTTCCAGTTTCATCTGGCCTGCCCTAAGATTGTTAGGGAACCTTTTGGCCTGCCATAGTTTTCTCTGATGAGCACTTTGGCCACCATTATACAACTCCTTAACCGTCCAGAGATCCACAAAGCTTTGAGGCAGTAATTAACATGCTAGAAGCTGACTACAAATAATACTTAATGTACAGTTTTTTATCCGGTTTATTAATTTTTTCACAAAAAATGAAAATTGTACAATACAGTTGACGATGTGTATAGAGAAATTGTATCAGACATTCTAATATTCAAACAGTCTACACGTACTCAGCCAAGTAATAGTTTATTTCAGTGGCCTGGGGAGCCCTGGCAGGGATGCTACAATGTGCAGTCAGTGCTTATGTATTACCACAGAGCAAATATGACTAACTGGCAAGAGGGAGGAAGTCCCCCGGGTATCTAGGCTCACTGTTCAGTGATGGATGCATTTCAGATATATCTGGCTTCACTGAATGAATGTGTCATCATGCTGCGTTATATAAAGTAACCCAGTGCATCCGAAAGACATCTTTCCGGTCCATAAGATGGTGGATAATTATTTCCTTCTGATAAATACAAGAGCCACTCCTCTACCACTGAGACACTAGACAAAAGGGGCTGCAACCAAAGACAGCTTATAGTCTTCTTAGCTTCCAAAATCTGTATTGAAGCTAAATGATGAGGGACCAGGTGTACATTATGGGAGAAATTATTAGCAAAACTAAGCTGAAATTAGAACTGGATCTAGGGATAATTGTTGAAATATATTCTTAAATTCTGTCTAGAATTAAAGTATTGCAGCTTCAGAAAACATGAGTGCGATTTACTGTATATGCTCTCTACCACTGTGCCACTATGAGAATGCGTACTGCCGACCATATACTGTGCCTGTATATGTGGGGTCCTGAAAAATCAGATGCTGCATTTCTATGTGAACTCACGCCACAGTGTGGTGGAAGTTATTTTTATGGCCGAGCTTTGCATGCTTATCCAAGGTGCCAGTGGCAGTGGATGACCATAATTCCGTGTTCCATCTATCTAATATATAATGTGTGGATGCCTTTGGAGCTCCCATATTCCCTTGTATGGATGTCCAGTTAGATGGCTCCAGGGTCTCCTACTCAAAGAATCCATTAGTATATGGAGGATTATAGGGGTATCAGATTCAGCAGGCAAAGCTGACCTCTTCCACATGGACTAAGTAGGAGCATAACTGCAGATACCGTAAATGCTCCCTGCTTGTTTGCCCATATTTTTGTTGGAATTCAGGAAAAGGGAGAATGCCCTGTAAATCCATGCATTGAAACCAGTGACTAAATCCCAGTGTTTGCCACCTTTAAAATGCGGCATTCATGTGCACAGGTGAAAGTTTCCATCTTGAGCCATTGCCCATCAATAAAACAGCATCTCGAAAACCCCAGGTAGCCCACAGAACCTCCACCAGAACATTAATGTAGGAGCTGTGAAGCATGAGAAGTGATGTACCCGAACCGTACTGAGGGTGAGAGAACAGGGTTTACCCTAAATTAAAAAAAGATCATCCTCTACCATGTCAGTATTTTTCCATGGGGCCTCATAAGTAAGAGCAATAGTCAGAGGGTTAGTATTCCCTCCCCCTAAGACAAGTCTAGAAATCAGTTTGTTCCAGGATCTAAAATAGTGTTTGGAGGAGGTGATAGGCAGATTTTGCAGGACATACAGAACCCTAGGCAGAATATCCATCTGAACCGATTCTGTTCTCTGAAAAAAGCTCTGTGGGAGCTGGGACCATTTTACAACACCTGCTATTAATTACTACATCAATGGCTGAAAGTTAGGAGATCAAGATTCCCCCAATCAAATGGTATGTGTATCCCCAAGTATTTCACCACTATCTTATTGCACCCAATTGCCATTTATCAAATGCTAGGGGGCAACAAAAGTTAAAGGTAAGTAGATCTATTTTCTGAATATTAAGTTGAAAACTTGTCAGAGCACTAAAGTCCTGGATCTCCTTCCAGGTTTCTGGAATGGAATGTTCTGGGGAGAGGAATGTGAGTAGCACATCATCTGTATAAAGTGCAACCTTTTCTTTTTCTCAAACAGTAGTTTTTCTCCCCTCTAGTCTGCATGATGGCACCCCCAGCCCTGTCACTGACCTTCTCATGGACTTACTGGTTATCCACCAGTTGTACCCAGAACTTCACTGAGTGGATGCTCCATCGTGTCATTCATGTGAGAGTCTGCGGGGGTGCCGCCCATGTGCAGCCTGGCATCTTTTTCCTCCATTTTCTCCCTCTGGGCTGTAGTGATGGGACGTGCACCAAGCATGTCATGCTACAGCCCTGACCCTTGTGCATTTCTACTATGCTGCCACCCAGCCCCCAACATGTGGCAGTCTCTGCAGTGGCTCCTGCTGTGCCCTCTCCCCGAAGAAGGAGAGCAGCCATCGAGCACTCAGTACTCCCTCACCCAGCTGGCCCACCGAGCGACCCTTGTCCATTCCTGAACTTGAGTTGCCAATGGGAGGGCCAGAAGTACAATGGCTCCTCCACTGGGCTGGCCAGATAAAGCAGTCTTGAAGCACTTGCCACCCAGGGTGACCGTCTCCATGTCCTTGCTGTTTCGCATTGCATGCAGTTCAATATAAAGAGCAAAGGGGGAGGGAGAAGGGGCACCCCAGGCATGTTTGCCTGTATAAAACTATTGGGACAGAACAGGAACCATTAATCCATACATATGCCTGGGGGGTGCTATAGTATGTCAGCAGCCACTGGAGAAATGAAGAGGGAAGCCAAAGTTCAACAGGGTGCCTCAGAGAAATGCCCAGGACACCCTGCTGAACACCTTATCAGCATCGAGGCTAAACATTACTGCTGGAATCGAACATTGACTTATGTATTCCAGAAATTGAAAAGCGTGGTGTATGTTATCTGTATCTGGCGGACAAACCCTGCCTGGTCTTTGTGAATCACAAAGGGAGGAGACGTTCCACCCTAGGAGCTCAGATAGACGTCTAAAGGGTTTAGTCCACATTAAGTATGGAAATCGGTCAATAAGAGAGTGGAGAGCAGGGAGCTTTACCAGCGTGGGTATAGCTGGTATCATGGAGTGATACAAGGTAGGTGTTGGGTCTGTTCCTTGTTGTACAGCAAGAGAGGCCCTCCGCAGCGGAGGAAGCAGGAAGTCCTCTAAGGTCTTATACACTTCGACTGCATACCCCTCGGGACGTGGACACTTGCATGTTTTAGTTGCTGTCAGTGCTCTGTGGACCTCCTTTGCAGCGATGAGTAACAGCAGCTGCTGTTGCTGTGTCTGAGTTAAAGTGGCTAAAGAGAGGTGGGCCAAATAGTCCTGTTTGCAGGCAGGATGTACTAGATTAGTTTCAGCATACAAGTCCTTATAGTAGTTCCACATCATTTTTCCATAATTATATTACTAATGCGAGTCAGCTGTCCCATGTGAGGATCTCGGAGTTGGAGCAGCATGGCATTCTGTCACTGTTGTCTTTGCTTATGTGCCAGTCGCCTTGTACCCCGAGAACTCTCTTGTAGTAGGGCTGTTTGAGGAACTCCAGGGCTTGCTCCACCTGGTATCTAGAATATGTTGAGTCTAGGCCTTTACTTGTCTAATTTGGGAGTCAATTTCCCTATACCCCAGGGGGTATAACATCTACATAGATGCTGTCAGCAGATAAGGACCGCTAGGCCCATCCAGTCTGCCCGTTTAAGCTGCTTAACGAAGCGTTCAGTGACCCCTATCTGGTCATTGGCTTTAGCTTTTTCTTCCTATCTCTATTATTCCTCTGTTTCTGTCCCATGCATGTTTGAAACCCACCACTGTACGGGCTGCCACCACCTCCTGGGGCAGGCTATTCCATGCATCCACCACCCTTTCTGTAAAAAGGAACTTCCTGACATTTCCCCTTATGTGGCCATCCCTCAGTCTCATGTTGTGTCCTCTTGTCCTGGCAGTACTATTAATCTGGAATATGGTGTCCCCTTCCACCTTGTTAATGCCCTTGAGGTTCTTGAATGTTTTTATCATGTCACCTCTCTCTCTCCTTTGTTCCAGTGTGTACAAATTGAGGTCCCCCAGTCTCTCCTCATAAGGCTTGTGATGTAATCCCTTCACCATTTTGGTCAGCCTCCTCTGCACTGGCTCTATTCTGTCAATGTCCTTTTGAAGGTATGGCCTCCAGAACTGTACACAGTATTCAAGGTGAGGTCTCACCAAGGTCTTGTACAGTGGAACTATTACCTCCCTCCTTTGGCTTGTGATTCCCCTTCCAGTACATCCCAACATCCCACTGGCCTTTCCCACTGCCTTTGCCATCTGCCTAGCAGTCTTCAGTCATCTGTGATTATGACCCCCAAGTCCCTCTCCTCCTTAGTTACTGCCAGCAGCCCCCCCCCCAACATGTAGCTTGCCCTAGGGTTCCTGCTTCCCACATGCATGAGTTTGCACTTCTTTGTGTTAAACCTTAGCTGCTATGCCCCTGACCATCTCTCCAGTAGTTCCAGGTCTTTTCTCATCCTTTCCACCCCTTCCAGAGTACCCACCCTGTTGCAGATCTTGGTGTCATGCACAAACAGGCAAACATTCCCCTCTAGCCCATCTGCAGTGTCACTGATGAAGACATTGAAGAGCTCTGGCCCCAGAATTGATCCCTGATGTACACCACTGGTTACCTCCCTTTCGTCTGATTGGGTTCCATTTACCACTACCCTCTGTTTTCTGTCCCTTAACCAGTTTCCAATCCAGTTCGCTACCTTGTGTCCCAACCCCAGGCTGCCTAGCTTGTTGACCAGTCTCCTGTGTGAGACCATATCAAAGGATTTGCTGAAATCGAGGCAGGCAATATCTATTGCCCCCGGTCTACTACCTGTCACCCAGTCAAAGAAATCTATCAGACACGGAGAACAGCAATCATCAGTACAGTGATGGTACAGCACTGCCAATTGATGTGCCATCCCTGGAGAAAAGTGTATTTTCTGTGGGGGGCTTTGCGCCCCCCCGCACCCCGCCACACTTAGGATTACCAACTCCAGGTGGGAGTTGGTTCGGGGAGGGGGCAAACACCCTGGAGGCAGCAGTGTCGGGAACATAGCGGACCATCACAGCGAATTGCCGAAAATGTCACTGTGATGGTGTTCGCTGTATTCCCATCACTGTTACAATGTGATCCCCATCAGATTAGTTTCACCAGATTGTCCTGCAGAGAACCCATGTTGCCTGGGATTTTCCAGACCATTTGCTTCCAGGTGTTCCACTATTCTTTCCTGAACTCTCATCTACAAGATTTCTTATTGTCTGAAAGTCAATAGAAAGCTAATTTGATTGAGCAATTGTGTTTATCTCTGAGTATTTGCAGTTTCTATGTAAATCAGCCTGTAATTTAGGGCTGGGGGCAGCCATCTGTTTTAGGCTCCTGACAGGAAATAATGTCACAGAGGGTCTTGGCTGTCTTTTGACTGTAGGTTAAATAGGAAATCGTCTGTTTTATTAAGTGTGTTTTAAGGTGTCATTACAACACTTTTTACATTTATAGTAATTGCTTTGTATGTGCATTGGAACTAGTGAGTTATCACCTTTACATTTCAAACTGTTAGTAAAAATGTGTGTGTGACCTAACACATTGTTTTGTTACCTCCGCTACAGCCTCTTTGATGTGTGCCCATTTCTCCTCAATGTCCCTGCCTATCCCCCTCTTTTCCAGGGTTTCTTTTAGCTGTAGTCCCATACTGGTAAAGTCCACCCTTCTAAAGTCTAAGTCTCTTGCATTCATATGGGTTGACTGGACCCCGGAGTCCACTTTGAACCACACCATATTGTGGTCGCTGGACCCTAACTGACCTTTCACCCTTCAGTCTGCTACCTGGTCCCCATTGGTCAGCACCAGATCTAGGATTGCCCAGTCTCTGGTAGGTTCCTGAACCAGTTGCCTAAGGCCAGTCCCTCAAGGGAGTCCAGAAAGTTCCGTGTCCTAACTGAGACCCTTGCTGGGATGGACCAGTCTACCTCCGGCATGTTAAAGGGGAAGTAAACATTACAAAGGTCACTTAAATTGTGAAAGCCCATGAAAAGATCTTCAAGTGAAGTATTGGGTTTACCTGTATTTGTTGGGAGTCTTGCAATATAAATATCAAAATAATTTGTAATCAAAACAAAGCAGCAACCATTTCATTTAATCTTAAAACAGAAAGTGATGTCACTGGGGGCAGGCTGTATGCTGTTAATTACAGCTTGCCACTCAGTGACTTCACTTCCTGTCTCAATATTCCATGAAATGGCTGCTGCCTTGTTTTGATTTACTGATGATTTAGACATCCATATCTCTGGACACTTTAGACCTATAAGGAAGTTCAGTACCTTGTCTGAAATATATTTTCATGGGCTTTCTCACATTGAGTGACCCCTGCAGTGTTTACTTCCCCTTTAAAGTCTCCTATTAGCAGTACCTCCCTCTTTGCTGCCATTTCATGCATGTTTTCTTGCAGCTGCTTGTCAGTTTACTCAGCCTGAGCTGGGGGTCTGCAAATGGCTGTTCCATTGCCTGACTCAAGGATGGTAAGGGTATTAATGAGGTTTCTCAGTTTCTTTTCCTTTCATTTTTTTTTTTTAATTATGGGTAGAATAAGAAATCCGTTCCCCATGGTGTATATTTTTGTGGGTGTCTCATGTGATAGGAGCAGTGACATCCTGCTGCAGAATATGTTGTACTTCCTCTGTAAATTTTACCCCAAAATTTTCCTTCTGTAGCAGGAATGTATTAAAGCACTAGAACATGTTTCCATGGGTACTATCAAAACCTAACTTCAAATAGATTGGTGGTGATTTGACAGCAGTTCAGGGTCGTACCCCATGTCTCACACCATGGAGAATTGCTCAAATGTTGTAAAGAAATAATTCAGGTGAGCTTAGCATCCATGTCTTGACAAGCTGCTTATGTAGGTCATACCCATTGGGATGAGCCACTGCCAAACATCTAAGATGCCAGGGCGATCTCTGGTCTGTTTAAAATATTTCTGTGCTAGTGTGGCTTCAAAAGCAACAGGATTGGTGGGCAATTCCTGTGAGAGAGTCAGACTAATGTCACTGTCCATAATCAACTGACTTTTGCAACACTGAGAGTAATTTATTAAAGAAAATCTGTAGGACCCTTTTGGCAGAGTGAGACAGGAAACAGACATTGGCCACTGTCACATTTTTTTTTTTTTCATAAGATACCTTTAAGAATAACATGGCGACCTTGTGGATCTATAATAGAATCTTGGAGGAGAAATGGGTACCAACCAGCAGTAAAATAACTGCCCTGTCTCTTACTATTATAAAACGAGGAAGTATGGACTATGTATCTCCCCAGGTTCCCCAGCTTCTTGTGTTCCAACGGAGACATGTGTGTCTCTTGCAAAAATATTAAAGCGTAATACCAACTTCCCCCGATGACAGGTTTGCAGATCACCTTCTCTTCAGTGAGTGATGCAAAACTCAGCTGCCATGAAGTTAAGTATTAAATATATTCAGATGATTAGTTTTTTAACATTTTTGTGCCACAGTTGTCTCTGCATGTTTTTTTCTTTGTTGAAGTTCGCACATGAGCGGTGCATCTGCATGCATGAGTGACATCAGCACAGGGAAGGTGTTCCCACTGCAGCTTTCTCACTGCTTGTTCATTCATCTTTCCTGGACCCAGCCTCAGTGAGTGCAGATCCAAAACTGAACTGGCCAAAATTACAGCACTGATGACTGAAACTGTTTGTTATATTGGCAGCTGAGGTGGATACTTGCTTTTGGGATTGCAGAAGTGGTAATTTCTCCCGACTTTCAATTTTACTCCTCTGACTAAGCTCTGTATCCTAGGTCTATCGGTTCTAGGAAAATCACAATCTACATTGCTTGAGTACAGTGTTACAGTTTTAGTAAGTGCTGCAAGTACATAATTATAACAGCAAGTCTGTATAAAAAAGACATTTTTTTAACTGAGTGGAGCTGTAATCTGTAGTGTATTGGGACAGAAAAGGACGACTTTTGAACTGGGCAGATCTATAAATTGCAGTAAGCTTTTCAGTATTGGTACATAGAGGTCTGTGTTAAATGGATGACTTTTTCAACAGTTCAGAATTGTAATGTACAGTAAGAGTATAAGCACTGAGCTGCACAATCTAATCCCAGGAGAACAGTGCAATAAACTGTGTATTTTTGGCAAGTGCTGCTTCCAGTGCGATTGCTTCAGTAAAGTGCCTTTGCTATTGCATTTCTGATTGTCACCATCATTATAGACATTTTATATTTTTTTCCTGTGCTCCTGTGTTTTCTTGGGCTCATTTGGTGTTTTTTGCAAACACTAATCATCAAAGTATGCTTAGATGTGCATGAATAAAGGGGCATGGTGCACTGAATTGTTTCTCCAGCTTGCCAGCACCTCGCTAAGTTTATAAATGAATGAAATAAAATCAACTATATACTGTACATAGTTTACAGTGTATCTCAAAATTAAACACTTAGTTTTTTAAAATTTTAACATAAAGACAGTCTTTATTTATAATTAGGATTGTAGCATCATTGCATGTGCTCCAGATCATCAGCAAAAGAAGAGACTGCAGTTGCCATCATCTCCTGATACTGTGGTACCAATGTACGGCTTCTATGGTGTTATATTGCAAAGTGTGCTAGTCAGTTTGGCATACTTAGGGAATAATGTCTGAACCAAAATATGGGCTACACAGCAATGAATGCAGGGAGTCTACACAATGCACCATGACATCAGTAAGGCATGGGAGACAGTATAGTGCAGCATCTGTTGTATTTGCTGTACACTTTATGTACGTGCATCAGAGATCCACTGTAATGGGAAAACACAAACGGTTTGACACAGACCGAAGTAGTAATGAAGTATGGTGACATAAGTGAGGAAGGGTGGTTCAAATACAGTATAACCCTTGAGTACCTGCCGCAAGGATATGTCCCTTTTTGTAGTGGACCAATCAAACGGTACTTAGGCTATCTAAACATAAATGTAGCCTCTTTCTCCATGAGAAGGGTATTTGGCAGTGTCATTTTTAACCTTGGGGGTTGGGGGGTCAATCACCGACTGTACTGTGTATTTATTTGCTCAATTCATAATGCACCTGGAGGCACACATGTAGCGGAAATAAGCCAGTGCCATGATGGTATTACAAATGCTGATGCAGACACTAGTGACAGCTGCAGTCTGTATAGTTCCTGAGCACTTAGAGGTAACACAAAGCTGGTGCAATAATTTGTAGTTTTAAATTTATAACATGCTGTAAACAGGGGACCCGATGACTTTAACACGTTACTCAATCACTGATGCATCTAAGGGGGAAAGTACAAGCAGGACCCCCACTCCCAAACACACACAAACACATACACAGAGAAGAAAGCTATAGTGTAGACCAGGTGGCACTAGGGCAAAGACAGACCCAAACAGTATAAATAATTTACAGATAATAAAAGTTCTTTGCTGTGCATTTTCTAAGTGTATGTGTGCAGCTGGGGGTTTGAGGTGATTAGGTACAAGGTGCCTGCTTGTAATTTCCACCCTGTGCTCCATCAGAGTGAGTGACTGATAAATCAATTGGCAGGAGGTCACTACTAACTAGTACCAGGTGAGAATTTAGACAAACTGGATTTGGACAAACTGTGAGCCATTTATCCTGCTCAAGCAATGTCACCAGATCAAGCCGTGCTCTCAGTGTCAAGCTGAGTGGCCAACAACTCATTCATACGGAAAGCAATCCCCACTCCCCAAAAACAAATATAAAAACCCAGGGTACTATCACTAGCCTTTGTGTGGGCAGATCGATGCTGGGAGTAACAGAACACACACCATACCTCGATTTTGCACAGTAAAATGACAGCAATGACGGGAACCAAACCGTAGCCCTAAGCAGCAAAATATAATGGTGACAGTCCGTGTTGCTAAGTCTGCTCTACGCTGCTGTACTGGAATGGATCAGGACTACTGCTGTAACTGCCTGAGCTACTGCACATCATTATCGTTGCTGTCCATAGGGTCATCCTTGTGGGGATCTACTATGCAGCAGCTGTCCAAGTGTGCACTATGTCAGTGTCTGAAAGATCACTGTTAGTGCAGGACAACATAATACTTTCATCATCGGACTCTGAAAATGAACCCGTTTGACATTACCATTGTTGTGCTTGCGCATGCTGTGACCAAAACTCTGTTATTAAGACAGAATTGCTGTGACCAAGAACTAATTTTAATTGCAGAGCACAGATCTCCCTGTGGTGACATTGCAAGGGTAATGAGTGACAAAGGTCACCAAATACAGGCTCCAATACACAAAATGACACTTCCTGGTTTGCAAGGGTGAAAACCTGATTTAATTTGCTAAAATAGGCTATGCATCTATCAAAATACATTGCAAATCAGTTCTATATGCAGTGACCTTGCAGTACATGCGTTCATATATCAAAACTTGGTAAATTGCTTTAACAGTTCGCCTGTCACGATTTAAGAATTGCAGTATTGTAGCCCGCTTGACTAGATTCTTCATCCCATTAATATGAGATGAATTTACCTGGGTCTTCAGTCATTTCGGGGGAACAATCTGGGAGGCCACACTAAACTAAAGCTCCATCCACCCACCAGGCCTAGTCCTGCATTTTCTGGATATTGCCTTTACAGAACCCAGTGTTTCACCTGGGGCACAGCAGCCACAGGGGACTGCTGTGGTGACTGATGGTAAAGGTCATTGTGCACAACGTTCGATTCCGTATGTTATATCTGGAAAATAAACTATATTTGGACCTAAAACAGCAAGGAACCGGAAAATATTGGCCAATCAGGTATGAACCATGAAATATCTTGCAAAAGGAAAAACAAAACTATTGTACAGTTAAGTCACCTTCAAGGTGGAGAGCAAGCCTTTCCTCTCCTTGTGGAGTCTGTGGTTGGACCCCACAAGTGTGTTATACTCAACAAAGCTGTGAAGCCCAAAATACAGGAAGTTGAAGAAAAGCCGTCATAATTATATACTTTCCACCCCATAAAGCCTCCCCGATTAGGAGTTTCATAATAAAAACACCTTTTTTCTGGTGTTTTAACTTATTTTATTTTATTACTTAAAAGTCCATGATTCGACAGAATGGTGCACACTGCGCAGTTCCATTTCATGTGAAAGTGTGGTGCCACACCACTCACTTCAGTACACTTGTATTGAAGCAAGCAGTTTCAATTTCAATTTAAATGGAACTGAGCAGCGTGCACCATTTCTGGAATCACTGACTTTTAAACAAAATAAAGTATGTTAAAACACTGGGGAAAAAAGGTGTTTGATTCATAAAACTCTTAATCAATGAAGGTAAGGCTTTGAAACATGAAACATATAATTGACAACTTTCATAAAGGTACCTACAAAGACAGGATATCCCCTATTAGCAGAAGGTTATGACCAACAGTGTCCCCCATCTCCTGACCAGATTTTAGTACAGTACCAATGTAGCTGGTAAAAAAAGGCCAGTATATCAGAGAGGACTGTCTGCATGTACTTAGTCTGGTCCACAGTCTACTGACAGGAGTGTGTAATATAGGTGTTACCATGAAAGCTGTATAGTATCCGACCAGTGCTGTGGATTAAACACACAAGCTCTGCTGTTATAAGTCCTTAAAAATAAGTCCAGGTAAAAGTGGGAGTAACAAAAGCCTGCATGATCGATCGGATAAGGTTCCAAAAGACAGGTACTAGTTCGACATGTTATGTGAGGCAGTCAGCAGAGTAGTAATACCGTGTCCAGTTTCAGAAAGAACATGCAAGGAGCCCTGAAGAGTCCAGTCAGTGAAGTCCATTACTACTGGTAGTCTGGTGAGGATAGACGGGGAGGAAGAGGACCAAACTGGAGAAGGTTGACAGCAGGTAGTTCGAGAGAAAAAGGCTGTTACTCCAAGATGTCATACTGGGGTGAGATTATCTCACTGAAAGAAGACGCTGAAGTTGCAGGTGTGTCTTTCCTACCTTCGTTCTTGATGGCTGAAAGTGTAGAGCAGCTGTCAAGGAAGCCAGTCAGGAGGGAGGGGAGGGCATCATCACCACCCATCTCATTGCCACAGGGCCCTAAGTCAGGGCAACGTCCGATCTCCCCCGAGTGGTCTCAAAGGCAGCTATGCCGCAGCCCAGCTAGTAGAGAAAAGTTCAGTCTTTGGGACCAGGACAGGTGAGCTGCTTGCCCACACATAGGCCTTTGCCCCCAAGGTGCGCAGCTAGGTGCATGTTTCTTCATATGTCTGTGGCCCAATCAGAGTGGGGTACTACTAGCCAGTCACTAAACCATCAGTCCAGAGAGCCATTGGAGAAGTGGAGTAGCAGACAGATACAGAACGAAATATGCTGGATGTAGGGGTGGACAACTGCTTATCTCCTTACTCCCCTCACTCTCTCCCACCACAGCACCCATTACCTTCGTAAAAAGTGAGAGTTTACAGTGATAGGAAGTTATGCAGCACCTGGGCAACAGGTTCTGTGAGCGGTTTGTGAAAAGCTTTAGGGAAATAGTCTGTGAAAACAGTCTAGCCTTAATGAGGCTAGCTTTGGAACTGATGCAACAGTTCCTGGATCAGTTAGTGCTGCTTATGATTTGTTACTGGGGGCTGAATGTGATATCATGGCAGAGATCCCCATCACAATTATCCTGCCAGTCTTTGGATTGCTGTCTCTGGGTGCAGTGGGCCAAGCAGGTGAGGAATCGAAATCTCCTGTCGTTCCACATCCTGTTTAGCCTTGTCCACTGTATGGTATGAGTCATCATCTTTATACAGCACCTGTAACTTAGCTGGATATGGAATCTGGAATTTGATCCCGGCCTGGTGAAGTGTTTGCAGGTATGGTGTAGTATATGCCTGGTGTTTCTGTTGTATGGTTGGGTCATAATCATGATCAAAGTAAATTTCGTTGTCTTTGTAGTACAGCTTTTTGCCGAAAGGCCATCAGTAGCACCTTTTCTTTAGTTGGAAAATGTAAAATTGCCATTACTATTGAGTGTGGGCACTTCCCTAGTCCTGGTTTGGGGCCCAGCACCCAGTGAACTCTCTCAGATTCAAAGTCCATGTTGTCTGCGAGCTGGAGGGCCTGTCAGTGCAATGTCTCCATGAAGGTAGTAATGCTCTGTCCTTCCTGTCCTTCAGGGACCACACGGATTCAGAGTTTCCTTCTCCTTCTGTTTAAGATCCATCTGCACCTGGCAGTGGTGCAGATGGAGTAGCAAATCTGCCATACTGCCTGACCTCTCACTCTGTTCTATAGTGGCAGCCTGCAGGTCCTTGTTCTCTACCTTGAAGGCATCAACATCCATTCTTAGTGAGGTAAGCATTTCCTGAATCTCAGATGGAAATGCCAGCTGTTCCACTAGGATGGTATCATTGGTGACTGCTGTGTGTGCTGATCCAGCTGTGGACCACGAGGAGGAGGCCACACTATCAGGAGGTGTGGAGCAGCTAGTATCACTACCTGCCAGCAGTGTTGGAGGACTGTTTTGCTTTCTTACAGCCCCTCCCCACCCCCAATTTCTAGCTTGCACCTTGGTACTTATTTTAACAGATCAAGTAACTGCAGCTGGGAAGGAGGGTAATTATGGTGGTTGGGGTGGAGGAGCACAAACTCAAACAGCTATTGCTGGCACTGATGTCACCGGAACTCTTCCTTAATGTACGGCGTTGTATAACAAAAGAGCATCTGCATGTTGTACACACCAGCCTCAAACTCTGCTGAAACTAACATTGTGCGCTCTGTAACGCAAGAAATAGAGGAGAGCTCATCTCTCAAAAGGAAAGCGTCAAAACACATTGTCCAGCATGCAGCACCCTCCTTGATTTACAGTACAGTCGCTGCAATTCATTATCAACTGGTAAACAGCATGAAGAGACGATTTGTTTCAAACTGACTTTTTAGAATGTTTAGCTTTATTGTGAATAAATTGCTGATGCAGTGCCTGTAACAAATTGCCTTGCAAAATGGAATATACGGTTCGTTAACCCATTTTAAAATTCACTACTATTTCTGCTATCAGTGCACCTACAGTTCAGATCACAGCTCGTTATATGCCTAAAGCAAAATTACTTAAGGGAGCAGTTAGCACTATGAATAAATCTTACCCCCAATTGTGTGGGTCTGGCCCCAAGTTGCACTTTGTGTGCAAAACCATTTTTTTCTTTTTACTTACTGTTTTCTGCAGTATTGCAAATTATATCAGGCTGATTCTGTTGACTCCCAGGCTGACATTTGCTGTAACCAGAAATCCCAGAATCCCCTGCAGCTTATGTCAGAGCTTGGCTGCTGCAGTAGGAGATATTTAGTGTATTTATCAATGACCTGCCACTATATCTAAGAGATCTGATATAATGTTATATACAGATGATGCAGTTCTCATTAGTAAAGGAAATTCAGGTGGCCCATTGGCGCAGCGGTGGTGCTGTTGGTTGTGACGCTGGTGACCTGGGTTCGAGAACAAACCTAGGTCATCAGAGATAGGCTGGGTGGAAGAGGACTGAGCATCCCAGAGGAAGCTCTCCTTCTCGTGGGGGGGGGGGAGATGACTGGTCCCAGTGCTATACTGCCACCTGGGTGACCACAGGTGGCACTGTGCACGGGATGACAAAGCAGTGGGGATGGGCCACTTGATGGCATAGCGCTCCACATGCATGCATGCGTGAGCTTGTGATGCCACTTGTCATTGTGCCTGAAACAGGGGGGAACACTCAGGCAGTGTAACATGAGGGATCCCAGCATCACAGACACTGTACAAGTGGCAGGGAGGATCTGTTTTGTCCATGGGTTGAGGGGGTCTGTCAACCACCACCATCACGGTGGGGGGGGGGAACCATGGAGCAACATGCCTGGGATTGATGGTAAGTCCCTGTAGAGCCAGGTGACAGGCTGGCGGCCAGAGGATTTAGTGGGCACCAGACAAAGAAATTAACAAAAAGAAATTAAGGGAATACTTGTTATGTGTTCTAAATAATATACAGTCATATTTTATAAACCTTTAGCAATTATTATTAAAGCAACAGTGCAATGACATGTTTTTTCAAAAAGCTAGTTTCAGCTATAGTTAATGAAATATTAGCATACCTCTCAAATCTACTTTTTTAGGTACCTCCTATACTGCAAAGCATGATTTTTTGGTTATTTCTCCCTCCTAACTCTTACAAGGTCTACAATGGAATTTCTAATTAAAATACACACACAGATGCACGTAGAAATGTGACGGCAGAGAAAGGCACCACAGCCCATCTAGTCTGCCCAACACCCTTCTGTTATGCTTCCACCCTCTTTTCCCAACCCCTTAAATCAATCCCAAGCCCTCTAAAACCCCTCCACCATTTCAGCTGCCACTACCACCTTGTTCCAGGCCTCCACCACCCTCTCTGTGAAAAACTGCCCCTTGACATTACCTCTGCATTGCCCACCTTCCAGTTTGAGGCTATGTCCCGTCGTGTTCACTCTCTTCTTCAATTTGAACAAGCTGTTACCCTCTACCTTATTTATTCCCTTCAGATACTTAAAGGTCTCAATCATGTCCCCCCACTCCCTCCTAGTCTCCAAAGGGTACAAATTAAGCCCTTTCAAGCTCCTCTCATAGGGTACATTCTGCATCCCTCGTACCATTTTGGTTGCCCTTCTCTGCACCCTCTCCATCAGCTCAACATCTCTTCATAAGGTGAGGCCTCCAGAACTGCACCCCATACTCCAGATGCGGCCTAACCATGGTTCTGTCTAATGGCATTAGCACCTCCATCTTCCTGCTATTAAAACCCCTCACAATGCAGGCCAACATTCCATTTGCCTTTCCCACCACCCTGCTACACTGGCTGCCCACCTTGAGGTCACGCAATACCATAATCCCCAGGTCCCTTTCTATTTCTTTCTCCTTAATCACCAACCCCCCAAGGGAGTAAGTTTCCCTCCTATTCTTCCTCCCCAGGTGCATCAGTGAGCATTGTTGTGTATTAAACTTCAATTTCCCAAGTGTCAGACCACCTCTCCAACCTCTCCAGGTCCCGCCTCATGGCTTGCACCCCACTAGGTGAATCCACCCTATTGCAGACTTTTGTATCATCTGCGAACAGGCACACCCATCCCTCCAGACCCTCTGCTAGGTCACTAACATAGATGTTAAAGAGTACTGGTCCTAGCACTGACCCCTGTGGCACCCTGCTGGTCACCGCCTATTCCCTGGAATGTGTCCCATTTTACCACCACCGTCTGACTCCTTCCCTTCGACCAGTTTTTCACCCACCTGGTGATCCTGTTGTCCACCCCTAGTCTGTCCAGCTTATGTACCATTCCACCATGCGGAACAGTGTCAAAGGCCTTATTGAAATCCAGATAGGCCACGTCCACTGCTCCTCCCTGGTCCACTATATGAGTCACCCCATCGAAAAACTCTATCAGGTTAGTCTGACAGGACCTTCCCTTGGTGAAGCCATGCTGCCTGTCATCCTGCATGCCATTCATCTCCAAGTATTCTATCAAACTGATCTTAAGTAGTGTTTCCATTAACTTCCCCACCACCGAGGTAAAACTAATAGGATGGTAGTTTTTGACCTCGTCCTTCCGTCCCCCTTATGTAGTGCGACTACCTCTGCCCTCTTCCAGTCCATTGGCACCACCCCTGTGACCAAGGACAAGTTAAACAGCCTCACTAGATGCGGCACCACTTCATCCTTCACCTCCTTGAGAACCCTTGGGTGTATTCCATCAGGCCCCATTGCCTTGTCTACCCTAAGTCTACCCAGCTCTTCACTTACTCCTTTCGCAGTGAATTCTGCCACAGCCACCTGCCTGTGGTTGTCACCCTCCCCACCCCTTCCTGGTCACCTACCCTCCCTTTCCTCCATGAAGATTGAGGCGAAATAGCTGTCTAATGCCTCTGCTTTTTTGAAGTCCCCTTCCAGTATTATTCCACTTTCCCTCTTATCCTTCCAATACCATGCTGTACCCTCCTCCTTTCTCAAACGTACCTAAAGAAGGTTTTGTCTCTCTCCCCCCACCCCCGCCTGCTTTCCTATCCTCTCCTCAGTGGCCTCCTTAGCCCTCCTTATCTTGCCTCCTTTCTTTTTTCCCTGTCTTCATCCTTTTGTGTCTTCCTGTGCTTCTTGAATGCTCTAGTCTTCTCCTTGACCCCTAATGCCACACCTCTAGTGAACCAGAGGTCTTTTCTGTCTTCTATTCTTTCTTACCCTTCTTATACAGGAGTTCATGGCTTTAAGTACCCCTCTCTTGATGGCTGCCCATAATTCCTCCACCCACTGCACGTCCCCTATCCTCAACTTTTCTTCCCCAACTACCTTCCTCATTCCACAAAAGTCAGCCTTTCTGAAATCCATTACCTTGGTTCTTGTCCTAACCCTCTCCCTGCCCGCTCTCACCCTGAACCTGACAGCCCTGTGGTCACTGGTGCCAAGGTCTTCCCCCACCTTCACCCCCTCCATACTCTCCCCATTTGTGATGACCACATCCAACAGGTTTACACCCCTAGTGGGCTCACTGACCCTAAGTTGGAGGAATATGCCCTGAAGAGCCTCTAAGATGACCCTACTCCTTGAGGAGATTGCTGTCTGGGCTTCCCAGTTGATGTCCGGAAGGTTTAAGTCCCCAACTAGCACAATTTCCCCTTTCCATGCCATCTTCGCTACTGATTCTACAAAATGCCTGCCTCCTTCCTCCCCCTGCATAGGAGACCTATAGACTACCCCAACACACAGGTTTTACCCCTGTCCCCTATCTAGGGTGACTCACATTATCTCTGTTTTCCCCTCCTCATCCTGCCCTTCCATGGCCCCAATCCCTTCCCTGATATATAATGCCACCCACCCCTTCCCCTCCCGATCTTTCCTAAACAACTGATACCCTGGAATCGCCGTCTCCCAGGCGTAGTGCTCATTCCACCAAGTCTCACTCACTGCTACAATGTCTAGGTTCTCCTCCATCATGGTGGCCTCCAGTTCTCCCATTTTGTTCCCCAGGCTCCTGGCATTTGCTACCAAAGCCCTCCAACATGTAGCCCCATCCCGTCCTTCCCTGCTGCTAAGTGTTCCCTTGATGAGTGTTGTGACTTGGGGGGGAGGCTGATAGCCTCTGTGCTCTGCATCATGTAAGGCTGGCCCTGTCCTTACCCACTCTCCCTTATTTAGTTTAAATTGAACTTCCTTGCCATGAAGTCCCCCAGTTTACTCTTTAGTGCAGCTGCCCCTGAAGAGCTCAGGTGCAGCCTGTTTTGGGCATACAGCCCCTCCTCCTCCCATGTAGAGCCCCAGTCACCTATCCAGCTGAACCCCCTCCGACTGCGCCAACCTTGTAGCCAGTTGTTGAATGCCCTTATCTTCTCCTTTCTGGGTGTGCTCGCTCTTGGTACTGGCAACACCTCAGAGAAGGAAATGGAAGGAAAAACAGTGTTGCTCCTTCAGAACTTAGCAAGTTCCTTGAACCTTGCCTGTACCTCCATCAAACTGTTCCCTTCCAAGTCATTTATGCCCAGGTGAAACACCAGATGTGTCCTTTCATCTTGCTGCTTACCTCAGGAAGGAATATGATGCCTCACCTCCAGCACCATCATCCCTGGCATGCACTGTACCCATACTGCATTGTTTTTTGCTCCCTTCCTTCCCCATTTTAGCCCCTTAATTACTGAGTCCCCCAAGAGTGCCACTCTATTGCCCCCTGCTTCCTGGGTGTCCTTTTGGACTCTAGCTTTGTGTTGTGGGGTTTGGATCCCTTTGGACTCCTCCTCATGATCCATCCTGACTTGGTTTCTGCCCCTGCTCATCTTTTGTTCCCCATCACCTAGCCTATCCTGATTTTTACCCACACCCAGCATCTGTACCTCTTCACCCTCTCCCTTTAGCCTTTCATCAGACTCCCTCCTCCTGTACCTCTTCATCCCTAGTACTTCCACCTGGCTTCCTTCATCCCTGCAGACCCCTTCTGCTTCACTGCTTGAGCATGATCCAATTTCACCTGACCCCCCTCTAACTGCTCCTGGCCTTCCCTGGTCTGCATCACTGTGCGAGATTGTGCCAACTGTGCTTGATCCCTCTCCAGCTGTTCCTGTCCTGCCCATCTTTGCAGAAGGTTTTGAGCACTGTACCCCACTTGTGAAGTCTTCCTCCTTACCACCTGGCCTGTCTGCATATTTCCCCTCTCCTGCACCCTGCTCGGCACATGCCCCAGGCTCCTACTGCAATTCCTACCCTGCAGGGTTTCCTCCAGTTCATTTTCAGCCTCCCAGGAGCTCAACTCCAGCTCTTCCAGTGCTTTCTTCCTGCCCCTTTTCTTATGCCATAGTTCCCCTAGTGCCACTTTTTGGTGTGTCCCTAATGTGCCCGTCCCCTCCTCCACCCCTTATTCTGCATGCGATGTGCCTGCCCCTTCCCCCCCCTTCCACTGCACCTGAGATCTTTTCCCCCCATGTCCCCCAGCCGCTCTGCACCCCCATTCCCTGATGGCCCCTGCCGGACCCTTTCCTCTCCAATGTCCTCGACTAGAACACCTAGGAGGGCAAAACTATTTACTTCCACCTTCTGGCCCATTTCACCTATGCATGCATTGTCCTTCATACTGGGTGTCTGTCTGCCTTTTCCTGAGCCTACAGTCTTCCATTCCTCCTCATCCCTTTTCCCTAGCTACAGACATCATTTTTGTGCCTCTAGACTTCCTGCTGTCAGTTCCCACTGACCCCTTTCCTCCTGTCTTGGGCGTTACTGTCCCAAATCTGAACTTGCTGTTGTCTGTTACCACCTCTGATCTATCCCCTCTGGATCCCCTTCCATCCTCTCCCTCCCAAGCCTTTGACTTCCGGAACAGTGTATCTGATCCACCAGTGAATCCACTCAGCCCTTCCCACTCCTTCCTTGGCTTATACCGTCCTGGCCTCTCTACCCCCTTTCCCCAGCTTCCCCCCCCATTTAACCCCCACCTTAGCCCCGTCACTTCCTCTCTCAGCTGAGTGAGCTGCTTACACATCATACAACCTGCCATCCTCCAAGCCCAATTTAGGATCATAGCCATTCCACAGCCACTGCACCCCACCACCCTGCCAAAGATCCCCTTCCCTTGGTCACCCCTCCCTCTGTGCTGCCCTACCATTTCTTTCATGATACTTAGATACAGTCCTGAAATCAGCCTTATGTATTTTCTGGGCCCCCGACCCTCACCCTCTCCTCAGCCCCAACCCACAGTCAAGACTTTTTGGGAATAATAAAGCATGTGCAAACCATAGGCATCAAGAATTAATAACCATAGCCACCACGTTCAAGTCCAAGTCCCAAGCACCTCCAGTGTCAGGAGTCCCGACCCAGTTTATTTTACCTCAAATCAAGTCCAAATCCCCAGCACCTCCAGCGTCAGTAGTCTCAACCCAGTTCATTTCACCTCAATTTCAGCTCTTTTGTGAAGGATTTCTTAGTGTCTGTGTTAATTTCCCATATCCACCGAGGTTGAAGTCCAAGTCCCCTGTGGAGAAATGCAGAACCCAGTTCCTTTGTTGCAAACCAGCTCCTCGCAGTGATTTCCTTAGCTCAGGACGCTCCTTGCTCCCACTTTTAGTCCTTCTATCGGTCTGGCTGGCTATTTTTAAAGCCTACCACCTTGGCACCTCTCTCCCTGATTGGCCTGATCCTACACCAGTGTCTGCGGTTGTCCGGCCGTCCGTCCCTGCTTCAGTCGCCAGACTGCCACCTGTGCCCCTTGCTAGTTCAGCTCCAAACAGCTCAGCTCAGCTCTCCTTCCTCTGATCACCAACCTCGACCCCGCTGCCGACTGCAGCCACAGCTCCACGCAGCTCTCCACTCTCCTTTCTCTGGTCGCCGACAGCGACCCACTCCCCCGCTGCTAACATCTAACAAACATAGGAATGCACTGTTCAATTTCTTTCTGAAATTCTGAAGTAGCTGAAATTAAAACATTTTACCACCAAATAAAGCTGAAAGATGTCTGGAATATTTTATAGTGAAAAGAGGATGGGGTAAAATTTGTTGCCCAATTTTGTTGCACTGCTGCTTTAAGCAATAATTTAATTTTAAATAAAAAAAAAAAAAATTGGGCGATGATTTTTTTCAAACTCAACCTTCTAAGGACATGCCTCGTCAGTAGCCAAACTTTTATTAATGTGTCTTTGATTACCTTGGTTGCTAAGTATACCTAGGATCAGATCTGGCACTTTCCCCACAAAGCATGATCGCATTAATTTGTACATGGATTGAAATATACAGTGGTCTTAGTGCAGAATGCAAATTTCTACACAGACAAAAAAAGAAGAGTTTGGGTACCCTCTAGTGGACAAAAAAAGTATGAACTTTTTTAATATTAAACATGGGTATGTTCACAAGAACAAATTAAATCCCTGTGTTTTGGACCTTTTTAACATTGTTGCTCTTCATAATCCTAGAAAAAGAATCCTGATTTTCTTAGGTCAATAATTGATCAGCGTACAATAAGGGGACTCCTTACTACAGGACCCAGGATGTAAAGAATTAATAAAAATGAAAATAACAGAGATATTGGCTGATAATTCTGCCCTGGAGACCCCACCCCAATTAATTTGGGACACTCTGAAGGTTGTACTTAGAGGCTATATAATAGAATATGCGTCTCAAAAAAAACATAGACTGGAGGCTGAATTAAAACAGTTACAGGAAAAATTGAGCTTTTTGCAATCTGCTCACATGCAAGGAGACAATTCCCTGATAAACCAAATAGTATCCATTCAGCATTCCATACAGAAAATACTCACAATTAAAACAGAACAAGCCTTACTTTGGCTCAGCCAAAGACATTATAAGGGGGGCTCTATTGACCCGCCCCATCACCAGCCTAGAAATAAAGAATGTCATTACAAAGCTTAAAAATAGCAAGAGCCCTGGTCCGGACTGTTACGGAGCAGAGTTTTATAAGGTGGCTTGGGAGTGGATTAAAGATACATTGACAGAGACCCTAGCGGAGAGTCATTCGAAAGCAATATACCCCTTGCCTTGGTCCCAAACTATGATATCGGTGATTTTAAAACCAAAGAAACCTTCTCACCTGTGTGTGTCTTACTGACCACTCCCGGTGCTAAACCAAGATTATAAAATTTACGCTAGTATAATGGCCCATAGGCTGGATGATATGATGCCCTTGTTGATACATTTGGACCAGGCGGGATTTATCCCCACTCGACAAACTTCAGATAATATTAAAAGAACCCTATATTTAATTGAGCATGCAAATCATTCTCGAACCCTATTATTAATATTAGGATTAGACTCCCAAAAAGCATTTGATAGGGTCTCTTGGACATTTCTTAGGAAAGCCCTTATTAAACTGGGCTTCGCCACTGGGTTCGTTAATATTATGGGTATTTACTCAGCCCCTCAGGCGGTGATCAAAGTCAACGGCTCCTGTGCTGCAAGATTTTTGCTGACTCGTGGTACAAGGCAGGGGGGCCCCCTCTCACCCTACCTCTTTGCCTTATATATAGAGCCTTTAGCATAGTTTCTTCGACAGTTGGAGGGTTTGAGGGGTTACCAGACAGGGGATAGAGAACATAGAGTGGCTCTGTACACCAGTGACCTACTGCTATATGTCACGGACCCTGAGGAATCTCTCCCGAATATAGAGCAGGCCCTGACAATAATAGAGAAAATCTCTGGGTATAAGATATACACCCAAAAGACGGAGACCTTATATACAGGTGCATTTATTTCAAGATCAGTACAAAATAAACATCACTATAACTTGAAATGTAAGTCAATTAGATATTTAGGAATTAATATATCAAGGAACCGGGGACAGACTTTCTCTCTTTATTATGATCCATTATTTAACCAAATCAGGCAGGATCTTAAAACTTGGATCCATCTCCCAGTGTCCTTATTAAACAGGATACAGGCAGTCCAGATGAATATTTTACCCCGTTTGTTATATTTGATGCAGTCAATTCCCTAAATGTTCCCAAAGAGAGAAGAGAAATGTATTAGTAGGGGTAACACGAGTCGGAAGACAGAGGTAATAATCCCTCTTTACAAGACACTGGTTAGGCCCCATCTGGAGTACTGTGTGCAGTACTGGAGGCCATACCTTCACAAGGACATTAACCAAATTGAGGCAGTCCAGAGAAGGGCAACCAAAATGGTGCAGGGACTGAATCAGAAAACATGAGGACAGATCAACAGAGCTCAATATGTATACCCTAGCAGGGTTTTAAATAAGTGAAAAAAACTGACTGGCAGTTTGACGCGTGAAAGTGCTAATCAGTTGCGAAAATGCATAGCACTTGGCACAGATTGATTAGCAAAATTTAAAAAACTTATATACTTTTATTAATGTTGTGTATTGTGTCATGGATTCACTCAAAAAATGGTTGGCAGTCTACTGCTCAGCATTTCTGAAAATGGTTAGCATTACCCCCTATTTTGCTTAGCGTTTTGCTATGCTATACCAGCTGTTTAAAACCCTGCCTAGAGCAAAGGAGGGAGAGAGATGATATGATCGAAACATTCAAACACCTTAAGGGCATTAACAAGGTGAAAGAGTCTAACATGTTTCAATATAAGAAAAAGAGCAGGACAAGAGGACACAGCATGAGATTAGAGGGAGGCCAATTACGGGGTAATGTGAGGAAGTCCTTTTTCACAGAAAGGGTGGTGGATGCATGGAATGGCCTACCTCAGGAAGTGGGGTATATGAATACAGTGCAGGGCTTCAAACAGGCATGGGGATAGGCATAAGGGAGCAATACAGATGAGTATGAATAGATAGGCCATTGACAGAGCAAAGGCCGATGGCACATTCATAAGGTAGAAAAAGAAATGGGCAGACTGGATAGGCCTTGCAGTTCTTATCTACCATCAACTTCTATGTAAAAGATGGAATAGACTGATATTGAACTATCTTTGACAGGGAGGCAGGCCACGGATATCATTAGACAGGTTGCAGGCTCCTAAAGACAGGGGAGGATTAGCTCTGCCTAGTTGGTCAGGATATCACTGGCCACTTTGTTGGCTCATACTAGGGAATGGTTTCATCCTGTCAGTGGGGGTCCTCAGTGGTGAGGGACTGAACAGATGCTGTCAGCTGTTCAGCTGGATGGTTCCATAATTCATCAACCACCACCCTGGAGTTCTCTTGGATTGGAGAGTTCAGTATATACTCGGAGCTACGTTAAGGGCTGGATTAATTATTTAACTCACCCGAGTAATGATTTTTGTGCTTGCTGGATTGGGATACCTTGGCAGAATCAGGCCTTTTGTCCAGTTAACTTGGACAAAGGATTTAAAACTTGGGAAGATTTGAGGTTTGAAATACGCATACCAGTATTACTCTAATGGTCAACTTAAAACATTCTCACAGTTACAAGAGGAATTTTTTATCCCCAGTAAGGACTGGTTTAGATATTTTTAGATCCGTTATTTTTATGAATCCACTATGGGCCTGAGAGTAGATCAAGGGAAAGTTTCACCTTTGCTTGTGCTATTGATGGCAGTGTCAAGAGAGCACTCTCCCAGGCACTTGATATCCAGGTTTTACCTGGCAGAGAGCCTGAAATACCTGGGAGAGAGTACAGGACATTTGAGAAGAGGAAATGGGGATACAGCTCACTGACAAAGATTGGTTATGGATTTGGAGACGACAGCACAGAGCCACTGGCTCTTACAGCTGGTGAGAATTTGGTTGGAAAGTGGTATCACAATTTTTTCGCACACCATTAATAACTGCTAAGTTTTAACCCACACTTGGTACCTCCTGCTGGAGAGCGTGCGATTCCCAAGAGGCTAATCATACACACATATTTTGGAGCTGCCCCTTATTAACACAATACTGGCAAGGGGTGGAAGAGGTCTTGATAGATTTGTGCCCAGAACTTAATTCATTAACACCAGCCGTAGCAATATTACAGCACTTTCCTCCTAAGTTTAAGCATAAATCTAAAGAGTATGAATGGCCTCTTACTGCAGCTAAAAAGGTTATTACTAGGAATTGGCTGACTCCAAGCCCCCTACTCTTAAAGCGTGGGAGGACCTGGTTTATGACATTTATGTCATGGAACACATGACGGCTAAAATACAGGGGAAAACTCCTCAGGTCACAGGTCATTGGACTGCCTGGTGGCTGGGGATAGCAGATCACAGACCGGACCTGGTCCCGTAGTCTGTCTAGAGATATATAAGGAGTAAACCCCCCTCATGGCTGCATACTGGGAATCTATCTGAATGTCAGGCCGGCCAACCAGATAGTATATTACTTACTCATCTGAATTAACGCTGGGTTGCCTCTCCCCCATCCCCCCAAAAAATGAAGATATACTTGTAATTATGTACTACATCCCTGGATATTTATTTATTTATTGAGTTTTGTTGACCCGGTAAGCCCACTGGGCCTAGAAGTCCCTTTTTCAGGGGCGACCGTTGGGGGAGGATACAGATGGTAAGCAACTGAAATTAAACCAGATTAAGCTGTTGGTGGTATTTTTTTCTTTTTATTGAATGGGAGAAATTTGGCCAGGACACCGGGGAAATTCCCCTACTCTCTGTCAGTAGGGGGAGCTGCTACTATGGAGGAAGGTGTTTCGCTTGCTCATTCTGCTGGTGTTCCTGTGGGTGTGCAGGTCTCCCAACCCACAGGCCAGCTCAGAAGACACCCAATATGTTTGAAGCTGCTAAGGATATGGAGAATGAACTACCTGATATTGCAGTGGATTTAGCAAGTCCACGTACAGGAGACACTGCCTCAGACGAAGCCTGGCTGTCCAATATTCTAAAACAGAATAAAAAGCTCAGGTATGATGATTTGGGATGAAAAACCGTCTCCCACGCTGCAGCATTGGAGTTTACTGAAGTTCAGGAGGAACCACTGAACAATGAGGATTTGCGAGCGGCAGCACTGTTCCTAAAGAGCTTGCCTAACCTTGACACGGTAAATGCAGCCCCAGCTGAAAGCATTGTGAATCTACCTTGTGACGTAAGTTCATCAAAAGAATTCTGCTCGCCTGAGTCAGAGCGGGTGGAGCAGTCTGTGACAGCTACTGTGCAGCCTAACCTACAGTCTGAAATGCCACTAATCTGTGATGAACCTGTTGAAACTGTGAGTAAACTTTCCTTGTCAAAACAAATGAATGATTGTGAAGCTTTGCCCAAGCTTGGTTTGCGCAAAGGTTAAGATAATGATGCGTCTCCTCTTGTTAAACACAAAAGCTCCCCAACTTCCTTAGAGCGCTCGCTCATGAATGCAGGGTGGAAAAGAGGAGAGTCAGGTTTCTGGGTTCCTGACCCCTCGCACAGCCCAATACCGGGACATCCTTTACCTCAGGACAACAATCTTTCTGCTTCTGCTCTTTCTAAAATTGTTAATGAAGCTGGGACTTGTTTGCATTGTGCAGCCTGCTTAGATGCTTTGCATGTGAATAATGACTCTGTTATACCTCCCTTTTCAGTATCAGCGTCCTCAGAATCAGAAGGCTCTGAGACATACACTACAGGGTGGGGTGATGGGCTGACCTTAGATCATGACTTACCTCAACAGAACTTATTTGAACAATCCAAAAACGCTTGGAAACAGTTTCGCTGAAAGGACCCTTTTTCTGGTTGCCCCCCCCTTTACAGAGACGAAATGCTGTTCGTATTGAATATCTAGGTGGTTTGGAAATAGCCCCAGACCGTTTATATGTTGGCAAAACCTTGTTAAAAATGTGCTTACGTTTCTTTTCCAATGAAATACATGCTTTAATTCATGTCTCAGGTTCAAATGTATATGATGTTAGTTTTAGTACACCACAGGGGTTAGATTGTTTTTGGACCAAACATGATGCCTTAAAGTATACTGAGGTATGGATACCTTTCCGTGTCCTCCGCTTGACTAAACCATCTCTTAAAAATGTCACGATTCTTTTTAGAAATGAATCGGTGTCAGTGCATGACATCACATTTTGGTTGGAGAAGAAATGTGATATAATTGACTCTCCTCAACCAAGTTTTGATGCAGAACATTTGTGGAATGGAGGTTGGAAGTACAAAGTTCATTTACCAAACAGCGTGTTTTTAGGGAATGAAAGGGGTCACTGTTTTTATCCCGGGCAACCGTGGACTTGTTTTAAATGTGGAGCTTCAACTCATTTGGGCTCAGCTTGTGATAGATTAAAATGTAATCTTTGCCTGTCCTTTGGTCACCATAGTTCTGACTGTAAAGAAGAGATGAGGTGCAATTTTTGTGCAGACACTGGCCACACGTATAGAACCTGCCCATGGGCCACACACAACCACACAGATCGTGTCAGTCAGGACTTTATAATAAAGGAAGCACAAAAAAAAAAAAAAAAAAAAGTGTGGCCCAGCAAGGGGCCTCTAAACAAAAGCCTCAACCAGACCCAACTAGGCCCACTTCCCCTCCTCTACCATCTCCTCCACCCCCTGAAGATATTGCGGTAGATGTTGTGGTGGGTAACACTGTTTCTGAAGAGTTGGCTGCTCCTCTGACTTCTGATGTTCAGCCAGCTGCTACTGTGGCAGAGCTAGAGGGAGTTGTGATGACTAAGGAAATGCCCCCCCACTATTAAAAGTGTAGCAAAGAAACGAGGCATAAGGCAGTCCAGGCCTCGATCTAAGGTTGCTAAGGTCAATGTTCCTGGGGATGAGGATTTGCTGTTGCAGAATCGTTTTGATGTACTATCTAGTAACAAGCCAGAATCAGAGCAGGGGGGAGACTCAAAAGCATCTTCTTTGGCCCCTCATACTTCGGAATCTGAAGGAGACCTGTTAGTTCAGGGTATTGAAAAAGACAGGAGGAAGAAAATTGGTGTTAGAGTTTGAAGGAGTTCTAAGCTAAAAAAAATGCCCTGAGTCATCCTTCGGTCCCCCTTCACAACTAGCCTCATTCACTACTTAGCAACACTACAGTGACTGTGAATAGTATTAAGAATGCAAAGCATAGACTAATTACCATGGCCGTTTTGCACAACTTAAATTGTAATATCTGTTTACTACAGGTCACTAGACTATATACTGTTTTTTTTAGTTAGAGCAGCCCAGAAACTTTGGTGTTGGGGTCCTTCTTTTTTTTCTTTTGGGACTGAAGTCTGTGATGGGGTAGGTGTTTTGTTCAGAGGAGATGGGTTTAAGGTTTCCAAGATGGTTGATATTTTATTAGGGAGGGCTTTGCTTTTGGGTTTGTTTTTTTATAAGGGGGAAAGCCGGAGATTGATTAATATTTATGCACCCCTTAGAAAAAAGGATAGGATTGATCTCTTTAATAAAATTAAGCCTTACTTGTTCACAACTAAACATATTCTTTGGGCAGGGGATTTCAATTCTCTGGTAGACAGACAAGATAGGGGCAGCATTACAAATAAATTATTTTGTGATTCAAATTGTTTAAAGGGTATATTGGAGCAGTGTCATCTGCAGGATTCATTTCAACATCTACATCCCCAGGGTGGGTATACCTACCATAGAGGAGCCTTGTCAACCAGGATTGACTTTTTGTTTACGCAGGAAAAGTCTCATATACTTAAGGCAGACACGATTCCGTTAGAAACTTCAGAACATGTGATTCTTTATGTGGTTTTGGGAGGACTGTTAGGCCCCAAGTTTGGATGCCATTATTGGAAATTAAATACGGCTTTACTGAAGGAAGACAAGGTGGTCATGTCAGTCACTGACCTTTTAAAGGCTAGAATGTCAGTGGCTGCATTACATGATAATATCAGTTTTTGGTGGGAAGACGCTAAGCAAAAACTGCGAGCCTTGTTTCAGACCTACTCTACCCACTGTCACAATTCACAGTACCAAACATATCTCAAACTACATCAACAATTGTTAAAATTATATACTATAATTAATACACAACATATTGCATTGACAACTCAAGTAACGAACATAAAAAATTAGATGGTGAAATTACAATACTCCGGGGCAAAAGCTATGTTAAATGAACATAGAATTTGTTCTCCAGGCAAAACTAGCTTTGGTGATGCTTTTAAAAGCTGTACACAGCAAGCATCAGATAGATTTATGGCAGTTGTATGAAATGTGGAGGGTAAATTGGTTACCGACGGTCCTGGTATTTTACACACAGTCACAACTTACTTGATTAATATGTATAAGGCCCCACTCATTTCTGACTGGGAAATGAAGGATTTTCTTTCTTCTATTCAAGTTCCCAACCTAATGGAAAAATGTGTTAAAGACCTCATTAGGCCTCTCACTGTTAAAGAAATTGAGGGTGTTATTAGTCATTTAAAAGGCCACACTGCACCAGGTATAGATGGACTACCCTCTGAATTTTATAAAACGTTTGTTGACTTATTAAATATTTTAGTAGTTGTCTATAACTGGGTATTAAGACATTTATGAGTAGACTTCCATTTTTGTATTGCTGTCCAAATTTTGGTCTTTAAAAATGGGGACCGAACTAATTTAAATAATTGGCGGTCTCTCAGTTTATTAAACACTGACTACAAGATTTTATTGAAAATTTTTCACAACAGGTTAGTGAATACTGCTTCGGTACTCATCTCTTTGGCTCAAACTTGTACAGTACCAAACAGACTAATACAGCACAATCTGCTCTTGATACGAGAATTGGTAGAGCAAGGTAAAGAGGGCATTTTGCGTGGCTATCTTATGTCTTTGGACCAAGAGAAAGCCTTCAACAGAGTTCCTCATCGGCTTATTTCCAGTACCTTGCTTCATTATGGGATTCCCCAAATTTTCGTGACATGGATTGATTTACTGTATAAATCTGCTCAGGCAATTCCATTAGTTAATAGAACAATGGGTACATATGTTGATATTACACGTGGGGTTCTACAGGGTTGCCCGCTTTGCCCTTTATTATATATTTTTTGTTTAGATCCCTTATTACGGCTCCTCCAACAAGATTCCTGTATCAGAGGTATCACACCGGTAGAGGGAGGGATGAGGACAAGGGTAATTGCATATGCAGATGATGTATGTGTTCTGGTAGCAGATCAGGATTCAGGGGTGAGAGCATTAGAGGTGATAGATCTATTCTAGGCCAACAGGGCAAGAATTAATAGGGGGGGAAAAAGTATTATTTATGCCCTTAGTGGTACAGTACCTCAGGCGGAGACATGGCAAGGGCTAAAGGTGACGATGGGGCCTTTCAAATTTTTGGGGGTCTGGTTTGGAAGGGATGATAATGGCTGTTTTAACTGGAAGGATAAATTAGATATAGCTCAGTCAAAAGTAGCAGTTTGGAAGACCTGACAACAATCAAAAAAGAAGAAGGTTGCAGTTGTCAAAACCTTTCTCCTCCCCATATTTTTATTTCTTAGTGCTATTTATCCACTGCCACAAGTTTATGAAGTGGCACTTCGTAGTTTGGTTTTCCAGTTAATCTGGGGAAGCCGTTTAAATCCCATAAAGAGGGAAATATTATATTTATCAGTGGGGAAGGAGGGTTTGAGCTTGCTTAACCCGGTAGTTTTCTTTTATAGTATTTTTTTTATACTAATTTACTAGACCTAGTCAGGCCCTTTGGACTTTATATGCCAACCATTGGATTCATCGAATATATCAGATATGGGAAACTCAGGGAGTTATTTCGGCTCAGGTTAAGACAAAGTGTGTGTTTTTTCGACCTGCCCTTGCCAAATTAAAAAAATAATGGGGATTAACGATGCGAATAGTGCAGCTTCCTATGAGCAAATTGCTTTACAATGTAATAAATACACAGACTGGTATTTCAGCAGTTGTCTTTAAAGATATTGACCCCATATATCACATGTATGTGTTGGAATCATTGAAGGATAAATATATGCCCCCAAGGATTTGGGATATTACATGGTTATGTTGACATGGGAAACTATTTGTTAAAGGAAATGCTAAGCACAACTGTATAGAAGAATGTATGTGCCCGAGATTGAGTTGCGTGGCTCAAGAAGAAACTATGGCTCACTTTCTTATTCAGTGTCTCTATGTACAGGAAGTATGGGGGACACTGGCAAGTTTATGGGGGAATAAGTATTGGCAGACTGTGACATATGCAGAAGTGGTTGGTGGTTTTAGTCTACGTAATTTAGGGATGGATAGATGCCTGATATGCCTGATATTTTCCTTTATTAAATTTATACTATAGCAGACATGATGTAAATATGTATTACAACAGGTGTATCAAGACCCAAGGTCGGTTATTAATTCAATTGAACATGAATTGTATAATCAATGTATTTTCGAACAACAGCATATGTCTCCCAGTGCATGGGTGCTCCGATGGATGTCTGTCCCTTTTATGAAAGATAAAATAGGATGATTTTTTCCTGACATATGTCTTTTTTTGTGTTCATTTCCTCTTTTCTGTATGACAATTGTTAGTGATGTTTGAGTTGTGTCTTATTACAAATTTGTATATACTTGTTCAGTCTCTCTAAATAAAATTTTCCCCTACTCTTTTTCGATAAGTGCCATGGGATCTTTAGCATCCACCTGAACTACCACCAATCCAGGCAGATGGGACCTCGGTTTAAATAGCTAGTGTACTGCCTGGAAGCTGCCTGCAATTAATTGTAACTTTCAGATGTAGTCAGCTATCACTTCTTATATCTCAAGTATTTATTATTTTCTGTTTGCTAATTAGGAGATTTTCCACTTGGCAGTACTCGGGTGATGTGTGGAGCAGCACTCCTTTCTGGAGGGAAAAAAAGTCAGTTCTGTTCCTCCCACTACATCAACACTGAAACCAAACTGACTATGACATCACTAGTAACCAATGAGAACCATTTTTCACTGCCAGGTTTCACTTTCACATGAAGCAGCAAGGACTGGCTCTCCCTGGTTACTAGTGATGTCACAATTTTCTGCATTTTGATTGGTAGCTTGTGAAAGTCACTGCTCAGGCTTTAAGGATTGTGGTGCCTCAAGGTGTTTGGTCTCATTTCTGACGATGTAGTGGGAGGAACAGAACTGACTTTTTTTTTTCCTCCAGACAGAGTGCAGGCCCATACCTCTCAACTGTACCACATTATGAGGAACGTTCCTCATTTTACTTCAGAAAAGGTCCCTGTTCCACATTGTGAGGACTTGTTCTCCATTCAGAGTCAACATTTTAAAGCAAATATCCATAGTAAATGATAGAACAAATAATTTATTCAATTAATAACAGACATTCTCAACATAAATGCAACATTTTAATAGTGTTTTGAGCTTCTTAGGTAAAGATTTGATTAAGTGTTGCACATTTTGCCCATTTGTTCCACATTGTGACAGGCAATGTTCCACATTTGGGGGACAAAAGGTTGAGAGGTATGAGTGCAGCTCCATATATCACCCCAGTACTGCCAGGTGGAAACTCTTCTAATTAGCAAACAGAAAATAAATACTTCAGATACTGGAAGTGATAGCTGACTGCATCTGAAAATTACTATTAATTCTAAGCAGTACACTAGCTCTATAACATCTCATCCAAAAGACGTGAATTGTACTGTATATTGAATGTATTTATTGCTGTTATGTATAAATAACTCACTATTAAGATGTATTACCCAGTACCCGGAAGAAAAATAATAAATAAAGTTTAAAAAAAAAAGACTACAGTAGGGGGAAGTCATGTAGCTCACTTACAGTGAACTCTTATCTTGAAGTATTGGGATATTTTTTTTTTTTTTTTAACAATTATTTTACCAGGTGAGACACACTAAGCTGAAAGCTTGTTTGCAGGTGCAACCTGGGAGCACGAGGAAGTTAAGTGACTTGCTCAGGGTCACACAGTATGCACCTAGGGGGCTGTGGGATTTAAACCCAGGTCTCCAGATTTGCAGCTCAGAGCCTTAACCCACTGTGCCATACTGCCTCAGGATATATCAGCGGTGAGGTATAAGGAATCTTTCATTTGAAGAACCTGGCTAAAATACATTTATTTTTAGGTCATGATACTGTTGCTACATTGATGTATGCACTTTTTGTATCTTGAATCAATTACTGCATTTCAGTTTTGATTGGCTTTCTGGCTTCCATACTTGGTTGTCTATAGTGGGTTCAGAATACTACCTCTCGCTAACTTAGTGGGTACATTAAATATGACAGTCCTGTTTTTTTATTTAGCTTAAAATGACAAAAGGAAAAAAAACACCCAAATAAATTACAAAAATTACATATATTCACCCATTAATAAGAATGTACACGCTCCCCTTTAAACTGGTCATTTTAAGCTGTTGGGGAGATGGGAGTCCTATGCCTAACTCAGTAATAATTTGCCAAATAGTAACTGCTGAGGCAATAATTGTCTTTTAAATTAAAACTTTTTTTCCTTGTAATTTTGTTTTAAGCCTGCTTGCACCAACGCTGTCACCTGACTCCCCACCAGACACTGCAACACCCCCCAAGTACCCCCACAGAGCCTTGGCTTACCCCCCAGGCAGGGATGTGATGAGGCCAGGCCCTAAGCCCCACATACCTTGTAATCTCATTGGGGTCCTCCTTGTGGGTCGTGGCTCCGGTGGGTGAGGGCCAGATCAGACCCTCTCATCTGAGTCACGCTGGGCCCAGTACTTTTCTTGTACGCCCCTCTGGAGGTGCGATGTGTGCTAATGTCAAGGCTTACACCGATGTCTGTCTCACACACACACACACACCCACCCCAGAACAGACTCTGGCGAGCTGTACCTACGGCCACCGCTAGAGGTCAGGCACGCACCGAGTTGGTGTATCCCCCACCCACCAGGAGATGAGCGGTCCCTTGGATGTTCAAGCCTCCTCCCCTGGCCAGCTCTCCAATGACCCTGGCCCATTCCTGAACCTGGGTCGCCAAGGTCGCGAGCGTTAGTGCTATTGCTGATCGGACGGGCTTTAAATTAACATATTTTATTGTAAACATACACCTACTCCAGTGCATTTGTTAAGTGAGATGAAAAATAAGAGGATTATGTTATGAGCATATTCATGGCACTGCAACACCTTACCTTTGGGTTATGTTTACCTGATAGGCTGTGAAACGCATTTGTGACCTAGGATCAAATTTTGCTATTCCTACCTAAGCCCCTGTAGCCCAGATCTCATCATCAGTTTTATTGTACATCTGACTGGGCTGCAGCACACTCCCCTAAGCTCCTTTGTTTTCAACTGGTAATGTTAAATCTCATACATTGTGTTATTTTGTTTGTTGATGGCTCCACGTCGTATGTACTAAATTATTAGATTTTGTGTATTCTTTGCTCTGTATAAAGATCTGCGCATTGCTGCCAGCCAGCTCCTGAAGGCAAAATTCAACCCAGCCCAGTTTTGTACCCCCTTTATTGCATAAGAAGACTAGGCAAGAGGGTTCAAAAAAGATTAATCTTAATAGGCTTAAGTATGTCTAGGTATTGGTCCCTTTGAACCCAAACAACTTACTGTTAAGTCTTGGCTATAGTGCTCTGCAGAACATTATGTATAAGTAGCATCCACTTGCAGCCCTCAGGCTCTCCTTTCCAAACTCTGAGTGAGGCAGACTGGGTTACTGTTGTGCTACGCTGGGCACTCAAGTTTTGTACTGACATGGTGCCTTCATCTGAGGTAGCAATGAGGTATACCTGTAAAGTATACCGAGTGCTGTTGAAGAAAGGTAGGACTCTTGGTCTGTTTTATATGTCCTGCTTTATGCAGGGCCTGAATGGTCCTGTGTGAAACAAGCTAGGACCTGGCTGCTGCTTCATATTGGACCTGAAGAACCCTGTGCGCAAAGCAAGTTAAGACTGCTTTTTCAAAAAAGTAAGGAAATACATAGCAAAAAAATATGTTATTGCATTGTTAGGGTCCCATAGCCACAAAATGAGGGAAGTCAGGCTCTGCACAAAACAGGACCTGAGACTTAACTTGCTTCATGCAGTGCCCTTTGGGTTGGGATTGGAATCCGGATTGTATTTTGGCATTCAATTCCATGGAGTTAACAGGGTAGTGTACATGGGTAGTCAAGAGTTTAAAAAAAAAACTAACATTGTGTTTCCTTATTTTGATGCTTTGAAATCCCTAATTAGCATTGATGTCATTTTTTGCAATATATCTATATATTAGCATTGATGCAGTTTTTTGCTATATTTTTATGCATGTGTGTTAGAAATTGTAGTAAAGAGGCCATGTGATGCCACCGAACATGGTGGGTGGGTGTTGAGAGAGTTGCACACC
The DNA here is from genome assembly GCA_016271365.2 of Neoceratodus forsteri. NCBI lineage: Eukaryota > Metazoa > Chordata > Ceratodontiformes > Ceratodontidae > Neoceratodus > Neoceratodus forsteri. The sequence continues at coordinate 1,193,252,676 of CM028130.1, read as the reverse complement.
TACCTCAGCCTGCACATTTAAAATCAGCTATAGAAATGAACAACAAAGAGCTGCTACCTGGCAGGTCAAGGTAGGATATGTCTGAGAAGTTTCTGGGCCATTCTTCCAAACAGATTGCACCACAGTGATTTAAACTAGCGCCACTGTTTCCACTGTCTGTTGCTACCACTTGGGATGAAAACATGAGGGTATAGTGCTGTCGCTAGAAGACTTGTCTGCAGGCGTTCAGCAAATTAACTCTAGCTTGACATATGTCAGTGGATCTCACCACAGTGAAGGGATAAATGCTGGACTTGGATGAAAGGTTGAAAAAAACCATCACAGAACTGAAGAGTTTAAGAAGCAGGTCTTGATGACAGAGGACATCGCCACAAGCCATGCTCAGTAGCTGGACCAGTTTGAGAAACATGCAGAGCAGTTAACCATAAAATCAGAGGATTTGGAAGGAAGGTTGCACTGGAACAATCTGAGGTTTCCTGAGGTCCCTGAAAAGCAAAAAGGACACCAGTGCATGGAAATTCATGCAGAAACTTTTCCAGGATTTTTTTTTTTTAAATCCTGGAGGGCATCGAGATTGAGTTAGACAGAGCCCACCACATGGTTCCCTGAACCTTATTCTGGGGAGAGAGAGACCAAGGCCTTTGATGATAAGATTTCCTAAATTATGGGGGAAAAGGACGAGTTACTTCAGAAGGTGGAGCAGAATTATGACCTCACGTGGCAAGATAAATAAATATTGGTAGTCCCAGATCTGCTCAATATTGTAGTTGGCAAACAAAGGAATTTAAAAAAACATCAAAATGGCTCTGTATAAAATTGGAATAAAGTCATCCAGGACCTTTCCCATGGTTGTGAACTTTGAGATCAAAGGGTTCCCCAAGGCTTTTCACATGTCTGAAGAAGATGGAAAAGTTCACCAAAGCCAAAACCCTTATGAAATAAAAATCAGCTGGAGGAGTTGAATACATCACTCTTGCTGTTTCCAGAAAAGCTATGCAGTACAGTTAGTACTTGGGAGGTGGGATTTCATTTCCTGCCTCTTTCTCTTTACCATTAGCTGAAGGACTACAATGTTTATGATGGGACAGACTTGTAGTTATATAAACTAATGAAGTAGCCAGGCTGATGTCATAATCCGGATACTGTGACATTGAAGCTGAGGACTTGCTTCAGAAAATTGCCACTTTCATAGGTTTCAGGACAGCTACAAGGCGATGATGATATGTGGTGAGTATAATTGTCCATACATTGTCTCTGTGTCTGGAAGAGGCAGAGGAACAACATTGAACTTTAAGCAGTGTAGTGGGTAGGGTCCCTTAATCCCTCTTTTTTTTTTGTGAGGGCTCTTCACCCTCTTCCATTGTTGGGTTTTCTGACTCCTTCCTCTCCATCACAATGTTACACTAGGCAAGGTATAAAATAAGCGGGTTCGCATCGCAATTTGCGACCCAAGATGGGAGAAAAGTGAGTCAACTTGTGGAATGACTAGCAGTCATTGCTAATCATTCTGAACTGTCCCTGGGTCCTTTAAAAAAGCCCTTTTTGGCATCTTGGGCCATGTTTCTTTAAAAAAAAGTTTGTTTTTTTCTGTCCTTCTCCCCTCGTGCCCCTCCTGATTGGCCAGCGACCCCCCCCGCACATCTCTGTGTGGGAGAAAAGGTACAGTGTCCTCTTGCAGCGTGACCCCAGGAGAAGAGCAAGCAGGACCAGAAGCTCCAGCCAGAGCAAAACTTAAGCAAAGTAAGTTCCAGTTTCCTTTTTTTTTTTTTTCAGTTGTATTTTTTTAGCTCGTTGGTGGTGTCCAGTAATGAATTTCTTTATGTGTTTGTAGAGAGGAACCACACTGAGGAGCAGGGGAGCTGAGGAGGCTGAGATGGCATGAGAGGGGACTGGGACCAGAGGAGAGTCATGCGAAGCATTGTGGTGGGGTGAGCAGGCAGCGTGACGCAGATTCGTCTGAGCAACTCGTTGAGGAGCAGCGCGCAGTTGAGCAGACAATCTGGAGTCTCTACAAAACAAAAAAGTACAAACTTTTCAATTTATTGTCTGGGGAGCCTGGAGGAGTGAACTCAATGGGAGGGCACGCGGTAGGGCAGTGGCATGACTGGGGGGGCAGTCAGGGCAAGGCGTGCATCTCGTGGGAATGGCCTGAACTGGTGGGCAAAACAGAGAGGAAACAACAAGAAAAGTAAATGTAAACTAAGTAAATTACCCTGCTTGGCAGAGATGAGCAGAGTGGTGTAAACGGTCTTTATTTTGTGTCCAGCCCAATGCCAGTGACCGATCTGATGAGGGGGAAAATATCAAACATTGCTTTGCTCTTGCAAACTGGAAACAGAAACCAAATGAGAATTGTGCCCTAGTTTTTCCAGAGAGTTCTGAGGGGAGATGAAACAAAGGGAAAAGTAACTTGTGTGACTAAATGTGCCCTGCTTTTGGCAGAGAGAAAGGGGCAACAGCGGTAAACAGTCATGCCCAGCTTTGCCCAGCCCTTATTGCAGCAGTGATGATGGGGGATTAAGCAAACAAACTGTGTCTTTTGACTTGCAAGTAGCAGAACATTTTTGGGAACAGAACAGACTAAGAATTGTACCCTGGTTTACTCCAGAGAGTTCTACTGAAGGGGAGGAAAAAAAGAAAAACTTCTGTGACATTGAAGTAAATGTACCCTGCTTTTGGCAGAGATGAAGGGGAACAACAGTGGTCATGCCCGCCCTGCCTGCTTTATTTTGTGCCCAGTCAGCCCTTTTTTGCAGTAGTGGTGATAAGAATTGTGCCTTGGTTTTTCCAGAGTTCTCAGGGGAGAGGAAACAAAGAAAAGTAAAAAAAATTGTACAGTAGAAGCCGCTTAAAGGGGACACCTCTGTGTATGCCAGTTCATCCCTTTTAAGTGGCCATCCCGTTTATCAGAAAAGGCCATTTTTCAGTCGCAACTGGCAAGGGATATGTGTTTGACACTGACGCACAAAAACTAACAAACATAAATAAGTACCGGATACCAGCACTAGTTATGATTACAGCTCCTTTGTGAGAAAATGTGTTTGGTTTGGTTTTCAGTCTTTATTTATACACAGTGAACTGAAAATTTAAATAATTTTTCACTTATCTGATGCATCGTCCCTCCTACTGACACCGAAAAAGTCTGTGATCCTTGTCTGCTTGCAGATGGACACGATTTGTTTCAGAATTATTCCCCCTCAGATCAGCCCAGTGGTGCAGAGGGCTGAGGTGCTGCACCTTACCTTGCACCACACCAGCGACCTGTGTTTGGGAATGGATATGGGTCACCGGGGGTTGGCAGGGAGGAGATGGATTGAACGTCTGATGGACTGTTCTCCATCTCTGGGGAGGGGGGCAAGTAGCGGTTGGCACATGTCTGACCCCTGGCAGAAGCTGGGGGCTCGGTGCTATGCCACTACAAGCAAGGGGTACGGATGCTTGACTGATGCCTGGCGGGGATGCGCATGGAAGCACGCTGATGCCTGCCGCCAGTGTCCTTGCATGCTGAACATCCGCAGGGAGAAAAACCGAGGCAGAAAAGACCCTGGTGGCTAGTCGTGGCAGCTTGATGGCCGTCCCCCGGTGCTTTGACTTTGGAGGTAACACCCCTACCTGGATCCTGTCTGGTGGGTGAGTAGAGGTACGATTATAATTTCAGCACCTTTGCCTTCAGCTTTGACTTGATAATTGTCCCAATTAAGCGACAGGACCATCCCAAATAAGCAACAGTTCCTTAGAATAACATTGGGTGTAAAAATCGGTGTCCGGAGGATCGTCCCCATTAAGCGGACGTCCTCTTTAAGTGGCGTCTACTGTATCTGCACACTGCTTTGGCAGAGATGAAGGGGACAAAAACAAAAATACACCTTCTTGCTCTGTTGCACTGGGGAAGTTGTAACTCTTGTGTGCCCTGCCCATCAGACCTGAGGGGACAAGTAACAAATTAAGACACTAGCCCTGCTGCCAGCTAGAGCTTTGCTGCAGCAGTGAACTTTAGGGAAGAGTTGTGTTCACAGCTTTGAAACATTATGTGTGTGACCTGCCTATGGCAGAGATGGGGACAAGTGTAACAGTTAACTTGGGGGGGGCCTCAGGGGGTCACAAGCAAATCTGCAGCTGCCATTATCTTTTTTTTTTTCAGTACAGAGAGTTAGCCAGATTACAGTAACTTGATGTGTTAATTTTAAGTGCACAGCTTGACACTAAGTCTTGTTTTGCTAACTTTTCAAACGTTTTAATAATTGCAGTCCAACATGGCTGGAGAAGTAAAATTAGCAACTGCAGAAGGATGGTGCAACAAATATGATCCAGACAGAAACTGGCTACAGGTAAAGCAGTGAGGGAGACTGTGCAGTCCGTGCTGGTTGCAAATTGTGCTGTCAGTATAAAGATGAGCTATGTGGGTTGAGGAACTTCAGTGAGGCATTAATTGCAGGGCTAACAGGCTAAAAGTTGACACCATCCGGAAACCTTTTCAGAGAGAGCAGCACAAGAAAGCTCTTAACATTTTGAAATTTGGTAAAACATGGTCACCACTTGAAATATATTGCCATACCACAATTGGTAAGTCTAAAGTAATTGGGGGTGGGGTAGAAGGATTGGACCCCAGAGCTAATAATTGCTAATATCGATGATAGGGTAGTGTTGTGCTGATAACGTCATGTGGGGTGATTAGACATGAGGCCGCAGGCCGAGTGCGACTAATCACCCCAAAACTGACGTTGTCCCAGCACAACACACACCCTGGAGTGCATTATTGCTATTATACAATGGCTCATTTTATTTTAAGTAGAAAAAGATTAGAAAACCTGTTTAAAATATAAATTTATTACATTTTTTTTGGGGCAAGTATACTTATTGAAAAAAAGTCCACAGTTCCTGTCTTGTGCAGGAGGTGGCGCTGCCCCCTACATGGTTTCTCTGTATTCCTTTTAATGTCTGTCTTTGTGGCTCTGTCTTTTTGACCCCTGTGCACTTTGTCCTTTTGCTGTTTTCCCCTGCTGTTACTGAGAGAGACAGTGTAGAGACGCTGTATGTGTCTTGAAAAGACGTTGGTGTTTCATTTTTTTCCCTTGCTAATTCACTCGCTCGATGTGGTGATTCACCCGCTCAGTCTGGTGTCAAGCCCGAAGTGAAGGAAGGTTAGTTTAGGTTTTAAAAAAAAATAAAGAAGTAAAAGCTAGAAATGTATTTGATGACCCAGCGAGTGTTATGGCAAGAGAGGACTCAGCGAGCGTTATTAGTAGAGCCGTGCGGTCACTATTTAAAATGCACGCTCACTCGCGTCTGAAATGAGAGGTTTCATGATGTAGTTTTGTTTTTCTCGGGTAACTTAGGAGCAGATTTTAACTCCCTGTTCAGTAAACAGAGTGTCAGTGTAGGGGCAGACCAAGTAGTGAGGCTGATCGTGCTCTCAGCAAGGAGGGTAGTGGGGCAGGCAATCGCCTCGTGGAGTGATTTTTTTTTTAACATTTGGTGCAGTCTTTTGTGTGCTGGGACTAGATCCGTGATGTTGTACTGGGATAACATCACGGGTCCAGTCCCAGACTGACCAATCAGAGCCCAAGATTTTTTTTGCCATTGAATAATTGTAATTTATTTGCAGGGAGAGCTTTCAGTAATGCAGAGGAACAGCATAGAATGGTTCTAGGCAGGCTGATGAAGATCCTGTATATGATGGCCAAAGAGGACAACCTTTTTAAAAAGTTTGATGCAATAGTAGAACAAGAGAAGCGCCATGGAGTTCATTTGGGTAATAAATACATTAACGCTTTTAGTGGGAAAGAACTGACCATGTATATTGGCAAGAACCTAGAGGAAAACCTGCTGGCAACTGTAAAAAATGCTAATTATTTTAAGTTCTTATGGATGGTAGTACTGATAGTGGTGTAATTGAAAAGAAACTGGTTTATGTAATTTATGTTAATTCCAGCAATGGTCACATGAAGATAAACATTTTTATGAATGAAGGCAGTATCAGATGGCACAAATGAGGGACTCAAAAAATCTCCTCTTAGACATTCTTGCAGAAAGTGGCCTTAATGTAAAAAAAAAAAAATGGTTGGGTTTGCGCCTGATGGGGCAGCTGTCAACATGGGTGTAAGACGGGGTCTTGCTGCACTTTTAAGGGAAGACCTACAGTGGTTGGTTGCTGTTCATTTTTTCTCACACAGATTAGAACTGGCCATGAAAGATGCTTTGGATAATACCTATTTCAATGAAGTTTCAAACTTTCTGACCCAGCTGTTTTATCTCTATCAGAAAAGTCCTAAGTGATTTAAAGAGTTGCGGTCCCTTGCCTAGGCCATGGAGATATCAGTTGAAAAGCCCAAGAAGTCCCATGACACTCGTTGGGTGCAGCATAAACTTCTTGCCACTCGGCTGTTACCAAATAATTCCCCGTAATCACTGCCTATTTAGAATCTATGGCCGCAGACCCAACAAATGATCAGGCCAAAGCCAAGGAAGTGTTGCAAATTTTGACTAAATTCCAAATGGTTGCACACCTTTTGTATTTTAAACAGTTGCTTCACCTATTTGCCAGGTTCTCACTAGCACTTCAAAAATAAGTTGTTGAAATTCCAGAGCTACTTAGCTCTGCTGAAACTTTGAGAAACCCTCTTAACCATGCTAAGTAGAGTGGCCCCATATGTGGCAGTGAATTTGACATTCTCTTAAAAAATTGGTCTGACGTTCTTTCAGGAGCATGTTCTAAAGTCATTTGCAAGAGTGTAAAATTAACACATCCAAGTGCTCAATCTATTAAAACTTTTAAACAGCAATATAAGAAATACATTACAAATATTGAGAACTGTTGTGAACAAAGGATTGGTTTTGAATGATGAAAGTAGTATCTATAACTGTGCAAAAGTGTTGGATACCAGACTTTGGCCAACAGACCGAACGGAACTGGAGCTGTATGGTAACAGTGACATCACTGAAGTAGCTGACCATTTTTCAGCTCTTTAGCAGCCTGACACAAATTAAGTGCTTGCAGAATGGCAAGAGTTTAAGATTTTTGCTCAAACCAATTTCATCAATAATATGTCTGCCTCTACCTGGTCAAAGCTGGCATGTGATTTCCAAAATTCTTATCCAAATCTGTTGAAGCTCGTCAATGAGTTGAGAGTATTTCCTGTGTCTAATGCAATAGTAGAAAGGTGTTTTTCAGTTATGAACAAGGTAAAAACTGACTGGAGAGCAAGTCTGGCAGAGGATACTGTAGAAACATTGATTCGCATTAAAAAGCAGGGCCCCCCACCATATGAATTCAACCTAGACAGGGCTGAAGACATATTTTTTAGTGCTAAACCAAGATGTCCTGGTGATTTGGCAGCTGCGGATAGTGGACCATCCCCTAGTCCCTCTCCCCCACCTCCAAATAGGCCAGAATAACTGGCAACTGGCTACATGCCTGGTGAACAAGAGTAGCAAAATAGTCCTGTGTTGGAGTTTATGGTCAATTACTGTCCCAGGTGGAGTAGTTTTTATGGGGCAGGGGGGCAGTTCATTTTAATTGTCATGACTCGCAATCATGTCATGATAATTCCTAAATTCATGGTCTGCTTTGGCAATCATCATCCTTCACGGCTTTTAAAATGTATTTGCTGCTGCACAATTGCTGTATTCCAACTGTGATGGCTAAATAAAATAGTATCAGTCTCAAAAACTTGTGTACAATGTGTATTTTATCAATGAGAGCAATATAAGTAGATTTTATGGGGGTTTGAGCAAAAATATTAATTTCTGGTAATTGCTAATCAACTTCGGTCAATTGCTAATCATTTTTTACTTTGATTAGCGAAGGCCGCTAATCAAGTCTCCAACACTAATTTATGCCTTGCTGAGCCAGGTGACCATTATAGGTGAACCTACCAAAGATGGTACAAAGATTGCAAAAGGACTCTTGTAGTTTGTTTCAAATGACTAGGTTTCAAGTGCCCCAGTATGATGAATGTTAAATATAATGTTATAATTTCAGTTCTGGTGTAGTGGCAAAGACCTGGAGTAGATGAGCAAGCTGACAGCAGCAGCAGCTGTGATGCTAACAGACAAAGATCTAGTGAGAGTTAAGTCCTTGTATTTGGGGCCCTGCATTTGTGGGGATGTTTATTTAGCAGAGGCAAGCAAGTGGGGGGAGGAGTACACCATAACATACGGCATGCTAGTGCATGGTGCTGGAGACTTATCCCGATGTAAAGTGTTGGCTTGAACAGCGTTTGAGCACCTGGGGCTTACTTCTTCTGATGGAACAGAGGGGGTAGCACACACAAACAATAAAACCAGCGCCAGACCTCTGAACACTTGCAAAGAGCAGCTGCACAGGGGAGGGTAGGAAGCTGGATGTCATTGTCCACCTAGGGACAAATGACCTGGCTAAGAAAGGGATCAGAGCAGTGCAGGAAGAGTTTGTGGAGTTGGGGAGGGGCCTTAGACAAGTAGCATGCACGGTAACCTTCAGAGGTGCTGCCTGTCTATGGCATGGGTGAGGCTAGGGTGCTACACACCATGGGATTCAATCAGTGGTTGAAAAACTGGTGTAGAGCTCAGGGATGTGGCTTCATTGGGACTGGGGTCCACTTGGAGTGATGCAGACCTATACTGGCGTGATGGTCTGCATTTGTCCAGGAAGGGAGACCAGGATCCTACGTGATAGGTTTAAATACTTCATAGGCAAACATTTAAATTAGCCAAAGGGGGAGGCACTGGAAAGGAGCAGGGAAATCCTGGCCCCCACCCCCCAAAAATCAGGGTAGTAAAAGAGGTAAACACCAAGATAGAGATGTTGATAGGGAGAAGGGCAGGGGTAAATGGAGAAAATAACAAAGGCAGTAAGGACAGGGATGGGGCAAAAAGGGGTAAGGCCATCAAGAAATGGAGGGTAATGAGTACCAATGCTTGTAGTCTGGGCAACAAGCTCCCTGAACTGGTGGCCTTGATAGAATAGTGATGCCTGGATATTGTAGCAGTCACAGAAACATGGTACACAGAGAACTACAACTGGGATGTTAACATACCAGGGTACACAACCTACAGGAGAGACAGGGAGGGGAGAAGAGGGGGAGGAGTAGCTCTGTATGTAAGGGAAGGGATAAAAGCAACAGAACAAAAGAGTAAACAGGGAGGAGAGGAGGCACTGTGGGTCACCTTAGAGACTGGAAATGGCACCACAATCCGCATAGGGGTTGTATACAGATCCTGATGTCTAGGGGAGGGAATGGATAAAGATATGATAGAAGACATCCTTAGGATGGCAGAGAAAGGGGTGATACTGTTGATGGGGGACCTGACTATGCCAGATGTTAACTGGAGCACATTTGCTGCAGCCACATCCAAGAGCAGGGCCATTCTCTATGCCCTACAGGTGGCATGCCTCAAACAGCTAGTTTTGGAACCCACTCGTGAGGGAGCAATCTTAGACCTTGTACTCTCAAATGGGGACAGTGAGAGGATCTTAGATCTAGAAGTGGGTAGCCGTCTGGGAACAAGTGATCACCAAACAGTGTGGTTTACGATAAACTCAGCTACAGAGTCAAGCCATACAAAAGTGAGGGTACTGGACTTCAGGAGGGCTGACTTTGGCAGGATGGGAGAATGCCTTAGAAAAGCACTAGCAAACAGGCTGGAAGGAGGGATGGAGCAACGATTGGGAAACATCAAAACTGCCATCACAGAGGCAACAAGCCTTCATGTGACGCAAATAATCAAATCAAAAGAGGTGGCGGGGAAGGTTATGGAGAAAAATGTAGCATTTAGGAAGTATAAGGAAACATAGAAGGATCAGGACAGACGACTGTATGAGTTAAGGCGGAAGGGAAGTCAGAATAGTAAAGGCCCAAACTGAGGAAGAAATAGCCAACTCTGTTAAGAAGGGGGATAAAACCTTTTATAGGTACATCAAGGAACGTAGAAAGACAAAGGGAGGGACAGTGAGGCTGAATAGAATGGATGGTGGGTAGGCAGAGAGGGACAGTGAAAAAGCAGGGATACTGAACGAATACTTCTACTCAGTATTCACAAAAGAGGAGGAGGGGGAGGTTCCTAATCTGTTTAACAGAAGCACTCTGGATAGGGGGGTCGATCCCAGTCCTTTCACAGAAGAAAGGGTTCTGAAAGAACTCCTAAAATTGAAGGTGGTCAAAGCAATGGGGCCTGATGGAATTCACCCCAGAATTCTAAAAGAATTAATTAAGGTGAGAACTAGTGATACCACTGACTACCCTTTTTAACAAATTATGGGAGGATGGTGTGGTACCTGAGGACTGGAGGAAGGTGGATGTGATTCCTCTTCACAAAAAGTGGGAGCAAGACAGAGGCAGGAAACTACAGACCCGTCAGTTTGACCTGTTGTAGGGAAAGTGATGGAATCACTTCTAAAGCAAAGAATTGTTAAATACCTAGAGGCCAGTGGGGCACAGGACCCAAGGCAGCATGGGTTCACAGCGGGAAGGTCATGTCAGACAAATCTAACTGATTTCTTTGACTGGGTGACCAAAGTAGTAGACCAGGGAGGGGCTGTGGACAAGCCTACCTAGATTTTAGCAAGGCATTTGACACAGTCCCACACTAAAGATTAATAACCAAATTAGCCAGCCTGGGAGTGGGTCCCAGGGTGGTAGCCTGGGTGAAACATTGGCTGGACAACAGGACACAGAAGGTAATTGTAAATGGAGTCCACTCTGAAGAAAGAGGGGTTACTAGTGGGATACCGCAGGGTTCAGTACTGGGTCCAGTCCTTTTTAATGTATTTATAATTGACATTGCAGAGAGACTGGAAGGAAAAGTATGCCTCTTTGCAGATGACACAAAGATCTGCAACAGGGTTGATACACAAGGAGGTGTGGAAAGGATGAGAAGGGACTTTGCAAGGTTGGATGAATGGTCAGAAGTATGGCAGCTTGGATTCAGTGCAAAGAAGTGCAGAATAATGCACCTGGGAAACAAAAACCCAAAGGAAGATTGCACAATTTGTTGGGGAGGTAGTAACAACAACAAAAAATGGAAAGGGACCGGGTAATTATATCAGATGACCTTAAGGTTAGCAAGCAATGTGAGAAGGCAGTAGGGAGGGCTGGGTGGATACTGGGATTTATAGGGAGAGGCATCACCAGCAGAAAACAGGAAGTTGTTATCCCTCTGTACAGACAGTTGGTGAGACCCCATCTGGAGTACTGCGTCCAGTCCTGGAGACCCCATCTCTGCAAGGACATAGACAGGATGGAGGTAGTCCAGAGGAGGGCAACTAAAATGGTGCAGGGTCTACAACAGAAGCCATTTGAGGAGAGACTAAAGGAGCTTAGTATGTATACCCTTAAGGAAAGGAGGGAGAAGGGGGATATGATAGAAACTTTTAAGTACCTCAGTGGAATCAACAAAGTCCAAGAGAGTAGCATCTTTCTGAAAAAGAGATGTGCAAGAACAAGGGGACACAATTTGAAGATGGGGGGGTGGCTCTGGGGCAATGTGAGGAAGTATTTTTTCACAGAGAGGGTGGTGGATGCATGGAACAGCTTTCCTGAGGAGATTGTGGAGTCTAAAAATGTGGGAGAATCCAAGAATGCATGGGACAGACATAAGGCAATTCTTGTCGGGGGTAGGAAGAAATAGGCTGCTGGTTAACTAGGATCTGCAATGTACCCTGTAGGTAGGGAAATGGGCAGACTAGGTGGGTCAAGCGGTCCTTATCTGCTATCAAAGTCTATGTTTCTGCATTTCTAAGAACTTCTTTATTAAAGTGCAGTGTACTAGTGCTAATAAATTCCACAGCCCAGCATGGCTAGAACAAACAAACGGAGCCAGATGCCACTAACAGCCCAACTGATTTCATGTCATATGCTTCGATCAAGAGTTCCATATGCAGACACATGTTTAAAGATGCATAGTGAAAATATAAAGTGTCAGTGCATGAATGCAGTATTAAAGTGCATGTAAGAAACAATTAAAAATGTTAAGAAGGAATGGAGAAAATGTATATTGTGCTTTTAAATCTGATTAATGCAGAAGGAATATTTAATATGTTCTGTAAATATGAATACAGCAAAATGTAGTACTAAATAATATGCATATCTCAGAGCTAAAGATTTGACTGCGAATGATCTTGTTTTCCTTCTGTGGCTATCTGAAAGCATGCAGTGAAAAGAGAGATGTTTAACAGTCAGAACAAAATGCTAGCATCAGAAGACATAGCCTGTCGGACCATCCTTCAGTGTAATTGTCATGTGTTACCAGTTGGAGGGTGTAATGGGAAAGCTGTTGGGACTCAATGTGTGATTATTATAATCTGCAGAATTTGTGCCTAATATTAGACCGGCAATAGAAATGTATCTTGATATAAATGAGGGGTCAGTGCAGTCATCGACTATCCCATGGGAGGCACTTCAGTGTAGGATCAGAGGAGATATTATAATTCAGTAAAGTGCAAGGCAAACGCTAACTGGGGAGAAGATGCACAGATTAGAAGCTTATTTGTAACAGGCAGAAAGGTAATTAATTTAGAGAGGAGCCTTAATCGGATAAATGCACTGAAGGGCAACATAAATAAGATTTTAAAAAACAGTTGAATATGCACAATTTAAAACAAAGCAGATTAACTGTGAAGGGAGTGAAAGTGCTGGCTTTCTGCTGCCTAACAAACTGAGGCAGCTGGAAAGTGATCAGCTAGTTCCCTTGCTAGAAGAAAACGGGTGGGTAAGCAAGCCTTCTGAAATTGTGGAAGAGTTTCATAAATTCTGCATTAAACTTTAAACCTTAGAGGTAATCCTGTCAGAATAAATAGATGAATTTCCAGACAAGGTCATCCTACCTGTGTGCAGTGCACAGGGAGTTCAGAAAATACTAGGGGCAGACATCCAGGCTTCTTAAATCCTAAGGCTTATCCAGTAGCTAGCACCAGGTAAAGCCCCTGATTTGGATTGTTTGCCAATGGGCATTTATAGTGTTGAGCACAGAGCTTACTCCGTTCTGTTTTAGAGTACAGTATATAATGAAGAAAATAACAGATGGCACTCTTGAATCCTCCTTGTGGCCAGGCTGGATAAAGTGCTGTGTAAGCTTATTGACCCTGGCCATGTAGACTTTGTAAAAGGTGGGCAGGCGATGGATGCTATAAATAGGTTGCCAGATCTCATGCATGGGACACATGCTTCTGCTTTACCCATAGTAGCAATATCCGTAGATGCTGGGAAGGCATTTGATCAGGTGGAGTGGTTTTATCTGTTCCATGTCCTGAAGTGTTTTGGACTTTGGGGTGCATTTTGCAAATGGGTGCAGAGCCTGTTCTTTGAGGCAAGAGCTAGGATTGGGGTGGATGACACATTGTCAGCCTCCCTAGATTTGAGAAGTTGTACAAGGCATGGTTGTCCGCTGTTGCCGCTGCTGCTTGTTTTAGCTCTGGAACTGTTGGTATGTTGGTTGAGGTTAGACTTATGGGTTCATGGAACAGATGTTGGGCTGAAACAACATCAGCTGTTCCTGTATGTGACAGCATGCTCCTACTGGTATCCAGGCCACAAGAAACAGAGTGATGAGAGTATCCCAGGAATATTCCATCTCGTAAGAGTATCTTACAAATTGGGGGAAATCAGAGATCCTGCCTTTCAGAGACTATTGCCCTGTCAGATGTTTGCCCCATTCGTTCTCATTACTAGTGCAGGGAATAACGTACATTGAAATAAAGCTACACTGGGACCTGGAAACAGTATCAGTCCTTAATTTCAGCCCTCTTATGGTAAAGATTCTTTTTTTAACCAGGAGTGACACACTAAGCTGAAGCTTGTTTGCAGTTGTGACCTGGGAGCACAAGGAAGTTAAGTGACTTGTTCAGGGTCTCGCAGTATGCAAGTGGGGGTTGTGGGATTCAAACCCAGGTGTCCAGGTTTCCAGCTCAGAGCCTTAAACCACACTGCTGTACTGCCTCCTTAGATACCTATGTTATAGAGATGATGTTTGCCCTGTAGGTACAATGTACCATCTTAAAGTTGCTATTAGTTGTTCCCCCAAGAACATTCAAAATGTTACGTAAGAAGTTAGACAACTTTCTTTGGGAAGGGAAACACTAAAAGTAAGTTAGCCAAATTATAGCTCCCTAAGGACAAGGTGGGAGTAAACTTTCCTCACTTTCAGTATTTACCTCCGGGAATAAAGGCCTTGGCTTTCATAGCCCAACCTGAAATAGGGGAGATGGCATAGACAGCCATAGAAAAGAACCAAATTGGTTCTCCAATCTGTTGTATTTACTGTCTCAGATTCCCAGTGGGTGGGGTAGTTCATACCCAGTTTGTCATGATCAGCGAGATGTTTAAACATTAGGTCATCAGTTATTTAAATACAAAGTGCAGCATTGCACTTTGGCCCTGTTTGGTGGAAACCATTGCTTAAAATTGGAAGGAACATTATCGAGTGGTTGGTATGGCAGTGGTGCACAGTCTAGCTGATTGGGGGATATCTTGGAGGATGGGGATGTAGTCCCATTTGGATGTCTGAAAACTGTTTTTAATCTACCACAAAGAGCACAACGGTGGTGGCAACTGCTCAGGCAGTGTCTGCATGCATTAAATAGGACCCTGGGAATTTGGACAGAAACATTACTAGTGGTCAGTCAGTTACAAATGCAGGGTGACAGGCACTTAGCGCAGTTTTATAACTGCATTCAATTGGCTTTATTACCCTCACTTGAAGCATTGCAGAAGATCAATAAGCAGGCATAGGCGGACTGGGGCACTGTGTGGGAGAATGCTGCAAGGATTTTAAGGGAGGCTAGGGCTAAGAAACTACAATTTAAAATAGTGCATAAATGGTGTATTACCCTTCCCCCAGTGTCTCCACAGCATTGGGTTAAGAAATATCTGTACCTGTAGGAACTGTAATGCAGAAAAGGTCACACAACTGCATATGTTTTATGAATGCCAGGGGTTGAGACATTTCTGGGACAAGGTAATGGATTTACATCTTGCAGGTACTTAGGCATAGGACAACTAAAACCTCTCAGCTGTCTGTCCTTGGAGGTAATAACATGCTGTTGGGTCTTTCATAACCTCAGATCAAATGGTGTTTGATTACTTTGGTGGCAGCAACAGTTAAAAGCACATTGTGTGTCTCATTCTACCCCTCCATCATACCACTGGAAAAGTCAGCTTTAACTTATAAGTATTTAATAAGTTATATTACCTTAACATTTTCCATCCCAATTTTAAAATTATTGAGAAATTAATATTTAGAATTGCTAAAGGAATTTTATCCATGTCAGTTTCTCTTTGGGTGCATCAAAATGTGTGGTGCCTTTAAGATGGCATCTCTCTCTCTCTCTCTCTTATTAGACTTGTATGTTCCTGATCCCGCTTGTACTTGTGAAACCAGCTCGGACCTCTGCAACTGAGTACCCATTAAGACTCGTTTGCTGAGTATTCATCTAGCTGCATAGTAGGTTGTCTCTGTTGATCATGGCTGTTACTCGGCAGTTCAATAGTCTAGTTCAGTGTCAGTAATACAGTTGTTTTTCACTGAATTGAGTTTGGATAGTCTGTTTACAAAGTTCTTGCTATTATATGTCGTGTGTTGGGGGGCAGAAGACTATATAAAATCTGTCATATTGTTAAATTGTGATGGCCCATCACCCTATGGCTCCTGGACACGAGTACCAGGGAGAGATACAATCTGTGACGGTAAAGTATATTTGTATTTTCACTGATCTCAAGCTATTAGGTGCAGTCAAGCCGCTTGGATAGTAACCATTTTGGTGACAGGAAATCTGTGGGATTAAGATTACAGGAATACTGTCTGTAAAGTTTTGCCTGTGTTATGCTTGCTGTAAGATGTATTTGTGTCTTAGAAAACGGGCTTCTAAAATACTAAATCCTGATTGGCTAAGAGCCTCCTCTATCAGTGCATTTATTTTTCAACAGTACCCTGTAAAAAAAAAAGTGCCATCTGGCATTGTCAGTTTACCACACCAATATCCATGTGCTCACATGAAATTTTAAAACTGTCCTGGCAGCCATTTTTTCTCAAGCCCACTCACAGTTTTTTTTCTAATTTAGAAAGCGATGACCCCCACACACACACACACACACACACACACAGGCAACTTGTACATTAATATGGCACAGACTGGCACAGCTTCATGGCATTTTGTTCCTTTTTTTTCACAAAGTTTAAGTAGTTCGAAGTAGTAGCACTAGCACATTGCATGCTCAGTGCTACTCTGAGACAATTCAGCTCGCCTTGCCTCCACCCCCGCTCGACACCAAAGACAGGAAGGAATATATGCATTTCTTTTCTTTTTTTTTTTTTTTAAGGAAAATTACCTTTAAATACAGAACCACCATGGTTTTAGCCATCCCTCACCCGACTGCACTCCATCTCTGAGCTGCAATGTCTGCTACACTCTGTCTCCATTCTCTGACTGTGTTCCAAACCACAGACTCCCAAATCAAACACACACACAAAAAATGGAACACCACAAATGTGGAGACTATGGGATTAACTATTGCAGAAGTGAGTGAGGGCAGTAAAAGATACACAGCAGTGCAGAAAACTTCACTGTAAACTCAGTAAGCACTAAAACAAGTGTGTAACACTACAGTGCATTCTACTGGCAAGTATACTAGTAGAGAGACTACTTTACCAAAGAAACCACTTTCAATTGATTTGTACAAATTTTTTTATTTGTCAGTAGTACAGAAAAATGTGACGTAGCCCATTTTGTAAGCACAGTAGTACTCTCCAGAGTGGGTGGCATGGGCTATATAGATGTGTATGTAACAGGTGTATCTATAATTTTTCCTGTGACCCTGTTGTTATTGCCACCATCTACACTCTTCAAAGCTGACCGCGAACTGAGGAAATGCCGGTAAACTGTATACTGGAATAAATAAGTTTTTTTCAACTTTGACGCATATCTCGGGCATTTTTTGGAGTTTTTTCACCAAATTTTCAACATGGGGCTTTTGGGACCCCACCTCATGAATTCTGTCACTGTCATTTTGTTGTTCAGTCGCGAAAGGTGATTTTGCGGTCACTGCGCAAAACCACCTTTCAGGACCAATGTATGAAACAACAGTGTCACAGTTCATGAGGTAGGCCCCCAAAAACCCGATGTTGAAAATTTTGGGAAAAAGTTCCCAAAAATGACTGTTTTACGAGAGTGCGTTGTGCATTTCCTACGCACGCTTATAAGTTCGTGAATTTATAATATTTGCACTCCAGATTTTCAACATTGCCATTTTATCACACCTCCTTATGAGTAGTACAGCTGTCATTTTTCACATCTCACCCAAAACGTGGTTACGTGCATGTAGTGCACAATGGCACAGTCGGTGTGCAAAATCGATGTTTGGGACAGATTAAGAAAATCGCAGTGACACTGTTCATGAACAGAGGTCTTATAATGGCTATGTTGAAAATTTGGCAAAAAAATTCCTAAAAATGACTGTTTTTCGAGCGTTCATTGCACAGTTCCTAAGCACGCTCATAAGTTTGCGAATTTTTAATATTTGCAGTCCAGATTTTCAACAGTACCATTTTACCACACCTCCTTATGAGCAGTACAGCTGTCATTTTTCACATCTCCCCCAAAATGCGTTTCCGCGTATGTAGCACACAATGGCACAGTCAGGGTGCAAAATCAATGTCTGGGACAGATTAAGAAAATCACAGTGACACTGTTCAGTTTCTATGCACTCTCGTGACTTCACCAGTTTTTTTTTACTATTTTCACTGCAGATTTTCAACATTGCCATTTTGTACACCTCCCCATGAATAGTACTGCTGTCATTTTTCATATCCTGTTCGAAATGTGTTTTCGCACCTGTGGTACCAAATCAGCTTTTGGCTAACAAACTGATATTGCCACTGTTCTTAAGGTGGGGGTCACAAAAAAAACCATGCTGAAAATTTGGACTGAAAATACCAACAAACGCCTGAGGCATTAGGGTTTCCAACCATAACACCCCCACCCTGTACAGAGTGACAGGCATCAGGGGTGTGACTTGGGATTGTCGCGTGTAATGCTCATACCATTCCACCCCAACCCCCTGCAGCCAGTGAGAGGCATCGAGGTGTGCCTTGGACTCTTTGGCTCCAAAGTTCACCCCATTCTCCTGTACTGCACCCATCTCACCATATTTCCTGATGGAATGGGGTGAGCATAAAGGCCAAAGACCCAAGGTACACCGTGACACGTGTCGGTGTCTGCAGGATAGGGTGTGATGAAATGGTGTGGCCGTTATGCCTGATGACCCAAAGGCACACCTCACCAATGCCAATGCCAGCAAGCAAACATTCGGCATTGACAAATGTTTGTTTTATATGTTTTTGGTTATAGTGTTTGTATTTGTAAAATCTGTCATGCTGTATGTGAAACTTATCAAATGTACCATCTTACAAGGACACCTTGTAAAAAGGGTATTTATAACCGTAATGGTGATGTTCTATGACTTCTGTATAAATAAAGATTTTACTACTACTATATCCTGGGTCATGCCTGAAATAGGCAATTGTTTTTGTCTAGTGCACTTACCCAGTTAACAAAAACTAAATAAATAAAATATCAGACCTTCCAGGGGCTATAAAGCCCTCCACCTGTGACATCAGGCCTTATTACGCCCCTGAGCGGTCAGTCCAGTGTAGTCCAGTACTGCCCACCCTGTCCTGTATTATTAATTAGTACCTAATGTATTGATCCTGGCACCTGGAATTTATGCAGTGATGATATTATGTGTGGATGGAGGCCTGTCGCCATAAAATCCTGCTCACTGCTCAAGCCGTCACCATTGCACTGGGAATCCTGCCACTGCAGAACTAGATCTGGACACTGGGGGATGGGAGGAAAGGATGGCCATTACCCTCCTGTCCCCATCATGGGAGGCAAGCCATGAGGGATTTGAGGTGGTGGGTAAGTCCCAGGGGGAGATGGCAGCTGGTCGGGGAGCAAGTGGGGACTAAAGAGCTCAGACTAGACCCTAAAGAGAAAAAGCTGTATAGAAAAAAAATAAATAAAATGGCCCATGGCAGTATGGACTTACTTCTGAATTTTATAAACAGTTTTCAGATCAACTGGTCTCTATTGTGCCATTAGTGTTTATTGATCATCTAGAATCTCCACAATTCACTAGTTCCTTTGGATAGGCCATACAGATTTTTCTGTTTAAAAACAGGGATCCTCTACATCTCAAGAACTGGAGACCCATATGTCTATTAAATTCAGATTATAAACTGCTGGTTAAAATTCTGAATACCAGGTTGTCCCAAGTGGCTCCGCATCTTGTAATACCAGCACAAACTTGTTCCATTCCTAGACATAACCACACTGTACAGGGGAATTTGATTATACTTGGCAATATAGGAAGTTAAAGTAATTTGAATGGTTATGTCCTGGTCTTAGACTAGCAAAGGGCCTTTGATAACATAGAACATGCTTATTTATTCTCTTACGGTATTATGGAATTCTGACAGATTTTACAGACTTTGCCCAGGCCTTATATTCAGTGGCTTCACTGGTACCACATATAAATGGATGGTTGGGCTCAAGGTTAACAATGAAGAGGGAGTCAGGCAGGTATGCCCATTAAGCCCTTTATTTCATGAACTAGTCACAGATCCAGTTCTCATGTGAATTGAAGCAGAGTCAAATGAAAGTATTGGGGGCAGTTCAGGGAAATCTCTTCTTGTTACAGGGTTGAATAAGGCCCTGTCTCATTTGTTATGCAGAAAGAGTTAAAGCAAGAATCTGTTCTATCTTCGTTTTCTGTCTCTTGTCTGTCTGGTTGACCAGTCAAATATTCTCGTGTGACCTAGGAACTGATCACTCTGATGGTCTTGCGATTCTCCTCCTCTCGCTGTCTCTCTACCTTCACTTGCTGTTTCTATGTTTTCTTCCACCTTGCATCCCTGCGGTTATAAAAATATATGTGAATCTTTATGTGAAACTGGGATCCCTTGGTTTGAAAATATATATAGTTATACCGTTGAAATGATTGCAAAAAGTTATTTGGAATTTAGGGGGTTAACCTGAGATGCAGTTTGAGCTCCTCTCAGGCTTGTTTGCAAACTCTTTTCGCAGAGCTGTCAGCAGGAGTCCAGCTTGGGACATTGTTCTATTTGCAAGTCTGCTCTACAAAGACACTGACTAGAACTCTGATACATTTTGTGAGAAACAGGATGTCTCCTTAATGAGCTCAGGATGAAGAAGTTAATTGTCGGGCAAAGATTTGTTATAAAAAGAGCAGCAATATTTTTGCTATAGAGACTGAGATTTGAAATTGAAAAGAAACCCTCAGATGAACTTTCATTTTCTCCGTTTTTACTGCATTTGTATATAGCTATCCTGAACACTTCTTTTATTTTCTTCTATTGTTATTGATAATAAAACGCTGCTTGTGAATTTTATAACTGCTCTTGGTTTTCCTATGCTTCCTGACCTGTGTCTTGACGATGCTCCTGAAATGTCTGGCATACACAGATGATCTTTGCTTATGTGTCAGTAATGAGGAATCAGGGATATGGGTGCTAAACATCTTGAGTGACTATGGCAAAGTCTTGGTAGTGGCACTAAACCTAGACAAAAGCACAATTATTTGTATTAGGAATCAGCTCTCCATGGCCTCAGAAATCAGACACATTAAAATATAAATAGATTTCATTAAAATGGGTGTGTATTTTGGCAAGGGGGATCTGCAATAAAAGAATTGGTGGGACAAACTCAGTATAGCGGAATGAAAAGTATCACAATGGCTGACCTGGAATTTTATCCAAACAGAAATGAGTTAGTATTGTAAAAATACGATACCATTATTTATTTTTTTGAAATTGTTTATTGAGAATTTTCATAAGTGACAACATACATTTACATAATCATTGACATATTACCAAAAATTAAAAAAGACAATACATCAACCACATTGACATTTAGGTCCTTCTTTGCCATTTGAGTCATAATAATCCTATTGATGTTCCTTGTATCTGTGGCAGAAATGACCTTCGTTAATTACACAATCCAATATATTAGACAGACCTAGACAAACGCATAAAGAACAGAAACATACTACAGCAACCTGAGAATTCTGTTTTCTCAGCTTTGTTTCTTTAGGGCAGGGAACTTATGCCCTGCTAAGTATGGGAGAGAGATACGGGGCATAAATAGGAAAACACAAATTCATCCTTTATAATTCCCTGTGACCATTATTGGCCTTGTTCTGCTAGGATTTCTATTACATATTTTCCCTGTCTGTTAACTAGATAATGAAAGAATGGCATCCACCTGCTGATTCATTTTTAGTTTTGTAGCTGAACCTGCGCTGACAATTTTTCCATACTTAATATATGGTTGCAGTTGCTTAACCATGATTCTACAGTGGGTTGAGTGGGGATAAGCCAGTTTTATGTTGTTGCTTTGATAGCCGCAGCCACCATGATATAATATAAATATTTCTGGGATTTGGAGATTATCCCTGGTTGGGCCAGACCCAAAATTGTAATTCAAGTGATATTGAGATTCCAAATATACCCTCCACCTCTTTCTTCACTTTTTCCCAGTATTCCTTTACCTGTGGATATGACCAAAAAATGTGAGTGTGGGTACCGTGTTCCTGGCAGCCCCTCCAACAGGCATCAGAATAATTGGCACCCAGATGTTTTGTGATTACTGGGTTGCGGAAATGCCTGATGGCCACCCTCCGCCGAAAGTCCCTCCAGGAGGGGGAGGCCGTTGTCTCATAAATTGCAGACCATATTTTTCCCCATTCCTCCTCTGTAATCACCATCTGACACTCTGCCTGCCATCTGTCTTTAATGTATTTTACCTTGTCTGTTTTTAGTTCTGCCAAGAACTGGTAAATCCGTAACACCACTGCTTTAGAACTTCCTGCCCTCACTAGCTCTTGTAATAGATGTTTCAATGGATTGGGATCCTTGCTAAACTGGGCTTCCCTCTGAGGATCTAGTAAATAGTGCCTATATTCGTAGGAATCTAAAAAAAAGCCTCTGAAGAAAGTTGGAATTCTTGATTCATTTGGGCAAAGGATTTTAATTTTCCGCCCTCCCAAAACTGCCCTATGGTTGAGAGATTTCTTCTCCTCCATCTATTTAATCCTCCCATTAGTTTAAATGGCAAAAAATTGAGACATGCTCTGAGGGGAGTGTCCATCTCCATATGTACATTGAGGTGGAATTTTATGCAGACCTCCACCCACACTTTGTTGAGCGCCAGGGCCCACAGGTTCCCCATATGCAATAGTTTGATTTCTCTGATCCTATATATCAGATCTCCAAATTTTGCCAGCCCCCTGGTATCTCTCTCTACCCACAGAGGTGTGTTTCCTTTACCCAGGTGAGGTAATAGGTGTTGAAGTTGCCCAGCCCAGGAATAGGCCTTAAAATCTGGGAGTGCAAGCCCCCTGTGTTCCTTGGACTTTTCAACACAGACCACCTGACTCTGGGTTTTTTCCCCATCACATATAAATCTAGACAGGGTAGATTTAAGGTCTTTCCAAAATGTTGGCTGAAGTCTAAGTGGTATAGAGGAGAAAAAGAACAAGAATCTAGATAAAATGTTAATATGTACCACTTCCACCTTTCCAAAAAGTGACAGGGGAAGTTCCTTCCACCTCCCCACAGTCTGCCTGGATCTCCCTTAAAAGTTTAAAATAGTTGATCTGGTATAGTTTTTTAAGATCTCTTGGGATCCAGACCCTAGATATCTGAAATCCACACTAGCCCATTCAAAGGATCCTAGGATTGGCAGCATTCCCTCTGGAGAGGGGCTGAAAGGCAGCATTTTGGTTTGGGATTCATTTATTTTAAAACCTGATATGGAACCAAATTGCTTCAGTGCATCTAATATTTGTGGTAATGTTTTCTCTGGATCAGAGACATATAATAAGGTATCATCTGCATATAAGGAGATACGGATTTCTTCCCCTCCCACCTGGATACCTTGGAAATCTGGGTCGTGACAGATTTTGGCCGCCAATGGCTCCATGCTGAGGGCGAACAGTAGTGGGGAGAGCGGGCAGCCCTGCCGTGTCCCCTATTTATATTAAATGTCTGGGAGAGAACTCCGTTCACCTTTACTTTAGTGGTTGGGGAGTGATACAGGTTCATTATCCAACCTTGAAATTTGGTTCCAAATCCAAGCTTTTTTTAAAGTGGCTTTTAAAAATTCCCAATTCAGCCAGTCAGAAGCCTTTTCGGTGTCTATGGAAATGACCATTTTTAGGTGTTTTAGAATGGAAGAGGTCCGCTGCCCCTAAGACATTCAACAGTAGATGAATGTTATCTTGTATATGCCTACCAGGATTGAATCTTGTTTGGTCTGGGTGTACCAAGGAAGTGATAGTATCCTGGACCCTTACCGCTATCGCTTTAGAGAATATCTTAGTATCCTGATTAAGCAGGGAAATAGGTTGGAAATCTGCACATGAAGATCCCTCTCACCTGGCTTGGGTAAACCAACTGCCTCACCTCCCAGGAGTACGATGGCACCCTCTTCATGCTACATTACAGACCTTGGTCAGTATTGGGACTAATTCTTGGAGAAGACTTTGTAAAACTCAACTATATAGCCATCCTGCCCTGGTGCTTTCCCTATTTGAGGGACTTTATCATCTCCTGAATATTGTTTTCTGAAAAAGGAGTCTCTATAAGCTGCTGTTGTTCTTTAGAGAGTTTGGGCAGTTTTGCTCCTTCTAAGAATTCACTGATATTCTCTAAGTGCCCCTCTTGTTTGTCCTCTTCATACAGTGGTGTATAATATTCTTGGAATGCTTCTGCTATCTCTTCTGGTTTAGTGACAGTCATGTCCCCGCTCCCCTTTCCTTTAATCTGAGTTACATATCTCTGTACCTCTTGTTTTGTGAGTCTCAGGGCCAGCAACCTCTCTGTCCTCTCACTCCCTTAGTAATATTTTTGATTTAGAAAACTGCTAGTGTTCTCTGCCTTTCTTGACAATAAATCATTCAGTTTCTCTTTGGCCTCCCTAATTTTGGGTAGGACCACTGGGTCTCTCACTCTTTTGTATTCTGCCTCTAGTTTTCTTAGGACCTCTTCCGCTTTTTGTAACCCTGCTTGGTGCGATTTTTTTTGTTTTTTATATGTAGCCCATGACATAGCATGACCATGCACCACCACTTTTAAATTGTCTCATACATATTTAATTTGTACTTCACCATTGTCATTTTCCTTGATGACATTTTTAAGTACTTCTTTTGTGGATTGCTCAAAGTTTTTGTTATGCAATAAGCCTGCATTGAGCCTCCACTGGGTTCCGGGGCGATGGGATTCCCAATGTAGTCTATGTAGCACCAGTGCATGGTCTGATATAGATATCGGATAGACCTTTGTTTCCATGACAGTATGTACATAGGTCTTTTGGGTATACAGCCTATCTAGTCTTGAATAGGAATCACATACTGTCGAGTAAAAGGCATATTCTGTTGAAGTGGGATTTTGAGTTCTCCAAGGGTCTGCCAACCCCCCCCCCCTCAAGTTTTTCAACAATTTCAAGCATGTTCTGGGGCTATTTCCTAGCCTAGCGCTCCTATCTAATCTGTGGTCTTTTACGCACTTCCAATCCCCCAGTTATAGGATTTGCCCTTCTGGTAGAGTGGCCATAAATTGAAAAGCTTGTCTAAAGAACTCCTCAGTGGGGGTCTGTGGGAGTGTATAGGGTAATTATGTGTAAAAGTCATCCACTCAATTTCTCTGATATTCTCACCAATCTTCTGTCTACTTCTGAATGTATCTGAGTAACATTGAAAGGCTGCTTTCTTTTCACCAAAATGGTTACCCCTACCCTCTTAGCTTTTGAGTGTGAGTCTGCATAAATCTTTCCCACCCATGATCTTTTGAGCTTTTGATGTTCTACTGCAGAGAGCCTGATTTCCTGCAGGCATGCTATATCACAGCTAGCTCTTTGAAGCTCCTGCAGGATTTTTGTTCTTTTAACTACATTGTTTACCCCTTTACATTCCACCAGTAGATGTTTTAGCTACCCATTTTTGATATACAAAACTAGTGAATCTCCCTTCCCCCATTGTCTTCCCAGGTGTTAAGAAAAAAACATAGACCTTTTTCATGCATTAATTATCACACACACATTCACAAAATGACATTTAACATTTAGAACAAACATTCCACCTCTTAAGCCTATTATTCCGCTAGTGAATTTCTTGCCATAGTTTAGTCAGAGACCAGTAGAACAATACAGAGAA
Source organism: Neoceratodus forsteri (assembly GCA_016271365.2). Taxonomy (NCBI): domain Eukaryota; kingdom Metazoa; phylum Chordata; order Ceratodontiformes; family Ceratodontidae; genus Neoceratodus; species Neoceratodus forsteri. The sequence goes on along the minus strand of CM028130.1, from coordinate 1,193,227,474 downwards.
ACAATATGTTTCCTTTCAGGCTAAACTTCAGCCCGACAAGGGTACAGGTATACACCACATATAAACATTATGCCCTACTAAACTTCTGGTCTTATGTCCATTTGCTCCCATTTAGATTCTGAGAGGCAGGGTTCTAGAGTTTCTTTTATCCATCGGTTAATTCACCGTTGTTTGCATTCTTCCCCTTCTCGCCTTGCTAGTTTAGGGCTTAAATAAAAGTTGCCACTAGAGGGAGTCTCTGCTCTTTTTCTGAGCCTTAGGCTTAATTGGTAGAGTGGCTTACATTTAAACAAGAGAACGATGATAATGAACATTCGGCTCTAAGTTTGTTTTTCTCCTGGTATTCCATTTCAAAATAGCAAGTGGCAAAGTTAAGTAAAGTAGCACTATGTATGAAACTTGTCCCATATATCGTTGGGTTTCCATGAGAACCTGGGGCCCAAGAGGAAATTAAACAACTTACCCCTCTATCCCCCAACCATCCTTCGTCTTCCGTTACTTCCGAAAATGAGAGTTAAATTTAATCGGGATTAGTTGTGCTTATCCAGTCAGGTAGTTGGGCTTTTTTTCAGCCATGTTGTTAAATCCGAGTGCAGGGGTAGAATATCTTGAGCTTGTTGCTTCCTCTGGCCTTTTTGGATGACGCCACTCCCCATGATAATTCCTTAATTTCAGCTTTTGCCTTCTCTTCCCATAAATCAGGCAGTTGTATATTAGCATTCTTCAAGAAGTATGCAGCTGCTACAAGTGAATCAAATGATTTAGTGGTAGTCCCATCTTGAATCCACAGCCATGCTGGGTAGCGGACCTGTGCCTTTAGTCCTTTCTCTCCAAGTTGTTTCACAACATAAAGAACTTTTTTCCTTTTGGCTACCAGCAGTGGGGAGGAAGTCCTGATCTATATACACTTTCTGGCCATCAAAGTTTAAGTCCCTCTTACTCCAGCCGAGCAGTAATATCTTTTCTTTGATAGTGAAGCTGAGGAATTTAATGATTATTGAGCTCGTTGGTGCTCCTGGTTTTGGTTTGGGAGCAATAGCTTGGTGCACCCGCTCGTTACCTAGCTGTGAATCTGCCTATAGTTCTAACTCCTTTTGTACCCAGCATGCTAAAAATGTGGACATGTCCTCTTGCTCTGATCCTTCAGGAATTCTGAATACCCTTATGTTATTTCTTCTGGAACGTGCCTCCGCATCTTGTGCCCTTGCTGATAATTCTCGTTCTCTTTTGTATAGGTAGCACAGGGAGTGACTCATTGCCATGTGTTCTGTCTGAATACTCTCCATTTGTGTTTCCACAGAAGTGGTTCTTTGCTCAAATATTTTGATGTCCTTCTGTATTCCTGTTACCTTTCCATCTGTTTTGTGCAGCATTTTTATAATGGCGCCGGTATATCCTCTCCCCAGGCCTTTTCCTGTGACAGAGCCACCATCCTTGCCTTCATTACTCGACCCGGCCAAATATATAGAGGCCTGTGAAACCACCAGACTGGCGTTGCACTGCCTTGGATAAGTTTGCGTCATTTTGTTACCACCGGGGGTATTGCAACCATACTTTCGACTGCTATGCTTTCGAGGGGTGGTTTTAATATACAGTCCTTTTCATTTTCCAGATTTTGGAGGAGTTTATTAGGTTTGTCGATTTCATTGCCTGGGGCTCTCCTGATCGAGTTCAAGCTACCATCCCGGGTGGTGACGTCACTGGAAGTCCAATACCATTATTTCTGTGTATTAGTTATATACATCCTCTTAACAACTAATATGGCACCAAAACTATTTAGCTTTTTTTTTTTTTTTTTAAGAATGATTTGAGGGAGTAGGTTGAACCCAAGCAAGAGAAATATTACTTTTTTGGGGGAACCAAAATGATAAACCCAGTTGGGTTTTTCTGGATTTTATTTCATTTCAGAAAATGTTTAACAAAGTACTGTACTAGAACAAAATTTGAGGAATACATGGTTACTGCCTTTTAAAGAGGATTGGCAGCAAAACAAAATAAGGAATGCAAAATACTCCAGCAATCAAGAATATGCTAAGTAAGCTTTCCAAACAATAAAAAATGGAAAACTGGAGATACTGTAAACAGTAGAAAAACATTATACAGTATGAGCAAATCAAGACAATTTTTCAGCATACAGAGGTCTGCAAGATTGCCCATCTGAAACTTATGGAACCACAATAAAGCAACTATTGGAAAAAAAAGTTTTCCTCTGAGAATATGGGACGTTATTTGGCTTAGCAGTCATGGCAGGGTTGGGTGTGTATGATACCATAAACACAAACAGATCACTGAAAGATTTTGCCCAGACAGGAGTATTTAGCTGAATGTGAAACTCAGCAGAAACCTATTTTATCTTGTCCTTATGCCAAAACCCATGGAACTTACATAATCTGGAAGTGGAAGGATCTGGCTTTTCAAAATCTCACATATGAGGAAATCATAACCTGTACTTTAGAAGGAAAATTCACCAGGTACAGTATAATGAGAATACAGTACAGATTATATTGTGGGTGTAAAGTTTTTCTGTGGTCCATTAGATGTACATTGTTATTTCAACAGTAAAAAATATCAGTACAAGTTCTAACAGAATGTGTAGAACAATAACTTGGTGACATATGCAGAAAAGAAGATTAAATCTTTTTGGTAGATATCTCTCATCAGGCCACAGCTGTGGAACTATTGCCGTCAGGTGCCAGGACCACACGGAAACCTATTGCTAACAGTCCGCTCGGGGCCGCTATGGTGACATCTTACATCAACGCCCTTCTTTTTAGAATCGTAAGCAGCCCCTCTGCTCCTCAGCTTTTTTCCGCTGTTGGCCATATACTCCGGACTCCACGGAGACGCTGCCACTACAGTCGACTGATAAATCTTTGATTTTTCTAAGTTTTATTATTTTTCTCACCCTAGTAACCATCACATTAGTTTAAAGCAATTGCTATCATTGGATATGTTGACAAAAGACAGAGCTAAACTCTTCCATTACTGCAAGTGCGGTGGAAAAATGTACTCAAGCAACAATCACGACATGGACATGTGCCATCTCAGAGGCCCACAATGTTAAGGCCTGTGACATCTGCCTGAAGTTTATGCCCTGCATACTTTTCTTCTTGAGCAGCTGGTAGCCAGAATGGAGAGAGAGCTCTGAGGGAAGAACTGTACCGTGTTTTCCGCCCATTCCTCGGGCTACCAGTCCTCCCGGGTCTGAGAGAAATCTTCAGGAAAGCACAAACACCAGGACAGAGAGTGGAGTAAGGATAAATCCCCATTGTTATGTTCCTGGTCACTACTACACTTGGCGCCAATTACTGCAGCATTGTTGACTGCTTCAGCGGTGATGCCTTCTGCCACTAAGACTTTAGAACCCACGAGGTTGACTCTGGCTGTGTGTTCTGCCAGATCTCTTATGGCTGCCGAAGGCCCATCAACGTTGGGGCTGCTGACACCCCACATCACCAGTCCTGCACCTCAGACCTCAGAACCCTCAAGGTCGGCTGGCAGTGAGTTCCGCCAGGCCCTACTATGGTCTGTGATGGCCTGTCAACCTTGAGGCTCCAGTTACTCCCATCGAAATTGCAAGGCGCTCTTGCAGTGCAGGCCACCATCAACGTTCAGACGGTGCTCTCCTCCTTTGCACAGATAATACAGCATCATACCTCCTCCTCCTCCTACAGCAGGCATGATGAAGACGGGGCCTCTCAGACCAGCCCTCAAACTGATGCCTGCTCCGTTGACGGGCCCTACATGCTCCAGGGTGTCAACATCCTCGCTTCCTTCCTTGCGTCCTTCAGAGCCCATCAACAAGGATCAGGGATACAGTCCTGACCTCTTTTACAAGAGGAAGATAAGGAGGAGGAAGATATGGATGGGAGCCCATCTGACAGGTCTAGCTCCATCATTTCTACGAGGAGTGAGGGCTTATACTCTGAGGTCCCCTCCTGAAGATCCCTCCTTCATCTGTGTGATGAAGCAGCTCCAAATTGCAATGGGGTTTGACACATAGGAGCAAGACATGACTAAGAGAAACTTGGTGGAATTTCTAGAGCTGTTAAATTCTCCACCTCTTGTCATTTCTCCTCTACTGGCTGCACTAGAGGAAGCCAACCTGGCTGCCTGACACAGACCAAGCTTGATCCCTGCCTTGCCCAGAAAGGCAGACAAGCTCTACCAGGCCCGCTCAGGAAAGCCCTTTTTCACAGGCCAACCTGATGCTGATTCAGTTGTGATAAATGCGGCACATGAAGGGTCTAAGGTGCTTAAACAGCTCTGTTGTCTTCCCCCCCCCCCAGATAAAGAGTTGAGAAAACTGGACCTCATGGGAAAGAGAACCTTTGCCTCTGCCACACTGGGCCTCAGAATAGCAAGTTATCAGGTCCATATGGTCAGATACCAGAATACCCTCTGGAGAAATGTTAAAGCAGCAGCCCAGTCCCTCCCAGATGATCCCCAGAAGCAGGAGATGCTCAGGGCCCTCCAGACTGGGGCGGACATGGGTAAACACCTCTTAAGGTCTACCTACAACATTTTGGATGCATTATCTAGAGCAGCTGCAGCTGGCATCTGCTTAAGAAGGCATTCTTGGTTGAGGGTGTCAGGGTATGCTAGTGATGTCCAGCAATCCATTCTGAATGCCCCCTTCAGAGGATACAAACTCTTTGGGGCAAATGTGCAGGCTACCCTCTCTGACCTGCAAGCCTCAGGAAGGACTCTAAGGTTGGTCCATTCCCTTTACCGCACACAACCAAGAAGCAGACAGAGGGTGCACTTTCACAAGGCTACCAATAGACCTAGATCAGGCAAAAGAGCAAAAACAGGGCAGCTTTGCAGGCTCTAACCTCATCCACAGATGTCCACTAAGCCCCTAGAGGAGGTGCGGCTGCAGCCACAGAATCAGCTTCAGCATGACTCCTTATTAAACCCCAACCCTCCAGTATAAAATCCAGAGGTGGTGGTAGGGGTCACCTCTGTCTCCACCTGGAACAGTAGAGAGAGATTGCAACAGATGCTTGGATCCTGCAGTTAATTGAACAGGGCCACGCTCTAGAATTTCTGGAGTTGCCTCCAGACCTTCCACCAATTCCCTCAACTTATCCTCTAGGCCACATACCAATACTACTAGAGGAAGTACGTACAGTGCTGCGCAAGAGGGCCATAGAACCAGTTCCCTGGAAACAAAGGAACAAGGGGTTCTAGTCTCATTTCTTCCTACTCCCCAGATCTACAGGGGATTTAAGGCCCATCCTGGATCTGAAGAATCTGAACTTCTGTATTCAGTACAATGAGTTGAGGATGGTCAAGCTGCAAGGCCTGCTGCCCCTCCTGCAAAAAGCTGACTGGTTATGCTCCTTGGACATGCAGAATGCTTACCTGCATATCAATATTCTCCCCCCCCCCCCACCAGGAAATATTTCAGGTTCCTGTTCCAGGGGGAACACTACCAGTTCAGGGTATTGTCCTTTAGCTTGTCATTTGCACCATGGGAATTTACCAAATGCTTGGCAGTTGTGGCAGCAGCTATCAGGAGGGAGGGAGGGACTGTATGTCTTCTCCTATCTAGACAACTGGTTGCTCAAAGCTGAGTCCCAAGAGCAACTGTCTCACACCCTTGCGTGTACCAGACAGCTGTTCAATGCCCTAGGGATCATGGTCAATCTGCCCAAGTCAGTCTTGACCCCTTGTCAGCGCCTACAGCATATCTCACTAAAAATACCACCAATAGCTTAAAAAAAGCTGGTTCAGTTTCAGCTGGCATCCATCTGTATCCAACTCCCCCTGGGACGAGGCTGAAAATAGGCAAAAAATTGTCTAGTCCTCCTTCCCGGTCAACAAAAACTAAATAAATAGTTTGCAACTATGTATCCCATTTCACTACAAACCAAGACAACCAACCCTATCCAGTCACAAATCTAAAAAAGTAAAAATCATTGATGCCCTCTCTGAAAGTTTGAATGTCAACACAGGGGTCCCTCAAAGTTCAATCTTGGGCTCTGTCCTACTGTATGCTGATGATGCAGTACTCTACACCAGCCACACAGACCCAGAAGCACTGGAAAAGTGAATGCAGGTTAATTTCTCTTTAGTTGAGGCCTGGTTTCTTGATTCAAACCTCTTGCTTAAAGTGATTTTCTGATGTAAGGCAGCTACTCACACCCACATTGGCAGTCATTCCAGCCTGGTGTGAAAAATTAATTGTATGCCATACCTTAGTTATTTCACTTGTAATCTAAAGCTTAGAGCAGCCAACCTGATCCTGTCCAATATCCTCGGGGATAATGACACGCCCCAGCGCTCAAGCACGTAATGACATGTGACCAGGGAGAGCACCCTATTGAAATGAATGGGTCTAGTTTTCTCTTACATTTTTACATTTAAGAATGACCAGTTAGAGATTAATGAAGGTCACCGCTTGAGTAACAAGACCATTGTTACTGGAGCGGTGACCGTCATTAATCTCTAGCTTATCATTAAGTGTAAAAATGTAAGAGGAAACTATCCCCATTCATTTCACTAGGGCGCGCCCCAGTGCTCTCCCTGGTCACATGTCATTACGTGCTTGAACACGGGGGCATGTCATTATCCCCGGTGCTATCTGAAAGGATCAGGCTGGCTGCTCTAAAATTTAGATTACGAGTGACGTAACTAAGGTATGACATACAATTAATTTCTGGAACCAGGTTGGAATGACTATCGCTGAGGGCAGCTACCACAGTATGTGAGTGGTAGCTGCTCTCCGCTAAGTAGAAAAATCGCTTTAATTATAAGAAGACCAAGACAATGCTGTTTGCCTCTCCTCACAACCAGCAAAGATCTCATCTATTAACAAACTGTGGTCAGAGCCACAAGGCTGCATAACGCTATTTTACGGGGATTAGGAGCCATCTAGAGGGAAATTGCTTTTATGTGAAACCTCAAGCAGATCAATATTTATTTTGAACTACCTGCCAGTAACAATACCCCCCATGACTGCTGGCCCTGTTAAAGTTAAAACATTCTGTGGTGTCCACAGGTGCATCTCACCCTCTGACTGCCGGGCCCATTAATAAAAAATCATTCCATGGTGTACAGTGGCTCCATTGTTCTCCTATCACCTGCCGTGTTAATAAATAATTCCCTTGCTGCAGTATAAGGTTGGTCTGGTCCAGTGGTATGGAGGAATGAGACACTGTGTGCCTTGACTCCCGCTACATCAGTGACCTGAGCTCAGGGATATGCTCAGGTTCCTGAGGGTCTTAGAGAAGAGTGAGCGTTTATCAGATGGTTGTCCTGTCCCTGGGTGGGAAGGCATTCTGACTGTACCTTTGCCTCCCCCAGGTGAAAGCAGTATTCCAAGGGGAGGGGGAATGCGGAAATGGCTAACACAGGCTACCCACCTGCCTCAGTCACACACTACCACCTGGATGACTGGCTCAGTTCTAGATGTGACTGACTGGTTGGGGGGGAGGATGGCTCTCCCCTTCCTGGCCCCATCATGGGGGGGGGGCGCAATCCATGGGGAACTTTAGACTCAGTGGTCTGGGACAGGGAAGTGGCAGACGGGAGGTAAGGACAGGACTGAGAGCCTGCCTGAGTCAACTAGCAAGGCAAAAATGTTTATGGGGGGGGGAATGCTGCAGTATGTATGACCTTAACACGTATACACAACCCTCCCATAACGTGGGTTACAGTAAACCTACCAAGTATAAGTAATATGTACAGGATCTCCTACCAGGGTACTATGGAGCCAGAGGGAGGAGTCTAAAAGAGATGAGGTTTCTTAGACCTGTAGAATTAGGATCCACAGTTCTTACATAGTTACTAGGAAGGATAAGAAAGGTTAAATATATTGTTATACTTATCTGACGGGGAAGGAGTTCACATCTTGTGAGACTGTGAAAGTAAAGAGAAAAGGGTTAATATCTAATATATTTGGTAGTGGGAACAATAGAGAGGATAGAGATACAAAAGGGGAATAGTACAATGTAAAAGGTAAAAAATATTGCTTTAGATAGAAAGTTACAGAATTAAATGAAGTAACAGATATAGAGGCATGTTTAATTTAAGTAGTATACAAATATTATCTATTTACTATGAGCATCAAAAACAAAACACAAAAAACAGAATAATGTTCATAACTGAGTTACTCATGTGTTTTCAGCTGGACTTGCACCTTGTTTTTAGTGTGTGTTATATATCACTTCAAGAGATCTGTATAAATGAGGTGCACATTTGTATTTCTTAGACCCACCCCCTGAGGAAGGCCCATTGAAGGGCTGAAGCACTGGGGCTAGTGGGTGCACACCAGCATATTGCCAGAAACTAAATCTTGCACTGAATATCCGAGTACTGAACTTTCTTTTCTTATTACAAGCTGGTTGTTTTGCTAATGCACCACATTGTCCAGTGCGCACCACTCTACACTACTTACACTATAGCCACAGCACTGACCACTGACCATCACAGGACTGACCCTTCCACCCCCTACAGTTACAGGACTGTACCCCCCTCTGAGAGTCGCGTAACTGAAACCTTCCACTGTCAGTCACAGCACTGGGCACCCACCCCTGACAGTCTCAGAACTGATCCCAGCACTACAGCCCACCATTATGACAGCACTGCCCGCATACCCCCTAAAGTCACATGGATGATACTGTCCACAGGCAGTTACAGCAGTAATACCCACCCCTAACAGTCACAACACTGAAGACCACCCCACACAGTTGGGACTGCTCCCCACCCCGGCTGAACAGTCACTTAGTTTAGCACTGTGTAATGCCTTTTAAATATAGGACATTGGTGCAAAACCCAGTTTGCTTGGGTAAACTAGGATCTGCACCTGGGCAAACATTTGAATGTCGGGTCCCAGCTGTTATACTCCCCTTCACCATCAACAGGACTCCAGACTAAACTGGTAGAGAGTCTTTGGGGGGGGGGTACCATGGCTGATGAGAGTCTGTGGAAGGGGCTGGGGATGATTACCTTTCCCCTCCTGCCTCCCCCCATAGAGGGAATCAGTGGCTGTTATGAAGGTCCACAGTCCCTGGGATGGTGGATGATGTTGCTAGGTGGCTGATGGCAATACGGTACTTCTTGGTGATGCAGGGCTGGCAGAAATTGGGGCACCATTCTGGCCTATCAGTTGCTGTTTTCCCCTCATTTTCATGCCCATCCATTTCTTCTACCACAGAGTGTAGTCTAGTCAGACCTCAACATACATGTCATCCCAAGTATCTCTGACCGCTACACCACTGAATGGTAGCATTAAACCTGCTAGCAAGTTTATAAAATGTTTAACTGACCTGAATGGACCAAGTTGACCCTCAGGCCACTGGCATTTTTTCACAAAGGGATGCACTGGCTAAAGTGAATAGCTTCAGTGAGCATTTAATGACACATTTCCAAGATGCAGGTGATGTAACTGCAGCCAGCTGTGTGTGCTGCGTGTATATGTGTGTGTGTGTGTGTGTGTATATATATATATATATATATATATATATGTATATATATATATATATATATATATATATATATATATATATATATATATATATATATATATATATATATATATATATATATATATATATATATATATATATATATAATACATATGTATATGTATATATATATATATATATATATATATGTATATATATATATATATACACACACACACACACACACTGACAGTTTGTTGTATCAAAGCCTGTTAAACAGATACACTTCGATGAATAAATTTAAAAACAAACAAACTGGGAAGACACTATAGGTGCTTTACCAATAGAACACCTTTTTACGAGAATAAATGGAACTTTGTGTGCCCCCAATCTGTACAATTAACTAGTCTACAGCTGAGACACTATCCACACCTCCTCCTTCTAACCAAGACACTAGCCCCCCCTCTCCACAGACCCCTCTGACACTAGCCCCTTCCCTCCACAGCACCTGACACTAGCATGTTTCCCTTACAGCCTCGATGACAGTAGCCCTCTTGAATGTACACCCTGCACAGTACCCCCATCACCCCAGACAATAACCCCTCCACTTCCTGACACAACCCAGCCACACCAATCCTTGCCACTTGCCAAGTGCCAAGCTTGGAGCTGCCTAGGTGTAATTTGAATATAGGATGACAATCTATATATCATAGAGGGGTGTTGAGTTGGAATGCAATTCCTGAGACCTTGTTCCTGGCTAACGTAAAAAAACACTGGCCTTTAATACAATGCTGGTATCATGTTAGCTCACGTCAAAAGAGGCAATGTTGTATTGATATATAAAAAACATATGTATATCTATAGTATGGGTTATTATTATTAATTTAGAGTATATTGTATTATAGTTCATTTTTTTTTTATTTTATTTTTATCTTTTTTCCATGGTAGGTATAAATTTGAACTGTTAAGATGGTATCGATGTTATGTGTTAATTTGTGTTTTCTGTATAGTTTTCTTTTTTGGTCTTTATTAATCTTTTTCCTTTTTAGTCAAATGTTAGTAGTACTGTATGGTATTGTAACATTTCCCTTTATATTGTACTTTTTACTGTATGGGACCTCGTTGAAAATGAGCCTTGCTCAATCGAGTTTATCCTTTCTTCATTTGTATTTAAAATGAATAAAAACATTTTACTACTACTACTACTACTACTTTCACCATAGTCCACCTGAACACCCATCCCTCTCTAGGCACCCCACTTTCTAATCTCTGTGGATATCGCCTCCCTCCTGTCCCTTGACTTCCAGATGCCATACCCCTTCCTCCTTAGCCATTCGAGAATCACCCACACCCTTGTTGCACACCTTCTCTGCAAGGCCGTTCTGGACACCACCTAGTCAGACACCAGAGGCATGCATACACTGTTCCTTCTACACTTTCCCTCCATGTGCCATAACACTAGCCCCTCCTTCCCTCCAAAGCCCCTGATCGCAGCTTACCCACCTATCAAAGTCCCAAGCACTAGCACCTCCATTCCCCAGACACTAGCCCCCCAGCCCCAACACTAACCCCACCTCCTTTGCTGGGGTCAAAACTGTCACCATCCCACTAGCAAATGCTGGTAGATTTTGTACACAGCTATTAAGAGTTTCCTTTAGGTAGCCCTGCAGACATGTGCTGGAGAGGGTAACACTTTGGTAAGAACATCAACTGGGACAGTGGAAAATTCTGTGGGGATTTTTCTCCAGTCACTAGCCCTGCTGGCTAGGGGCTGCAAAACTCAGTTTTGACCCTTGAATTTAATATGACTTACCTGCTCTGCCTGGACTGGTGGTAGTTCAGGTGGATGTTAAAGATCCCATTGCACTTATCGAAAAGAGTAGGGGAATTTCCCTGGTGTCCTGGCCAAATTTCCCTCATTCACTAAAAATACCACCAACAGCTTAATCTGGTTCAAAGTCAGTTGGCATTCATCTGTATCCCCCTCCCCCAGGTCGTGCCTGAATATAGGCACGATTTGTCTAGTGCACTTACCCGGTCAACAAAAACAAAATAAAAAATAAAATAAAGTCACAGTGCACAGAGTTGGGTTCTTTTGGGTTTGGGATACTCTGGTAGAAACTAAAAGGAAAGCACAGAGAAGGTTGCGGAGATGCAAAGGGTCCGAGATCCTAGAGGAGAGATTATAGAAGTCAGTATTAAACAAGATACTTATCTGAAAGGTAGACAGCCAACATCTGGCCAGACCTATGGAAATAAAGGCAAAACTAGGTAAGTATGAGGTGCTTATAGTACTGTGAGTAGAGATGGGGAGCAGAGAGATGCAATGGGTATTATACAGCATTGGAGTCAGTTGAAAATATAGAGCACCTCTCTACTGTAATAAAAAAACTAGATTTATACCAATTGTGTTTTCTAGTTATTTTTCCCCATGCCGTTGGTCTACTGAATATTGTAGGTATGCAGCACTTTTTTCACTAATTCTTTCAAAATGCATCTTACTCTCCCCTGCTAACCACACCATTGCTGTTTGTGATATCACAGTCTGTCACGGTGAAAATTAAAAACCCAAGACACTGCGAGATTAACGGGGAGAGGCAAATGCTGTCTATACAAACTTTTCAGATGGACTGTCAAGATGTACTGTAAATTTTGGAAAGGAACATTGACAATAAAAAAATATATATTTTCTAGTAAACTGTAAGCAGCTGGCTCTTATTTATGATAAATCATGTACTGAAGTGCAGAGTTGCTCTTTAACATCAAGGTAAGAGCAACAGAGATATGGTGATAGAGGATAAACAAATAAAAAAACCCAGCAATTTCCTGTAGTAATCTTTGTTATCCCCCCACCCATAACCCCCAGTCATGTTCTCTGACCCAGTCAGCTGATCAAACTGTCCCATCCCAAAAACTTTATCGTTAGTGGCCCACACTCCATTCATGACAGAGAGACTGACTGAAAGCTACCTTGCAGGAGCACTGGCCTATGTGTCTCAGTGCAGAGCAGACCTCAACCAGATGATCAAGTACCTGACTAGGCACTGTTTGCCCTCCCTCCCGTGCACTTACTCCAGTCCCTTCTCCCGGAACGTCGTGTCAGCATACTCAATCCCACCCCGCACGCATTTTTACCGCATTGATCAAGTCCCACTTAGTTCTCAGATACTGTCAAGCCATCTACGGTTGTCCCTACGAAGCCCGTTTACCCTCTGTAAGTTTACCTAGTATGCCTCACTATTTAAATCCTCCCTGTACATATCTCCACTGGAATATTTTGTGCTATTAAGTCGTCTAATACTGTTTTACAACCCAGTGACCCTGCATGTACCACTACCATATTGTTTTGTACCTTCAGTTATTCTAATACTGTTAGACACCTGTTGTAATCCCCGTGATGCCTGTTATTCTCTGTATGCTGCACCGACTGTAATCCCCGTTATTCTCTGTTTGCTGCATTGTCTTCCTCACTGTACCTGTACTCACTTTATCTGTAACCCTCCCGGGTCGCACCTGAAAATAGGCACTTGGCTGTCTAGTATGCTTACCCAGTTAACAAAAGCAAATAAATAAATAAGCCCCCCCCCCCCCAATTTTCAACACTGCCAACTCAACATCCTCTTCCTCCTAAACCCAGCTATACCAACTGCACATCCAGCACTCACTGCAACGTCCCCTTCATCTACCTCCCTGCAACCTTCGAATCCCCCATGCATCTGATGACCTCTATAGGTAACTATTGGGGTTGCTATGGGAGTTGGAAGGCAAATCCTCCCTCCCCAGGCTGCCAACAATTGGAGATTCTGGCTTACTCTCAAATTCAGGATGACCTTGTGGTGCAGTGCATCTGGGCTATCTAGGCAGCCTGTAACTAATCCATTTAAACATTTTCAATTTACCTTTAGAAGAACTAAAGTAATGAGCAGTAACGGACCAATCTACATACCTGTAAGTATAGTTCTACTGTTGTGATTCCTTTCACATTCACACTGTGGCAAAAGGAGGTTTAGCCTTTGGGTGTGCCACCCACTGGTGCAGCATTTGAAATGGAAAAGGAAAGGAGCCTGAAATGATTAAAAAAAAAAAATTTTACGGGTAGATGGGTTGATATGAAAGGAGCCAGGTCCTGCATGGAAGGCATATACCATCAGGTGGATATGGAACTTGGGGCAAAGGAATGTAGGTGAGGTAGTATGGGAGACTGCGATCTGGGTGGCTGGGACTTTAATACAGTGGCAATTGTGGGTGGACAGGAAAGTGTGGCCCCAACTGAGGTCCCGCCACTTAAATACAGGCTGGGGATGTTTATATTTATTTAAAGGGGTGTGTGGGGATGAAGCCCCCCTTGCAGTGAGACCAACATGCAGTTCGACCAGCAAGTTGCACAATGCAGTTGCCTGGCACGCATCTTGCTGATGCCTGTTTTCACGTGCACTGATCGCCTTCATCCAGTTTTTCACTCTATTGTGGGTGAAAGGGCAAAAACTCAGCACTTTGGCATGCAGCGCTTCACTCCCCCTCAACCCTGCTCTAAGCAGAGACCATGTGATAGACTGAGGTCGTGGTGGTCACTGCTTCCCAGCTGCCAGCAGTTCAGTGCAAGTTCATAGTACCCCACCTACCTCCAAACACATGGCTGTGGTTTGACCAAATGCTTAGGTCTCAACACCTCGGACACTGTGCTGCTACATAGAAGTAATGGAGAGGCCCCATTACAAAGTTTTATTGTCCTGAGCAGTCACCACCAACACCCAGAAAAATACAGACACTTGATCAGCTAGTCACTACATCAGTGCATGAATGCATCATGAAATATCAGTATCTCCGATGGTGACTGCATCTGCTAGGAGAGGGGAAGGCTGAAAATGCAGAGACATCAGACATCCCTAGCAGCGCAGCACTACAAGGTAACTGGGAAGGGTTGGCAAGTCCCTGTAAATACTCAGACTCCATGTTTGGGCCTGAAAAAAAAAAAAAAGGTAAGTGCCGAAAAAGTTCCCTGGGTAGCCTAAGGTAAGTTCTTAAGTCACTCACCCTCTTCCCAATGCAATAATTTCTCACCCACCAACACAATCTTTTTTTGTTGTTGTTGTTAAATAGGTTTGGTTCCCTGGCACTGTATGCCAGAAGTCAAGGATACCTTCAAACTCATCTAAGCCCCCATAGTTTTGTGACCGATATGTCAATGGTGGGTCCCATTCCCTCCAGACTTCTGATCTATAAGTTTAGGGCGGGAGCAATAATATATAAATCCTGGCTACCTTAAGTCTTCACCCTCCCACAGTGCACCTGCTCCATTAAAGTTCAAAAACCCTGCGCACAGCTGTGTGTGCTTGTGGTGTAACCTGGCTTGACTTAATTAAAGTATTAGGATTTTTGCAACTTGGCATTTTCTGTAGGTTACTACATCATGCTGTTCTGCACTTCTGTTCTTCCTGTCTTTTGTGTACAGCTATCTCTCCTGTGGTCACCTGCTCCATTAAGGCATAGTAGTAGTAACATGGAGCACCTGACAGGGGAGGGCAGAGCAGTCTGCACACTAATGATGCTGTGAGGAAGACTACACCCCCTTCCAGATTCTGCACAGGCTTCTGCCCCACTATAGCTTCCAGTACCTTAAACAATTTAGCAAGCTGTGATACACAGCAATGAAATTAGCCAGAAGATTATTTCCCTAAATGTGAACCAGGGGAGCATCACTGAAATGTAACTGGGGTACTGAAGAGTCAGGGTTACTTGGAGACACGTTCTTTTTTTAAAACAGCCCCCCGCCCCCGGTGTTGTTCGCCCAGTCCTCTGGCTTTAGCACTAACACCAATGGTGGAATTGACCCTGTCTGTTATTAGCCCTACCTGTCACTCCACAGTGGCTGGCATAAATCCTGTTGTGGGTGCCATGGGGGGGCACTCTGAATGTACATTCAAAAACT
The DNA here is from genome assembly GCA_016271365.2 of Neoceratodus forsteri. Classification (NCBI taxonomy): domain Eukaryota; kingdom Metazoa; phylum Chordata; order Ceratodontiformes; family Ceratodontidae; genus Neoceratodus; species Neoceratodus forsteri. The sequence goes on along the minus strand of CM028130.1, from coordinate 1,193,212,132 downwards.
CCACTACTGTAGCTTACCTAATTGAGTATCTAGGTGCTAGGCTACTTTTATGCACTCAAAGGGACAGCAGTCTTGGCTTCACCCTGCAAACTGCCCAGTGTAAAATATTAAGGCTTGGGCATCACAATTCTGTGTGCAAAATCAACTTTATTAGAAGCAAAACAGTTTACAACCACCCGCGGCTATGGACCTGGTTAGACACCTCGACTAGGTTTATAGGATGACTGCATCATCAGGAGGGTGATGAGGCAGTAGTCCTGCGAAACCAGTAGAGGTGAGGTGTCTTACTTGGGTTATGGGCAGTTGTGAATTGCTCTGCAACATATAAAGCAGATTTTGCACACAGATTTCTGGCACTTCTCTGCACTGCTGATCACTAGGGGCGCATCTAGAATTTTTTCAAGGGGTCAACTGTTCCCCAAAATGTAAAATATTACCATTTAAAGCTCAGATTAGGTTTAAACAGATTTTTGCTGGACTAATGAGGTTATGGGTGCTACTTGGATACATAGCTGGATCCAGTGGTACTGACCATCCCTATATACTTGCTTTCCAGTACCCGCACCTCATTTTGTAGCCTGCTCCCTCGAGGTCTGTCCCAGTCTACAGACCACTGCTGGAACCCTCAGTCTTTTTTCCTTCTAATCCCATCAACACATCCTCTCCCCTCTGCATTCCCTGAAAAGTATATCATCCCTGAATCACCATCGCCACCCTCAGCACTGCCCTACTACAATTTCACAATTATTGCTGCACACTGTATTGAAAGGCATTTGTTTCATGCACTTCTCAACTGTGAAAAATTTTGAGAAAGCAGGGGATTACATTACTAAACATTTGAAAGGCAAACTTGTTTTGAATCATGAAAGAAAACTGTCAATATGTATAAACAGTAATCTATGTGAATTTACCTGGAGCTGTGTTTAAAAAAAAAAAATACAAGCAGTTTAGCAGTTTATTCATCAGTCTGCAGCATTTCACTGTAATGTAACACTGCTTGACTAGAAATTCAACCTACTGTAAATCTGCCTTTGGCTTAGAGTTCCCCAGGGTCCTAGTGCCAGTCAGAACATCAGTTGACAGCAGAATAAACTTAGAGACTGGTGATCATATCCTGTGTTTTTAAAAACTCTGCAGAACTATTTTAGTGCCCCTGCAGGAGAGGAGGGAGAAGGGGTTGTGAGGTCCAGCGGAGGGGAAGGCAGTGGACAACTAATGCTATGACAATGACTGCATCACCGTGTAATTACACTCAATAGCTGTCTTGCAAGCCCCTCTTCTAATCTACTTCATAGCAAAAAGACAGCATGGATTTGCCATGCAGCCTTAAAAATAGTAAACAACCAAAACACCTCACTAGAAATGGTCCAAAGTTTTAAATATCTTCGGGTCGCTCTAGACTATTCTCACATTTTCACAGCACATTAACCTTGTAGCCAAGGCTGCAAATGTCAAACTTGGGCAACTATTTAGGCATAAACATTGCCTAACCGATGAGGCATTAAAACTCGCTATGTGCAGCTCAGTCTTATCCATGATTGACTACGGGCTTGCAGTCTATACTGCGGTAACTGACACAGCTCTAAAGAGAATAAAGCTGGCCCTAAACAAAGCCTGTAGGCTTGTCCTAGATTCGCCACATCTTAAACACATCTGCAATCTCTATTCCCAGTCTGGGTGGTTAAATCTGCACTGTAGAACTCAATACCAGGTCTGCCTGCTGACTAAAAAGTCCACCCTAGGCCTAACACCACTTGGTGTTCAGTCTCTCCTCTGCCCCACCAACAAGGCTAGACTTACCAGGTGGACTAATAGCCAGCCATTAAAAGTCCCTTTCTGCCACACCGTCCAGGGTCCGAGGTGCGGGGCACCCGCTTGGCTCAACTCGCTACATGGCAACATGCTAACAGAATCTAAACTTGGCCCCTTCAAAAAAAAAAACTTTGTACCCACCTTAGCAACACTTGGTGGGTGTGATTGTAACCTCTAAATTGCATAAGCCAACTCCTGTCTTCTTTCTGTTCATTATAGCACTTACAATCTCCCATATCAAACTGCCTTATTACAGTATTTAACCCCCTCCTCTATTGTTCCACTCTGCCTTCATCCTCCATTCCATTCCTCATCCATTTCCCACCTCATCCCCACCTAGTCTCCTTCCCCCTTCCCCTCACCATATCCTCCCATTCCAAAACCCCAGAGAATTTTCCCCTTCCAGCAAACCAATGACAAGGCCCTATGGCTGCTCCCGTTTTCTCCACCTATTCTCCCTTATACCTTCCTCACCTACTCTGCACTGTCTCAGCACCCAGCCTTTGTTGCTACCAGTGTCTCTCTCCATAGTAAGCTACCTTTCCACTTTGTTCACCCCTCACAATGTACTTATTGCTTAATGTGATTGAATTTTGTAATTTTAGTTACAAAAAGAGTTGAACATCATTTCTGTATCCAATGTAATTTTGTAACTACTGTCTGTATTGTTTTGCTGTATTTGTGTTGTTTGCTGTTGACGTGGAACCTCTGTAAATGAGCTTATAGCTCAAAGGTATTAATCTGAGAACTAAATAAATAAATAAAATCTCTCTAGGACTGCATCCTTGCAATTCCACACCAAACTAGCTACACAAAAAGATGTTTTCAAGCTACTTCAAAATCTCAAGGAGCATGGCCATGACTCACTTGAGCCTAGGTTCTTAAAATGGGGAGCACTGGCACTTGCAGTACCGGTTCGAACCCCGATTAATAGTGCCTTTCTCGAAGGAACTGTACCCTCAAAATGGAAAACTGCACTAGTAATCCCAATCCACAAAGTGGGGTCGGCCACCCCTGTTGAAAACTACCAGCCAATCTTAATTCTCAGCCACATTGCAAAGTTACAAGAAATAATTCTATATAACCAATTATATTATAGGGGTTGAGTGATAAATCATTAGATAAAAACAGGTATCTGTATCAGGACAGACATTTGTTACAATGACGTGACACCTGTATTGTATATCAGTGTTCTACAATGTGAATACTTAAACACCTGTCTAGCCGTCCTCAAGATTGCGCTCTGTTTCGATCCTGTCAAAACAAAACTTTGTACTGCATTTGGAACACTGCCATAGATCATATAATGTACTGTGACTCTCTATATGTATTATAGCCCTGCCTATGTACAGATTTGTGACATTAGTTTTGGTTTTGATTTTTATGTAGTACTGTCTCTTGGTATGTTGTAAACTATTGTCCTATATACCCTCCCCTGGGTTGCTCCTGAAAAAGGGACTGCATGGTCTCAAAGGGCTTACCCAGTTACCAAAATTCAAATAAATAAAAATATACAAATACATAAATAAGTACTTGACACTGCTCAGGGCTTAGCCTTCCTGCCACAGGACAGGGCAGAACGGCTGCACATGAGGATCCCTCAGTGGACATTAAGAGTCCAGGGGGATCAGCGCACCGACGATCTAAAACAGCAGGTTCTAGTAACTTCTTCTGTCCGAAAGGTGCACCAGTGGTGGATGGAACCCAGTGATTTGCTGAAAGGGGTTCCCTTCCCTCAGCAGATTCTCACCACAGATGCTTCAGGGATAGACTTGGGGCACATCTGGGAACTCATCAGACAAAAGGAACATGGACCTGAGTGGAGAATTCTCTCCTCATAAATGTTATGGGGATGAGGGCTCTTCTGTATGCTCTGCAAGCCTTCCAGAATCATCCATCCCCAGGGCATCTACCGGTGCAGATGGACAGCATCAGTGTAGTACACTACATAAACAAGCAAGGGGGAGCACATTCTTACCCCCTTTCTTGGGAAGCAATGAGAGTTTGGTACTGGGCACTAGAACATGATCTAGAGATGTCTGCCATCCATGTTGATTTCTTCCCTTAGCTTCACCCTTGACACGGGTGCCTCTGCTGCTTCAAGCAGCCGGGCGGACCCCTTCTGTCCGCTGGCTGCCTTCCTCGCTGCACTACCCGCTGATCACCAGACCGAAGCTTCACCCTTGACACGGGTGCCTCTGCTGCCTGCCAGCCGGGCGGACCCCTTCTGTCCGCCGGCTGCCTTCCTCGCTGCACTGCCTGCTGATCACCAGACCGAAGCTTCACCCTTGACACGGGTGCCTCTGCTGCTTCAAGCAGCCGGGCGGACCCCTTCTGTCCGCCGGCTGCCTTCCTCGCTGCACTGCCCGCTGATCACCAGACCGAGCTTCATCCTGACACGGGTGCCTCTGCTGCTTCAACAGCCGGGGACCTCACTGTCCGCCAGCTGCCTTCCTCGCTGCACTGCCCGCTGATCACCAGATCAAGCTTCACCCTTGACACGGGTGCCTCTGTTAAGCTTCAAGCAGCCGGGTGGACCCTTCGTCCGACCGGCTGCCTTCCTTGCTGCACTGCCCCTGATCTCAGATCCGGCGGTACGCTGCAGAAACTGACTGTCCAGAACCATCGACTTGCCTGCTGATGGCTGCTGCAGTTCTTTAATTTTTGCTACTGCTGTTTCCTCTCTGGACCTTAAGCTAATGTTATATTCTGATTGTGGTACTTGTTAAGTCTCTCCAAATTGTCTTGTAAATCCTAACTTAAACGCTTAACCTAAGCCTGTTTACAGCAATTTTGCACTCTAAGGGTAGTTTGAAGTGCAAGTTCATTTAGGCTGCAGGTTTGTAGATTGTAAAATATTACAGCTCTTTGTTTTAAGGTCCAGTGGTAAGCTACCCTGGATCAGAAAGTAAGTTTAAAGTGATACAGTTTTTTACTGTTTAGACCAGATTCCATCTGGGTCACAGTTGTAAGCTTTGCCCTGCAAATAATTCAATTTCTCTTTCACTTTCTCTCTCCTTGCTGCTTGAATTTTTACGCCTGCCCACCCTCCAATCCCCCATCTCCAGCCTTTATTAAAAACTCTCCCTCCCCCCTCGGCACCACCCCTAGCAATGTTCTTCCTCCCCTCTCTCTAATATTGCAACTCCTCTTAAAGGTGCAGAGTGCAGCTATTAGTCCTAACACTTGTCCTGTCTTGCCTTTAAAGACATCTTCCTATTTTCACCAAGGCTTGCCTATCAGCTTTGTTTAGCTACTGCTCTGCTATCTACTGTGCAGTTCCATACCTGGGCTTCCTCTCTTGCTACCCCGAGTATTTTTCAAGTTGCCTTGGTACCCCCTGCCCTAGCTAATAACATCCTAACTTAACCTACATTTTATATCTTAAAATAGATCCACTGTGCCTGATCGTGCTCCCAGTGAGCGGCGCGGCTAATCCTGCCAGCTGCCCATACCTCTATCCTCCTGACGAACAGGACACCTTCAAATCCGGTTAGGTGTCTGGGTTAGCACTGTGCGGGTTTGATAGGCGGCCACCTGCTGCCACCCTCCTCTAATTGGACTGCTGCTCTCTGCTCGGCCACTGTTTGGCCCTGCCTTTTCTCTGTTGGATTATCAGTCTCTGGGCTTCGGCGCCCTCTGCTTTGCATTGACTCTTGCCGAACACTACTGCTATCCATCTAGTCACCCATTGGTTCCTTATAAAATTCCGCCACTAGGGGTGCCGTCTAACATATCTTGAATAGGTCTTCATTTCCTCACTGTAATCTTTACCACAAGTAGAGCTTCCGGCTGGTCTGCTTTCCTAATTGACCTTTGTGGGGCTTTACTTTCTGCTTCTCTGATGCACTTCTTCTAAATTATTGCTACGCTAGCAGGAAACACTTTGTTGTTTTTGCTCTATCTCTAATTTTGGCCAAGGGTTAAAACGGTGGAACACGGTTACCCTTGGCTGTCTTAATTTTACACACACTATCTCTTTATTCCTAAGAGCTAATCCTCTGTCTCAGTATACCACTAGCCTTCCTACCCAAGTCAAATAGTAACACTATGGCTAAGTATAGTCTGCTGTGGGCACTCTTGTCATTTGTCCTTTTACTCAGCCTGGACACTGCCACATGGGCTCTACCATGTAACCAAATGGCAAAAGACTCCTCAGAGGCTTACCGCAACTATATTTTCTCTAACTTGATTGCAGAGACAAAGCCTGATCTGCAACCTAACCCTATCCTCATTGTTAGAGGCAGCATCTATTACCCTTCACATGCCAGGAGGAAGCTGCCATGGAGATGTGCTTTCACCCTAACCTGCCACTGTGCAAGGCTTTGGTTCCTAGCCATGATCATTATTCTGCTATCTGGGGATGTCAAACTAAATCCAGTTCCACCTACCTGTTTCTTTTCCCCAAATGAGTTATCTGGCATGTCCAAGAAAGGATTATTAATTGCCCATATCAATATCAGAAGTCTTACCTGTCACCATGCGGAACTCGAGGCCTGGGTGAAACTCTACAATCCTGATGTACTCTGTCTCACAGAAACTTGGCTAAAACCCAGAAAACCTGATGAAGTGTGCTCCTTGCCTAACTACTCCCTGTTCCAGTGGGATAGATCCTCATCCAAGCGTGGAGGTGGAGTTGCCCTATTCTTCAAAAACCACCTCAACATCTCTATTGTCCTGGCATCTGCCTCTCCCGCAGTGTGTGAATTCATACAGGCAACTATTGTATTGGGGGAAAAGAAGCTTCATAGTATCTGTGCCTATAATCCCCCTGTTGGGGGAATAGTAGGTCTTCAAGAACTCCTTGACATCACCTCCCAGACTGTAAATCATAATGAGGCTGTCATCCTAGGTGATCGTAACCTCAATTGGTTAGGGTCAGCTCATATATCCTTGCAATCACTCATGCTTAGTTATAATTTTCACCAGTTGATCTCTGAAGCAACTAGAGCCACATCATCCCATCAAACGGGTACACTCCTAGACTGGGTGATGGTTAACCGTATGGAACATGTGTCAAAAGCAGGAATCCTTGCAGATGCACTAACAGACCACTCACCCACTTTTTGTATCCTATCTATGGTTGTGCCTCCATCTCCTCCATCAAGACTAATCACATTTACAAATCTAGCTCATATTGACCGGGAAGCATTTTTCTATGATGTCTCCAATATCGACTGGGCAGGTATCTATCAAACAAAGGATGTGGAGGTTGCTCTACAGATATTCATAAATGAATTTCTTACCATTCAATATAAACATGCCCCCAAGACTACTAGGAGGGTCAGAGGAAAACAGACGAGGTGGCTGCATAAAGACCTCCTTGCTAATCTGTGCCAGAGGGACAAGCTTTGGATTAAGCTACAAACAAACTGGCCTACAGTCAGATCTTATTGTCTATCGTGAACTAAGGAACAGATGTAAGAGACAAGTTAGAGTTGCTAAGCAAATACTGCAAGGACCTTCTACAAAGCTCAGCCTGCAACCCGAGGAAATTTGGGCCCATGTCAAAACATTTCTCATTACTTGTCGGTCACTCCTGATGAAATTACCATAAATGGGACACATTGTAATGACCCTAGGACCATCTCAAACAGTTTTAACAATCTTTTCTCTGATCTTTCATACTATAACTTGGCTTTACAACCTAGTGGATCGCACTCCAATCTACCTACCACACTACCATCAGACAACCATACTGCCCTATTGTATGATGCTCCTCCAGTGCCACCATTCTATTTCAAGGCTATATCAAGAGCGGAAGTTCTGAAATTACTGAGATCCATATCTGCCAATATTAGCTCTGGTTCTGACTCACTGGAACCTCGTCTTCTTAAGCTGGCTGCTCCACTCATTGCCTCTCCAATTGCCAGAATCTACACTTTATCCCTTATCCATAGCACTGTGCCAGACCTATGGAAATCTGCAAGAGTAATGCCTGTCTTTAAAAAAGGTGACCCAAAGGACATGGCCAATTACAGACCTATAGCAATTCTCTATAGCAATTCTCTCTGTCCTTAACAAGATCCTAGAGAAAATAGTTGCATCACAGACCATTGACTACCTTACACGCTACAATCTCCTCTCACTCAGCATGGTTTCAGAAAAGGTCATAGCACCACCACGGCTCTTCTTCAACTAACTACTGATATTCTGTCCAACTTGGACTCTGGAAAACTCACAGGTGCCATCTTCATTGACCTTACTAAGGCTTTCGACCTTGTTGACCATCCCCTGCTTCTCTCCACTCTCCATAAATTCTATTTCTCTACCCCTGTTGTGGACTGGTTCTGTAGCTACCTGTCAAACAAGTCGCAAGCTGTCAAATTTAACTCCTCCCTGTCCAACACATCTACTATCAACCTTGGGTTCCCCCAGGACTCTATCCTTGGGCCCCTTCTGTTCTCAATTTTTATCAACAATGCAGCTGAGGTCCTGGAATCTTGCTCAGCTATTCTCTATGCTGATGACCTGATCATCTACACTAGTTCTTCTAGTATTGACTGCATAAACACACCTCTTACTTCAGACTTCAATAAGGTCTTAGACTGGCTACTAGACCATAAGCTTGTACTAAATGAAAAGAAAAAAAACGAAAACCATGCTCCTAGGTTCTGCACCGAAGATTAAGACCTGTTCTAGTTTGCTGGAGGTTCTTCACCTAGGAGGATTTCCACTAGAAAATGTTACTTCCTTCAAGTACCTTGGGATCCTCTTGGACCAGTCCCTGGATTTTAATCTTCACATTCAGTCCTCGTGCAAAGCTGTAAACTCAACTATGAGTAGCTTACAAAACGAGCTACATGCTTACACCCTCGACCAAATTAGCAATTGCCTGAGGTATTCTGCTCCTAACCCTTACTTATGGTGCCTCTATTCTTACCTCTGCCCATAAAACCTCCCTACTAAAATGGGACGTAACTTGTAACAATATATGCCGATTTGCCTCTTCATCGCCTTGACTCAAACATCACTGCTTTCTTTATAAGGATCTGAATTGGCTCTCACCCTCTGCCAGTAGACAATACTACCTTGGATCACTAATGGACTCGGTCATCCGGGGAAAAAACCCATCCCAGCTGGAGGCGTTGCTGGTTCCTCAACCATCCTCCCATGGCCTGCGATCAGCTGACAAATCCTTGCTCTATGTTCCGAGATGTCGGACGACTAAAGGCACAGGGGCCTTCCAATTCTCTGCTCCCAGGCTATGGAATGCTCTTCCACTCAACCTCCGGCTGTCCCAGTCTCACTTTGGATTTAAAAGTGAATATCGTCGTTATCTATCCTTAACTGATGCTTGTACATGCTTTGACCCAACCTGAAGCTCCTGAGACTTACCAGTAATGTCACTCCTGCTCTAATCCAGCTCCAAGACTGTCTTCCCCTCCCCATATTTTTCCTTCTCTTTGTAAATAACTTCTTGACTACTAGCTCTCTTCCTTCTTGAACCTTGTTGCTGACCATCCACTGTTGTTTTGCCAATTACCACCCCTGACCTTCCTTCTGTCGGTCTTTCTTGTTATGTTTGAACATTCCTCACACTTCTCTCTATATAACCTTACTATCTTATTAACCCTTTCACCCACAGGTCGGGTCCATGGTTTCTGCACTTATTATATATCTTACTGCCATTATCTGTATAATGCTTGCCGTTATTTTTTGTTGTTTCTACCCATTGTATTTTTGTAGCACTGCTGTACTGTTCCTCTATTTTTATTATTGTACTCATGTTGCTGTTGTTCAGCTGTTCTCCTTTTGTTGTACTCTCCCGGGTCGTGCCTGAAAATAGTCATTTTATGGTTAGTACACCTACCCGGTTA